>CM035843.1:19227429-20427429 GCA_020510985.1 Pholidichthys leucotaenia
TAATGATTTTTTTTTTTTTTTTTCCTTTCTCTTGAATCAATCCGCACATCCAACCCCCCTCATACAAGGTAACAAACATTAAAGGAGATGCATATTCAGCATGTGGTAAAACATTTCATGGAACAATCATATTATTTGAAACAAATAAGTCTTTGTAATAAAAAAAAAAAAAAACTTGTTAAAATAGAAATGTGACAATAATCCACATGTTCTGCTCATACTAACAAATACTGTTTTTGCGTGAATGTTTGATGTGATGGGGGTGGGAGGGTGCACACAATTTCACAGGGTTTAGGCATAAAAGGAAAAAAAAAAAAAAAATCATTACAAGTTTGGATTGGGTTCTGAAACTCACGTTAAAAGCATGGGACAACTTTCAGTGGTACGAGAGGGCCCTCAACACGTAACAGAGTTTGAGGAATTTCCCTCAGAGCCTTCACTCCATCAAGGCTCTTACAGGGTCTTTAAAAAGACCTCAGCTCAGGAAGTTCTTTTGACAGTTTTTTGTTTTAAAGTTTTTTACACTATGTTCTTAATGTTTTTCTTGTTTTTAATGTTCTTTCAGTTTCTGAGTAGCACAAAAGAGGGCCACCACACAGTTATACTAAACAAAACAACACAATGGAGAAACAGGGTGTAACCAAAATAATTTCATATAATGTAAAAGGGATCCTGAATCCAGTTAAAAGATCCAAGATTCTAGGCAAAATGAAAAAAGACAAAGCAGGAATAATACTTTTACAAGAAACCCACCTAACAGACGTGGAACACAATAAACTCAGTAGACAAGGGTTTAAAATGATCTCTTCATCTTCATATAAATCAGGGAGGAGGAGGGGAGTAGCGACATTGATATCAACCAAAATTACATTTGAAAAAAAATCAGAACACAAAGATAAAGAAGGGAGATACAGTTTGGTAACTGGGCGGCTAGAGGGAGAAGATATCACCCTGCTGAATGTGTATGCTCCCCCAGGGGCTAACTGGAAATTTTATAAAAATGTATTCGACCTAATGATAACTAAAGCTCAAGGTTTAGTGATATGTGGTGGGGACTTCAATCTTAGACTGAATCCATATTGGGATGCTTCTGGTAATTCCCCACATCAAAATAACACCCAAAACAGGAAGACTCGGATGCTACTAAAAGAAATGGGAATCTGTGATGTGTGGAGGGAACTCAACCCCAGTGTAAAAGACTATACATTTTACTCAACTCCACATTCATCTTACTCAAGGATTGACTATTTTTTTATGTTTAATAGAGACATTGGTAGAGTAAAAACATGTAAAATAGGACTGATGGATCTCTCCGACCACAGTCCGATCTACATGGACTTAAATATCCAAAAATACACAAATAATACATTTTCTTGGAGGTTAAATTCAAATGTCCTGAAAGGACCATTGAAAGATGAATTGGAGTCAGATATTCTCAGATATTTGGAAGATAACGATAATGGAGAAGTATCCCCTTTAATACTGTGGGATGCATGTAAAGCTGTAATAAGAGGAAAGATTATTGCAAAACTGGCAACCCAAAAGAAACTAAGACAAGAAAAACTATCCACATTAGAGTCAGAACTTAGGAACCTAGAAAAAGAACACAAAGGCAACACTCATTCTACTGACTCGCTCAAGATTAAGGAAATTAAAAACCAAATAAATGAGATCTACACAATAGAAATCCAGAAGAAACTTACATTTCTGAAACAAAAATACTATGAAGCAGGCAGTAAATCGGCAAAATTGCTAGCCTATAAATTGAGGAAACATCAAACAGAAAGAGCAATCTACAAAATCAGAGACCCAGTATCAAAGGAAATAAAATTCAGAATTCAGGATATTCTTAAAAACTTCGAGAATTACTATAAGAACTTATACTCCCACAAAAAACATAAAAACGCATCCGAGGCATTCCTAAACACATTAAACCTTCCCCAACTTACGGAGTCACAAAATAAAACACTACTGTCAGAAATACATCCTAAAGAATTGGAAAAAGCAATTATGAAACTTAAAGCTAACAAATCCCCAGGAGCTGATGGCTATACAGCAGAGTGGTACAAAACCTTTAAACAGCAACTATCTCCTCTCCTCCTGAAAACATTTAATTATGTCCTCCACACAGGGGAAATCCCCCCCTCCTGGAGAGAAGGGGTCATTGCAGTTATACCTAAACCTGAAAAGGATAAACTAGAGTGCTCCAACTACAGACCAATCAGTGTACTAAATCAGGACTATAAGCTTTTTACCATTATCCTTGCCAAAAGGTTAGAGAATATACTGACAGACCTAATTCATTTAGACCAAACAGGTTTTATAAGACAAAGACAGACACAAGACAACATTCGACGCACTTTACACATAATTCATCATATAAAAAAATATAACTTAAATGCAGTCATATTAGGATTAGATGCTGAAAAAGCATTCGATTCGGTTGACTGGTCTTTTCTATACAGAATCTTATCCAGTTTCAATTTTCATAACAACTTCATTAGAACTATACAGGCATTATATAAAAAACCAACAGCTAAAATAAGGATTAACGGTAATTTATCATCATCTTTTGAACTGGAAAGAGGATGTCGTCAGGGCTGCCCCCTGTCTCCACTGCTCTTTGCAATCTTCATAGAACCTCTGAGCCAATGGATAAGACAAAACCAAAAAATTCAAGGTATTACACTTGGTCAGAAGGAACATAAAATAGCACTCTTTGCTGATGACATTTTAATATACCTAGGGCAGCCGGACACTTCTTTACCAGAACTAACCTCAGTTTTTTCAGAGTATGGAGATTTATCGGGGTACAAATTAAATATGCATAAAACCCAAGTTTTAACATTCAACTATGACCCAAATCATTATTCACTAAGCAAACTCAAAACTAACTGGGAGTCGGAATCTATGAAATATCTGGGGGTCAATATCCCGAAACAACTCAACAAAATTATATCACTAAACTATGATCCACTGGTGACAAAAATAAAATCTGACCTAGCAAGATGGAATATGATACCATTCTTGGGTATTGCACAAAGAATTGAAGCAGTCAAAATGAATATACTTCCACGTCTTCTATACCTTTTCCAAACAATACCGGTAGAACCTCCCAAAAAAACATGGCAGGAGCTGGACAGAAGGATCTCAAGATTCATATGGCAGGGCAAGAGACCTAGAATCAGATATAGAACCCTACAGCTAAACAAAGACAAAGGTGGGCTCGCGCTGCCAAATATCAGGGACTACTTTAAAGCCGCACAAATTAAAACTTTAGTAGAGATATGTAACCCAGTCTACTCTGCACAATGGAAGGAGATCGAATGCCAAATAACAAGTGACATCCCCCTACAGGCGATAATAGGGAACAATGTCTTACCTAAGCTTTTGAATAACACTAACCCGTGGATAGAGACCCCGCTAAAAATTTGGTTTAAGATAGTCAGAGAGAATCAAACTAAAGAGCCCTATCGACTTCTGCAATGGATCGCCTATGATCAGGACTTTACTCCTAATAAAACAGACCCCAGATTTAAAAAGTGGAAGGAGAAGGGGCTGATAAAATATTACGATTTTTTTAAAGGGCAAATCTTAAGAAGTTTTGAAGATTTGAAAAAACAAGGCCTAATAAATCAAGACCTTTACAGGTTCTTCCAGCTTAGACACCACATAAACAATATACTTAAAAAGGAGGTTTTGGAAAGGGCCCAGTCAGGTGTTCTGAAGGTCTTCTTAATGGCATATAAAGGGATCCCAGGGATCAGATACATTTCTAAAATATACCAAGGTCTTCAAGACTTAAAAGGAGACAACACATCTTATATAAAAGAGAGATGGGAAAAAGAGGGGAATTTCACTTTACATCTGGAAATATGGGAAAAGCTAAATAAACAGCAATGGAAAAGTACCTCATCCCTGCAGTGGAGAGAATTTGGATGGAAAAACTTGGCAAGATTTTTCAGAACACCTGCACAAATCAAATTTACCCATAAGGGATTGAACTGTTGGCGCTTGTGTGGTGAAAAGACTGCAAATCATTTTCATGTGTTTTGGTCATGCCCAGTTATCCACCAATATTGGACCAATGTACAGACAATATTGGGGAAAATATTCAAAATTACAGTTCCCTTTTCTTTTGTAACTTTGTATTTGGGTTTACTACCGGACTCACTGGAAAGACGAGGAGAAAAATACTTATTCAATGTTTTAATATTGGCAAGCAAAAAAGCTCTAACTAAAAAATGGATGTTGAAGGACTGTCCTACACCTGAAGATTGGACTAACGTGATCCAAGACATTTACTCGATGGAAAGTTGACATTCGCACTGAGACAGGACATGGATGGGTTCATGAACTTTTGGCAACCCTGGACCGCATATGTGTCTTCCATTAGATCTAATCTTTGACAAATACCATTTCAATAATGGTTCTGCTCTTTGTTCCAATGCTACTCAGATGCTCTTTTATCTTTATTTACTTACTTTTTCTTTTTGTTTGTTTTTTACTGGTTTGTTTGGTTTTTTTTTGTTTTTTGTTTTGTTTTTTTTTTCTCTTTAATTTCACTTTTTCTTTCACTTTAAAAAAAAAAAAAAAATAAGGGGTGTTGTAAGAATTAATCTTCCAATGTTGTCAGATATCAGAAAATAAGGGAACATGTGATGAAAATGTAAACACTGCATTGCTGTAACGACCTGTATACCCTTTACAAAAACTTAAATAAAAAAAAAAAAAAAAAGAGGTATAAGCACCATTTGCTGAAAGGGTATATGTTAGAAGGGAAGTAGTTGTATGTACGATTCATTATGTTCACTCTGGGATATTATGGGACACTATGGAATGGTGGGTGGGACAGCACTGTGTATATCTGTGTTGTTTGAGGCTGGTTTTGATGTATGGACATCATTGTATGTTAGAATGGATGGGTGTTAATGTTGATTTGTAAAAAATACAGTAAATTGTTTACTTGGGGTCTTAAAGGTGGTAATTTGTATAAAATACACATGGGTGTATCTATGGAAAAGAGGAGATGGAATTAATAAGTGTTCACTTCTTCCTTCTCCCTTTCGAACAGTGTATACTGTTACTTTATTGCATTTGCCATTTGCTTGTATTTGTTATATTTTTGTGTTCGAAATAAACTATCTATCTATCTATCTATCCATCTATACTCACGGACTAATGATGTCCAAGGCGCCGATAATTAAACAACATTCACAGCGTTCGTACACTGGGTGAAGCTCTGACCGGTCTCCCGTTATATCATTACTGCCCATGTGCAACACTTTGTGTATCAGTTCAAAACGATGCTTTCACTACACCACTAGAGGGAACCAAACTCACTTACATGAAATGCTGTAATGGGAACTGCCCAACTTAATTCATGGAGGCAGCATACTCCCCGTCTGGTGCAATAACATTGTACCACTATTTAGCCTTACAACATTTCAAACGACAGTGCATAACAATGTTAACCATATTATCTATTCCCCATCTGCTATCAGTAAAACCATTTCTGTAACTGGTCTCAGAAACACTTCAACAGTCTCATCTCTTATTATCTTCACCTCCGCTTTTCGTACTTTATTGTCCTTTCCGTGGAATGTCTTCACAATCCGCCCCATGGGCCAGTCATTTCTGTGTGTTTGCCCATCCTTGAGCAAAATGACATCTCCAACATTGATGTTCGGTTTCTCATCAGTCCATTTTCTTCGGCTCTGAAGAGTCACAAGATACTCTTGTCTCCATTGTTTCCAAAAACTATCCGCAAGAGCCTGCACTTGTTTCCACTGACATGCATGAAGTTCTGGTGCAGCGAAAGTTCCCGATGGTGCGGTCAAGGGGTTGTTTTTTTGGGTCAGTAGCATTGCTGGAGTTAGGATGGTTGGATTGTCAGGATCTGTTGGGACTGGCACGAGTGGTCTTGCATTCATCACTGCCATAACCTCTGCCATTAAGGTGCTCAGTACCTCATGCGTGAGCCGTAGTTTGTTCTTGAGAAGTAGTGCATCTAGAATCCGCCTGGCAATTCCAATGAGTCTTTCCCAGGATCCACCCATGTGTGATGCATGAGGTGGGTTAAAAAACCATTTTCAACCCTTTTCTTGTAGGTAACTCGTTAGTGCTGCGTCACTGTGCTCAATTCTCAGTTCCTTACATGTCCCGATAAAGTTTGTGCCCTTATCAGATCGCAGAAGCTGTGCGGGTCCCCGAATGGAGAAGAATCTTCTCAGAGCATTTATGAAACTGGACGTTGACACTGATTCAATCAGTTCGATGTGCAGAATCAGAATCAGAATCAGAATCAGGTTTATTGCCATTGTTCATGTAGTACACAAACTAGGAATTTGTCTCGGTACAATGCTGCAACATTAAACATGATAAGATAAGAGAAATAAACTATACATGTAATAAAGTGTAGGATAAGATTAAGTGATACTGGTCAACAGTTAAAATATATATTAGCCAGCAGCAGATACTGTGGAGAACTATATAGTGCAGTCGGTAATGCAGGAAGAAAACAGTGATGATTGACATGAGTCTGGTTGAGCTGCTGTACATGGTGCACGAGAGTCACTTAGTGTTCAGCAGTCTAATGGCAGAGGGGAAGAAGCTGTTCATGTGACGGGAGGTTTTAGTCTGGATGGACCGAAGTCTTCTACCAGAGGGGAGGGGGGCAAACAGTACATGACCAGGGTGTGAGGGATCGGCTATGATCCGGCCAGCACGCCTCCGGGTCCTGGAGATGTACAGATCCTGGAGAGATGGGAGCTTGCAGCCGATCACCTTCTCAGCAGTGCGCACGACGCGCTGCAGCCTTAGTCTGTCCCTGGCAGTGGCTCCTGCGTACCACACGGTTATGGAGGTGGTGAGGATGGACTCGATGATGGCTGTGTAGAACTGCACTAACATCTTGGTGGGTAGCTTGAGCTTCCTCAGCTGCCGCAGGAAGAACATCCTCTGCTGGGCTTTTTTGATGAGTGAGCTGATGGTCAGCTCCCATTTGAGGTCCCTGGTGATGGTAGTGCCTAGGAAGCGGAAGGAATCAGCAGTGGTGATGGGAGAGCCTGAGAGGGTGAGGGGGGGCAGAGGAGTAGTGACTTTCCTGAAGTGCACAGCTCTTGTTGACATGCATGTGAAAAGTAGAGCCCATCTGTTGCTGGTTGCTATGTAATACCACTGTGATGGAAGTGTTGACTTTCTGATGTGGGTTACACGGTTTGCCACATATGCGTAGAACCTTTTTGTGTTATTGTTTATGTATCCGAGAACAATCTTACTGTCTGTATAAAACCTGACAGCATCCATTGCAGTGTCTATCCCATCCCTGATCAGCTCGTACATCTCAACAGCTAGAACAGCTGCGCATAACTCCAAACGAGGGATGGTGTGTGCAGGGCGTGGTGCTATTTTAGATTTACCCATAATGAACCCTGAGTGGCACTGACCTTCATTGTTGGTGGTTCTCAGGTATGCTACTGCTCCGATTGCCAAGGTTGATGCATCTGAGAAAATGCATAACTCTCTTTTTCGAACAGAAGGTTGCGACAATGGCAGGTAGCACCTTGGTATCCGTAGGTCTTCTAGGTCTTTCAGGGAATCTTTCCATTTGTTCCGTTCCTCTTCTCTCTCAGCCGGAAGTGGTTCATCCCAGTCGCCATGTTCTGTTGACAGTTCACACAGGAGGTTCTTCCCCTGCATCGTGATAGGCGCCACAAACCCTAGAGGATCATACAGGCTGTTGACCGTTGCTAAGACTCCCCTTCGTGTGCAGGGCTTCCTGTCGAGGGACACCTGAAACATAAAACTGTCAGTTTCAAGATTCCAAAGCACCCCTAAACTGCGTTGTAGTGGGAGCTCGTCATGTCTGAGATCTAAGTCTTTTAAGTCATTTGCTCTTTCATTCGCCGGAAAGGCTTCCATGACCCTGTAGTCATTAGATGCTATTTTGTGTAATTTGAGATTGGATTGGGATAACATCTTTTGTGCGTTTGTCAGGATGTCAACAGCTTCTTCTGGTGTGTCTGTGGAGGCTAATCCATCATCTACATAGAAATGTCTCATTATGAACTGTGTTGTGTCATGTCCATGCTCTTTCTCACCTTCAGCTGCAGCACGTCTCATGCAGTAAATAACCACGGCTGGAGAAGGGCTATTGCTGAACACATGCACTTTCATTCTATAGTCTCTTACTTCTTTGTCCATGATGTCAATAAAAACTTGATCTTCTATTGACAGCCCTGGTTTATCGTCGTCCTTTGTTTTATCAAAGACTGCGTTTCCCAAGTGGTCTGTGTCTCTCTCACCCTGCAAGGCATATGGTAGTATGCTGTTGGGGCGTGAGGTAGAGCAACCTGGAACCTCTTTGACAAGAAATGTGTTCGGGCATGGGCTAAGGAATGATGCACGACCATTATAGAGCACATGTGTCTTTAGCACGTTAAAAGTCGGAGGCTTGTGTGTCGTCCCCAAACACGTTTCTCCCACAATAACCCATCCCAAGTCCAAGCGCTGTGCATAGGGAGTACTGTGGGGCCCATTTATTTGTTCTCTCACCTTGTGTACCTGTAGGATGTCTATTCCCAGCAGTAGGAGGATGGGAGCATGTTCATCTACAGGTGGAATCTTGTCTGCGACTTTTCTCAGGTGTGGATGCACAAGTGTGGCCTTTGGAGATGGAATCTCCCTCCTGTCATCGGGGATCATGTCACACTCGATCAAGTTTGGAAGCTGGAGCTGTATTTTTCCATCCATTGGTTCTATCATGAAGTTTGAAGCTCTCCGCCCCCAAACCGTAGTAGCCCCTGAACACGTTTTCAGTGTGTAAGGGTCGGAAGGTGCTCTAATGTTGAACAGCTGGAAAAACTCTGATTTAGTGAGTGATCTGTTGCTTTGTTCATCGAGCACTGCATACATTTTCTGGGCTTCTTCTCTGTGTCCTGCAGGATAAACTAACACAGGGCTAATTTTTGAGCAGGATCGTGGGTTTCCTGCATTACCGCAAACTTCTGTGCATCTAGACGTGACTAGTGTGCCCTCTTAATCATGGGACTCCCCGCCATGATCCGTCTCAGCTTCCTGAGGTTCCATGGGAGGAGGAGAGGGGCCGGGATGTAGTGCTGCTACATGTCTATCACTACCGCAGTCAGAGCACTGGATTGACTGTTTACAGTCTTTTGTCAGATGCTGAGTGGACCCACAACACTTAAAGCAGATGAGATTCTCTCTTAAGAACAGTTTGCGTTCTTCTATTGGTTTTGCTCTAAACGTTTTACATTTCTTTAATGGGTGTGGCTTTCTGTGTATGGGACATTGTTTATCTGGACTTTCTGTTCTTTGATGTGTGTGGTTACCTTTAGCTGCAGGTGAAGCTGGTGGGATGTCTGTTTTGTGGACACTGATGAGGTGCTTACTGGCGAACTTGGGGGCCTTTTCAACTCTGGTGTTCATGTGGGCCGGTGGAGAGAAACTGAAACTTGGGTCATTTCTTATTTTGGCCTGTTGTCTGACGTAACTGGAAAAAAAGCTGAAAGGAGGAAAAGCGACTTTGTGTGTTTCTTTGTATTTGGCACCTGCTGCAATCCACTTCTCCTGTAGGTTGTAGGGCAGTTTCTCAACAACAGGATTCACTCCACAGGCTGTATCCAGGTATGCGAGCCCAGGTAGGTATCCGCCATCCTTTGCACATTCAAGTTCCTGTAGAACGTCGCCAAGTTCTCTCAGCTTGGGTGCGTCTTTGTTGCTGATTTTGGGAAAATGATCAAGCTTTTTTAACAGTGCATTTTCTATTGCTCCGGGTGACCCACAACACTCTTCTAGCCTTTCCCAGACTAAGTTGAGGGCTGCTTTTGGGTTGAAGACATGTGCAGAGCGGATCCTCTTTGCTTGTTCTGCTGATTCTGTGCCAAGCCATTTTATCATCAAATCCAATTGCTCATGGTGTGAGAGGCTGAGGTCTTGTATGGCGTTCTGGAAAGATGCCTTCCATGCCCAATAATTCTCTGGGAGGTCATCAAACTGTAGGAGTCCCGTGCTCAACATCTCCCGGTGTGTGAGGTATTTGGTCAGATCCTGAATGCTTTGTGCTTCCGCGTAATGTGTTGCGGGGGCATAATAGGGTCGTAACGTTGGGGGATTAATTGTCTCTGTATCTCCATGCTCCTCCTTCATGTTGACGCTGACCCTACTCTTACCATCTACAGCATTAGATGAGATGAATGGTACATTTGTGGCCATTTCAAACTGTTCACACTGGATCTTAGAGGAGGTGGCTGGATCATTTTTAAATGGAGTTTCCTCAAAGCGCATATCAAGGTGTTTCTGTACATACTCAGATGTGCGTTGTGCTGAGCCAACTGGCAAGTCCATTAATGCTTGACTGAATTCACTTCTTGCACATTGCTCTGCTTCTTCATAGGCCGCAGCTTCAGCTTCTGCAGCTGCAGCAGCCTTCTGATGGTTCAGAATGTGCATATGTGCTTCAAGATTAGCTTTCTGCGTGATGAGGGCTGCTTCTTTCTCTGAATAAGCTAATTTAGCCCGTGCAGCATCTGCTTTGGCTCTAGCTCTTATGGCTGAGGAGGTAGGTGAAGAAGTCTTGCTTGACTTGGAGCTACGTGAATATAACGAGCTACCTTGTACAGCTGTAGCCAAGGGAGCTGTGTGATCGGTCTCCATAACTTCACTTCTGAGTTGGGGAGTTGGCTGGTGCTGCTCTCCTGCCCTGAGGCTCATTTGCTGCTTGTTGTTTGTTTATTGGGCCCGCCGCACTGTAGTCCTTTTACTTTACTGCCCTCCCATCGAGTTTCCCAGTTATCGACTGGTAGACAGCAAGCTAACACGTGTGGTGCAGGCCTCAATGACGACAAGATGCTTCCTTTTATCTCGTTTATTGAAGCTACCCCACAAGGAACTCAACGTGATGTACACTCGTCTTTTTGGTTTTACATCCGTTTACATTCATTCCTACATCCGTGTAAAACTGCAACAAGGTAGACATATACATGCCGTCAATGATATGGTCACCGTGTTTAGCTTAGCTCATGTTAGCATTAGCTCTAACTTAGCTGGTAACAATGTTGGCAACGGACTAGACAGTCGCTTAAAATACACCAATGCAATCGTGCAGTTCTCATTGTAGCTGTTAACACTGTCAAACCATGTAGGATACTCACGGACTAATGATGTTCAAGGCGCCGATAATTAAACAACATTCACAGCGTTCGTACATTGGGTGAAGCTCTGACCGGTCTCCCGTTATATCATTAATGCGCATGTGCAACACTTTGTGTATCAGTTCAAAACGATGCTTTCACTACACCACTAGAGGGAACCAAACTCACTTACATGAAATGCTGTAATGGGAACTGCCCAACTTAATTCATGGAGGCAGCATACTGTCCGAAAAGGAAAAGGATTGAAGCAAAGCTTATCTTGTCACATTCTAACCTAATCCACCTTATTCCTAGCCCCCACGATGCCTTGCGTGAATTATGGGCGCAACTTCTGGTACTAGTTTAGAACATGTGGCTGTCACAGAAACGGACACTTTTCCTTGTTAAAAAACAATGACGTCAGCATCAAAAATGTGGGAACACGGCCTTTTGCACCTCAGAAACAGTAATATAATCATACCACTTCCCACGACTGTGGAGGGATGAGAAGATGACCTTAAAAAGTGGCTTGGCAGACAGTAGCTCCATTAGTTAGTGCCGCTGCTAAGATGCTAACGTTGTAAAAGAATAAAAGCTCCGAGATATATCAATGTCTCCACCACAATAAAGTCGGTTGTATTTTGTTAAAATATGTTGGACATAATCAGATTTACCTCAGAGCAGACGTAGAATCTAGTCAGAGCCACAAAGAACCACAACACCGTGCTTGGCTGTTTTAATGTCGGGGTAAAACAGACAGCTGCAGCTGTCGGTTTTACCCTGAAATTAAAATGCTCATGCTGCTGTCACGCCCTGAATGCTTGTTATTTAACTTAACACCTACAGATCTTTTCTGACAATTGTTCAAAATTTTGATTTATATTTTGTGATCATTTAAAAATTAATGCATGCTGAAGCTGTTAATATCAAGTCCATATCGTTCCAATGCAGTGCAAAGAATATAAAGAAAAAACAAAAAAAATCCCTATTTGATGTCTTTCTTAAATCGTTAAGCCTTAGGAAGCAAACTGTTACTTCATGCAGCCTTGCATCTGGTGACATATGACGCATAAACGTCAGATCTGTGACATTCATACAAGTGAAAACATACCTGGTGCTGTTGTGTCTGTACCACCGATCACACCAACAGTCCGTTTTAGTTTTCAGTGCATGATCTACGCATTGCTGTTGAAGCCACAGATTTAGCTGAGGTTTAGGAGCCTCACACCACAAACAGCAGCAAGAACTATGCAAAAACATTCAAAAATACAAAAACTACAAGTGCTGAAATTATCTGCCACTTGACTGCAAAACAGGTATGTGGACTATAGATTAAAACAAATTTAAAACACTTTTAAAAACGTCATTTTAAATGTCCCTCTACTCCACTCTTGCTGACTGATTTAATTCTTCTTCAGCCAAAACTTGAAGTTGCCCCATAATCGTTTCTACAGCAGCACCCTCAGGAATAAGGTGGATAGGACAAGATAACTTAAATTGAAATTGAAAGATCAACATATTGCTCAAGAACCTGCCTTCAATCATGATGCCATCACTAGCAGCAGCAACATCATCATATTCAAAACAATAAAATACTTAAATGATAATTTCACTAATTTTTGTTACAATGAAAGAATTCAGGTGTTGACTTTATTCTAACTTCTCATCAGCCCTTGGGTGAACTATGAACAACCCCTTCTGTCACTAAGCAAGGACCAATGTTTTTCAATGAAAACAGCCAATGCTCATTTGTGTAGGGGGTTAGAAATGAAGAAGCGATGTGACTTTATAAATCAAAGTTTAATATCAGCTTCACCTCCCTAACATGTCTCATCTCGGTGCAGAAGCAGAATAAGAGGTCGAACGCAGTCAGACCTTCAGACTTACACCCACACTCAACAAAAGACATTGCATATCAAAGCTGACATCCCGCATTAACATAATCCCCCCTCCATTGTCCTCCGTCTCCTCCACCTGACCCTGGGTGGTCAGGGAGATCGATCCGGTCTCCACCGCTGCTACTCTGTCTGCTCTTTGATCCTCGCTGGCGGTTGAGACCTCTTGTCCTGTTCATAGGCGTGAGGTCATTCCACATATGTAATCACTAAACATTCTAATATGTCTATACATATGTAGGTATGGAATATATGATTAATATAAGCCACAGCCCTCCCCCCAAACGACTAAGAAAAGGACAATCAAATTAAGTTTACAGTTTAAGATAATCTCTATGACATATTATACTGTTAACCTCTTGACAGGGAAAACGAGGAAAAATCTTTCCAGCAGTCATGCTCCTGTAGAGAATTCAGTGGTAACAACAACAGTATAGTAATATCACAAATCATCCTTAGAACTGTCACGGCACAATCTGATAACACAGTTAACAACTCTTGGTCAATTTGTATCAGTCCCTGTGCCGTCTGGGTTTTAATCTTCTCCCGAATCCGCTGTGGGTCCGCTTTGGCGTCGTGGTGGGACCCTCCTGTAAGGAATCTGCAGCTTGGGGAGGAGAGTGGTTACTTGTTCCCTGCAGGGGGGCTGAGTTTTTTTTCTTGGGGGGTCTACCCCGCCGAGGTGCTCTCGCCACCCGTGCAGGTTCGTCTCTCAACAAGAAGGCAGGTTTAAGTCTGTCAATGCTGACTGTTTCTTTTCTGTCCCCTAAATCAAGCACAAAATGTTTATCACCAGGTTCCAGCACTCTGAATGGTCCGTCGTATAGTGGACGGAGGGTTGATTTTAAAGCTTCGTGCCTAACAAAAACGAACTCGTCGTTTTTTAAAGCTTGGGGGACAAAAACCCGTGGAAAGGAGTGATGTGCCGGTCCGGGGAGAGTGTCCGGTCCGGTGCTGCCTAAAGGCCTCAGGGCTGGAAGATGCCCAGGCTCTGGATGCTCTGGTAAAAACTCACCTGGGAGTCCGAGAGGCTGTGCAAAAACTAATTCTGCTGGGGAGGCGTCTAGATCCTCTTTAGGCGCAGAACGCAACCCTAATAAAACCCAGGGAAGTTTATTCACCCAATCTGTATCCGTTAGTGAGGCCCTGAGGGCGGCCTTTAAAGAGCTGTGAAAACGCTCGCATAACCCAAGGCATCGCATAACGCTCGCATCCAAGGCGCGCTCTGCAGAGCGTGCCCAAATGCCAAGTCATGTTTCGTTACCTTGTATTCATACATGTGTAATGACAATAAAGTTGAATCTCATCTCTCATCTCATAACCCATTAGCCTGAGGGTGATATGCGGTGGTGCGGTGAATTGTCGCCCCTAAGCTGCTGGCCATGGCTGACCAAAGCTCTGAGACAAATTGAGGCCCCCTATCGGACGTGATGTCCGATGGGACGCCGAAACGTGCCACCCAGTTTGTTAAAAAAACGCGAGCGACTTCCGCAGCTGTGGTTGACGCCAAAGGGACCGCCTCAGGCCAGCGCGTAGTACGGTCTATCATCGTTAACAGGTGTGTGAAACCCTGAGACGAAGGTAGTGGTCCAACGAGGTCGACATGAACGTGGTCAAACCTTCTGGCTGGGATTCGAAAAGGCTCTAGAGGAGCTTTTGTGTGTTTGTGTATTTTGGCGCGCTGACAAGACATGCAAGTTTTTGCCCATTCCTTTACATTTTTGCATAGGCCCGGCCAAACAAACTTTTCTGCGACCATTTTAACCGAGGCGCGCACCCCTGGGTGCGCGAGGGAGTGAGCCGAGTCGAAAATGCGGCTGCGCCATGCAGCTGGGACTACCGGGTGAGGTCGGCCGGTTGAAACGTCGCAGATTAGGGGGGGTACACCGTCACGTAAACCCCTTTCCTCCAGTCTTAACCCTGTTGGTCCAGACAGGAGCGCGCGCACGTCCGCGTTGCTGCTTTGTTCCTCTGCCATGGCTGCGTAATCTATCCCTACGTGAATTGGGGCTGCGTACGCGTCCGCGTTGGCGAAGAGTTCTGCGGCTGAGGTAGTATAATCTGTCTCCTCGTGCTCTGGCGATGTCACAGCGCGAGAGAGGCAGACTGCTACCACGTTAAGTTTGCCTGCCACATGTCGAATGTCTGTGGTGAACTCTGAAATTGCAGCTAGCTGTCTTTGTTGCCTGCCTGACCATGGTTCTGAAATTTTAGCCATTGCAAAAGTGAGCGGTTTGTGGTCTACAAAAGCCGTGAAGCGCCGCCCTTCTAACCAGAACTGGAAGTGGCGGATGGATAAATGAAGCGCTAGCAGCTCCCTGTCAAAAGTGCTGTATTTGCGCTTGGTTTGGTTTAAAGATTTGCTAAAAAATGCTAAAGGTTGCCAGGTTCCGCCAACATGTTGCTCCACGACTGCCCCTATGGCCAGGTCTGAAGCGTCTGTGGTTAACGCTATGCGGGCCGAGGGATCGGGGTGAACCAACAATGTGGCATTCGCTAGAGCACTTTTTACTTCCACGAAGGCGTGTTCGCGCTCCGGGGTCCATTCGACCGCGTTGGAAGGCTTTTGTTTTCTGAGCGCGGCATACAGGGGCCTGCATGAGTTGAGCTGCGCGGGGGAGGAAACGGTTGTAAAAATTCACCATTCCAAAAAATTCTTGCAGCGATTTGACTGTTTGTGGTCGTGGAAAATTTTTTACCGCGCGGACTTTGTCTGGCAATGGGACTGCCCCCTTCGGTGAAACTCTGTGTCCCAAAAAATCAATTTGTGACACGCCGAATTTGCATTTGGCTGGGTTGATTATTAACCCGTGCTCTTCTAGTCTCTGAAAAACTGTAGTGAGGTGTTGTTCGTGTTCTTCCTCTGACAGGCTGGCTACCAGCATATCGTCGAGGTAGACGAACACGAAGGGGAGGTCGCGTAATACCGTGTCCATCATACGCTGAAAGGTTTGAGCAGCGCCTTTGAGGCCGAACGGCATCCGCAAAAATTCAAAAAGACCGAAAGGGGTTATTACAGCCATTTTAGGAATGTCTTCTGCTCGAACGGGGACTTGGTGATAGCCGCGGACCAGGTCTATTTTAGAAAAAATGCGCGCACCCGCCAGATGTAGTGAAAAATCTTGGATGTGATAAAACTTCGTCTCGTCCGCCGTTATGCCCGCCAGTGCAAACTGAGCCTCAGCTTGCTGGAACCACGAGCTCGGGTCTTCTTGCCAGAATTCTGGCAGCTTGACGGTGACGGCGCTTATGTGGGCCGTCCTTGATGTGTCCGCCGGGTGAGAGCGCCTTTCTTCTGCTCTCACGGCGGGGCTGGGGATGGTGCTCGGTTGAGCCCTCTCTGTAGCTTCTGCTGTGGGGGAACGTCTTCCATCCGTTCCCCTGTCTGCATGGGCGCTGGCGCTTGCCTGGGTCGCCTCTGATGAGTTAATCGCGGGAGAACGTCTCTGTTCCATCCTCACGTCTGGTCACCAGTGTAGGGGGTTAGAAATGAAGAAGCGATGTGACTTTATAAATCAAAGTTTAATATCAGCTTCACCTCCCTAACATGTCTCATCTCGGTGCAGAAGCAGAATAAGAGGTTGAACGCAGTCAGACCTTCATACTTATACCCACACTCAACAAAAGACATTGCATATCAAAGCTGACATCCCGCATTAACATAATCCCCCCTCCATTGTCCTCCGTCTCCTCCACCTGACCCTGGGTGGTCAGGGAGATCGATCCGGTCTCCACCGCTGCGACTCTGTCTGCTCTTTGAGCCTCGCTGGCGGTTGAGACCTCTTGTCCTGTTCATAGGCGTGAGGTCATTCCACATATGTAATCACTAAACATTCTAATATGTCTATACATATGTACGTATGGAATATATGATTAATATAAGCCACAATTTGTCTTTTTTTTTAGTTGCTAAATAATGTACAACGGCAACTGCTGAGCTCAGTCTGCGGGAATCAGTGGCTGCTTGACTGAGGCTGCCAGTGTGCAGTGAGTCTTCAGTTCTGACATCTGATAGATATCTGTATGATATCAGTATGTATGTATGTTTTGTTACCAACACATACATACTGATAGATATCATGGTAACGTATCGTCACTTCCTGTTTTGCTGTCTGCCTGTGTGGTTTGCTTTGTGGTTTGCTCTCCAGCCACTAGCTATGGCTACTAGCTCTCTTTCCTCTTCTCCTCTGGTGTGCTCTCTCTGTCAAATGTTTAGCTACACCTCTGCCTCTTTTAGTGACAACGGTAAATGTAATAAATGTTGTCTTTTTGAGGCGCTCGAGGCGAGGTTGTCTGATTTGGAATCCCGGCTCCGCTGCATTGAAACACCGTCTGCGCCAGTTAATCTTGACGGACGCCCATTAGCTGCAGCGGAGCTAGCTAGCTTAGGCCCCCCTGTCAGCGGTCCCTCGGCTCTCCTCAGCAGCGAGGAGACTGGGTGGGTGACGGTGAGAAGGAAGCCTAGTCGCAAAGCCCCGGTACACCACCAACCTGTTCACATTTCTAATCGTTTTTCCCTGCTCAGCGACACACCCGCTGAGGAAAAAACTCTGATCATTGGCGACTCTGTAGTCAGAAACGTGAACCTAGAGACTCCAGCGGCCATAGTCAAATGCATTCCTGGGGCCAGAGCAGGCGACATCGAGTCAAATTTGAAAATGCTGGCTAAAAGTAACTAAATATTCCACAATTGTTATTCACGCCGGCATTAATGACATCCGTCTCCGGCAGTCGGAAGTCACGAAACTTAATGTAGAATCGGTGTGTGACTTTGCAAAAACGATGTCTGCCACTGTAGTATTCTCTGGGCCCCTCCCCAATCTGACCAGTGATGACATGTTTAGCCGCTCGTCATCCTTCAACCGCTGGCTGTCTGTGTAGTGTCCTAAAAATGACGTGGGCTACATTGACAGTTGGAGCTCTTTTTATGGAAAACCTGGTCTTATGAGACGAGACAGCAATCATCCCACTTTGGATGGTGCTTCTCATTTATCTAACAATCTGGAATCTTTTTTATCCAAATTTCCAAAACCATGACTACTCAGAGTTGGGACCAGGAAGCAGAGTCGCAGTCTTACACGCCTCTCTGCAGCTCCTCTTCATCCGCCACCCCTCAGCTTAGCCCCTGTCTTCCCCATCAGAGAATCGTTGTCTGCTCCCTCCAAAGTAAATAAAAATATAATGTATAAGCATCCCAAAGTGATAAAGCAAAATATTGGTAAAACTCAAATTAAACATAAAGCCTCTAGGGACTTCCGGGAAGATGGCGGAGAGACATAACACTTAAACAAAGAGCTCTCCCTAGCCGGATTAAAAATCATCGGTAAATGGCCAACTCGACATAAACGAATCAATAAACTAAGGGATGAAAACACGAAGGAACCGGGCACAAGGACAAAAACAGGGTAAAATTGAAGAATTCCTCTCCAACAACGCAGGAAAAACCGCTGTACGCAAAGCCCAAAAAAACGAGGTGTCTACAGCAGAGAAAATGGAAGACACCAGACTCGACAACATGAACGCTGGCATCGCCAGTTTGGGTGAAGAGTTAAGAGAATTCAAGCGACAGCTACAACAGGATTTAGCGGCTCTTAAGGAGGAACTGAAAAAAGAAATTAAGGAGGAAATCATGGACCTCCGAAGAGAAATGGAGCGTAAATTAACGGAAAACATGGAGGAGCTGCGCTCCCAGCGGGCGTGTATGACAGAAGCGCAGACCCGAATTTCGGAACTAGAAGATTGGAAAAGCGAGGCAAACGAACAACTACAGACCCTGACGACGCAAACGCAGAGGATGCAGGAGAAAATAAACGACTTGGAGAGCAGATCCCGACGAAGCAATATGCGCATCTTTGGAATTCCGGAGGGCATAGAAGGCAACTCGATGACAAAATTCATGGATCAGTTCTTAAAAAAAGAACTGGAAATACCCGGAGAAACGGATCTGCAGATTCAACGGGCGCACAGAGCACCGGCACAGAACCCGAAAACAAACTCTCCACCCAGGTCAGTTGTGGTAAACTTTGTGAAATATGACATAAAGGAAAGAATCCTGACGCAAGCATGGAAAAAAAAGATACGAATTGGCGACAAACAGGTATTTTTTGACCATGACTACCCGACAGAAATCGTGCAGCAGCGGAAGAAATATGCCAATATTAAAAAAACGCTGAAAGAGAAAAAAATTAGATTCCAAACGCCGCTAACGAAAATGAGGATTCATTGGGAGGAAGGCACAAGAACCTACAACACGGCCGAAGAGGCAGCGCGGGATATGATGGAGCGGGGCCTTGAGGTGAGCGTGCCGAAGGAGACGGCTGGAGCAGCGGCGGCCCTGAACGCACCACGACAGACGGAGTGGAGGCGAGTGAACGGCGGAAGAAGGGGGAGAGACGTAGAGCAGCGGGCCCAGGACAAGCTACAAGGCTTTCAACTGAAAGCCTAGATCATAACAAAGATTAAGAAAGGCACAGAAGAAATGAAGGCCAAGAAGACAAGGTAAAAGAGAAACAGATGGCTAGGAGAGGTTTAAGTGATATTTGTTGGACATTTCTAGACTTATGACTATTACTTTGATAGTAATTAGAAGTCTAGGGAGGGCCCTTCACTCTGTGAAGACAAACCCCCCACCCACCAACAGGGACCAGTGGGCAGAAGAAAGGCCCAAAGTACGGAGGTCGAGATTTTTTAATGTGTTTTTATATAAATATGTGTTATTTTTGTTGTTAAAGGGGCTAGGAGCACAAGTTAAAAAAATGGAAAAACATGAATATGGGTAAAAATCTTAAGATAATGACATTAAACGTGAATGGTCTGAACTCACCTGTTAAAAGGGAAAGAATAATAAGAAAATTCAAGAAGGAAAAAGCTGAAATTATATTTATGCAAGAGACACATTTGAGCAAGACAGAACATGTGAAACTAAAGAGATTTGGCTATAAGAACTCCTACTACAGTTCATTTAAGGGAGGAGCAAAAAGGGGGGTTATGATACTAATCTCAAACAAAATACAATTTGAAAGTGAACAGGAAATCCAGGATAAAGAAGGCAGGTATGTAATAATAAAGGGAAGAATAGATGGTATGCAGATTACATTAGTGAACATCTATGCCCCACCAGAAAGTGACAAGGGTTTTTTTCAACATCTGTTTGATCTCATAGCAACACACAGTGAAGGAGTCCTAATTTGTGGAGGAGACTTAAATGCTGTCATGGATCATGAAGTTGACACAACAAGTGTTAAGAAGACAAAAAAACATGTAACAAAGTTCATAAGAACCTCACTGGCAGAAATGGGTATGGTAGACATATGGAGGGACCTGCACCCACTCGAAAAAGACTATACACATTATTCAGCAGCCCATAAAGTACACTCTAGAATAGATTACTTCCTTATGAATGAAGGTGACAGACACAGGGTGAGAAATTGTTGGATTGGAGGGGCAGAAATATCAGATCATAATCCTATATACATGGAAATATATTTGAACAATAGAAAACGACAAACAACATGGAAACTTAACGTAGGACTGTTAAATGATGAGAAAATGAAAGAAAGAATAAAAATAAACATAAACGAATATATCCAAGAGAATGACAATGAAGAAGTGGACCCAACAATACTATGGGACACACTAAAAGCCGTGTTAAGGGGTAAATTAATTGTTGAAACAGGAAAAGCAAATAAGACTAAACTGGAAGCGTATGAACAAAGATGTGAGAGACTGAGGGAACTAGAACGTAAACATCAAAGCACAAATGACCCAAAAATATATCAAGAAATTAAAGAAGAAAAAACAAAGATAAAAGAAACACAAATGGATGAAATTGAAAGGAAAAATAGATATCTAAAGCAAAAATATTATGAAACGGGGCCAAAAGCCACAAAACTGCTGGCAAAACGGTTAAGAAAACAACAAACAATGAATAATGTATACAAGATTAAAGACCCCACCACAAATAAAACCACAGTTAACCCAGAAAACATCGAAGAAATTTTCCATAATTTCTACCAAGAACTATACTCGCAACCTGAAGAAACAAATACTAAAGATATCAAAAAATTTCTAGACACATTGGACTTGCCATCAATAGGAAATCAACAAAATGAAAAACTAACAGCAGAAATAACAACACAAGAGATCAGAGATGTGATTAAGTCACTTAAAAATGGTAAATCACCAGGTAGTGATGGATACCCCTCTGAGTTTTATAAACTGTTTATAGAAGAACTCACGCCACAACTCCTAAAGTCATTTAACTGGACGCTGAACAACAACAAAATACCTCCATCATGGAACGAAGCAATCATTTCAGTTATTTTAAAACCAGGGAAAGATAAAGAACAATGCGGAAACTATAGACCAATCTCTTTATTAAATGTAGATTATAAAATATACACAACAATTATATGTAAACGAATAAAGACATTCTTGACGGAATTGATAGAAGATGATCAAACTGGATTCATAGAGGGACGCCAAACACATGACAATATCAGGAGAACAATACATATAATTAACCAAATACATAAAGAAAAGAAAAGCGCAGTAATAATGAGTTTAGACGCAGAAAAAGCATTTGACAGGGTTAACTGGAAATTCCTATATAGTGTACTGGAGCGCTTTGGATTTAACGAAAAATCAGTACAATGCATAAGGACGCTATATCAAGAACCTGTGGCAAGAATCAAGATAAACGGTAGCTTAACAGACAAAGTAAATATACAAAGATCAACTAGGCAGGGATGCTGCTTATCGCCCACCTTGTTTGCTCTGTTCATAGAACCATTGGCTCAAGCGATATGACAAAATAAGAAATTAAAAGGTGTAACAATAAAGGGGGCGGAACACAAGATTGGGCTATTTGCAGACGATATTATAGTTTACCTTGAACAACCAGATAAATCAATAATGGAAATGATGAACTTGATAGAAAATTTTGGAAAATTATCAGGATACAAGATAAACATAACAAAAACACAAATACTGACATTCCACTATAACCCTCTAAACCAGATAACTGATAAGATCAAACTAAACTGGAACCAAAAAGAAATAAAATACCTTGGAGTGAACATACCTAAAGACCTAAGCAAAATATATAAAGCAAACTATGATAGGTTGGAACAAGAAATAAAAAAAGATATTGATAGATGGTCAATCTTAAATATGGATCTGAATTCAAAAATTGAGACAGTCAAAATCAGCATACAACCTAGATTACTTTACCTCTTCCAGGCTATACCAACAGAGATTCCAGATGCCCAATTCTCAAAGTGGGACAGGATGATATCGAGATTTGTTTGGGGAGGTAAAAAACCAAGAGTGAAATATAAAACCCTCCAATTACCAAAAGAGAAAGGAGGCATGGGCCTACCGAGTCTAAAGGAATATTACTACTCAGCACAAATAAGATATATCATATGTTGGTGCGACGAGGGATATGAGGCAAAATGGAAAGAAATGGAAAAGGAAATTGAGGGACTCCCAGTACAAAGCATAATAGGGGATAAAGATGCATATAAGCAAATCAAACAAATAGACCCAATCACTAAATTTACTTTAGAACTGTGGTATAAAATAGTACAAAAATATAATTTAAGGGAAGACATAAAACTATTGAAATGGGTAGCATTTGACAGTCAGTTTGAACCGGCAAAACAAGATAGGGGATACAAAAATCTGGTGAACAAGGGAATCACAGCATGGGGCAATATCGGAAAAAAAGATCTCGGGAGCTTTGTAAATATCAGGAGAAAATTTAAATTAGAAAGATCGGAATTTTTCAGATATCTGCAGATGAGAGATTACTATATGAAGAAGATTAGGCATAACCTCCAAACAGATGTGAACGAGATTATACAACTTATTTTAAGCTCATATGCAGGAAATAAAATAAGAATTATTTCAAAACTATATCAGAAACTTATGACAAACAATCATACAAGTAACTATATAAAGGAGAAATGGGAGAAAGAGCTCAATTTAAACATAACAGAAGAAAGCTGGCAGGAAATATGGAAAACACAACACACATCAACAAATTCAAGGGCATGGAGGGAATTTGGATGGAAAAACCTGATTCGCTTTTTCATTACACCACAGATTCAAGGAAAATATACAAATACCCAATCTATATGCTGGAGGGGATGTGGGGCTCAAAATGCAGACCACTCACATATGTTTTGGAAATGCTACAAAATATCATTTTGGAAATCTATGCATGTGACAATACAGAGGATATTAGGATATAATATACCAATGAACTGTAACCTGATGTACTTATGTGATCTTAAAAAAGACAATGTTATACAGGCTGAGGACAGATATCTAGTTAAAATCTTGTTGATTGCATGTAAAAAAAACTATCACAAAAAATGGCGATCAGAAGTTCTTCCTGACCAAGAACAATGGACTGACATTGTTGAGGACATACGTATGATGGAAAAACTAACATATCGACGAAGAATGCAAGAAGGAATATGGGAGAAAAAATGGCGGAAATGGACACACTACAAAGTGCAACAACGAGGCAGAAATTGAAAGAATAACCAAAGACACTGAAAAAACCAGAAGAATTAAGAGATGGAAACTAAAAACTTGATGCTCCAACATTTGCCCCCCCCTTTTATTTTTTTTATTTTTTTTATTTTTATTTTTCCCTACCCTAACCCCTTTGTTTTTTAAATGTAGAATGTGATCTGAATGCATTATATATGATGAAAAATGAATAAAAATCTAAGTTACAAAAAAAAACAAAAACATAAAGCCTCTAAATTGAATGATTTGGCCTCTGTTCCTCCTCATAATTTAAAAATTAAATGTGGTTTATTAAATATTAGGTCTCTAACTCCCAAGTCTCTGTTAGTCCATGATCTGTTAATTGATCATCAGATTGATTTAATTTCCCTTACAGAGACTTGGTTAGGACAAGAGGATTATGTTGGTTTAAATGAATCAACTCCCTCTGGTTATTTAAACTGTCAAAATCCCAGAAGTTCTGGTCGTGGAGGAGGAGTAGCAACAATTTACCATTCCAAATTACTAGTTAATGTAAAGCAAAAAACATGTTATAATTCCTTTGAGGGCCTGGTCCTCAGTGTTGGGCACTTTAGCAATTTCAGGTTAAACCCAATTTTATTTGCTATAGTTTATCGTCCCCCATCAACCTATTCAGAATTTTTATCCGAATTTGCTGATTTTTTAGCTGATTTAGTGCTGAAATCTGATAGAATAATTATAGTAGGGGACTTTAATATACATGTGGATGTAGATAGTGACTGCCTTAATGTGGCATTTAATTCAATATTAGACTCGATTGGGTTTTCTCAGAAAGTAGGAAATTCTACTCATTACCTCCACCATACATTGGACCTTGTTCTGACATATGGCATAGAAATAGAAAATCTTGTAGTGTCTCCTCATAACCCTGTACTGTCAGACCATTGTCTGTTAACCTTTGATTTTACTATTTCTGACTATTTGGCTCCTAAAGAAAAATATTATCACAGTAGATGCCTCTCAGATGATGCTGTCTCCAAATTTATGCAGATTGTTTCCTCTATGCCATGTGTCAACACAACAGAAATAAGCTATAGACAGCTTGCTCCTTCTGTAATTGATAACATGGTGGATAGTGTTTCAGCTTCTCTGCATCAGGCTCTAGACTTGGTGGCCCCCTTAAAAAAGAAAAAGTCTAATCAGAGATTTTTAACTCCTTGGTTCAACACAGAAACTCGTAGCTTAAAACAGAAGACTCGTCAATTAGAAAGAAAATGGCGCTCTACTAATTTAGATGAAATCTATTTAGCTTGGAGAAATCATCTTTTAATTTATAAAAAATCTCTTAGAAAAGCTAGAACGAGTTATTACTCTGCATTAATAGAAGAGAACAAGAATAATCCCAGGTTTCTTTTCAGTACTGTAGCCAGGTTGACAAAGAGTCAGGACTCTGTCAATCCTAGCATCCCCTTAGAGCTTACTAGTCAGGACTTTATGAACTTTTTCAATAATAAAATTTCATCCATCAGAGATAAAATCAATCAGATTCTTCCCACAGTTGACTTAAATACTGTAACTACTACAACTCCTTCTATTGATGTCTGTCTTGATGAGTTTACTCCAATCGACCTTTGTGAGTTAGACAAAATAGTTTCCTCATCCAAACCTTCAACTTGTCTTTTAGACCCTATTCCTACCAGGTTATTTAAAGAAGTCTTCCCACTTATTGGGAGCTTTATTCTTCATATAGCGGTGGCGCAGTGGTTAGCACTGCGGCAGCACAGTTTACCCTTGGCCGGGGGATTGTGGGGATCGTGGGATCGTGGGTTCGATCCCAGCCCCCGACCAACAGTGATCTGTGTGGAGTTTGCATGTTCTCCCCGTGTTGCGTGGGTTTACTCCGGGATTTCTCCGGTTTCCTCCCACATGCCAAAAACATGCATGTTAGGTTAATTGGCTGTTCTAAATTGTCCCTAGATATCTGTTTCCTATAGGCCCTTAGAATAGAGGGTTAGTATTAATGAAAGCGCTTTGAGTGGTCTTTGTGACTAGAAAAGCGCTATATAAGTGCAGGTTAGTTAGTTAGTTAGTTAGTTAGATATAATCAATTCTTCATTGACTTTAGGCCATGTACCGCAGGCTTTTAAAATGGCTGTAATTAAACCCTTACTCAAAAAGCCAACGCTAGATCCAGGAGCTTTAGCTAACTATAGACCAATCTCTAATCTCCCTTTCATTTCAAAAATCTTAGAAAGAGTTGTTGCTGCGCGGTTATTTGACCACCTGCAGGGAAATGGTTTACTTGAAGAGTTTCAATCTGGGTTTAGAATCCATCATAGTACTGAAACAGCCTTAGCGAAGGTCACTAACGACCTCCTCATTGCATCTGATAATGGACTAGTTTCTGTACTTGTCCTTTTAGATCTTAGTACAGCTTTTGATACTATTGATCATAATATTCTACTTGATAGATTAGAACACTATGTTGGACTTAATGGAACTTCGTTGCAATGGTTTAGATCTTATTTATCTGATAGGTTCCAGTTTGTTCATGTAAATGATGAGTTTTCTTTCAGCTCAAAGCTTAGTCATGGAGTTCCACAGGGATCTGTGCTAGGCCCTACTCTTTTTAGTTTATATATGCTTCCGTTAGGCAACATTATTAGAAAGCACTGTATACATTTTCATTGTTATGCAGATGACACACAATTATACCTGTCAATGAAGCCAGATGATACTAATCAATTAGCCAAGTTAGAAGCCTGTCTTAAGGAAATCAAAGCTTGGATTTCTAAGACTGCCTTCTATCATTTGCGTAATATTGCCAAGATTAGGAGCATCTTGTCTCAGAGTGATGCTGAGAAGCTGGTCCACGCATTTGTTAGCTCGAGATTAGATTATTGTAATTCTTTATTATCAGGCTGTCCTAAAACATCTTTAAAAAGTCTTCAGCTGATCCAAAATGCTGCAGCAAGAGTTTTAACAGGTACTAGAAAGAGAGATCATATCTCTCCGGTTCTGGCCTCCCTTCATTGGCTTCCCATAGAGTTTAGAATTAAGTTTAAAATCCTTCTTCTTACTTACAAAGCTCTAAACAATCAGGCTCCTTTTTATTTAAAAGATCTGATACTACCGTATCATCCTAACAGAGCACTACACTTTTTTTTTGCTGGTCATTAACATTTGTTTGTTCTCTCCCATAGATTGAGTCCCCATCGTGCTGTTTGCTCTCTACATGTCTGTTCTTTTCTTCTTCTCTATCCCCTCACCCCCCAGCCAGTCGCAGCAGATGACTGCCCCTCCCTGAGCCTGGTTCTGCTGGAGGTTTCTTCCTGTTAAAAGGGAGTTTTTCCTCTCCACCGTCGCCAAGTGCTTGCTCACAGGGGATCGCCTGATTGCTGGGGTCTTTCTGCAACTGTGGGGGTCCCCCCTACAGTTGATAGTGCTATGAGATGACTGTTGTTGTGAAATGGCGCTATATAAATAAAGTTGAATTGAATTGAATTGAATTAAAATATCCTAATCAATTGCAATACTACACAGAGTGAAATATTTGCTGAATCAACCCACACTATATACCTTGTATCATTCATTAATACTCCCATACATGACATATTGTACTGAAGTATGGGGAAATACATATAAAACAAACATATATCCAGTCTTTATGCTTCAGAAGAGAGCTATTAGAATAATAAACAAAGCAGCTTACAGGGAACCAACAAACCCACTTTTTCTTAAATTAAAAGCTCTCAAGTTGAAAGATCTGGTTGACTTTAAAACTGCAGTAATAATGTTTAAAGTGAAGAATCTATCACTGCCCGCAAATATCCAAAAGTTGTTCCAAATAAGGGAGAAACAATATCATTTCAGAGGAACATGTATATTTCAAAAACCTTCAGTGAGAACTACCACCAAGCAACACTGTGTTTCAGTGCAAGGAGTCAGATTATGGAACGATTTTGGACCTCAATAAAAATCATGTACAATGCTTGGACAATTCAAACAAAAACTAAAGGAAGAAATACTCCAAACATATATACAAGATGACATGTAAAATCACATAAGGATTGCCATATCCAGTCTGTGTTGTGTTGTAGCTTAGTTTTTTTTTTTGGTCACATTTTGTCTTAGTTTTGTTCTGAATTGTAATCGCTCTTGTTTTGTTTTCTTTTGAATTCTTGGAATTCTTGAATTCTTGAATTCTTGAATTCTTATGAAATTCATTATATACTCAATATAAAATTTGGGAATATGGGTGGGCAATATAAGCTGCGGCTTCAGCCATCACCCATTTTGGATAACTTATGTTAATATTAGGTATATTATATAAGGTATATTAACATAGGTATATTATGTTAATATTAGGTATATTATATAGGTAATATTATATAATATATAATATTTATGTTAAAGGTGAGTCAGGCTGTTATATTTGTGTATTTATAATATTTATAATATTTATAATTGTGTATTTATAATTCTTCTGCATTGATGTATGTGGTTATTGTGTATATTTTTATCTTGATTCTTTTTTCTAAAGTCCATCCAGGGACAAGAGTTGCAAATTAGCTAATAGCTATACACTCTATGTGCAACACATCAGATTGATTGTCTTTGATTAATTGTCTATGTTTATTGCACTGTCCCTGTCAAATAAACTAATCTACTACTAACTGTATAATCAGAGGAGTTATTGTCTAATTTGACCTTGTTGGATTTTCTTTCCCCCTTTGTTATATTATTCAGTTTCTTTAACCTGTACTTTTAATCTATCCGAAATAAAGATTCATTCATAGGCTGCCATAATCATGTGACATGGCAGACCAGCTCTAAAATATGCCTGGGCAGTTTTTCACTGGTTTTCACACATAAATGTAATACCTAAAACTCTCAGAAGTGAAAACAAATTGCACATTTTGTATTAACATGGTGGTATCACGCACGATATTTAAAAAAGTATTGACTCCAAAGTATCGATCAGCTGTATCGAAGTATCGATACGCCATCCCTACAATATTCATAGTTTTCGCTCACGTGACTTCCGGCGGGATCACCAGCCATTATGGGGGGGATAATCCCATAGTAAAATAGAACCAAAAAAAAAGTGAAAACGTCTGAAATTGATTATGAAGCTGTAGGTAACCCATGTTGGGATAATCATCTCAGACTGGATGCAGAGGGGAGGTATATAGTCCCTCTGCCGATAGAGCGTGGCGGGTAAACAGATGAGGACAATAGGTACTGAGATGGGAGAGATTATGGTGATGTAGCAGGAAGGAGTAGCTGGGGGACAGTGGGGGGAGAATGGTTGAATGTATTGTGATGCAAGATTTCATGCAGCAGGGAGATGGAGGAATGATATAAAAGGAGAGACCCTGGTGTATTGTGGTAATGCTTTTCTGTGTATGACTGAAGTGAGAGCAAATAAAGCCGTCTGCTGTGCAAGTCTGGTTCCGTTATTTGCACTCTCCACACTGGTGACCCTTGACGAATTATGGAACAAGCTGTGAAACATGCACACACATCCACATACACATTAACATATGTCACAGAGCAGGTCTTGATACAATACATTCACACCCCTGTGTCCTCAGGTGTGAACCTGGCACAGCGGGGGCGGAAGGCACATCTTTCTTGGCTTATTACCCCCTAGCACTATGGCACCCTGAAGCGCTGTTCTCGCCTTTTCCCCATTCCCATTTTTGACAATCTTCTCTCCCCCACCAAACCCCTGTCCTGGGTGGAGTGCCATGAGCTATTGTGTCCCCCACACAGCCCCCCCCAACACCCAGAAGGAGTCCTATCCCTCTGGACTTTTGGGCTTGAGGAAGCGTCCGTAGTGGCTGTAGCGTGGAGCCGCCGGGCCGGTCGAAGCGCCTTCTTGTCGAGGTGGGTGGAAGGGAGGTTGGTCTCTGGAGGGGGAAAGGGTGAGGAGGGAAAAGGGTTAGTCCCATGAAAACCATTCTCTGCTGGGGAAACACTAACCTGCGGAGCCGCTGTGGGTGGGCGCCCACACTGGGGAGCTTGAGCCAACATCACTTGTTCTGCCAAAACATAAGCCTGTCTATGCAGATGGTTTCCTTACCCCCCCACCCCCAAGTCAAACACAAAATGCTTCTCTCCAGTTTCCAACACTCTGAATGGGTCGTCGTATGGTGGCCACAGCAGGGTTCTGTGAGCACCGTGCCAGACGGAAACAAATTTGACGTTCTCTAAGTGCTTTGGAACAAAAGTGGGGGAAAAACAATGGTGTGTTGGGCCCAGAACGCTGGCAGCCCCTGTACTGGGAAAAAGGTGTGCGGGTGGGACAGTCCTGGGCACAGGGCTCTTGGGCAAAAATTCTCCTGGGTGTCCGCAACGGCTGAGAAAAAACGAGTTCCGCCGGGGAAGCTGCCAAATCTTCCTTAGGTGCAGAGCGCAACCTCAATAGAACCCAAGGCAAGCAATCGGCCCAATTTGCATCCGTTAGCAAGGCCCTGAGTGCTGCTTTAAGCAACCTGTGAAAACGCTCACACAAACCGTTTGCCTGTAGGTTGTACGCAGTGGTGTGGTGGATTTTGATCCCCAGCCTATCGGCCATCGCAGACCAAAACTCTAAAACAAATTGCAGACCCCTGTCGGAAGTGATGTCTGACGGGGATCCAAGCCATGCGACCCAAGCTGACAAGAACACGCGGGCTACCTCAGCAGATGTGGTGGAACTCAGCGGAACCACCTCTGGCCAACGTGTAGTGTGGTCCAGGATTGTTAAAACATGTGTGAACCCCCGTGATGGTGGAAGGGGGCCCACTAAATCCACGTGTACGAGGTCGAACCTCCTGACTGGAATCTGAAACAGCTCAAGTGGGGCTTTGGTGGGCTTGTGCACTTTAACCTGCTGGCACGCAACACACGCTGCAGCCCATTCTTTCACATCCCTACCTAGGCAAGGCCAGACAAATTTGGACCCCACCAGTTTAACCGAGGCACGCACACCGGGATGTGAAAGGGAGTGGACGGACTCAAAAACGCAGCAGCGCCAAGAACTCGGAACCACTTGGCAGGGAGCAGCCAGTGGAGATATCACAGAGCAAGGGGGGCACCCTTCTTGCACCACCCTGCTCTCCAGTTTTAATCCAGTACCTGTGAACTGGAGCGCGCAAATGTCTGTGTCCCCAGTTTGGTCAGCGGCCATAGCAGGAAAATCTATCCCCATGTAGACCGGGGAGACTAACGCACACGACAGGCAGTCAACCATGGCATTAAGCTTACCGGCTGCGTGTTGAATGTCGGTAGTGAACTCAGAGATTGCAGCCAAGTGCCGTTGCTGCCGAGCCGGCCACGGTTCAGAGACTTTGAACATTGTGTACGTTAGTGGTTTGTGATCGACAAACACGGTGAACTTGCGGCCCTCAAGCCAAAACTGAAAATGATGTGTAGCCAGGTGGAGGGCCAACAACTCCCGGTCAAGAATGCTGTATTTACGCTCGTTATTGTGCAAAGTACGGCTGAAAATGCGAGTGGTTGCCACGAACCAGAGATGCACTGCTCCACCACTGCCCCTATTGTGACGTGAGATGCATCTGTGGTGAGTGCTATCCACGCTGACGGGGTTGGGTGGGCCAGCAGAGCCACATTAGCAAGCACCCTTTTGACGTTTGTGAAAGCCTGAGCCTGCTCAGGGGTCCAGTCAATGCTGTCCGCAGGCTTCTTTTTTTTGAGCATGCCATACAGCAGTTGCAGTAGCTGTGCTGCCCAGGGGGGAGGAAACAATTGTAAAAATTAACCATCCCCCAAAATTCCTGCAGCGCCCTCACGGTCTGTGGACACAGAAAACCCGACATTGCGTGTACTTTATCCAGCAGCGGGATCGCGCCGTCTGGCGAGATGCGATGGCCCAAAAAAATCAATCACTGGCAGCCTGAACTGGCACTTTGCTGGGTTAACAATAAGCCCGTGCACTTCCAACCATTGGAAAACTTGTTTGAGGTGGGCAAGGTGCTCCTCCTCTGATGCGCTAGCCACCAAAATGTCGTCCAAGTAGACAAAAACGAATGGCAGGTCCCGGAGCACCGCGTCCATCATTCTTTGAAAAGTTTGCACTGCACCTTTTAACCCGAATGACATGCGTAAAAACTTGAAAAGGCCAAAAGGAATTATTACCACCGTTTTAGGAATGTCCTCTGCGTGAACCGGAACCTGGTGGTACCTGTGGACCAGATCCACTTTTAAAAAAATGCACACCCTGGCCAGGTGCACGGAAAAATCCTGGATGCGTGGGATGGGATAGCGGTCGTTTTCCGTGGCATTGTTAAAGCGTCGGAAATTGCCACACGGCCGCCACGACCCATTAGCCTTGGGCACCATGTGCAGCGGAGATGCCCACGGGCTGTTGGAGCACCTAACAATGCCCAATCTCTCTAAGTTAACAAATTCCTCGTGCACACTGGCTAGTTTAGCTGCATCCAGGCAGCGAGGGTGCACGAACACAGGCGGATCTTTTGTTGTGATAAAATGTTTGACTCCGTGCTTGGTTACCACAGCGGAAAAGGTGGGAATCGTGAGTGCTGGAAACTCAGAAAGCAACTGCTGGTACTTACCCCCTGAGCTAGAACATTAGCGTGTGTTGGTGGCCCAACTCCCCGAGCTGTGCAGGGCAAGTAGGAAAAAGAAACAGCGTCCACTAAGCGTCTGTTTGCAACGTCAACCAGCAATCCGTGAGCACACAGAAAATCCACACCTAAGATGGGGACCGGACATGCAGCTACTACAAAGTCCCACTGGTAATTGCGTCCGTGTAAACATACAGTCACCGTCCTTTCTCCAAACGTCCTGATGTGGGATCTGTTGGCGGCCATAAGAGCCGGGCTGCTGCCTTCTGCCAACCAGTCCACACTGACTGGCAAAATGATGCTCTTCTGGGAGCTGGAGTCCACCAGAAAACGTCTCCCAGAACGTGTGTCCATGATGAAAAGCAGCTTCTCCCTGTCGTCACCGGTCACAGCTGCTACCGAATGCTGGCTGTCTCGTTTCCTGGCTTTCTTGAAGTGGCACGATGGCAGACAACGTTGCACTTCCTTGCCAAAATGGCACTGATAAAAAACACAGCGTCCCGGTCCCGTGTCTCCGGGTGGCCGTCCCTGCCACCACCAATGGCTTCCCAACTTCGCTGGATTCCTTTGGAGATCCCAGTGTCACTGCATGCGTGCTGAGAGCCCCGTTTGCCAGGATGATTCAGTCTGCCTCTTGTGCCAGTGCACGGTAGTTCCTGGTCACCAGCAGCAGTGAGTTAGCGAGGATCACCCGCGCTGTAGCTGGTAGGTTCCTGAGGAAGAGGTGGGTAAACAGGAAAAATCCGTCATCTTTATCCATTAGCGTGAGCATGCTCTCCATCAGTTCCACAGCCGATCTGTCACCTAACTCCGAGCGTGTGAGGAGTTTCTCTGCCCTCTCCCCGTCCGAAAGGATATAACATTTGTAGCATCAGCTTCTCCTCAGGCTAATTCAGGAAATCACTCTTTTTCATCTTAAAGAAACTCTTGTGGTGACACCAGCACACTGCAGATGGACATTATCTCACACCAGAAGTAGACAGAGGGGCTGAACAATGGACTGAGGGGGGTAGCACTCCACAGGAGTAATTACACCAGACTCTAAAGCGCCTTCGCCTCCTGCTGCTCTAGACTACAACACAGGGAGGCAAATGTATATTAGGAAGGTAACGTGTTATGATAATCGTGCTACACATTGCATTTGTATGCAACATGTGTTATGATAATCGTGCCACACATTGCCTTTGTATGTAACTTGTGTTATGATAATCGTGCCACACATTGTCTTTGTGTAACCCCATGTAATATACACCAGCCCAACTCTCTATGCATGAGATCAAAGCTATATAAGCGGAATGCAGAGGGAGCTGGGGATTCTCTTCTCTACAACTTGGCCCCAGCAGGCTACACTAGGGTCCCAGGCTGTACATTATGTTAGCGGGTTTAATAAAGAATCTGTGTCGACCTACGCTCATGCCTCACCTCCACATCCTTCCCTTACACCATCTACACTCTGACTCAACTCTTGTCAAGAATTGCTGTGTTTCTTCATTATCAGGACCCCCAGTGTAAATAACTTCCCTTTGTAGAGAAACCCGATAAGGACTTGCTTTTAAAGGATTAAAAAATACGTCAAAAAATTCTCAAGCTTCCCCCCTAAGCAGATAAGAAGCCTTTGTACCAGGAACTGATACTCTTAAAAAGCCATAAACTACCAAATTTCACTCCTTAACCTGTCAGGTTATGCTGATAAACTCTTGGAGCCTTTCCAGAACATCCATAAAACTCCCTGGGTTGCCCCTCTCTTCACATACCAAGACCTAAAAATTATCTACAGCTCAACCGTACCTCCTAGTGGACATCTACGGAATATGTTTCATTACTTGTGCAATCTGAAACTTTGCTATTTCTGACTGAACATTAACACTTTTTATAGTTTACATTCCACAGGATAACTCTGGACACTGAAGATAATCGTCCTTTGTGATGGACAATAATGGTTTGCAATAATTCATTAATCCTTGATTTAAATGTGAGTGCATGTCTTAGGAATGTTTTTTTTTCATGAATGTTATTCAAATTAAGGTTAAACTTATTAGTAATAGTATAAATGCATGGTCACTTGCCTTGAGTCACTTAATTTAGTTAAATTTTATATTGAGTATATAATGAATTTCATAAGAACTTAATGAACATTTTCTGAAAACTTGAGTCAGCTATTTCTAACCAATCCCCAGGCTGCCTCTCTGTTGGATAACGCCCTTGCATTTGATTGGCTGTTCACAGACAAAGACCTGTTCCCTCATTGGACAAAAGCCCATTCAAACTCTTTATGGAAGATAATTGGTCCGTCTTGCTGCCAGTCCTATGTTTATGACCCAGCAGCGTGCTTCAGTTAAATGCCAACAGAGCCGCCCCGGCAGCTCATTTTTTGTCTAAGTGTTCTGTAAGCTCAGTTTTTGTCTAAGTTTCTGTGAGTAAGTTTTTGTACTCTGTATGTTCTGTGTATCTGAACCTTGTCAAGTCCTGTGCTAGCTTTCTTAAATCATCTTTTGATAAGCTTTTGCCTGTTTTCTGGCAACTGAGGGGAAACCATCCTTTTTTCTATGAGTTCACCTTTAAATGACGGTCAAACTCTCAACTTTTTTTGCTCAGAAGCCGTTCTTATCCTATTTAAATGTTTTTCTTGGACTTTTTGACTTTTCCTGCTGTTAGAGTGGACTTTTAATTCCCTGCCTTTAAATTGAACTGATAAGAGATTTTTGAACCTTCTTTCCCTGCCTTGCCCACATAAGACAACGTTAAGAAACCAGGAGTTGGTGGGTGAAACTAACTAAATACTGTAACGTTGGGGCCATGTTAAGTGAATTTCCCAGCATGCTTTGCCAGATGAAAACGTTATGTGTGTGTTAAATGTGTTATTTCTGAGTTATACTGCTGTGTCATTATAACTGCATTATGATGACCCAGCAGTGTTTAGCAGGATTAGGGCAAGATGTATCTGTGTGTGTAACCATGATTGAAACAGGGGTCTGTGAGAATGACCTCCCCTCCACTCTGTAGCACAGAGGCAGGTTGGGGGTTGGGGTGTGTGAAAAATAAATCAGGTTGATCACAGCCATCTGCTCCATTGTCTTTGTGTGAACCCTGCAAACGTCACACTGGTGTCAGAAGTGGGATGGAGCAGATGGATGCCAGGATCAGAATGGAGATCCAGCAGCTGGAGCAGTTCATTGCTCAGCTGATGATGGACGATGGGACCGAGACACCACCCCCGGGAGCCAGGAGCCGGGACGAACAAAGCGGCGGCGGACCTGACAGGGCCAGCGCACCCCGCCTTCTGTCTTTTTCAAGACAGAGCGGGCAGAGCAGAGCAAACCAGCCCCGCATTCCGCCCTTTTCAGGACAGGACGGGCTGGCGATCCCACGGCGATCGAGAGTGACGATCGATCAGGAGGCGGCCATCCCATCTGTTAGGCAGCGGGCCAAGATTCCCCGCTTCAACGGCGAGGCCACGTTGGATGACTACCTGACCCAGGTCGAGCTGGCCGCTGCGCTGAACGGCTGGTCACCAGAGGAAACCGCCGTGCAAGTCGCGCTGGCCTTGGAAGGGAGAGCTCTCTGCACGCTTTCTGATCTCCTGCCTGAGGAGCGCTACAGCTGGCCAGCGCTACAAGGGGCGCTCCAGAGACGATTTGGGAGAATGGTGGACGCTGAGCACGCCCAGGAACAGCTGACCCGCCGCCATAGAAGCAACCAGGAAAGCCTAGGAACCTATGCTGCAGACATACGGCTGCTAACCCGGCGCAGCTACCCGGATTTCGCACCGGAGGCGGTAGAGAAGCTCGCCCTCCGGAGCTTCATCCAAGGTCTCCGCCCGGCCCAGCTCCAGAGCCACGTACGGATCCACGCCGCGAGCGACTGGGAGACTGCAGTGGCAGAAGCAGAGCGGGTGGAGCCGCTGATGAATCACACAGTTGAAGCGCCAACGCACAGACAGAGAACCTTCCAGGCCACGATGGAGAGCGAGGAGGAAGAGGAGGAATTACGGCAGACCACGGCGGCACGTCCCCGGAGAAGAACGCCCCTCGCCGGCGTTAAACTAGAGCGAGGTGGCGTGAACGGGAACAGGCCGCCTCCCGCAGATGTTTCCCCCGAGGAGCCGGCACCACGCGTGGGCCGAATTGGACACTCTCCAGGGATCTATCTACAGTGCAGCTTGGGGAAGACGTCGATCCGGGCCCTGATTGACACCGGCTCTACAATCTCCCTGGTTCGACCCGGTGTGCTGCCGGGCACAAACAAGACGGCCCCATGGGGGTGGGAACCCACCAAGCGCTGCGTCACCACGGCTACCGGTGAGCGCGCCAGACTGGGGGGGCGGAGAGTTTTGGTGGTGGGGGTGGCCGGTCAGAACATAAGACACCCGTTCTGGCTGGCTGACATCCAAGACCCCTGTATTATTGGACTAGACCTGCTCACAGCCTGGAACGCCAAGATCGACACCGCGGGACCGTCCCTCCAGCTGGGAAACCGGACCATCACGCTCCACAGCAGAACCCAGGGAAGGAACACGGGGGCCTGCGCGATCGAGGGATCGCCAAGACAAACCGGACCAGGCAGGCCACCGCGAGGACTGGACATGATGACATCAGCAGCGCGGACAGAGGGAGCACGAACACACACAAGGACAGCAAGGGGAGGGGTCAACGTGTCAGCAGAGACGCAGCAGGCGGTGGAGGAATTATTTCAGCGGAGCTGCAGCGGGCTGGACCCGGAACAGGGACGCCAGCTGCGGGAGCTATTGGACTGTTTTATGGGTGTTTTCGCCGCGAAGGATGAGGAATGCGGCCGGACCGGGTTGGTGCAGCACGAGATCGACACCGGTGAGGCCAGGCCGATTCGACTCCACCCACGCCGGCTGCCCTTTTCAAGGCGGGCAGCGGCGGAACAAAAAGTGCGAGAAATGCTGGAGGCAGATGTCATTGAGCCCTCCAGCAGCCCCTGGGCGGCGCCGGTGGTGCTGGTCAAGAAGAAGGACGGGTCGTGGCGGTTCTGTGTGGATTACCGACGCCTGAACGACGCCACCAGGAAAGATTCCTACCCCCTGCCCCGCATCGATGACGCACTGGACCACATCGCCGGCTCCAGCTGGTTCAGCTCGCTGGATCTACGCAGCGGCTATTGGCAGGTAGAGCTGTCACCTGAGGCCCGCCAGAAAACAGCCTTCTCCATCGGGCAGGGACTGTACCAGTTTAAAGTGATGCCGTTTGGACTCTGCAACGCTCCGGCCACCTTTGAGCGCTTGATGGAGCGAGTGCTGGCTCACGTGCCCCGGAGTCGCTGCGTTGTTTACCTGGATGACCTGCTGGTGCATGCAGCTGATTTTGACAGCGCCCTGTCAAATCTCCGAGAGGTGCTGGGAGCCATCCAACAGGCGGGGCTACGGTTACACCCTAAGAAATGCCACCTGTTCCGGCGGGAGACCACCTTTTTGGGCCACATCGTCAGCGCAGCGGGGGTCGCCACCGACCCGGAAAAAGTGGCAACAGTGAGAGACTGGCCAGTGCCGCGGAACGTTGGAGAACTGCGGAGTTTTCTTGGATTGGCCTCCTATTATAGGAGGTTTGTGAAAGACTTCGCCACCATCGCCAGCCCGCTGCATCAGCTGACGCAGAAAGGACGCACGTTCCAGTGGAGTGACAGCTGTGCTGCTGCTTTCTCCCAGCTTCGCGCAGCGCTCATCAGAGCCCCCATCCTGCAGTATCCCGACCCGAACCGCCCTTTCATCGTGGACACGGACGCCAGCAACCAGGGCATCGGGGCGGTGCTATCCCAGGAGGGAGAGCATGGAGAGCAGGCAGTCGCTTACTTCAGCCGCACTCTCAGCAGAGCCGAGAGAAATTACTGTGTGACTCGCAGAGAGCTGCTGGCTGTCATTCAAGGACTGCGACACTTCCGCCCGTATGTGTACGGTGGGAGGTTCCAGCTCAGGACGGACCACGCTTCCCTGACCTGGTTGTTAAATTTCAAAGAACCGGATGGACAGTTGGCGAGGTGGCTGGAGGCACTGCAGGATTATAATTTCCAGATTGTGCATCGGGCAGGCCGCCTCCATGCCAATGCTGACGCGCTGTCTCGGCGCCCCTGCGCGACAGAGGAGTGTCGTCACTGCCAACGGGCTGAAGATCGGGACCAAACCGCCCCACGGGCTGCCGCTCTCCGAGCCGCTGCGAGCAGAAATAACGCAGCGACGCACAGCCCCTCCTCAGATGATCAGGCAGTTCTCCCCAGCGATGACGTCACAGAAGTTCTTGGCACGCAGCAGCTGCAGAGCGAGCAGGACAGAGACCCGGTCATTTCGCGGGTTCGGCAGTGGCTGGACGCAGGACAGCGGCCCGCCTGGGAGGTTGTGTCACCGCTGGACCCAGAGACTAAGGCCCTGCACTCCCAGTGGGCCAACCTCCGCTGCTACGAGGGCGTGGTGTATCGACAGTGGCACACTCCAGCTGGGCAGCAGCACGTCTGGCAACTGCTAGTTCCTCGTCGACTCCGGCCCAAAGTACTCCAGCTGGTTCATGGGGCGGTAGGAGCGGGCCACTTCGGAGTGACAAAGACGCTGCAGCGCCTTCGGGCCCGGTTCTACTGGCCCGGTTGTCATCAGGATGTGGAGCTCCACGTTCATCGCTGCGACACATGCACAGCTCAGAAGGGACCAACTCAGCGATCCCACGCTCCCCTGCAGCAGTACCGGGTGGGAGCACCGATGGAGCGAGTGGGAGTGGACATCCTGGGCCCTTTCCCGACCACGGACCGGGGGAACCGCTACGTGCTGGTCGCGATGGATTATTTCACTAAGTGGCCAGAGGCGTACGCGGTCCCGGATCAGAGTGCCGCTACGACGGCATCAAAGCTGGTGGATGAAATGTTCTGTCGGTTTGGCGCACCGGAGGAGCTGCACAGCGATCAGGGTCGGAACTTCGAGGCGGAGGTCTTCGGAGAGGTCTGCAAACGGCTGGGCATCCGGAAGACCCGGACCACCCCACTGCATCCACAGAGCGACGGCCTGGTCGAACGATTCAACCGGACCCTCACCACCCAGCTCGCTATCCTAGTGGACCAGCGACAGCGAGACTGGGACCTGCACCTGCCTTTTGTTTTGTGGGCGTACCGGACGGCAGCTCAGGAATCTACCCGGTGCACCCCTGCGGCGCTCATGTTTGGACGCGAGCTGCGCACACCGGTGGATTTGGTATTCGGTTGCCCCCCTGAGCCGGAGGTGGAGGGAAGACCCGGATTGGATTATTTTTTTTGTTTGAAAGAACGTCTCCACACGGTGCACGAGCTGGCTCGAGAGGCCCTGGCAGCGGCAGGGGGTCGGCAGAAGCGAGCGTACGACTCCCGCTGTCAGGGGAGGGACTTTGCACCGGGAGATCGAGTCTGGGTTTTCTGCCCTGAGAGGAAGAGAGGACGATCACCGAAGCTGGCGAGCCAGTGGTCGGGGCCATGTGTGGTCCTGGAGAGACTGTCAGATGTGGTGTACAGGGTGAGGCTTAGAAAAAGGGATCGGGTTGTGGTCCTTCATCGTGACCGTCTCGCCCCGTATCGGCCATCTGCACCGCTGGTGGACGAACCGGAGCTTCCATCCCGGCCCGATACCCCGACCGAGACCCAGATGGACACTAGGGGGCCTGTACGTGTTGGCCGCCGGCGCCGAAGACCGCCCCGACATCTGGATGAGTTTGTATTGGACTTTTAAATTGGACTTTAATTTTTCTGGGGACAGAAACCAGTCCAGGGGGGGGGCAGTGTAACGTTGGGGCCATGTTAAGTGAATTTCCCAGCATGCTTTGCCAGATGAAAACGTTATGTGTGTGTTAAATGTGTTATTTCTGAGTTATACTGCTGTGTCATTATAACTGCATTATGATGACCCAGCAGTGTTTAGCAGGATTAGGGCAAGATGTATCTGTGTGTGTAACCATGATTGAAACAGGGGTCTGTGAGAATGACCTCCCCTCCACTCTGTAGCACAGAGGCAGGTTGGGGGTTGGGGTGTGTGAAAAATAAATCAGGTTGATCACAGCCATCTGCTCCATTGTCTTTGTGTGAACCCTGCAAACGTCACAATACATTTTTCTTCAGCCTTTGGGGTTGTCCTATGTGCCGGGGAAATCCTAAATTTGGACTGGTTGCCAAAAGACGTCACATCTGCTCCTGGAGTCCCGTTCATCCTGCTGCTGGCTACGCGCTGCATGCTCCTGAAGCCCCCAGCTGAGTCTACGCTTCTCACAGCTGTGAACGACCTGAAAGATGACTCCGTCACTCCCCGTCACTTTCCCCTGTTTTGCCATTTTTCCTGGCTTGTGATTGTCGCTGAAATCGGCCGACCACCGCTGACTACCTGGAGCTACAGCTGTTCGTAAGTGAGACTCCCACTTTCCTACCTGCTGGGTCTAAACAAGATGTCCTAAATATCAATTATAATTGAACTTAACCAATATTTCATGGTACAATTAAGGCACTTTTCCACTTGGAACCCAAAGGCCTCGTTTGGCCTTGGACCGAACAGTCCTGTTCCGGCACTGGTGGTTTTCCACAGCACAAGGCTCACTGTAGTATGGGTGGGAGAAGGAGGGAGTTGGAGGCGGGGTTTTGAGGGAGTTGGAGGCGGTGCTACACTCCCCTTGAGGCTGCGCCATTTTCCCTGGACCAATTAGTAGTCCAACAGCTATTTAATATCATTTTGGTGGTGAGGCTGCTGTGTATTATTATGCATTACTCATCTCATGTAACCTTGTGCCATTGCAATGACGCAATTTTTTCGTATATTTAATGTGGACGTGTGGATCTTTAATATCACAGTTACAAGTACTGGGACAGCCATCTAATAAAAAATATCTTACAAAATTACAAGTCCACATTTTCTTTAAAGTGTACTTGTTAATGCTGAGTACAGAATTGGGTGAGGCGCACCAAAACAGTTGTTGCTGTACACCCCACACTCACCCGTCCTTACAATGGCTAAGTTGAATATTTTGTGCAGATAAAACCATTACCTGGGTTGGCAATATGAACATTTCCAAATACAGAACTTAAAATATTAGGTGTCCCTGTTGTTGCACATGGATATAAAGCTTGGTCAGTAGTGGCTGGCTTTTAATGTATGTGTCAGCAGTTATTGGACTCCATAACACACTGCAATGACAAATTTTTCCCAACCTTTTTAAGGATTTTAAGACAGTGTAAAACTTAGTAGTAACAGACAACACATGATGTCAACAGTCACGGGTTTATTCAACGTTATTAACACTGGTCATTGATTAATGTACAGTATATACTGTACATAATACTGGTTGGGAAAACGGGTCACACATGCCGTGCGAGGGTTTCAAAGACTGCCATGACAGTGTTATTGAGGGCAGCATTCTGCACAATTTCCTCCCTTCGTACAGCAACTTCAGCTTCCCTGGACTGACGGACCGCATCCACAAGCAGTGAATTGAGTTCCAACTGTTGCCGCTGGAGCTCCCTCTGCTCACGTTGATGTTCCCTTTCTGCTTCTTGCATCGATGCAAAAATAGTTGAAAGGTCTTGTTTTGTGTTGCTCCGCTTCTCTTACCTACAAGACAGAAATGTGAGCTGGTGTCAGTAAAATCAACCTCAAAACATGTAGCAGTACATCCCCAAAAATTAATACAAAAGTTAAATATTTTTGGACACATGTCAGAAAGTGAGACCCATGTATTATACAGAATCATTAATCAGACAGTGAAGTATTGTTACATTTTAATCATTTATTGGCTCACAGCGCATGAATATCCAAAATTAGTTTTCTCGAAAAATCGATGGTTATGTTAAAAGTAGATATTAAAAAAAGAGGAGTGTTCTCAAAAGTATGAGGATTTATGGAGAAACGGATTTCATTTTCCAGCTGGAGTGACCATTGCCCCACAGTGCCTAAACAATCAAAACCTGGTGTAATGGACAAGGCATCACTGTGTTTGATTTGGCCAGGAAACTCTCCTGACATAAAACCCATATGGATTGTCAAGATTATGACAGAGACCATCTTATATGACTTTAACCGTCTTTTGTGAGTCACAAAAAACACACTGTACCATGACATTGCAGTTATTTTGAGATGTACCTGTACAAGGGACACACACTGGTGAAAGTCAAGTGCTGGGTTTGAAAAAATTACTTTTTTTATGAGTATCACAACTGTGTATTTGTACAATACATTTAGTAAAAGCTGGGTTTATGTTTCAAATGCCTAGCTTTTTATGGTGGTCAAAAAATTCTAGAGGTGACCCAAATTCTATGGTGGAGAGACCCAGCTGGTCTATCATCTCTGAAGAGCTGGAGCAGGTGGCTGGGGAGAGGGAAGTCTGGGCTTCTCTGCTTGAACTGCTGCCTCCATGACGCGGAGAAGCGGTAGAAGATGGATGGATGGAAAAAATTCTGAATGCATTTATACAGTAGGCTCAACTGAATCATGAAAATGAAGCACGCTGACTTTCAAATAATGAGTTTTGTGCTACAACAGCTCATTAGCTTTTCCATGCCTGTGATTAAATATGCAATTGCATTTTTTTTTTTTTTTTTTTTTTTTAAACCGTGATGGCGAGCTATCTAGGGCGGCGACAGCTACGATCCACTCGTGAGCCACGATAACGGCGTGGGACTTGTTATTTATTTATTGTTCTATATAATTATAGTTAGCATGAAACAGGCTGGATAAGGTAAAAACATTAATGTCAAGAAAAAAAACACACCGTCTGTGGTTAACTTCCAATGCTGCGGTTCACCCAGCTGCTACTGTTATGATCCTTTATGGATCGGTACGAAAGTGCAACATGTAAAAAAATAAATAAATAAAATTTTAACCAGGATTACAACTAACTATTTCATCAGATATTGTCAACACAAAAAACAACATACAAGGACGGACATAGCATTAAGCTAGGTCATCGTTTAAACACGATTAAGTTTTCGTCTGTCCTAAGTGAACTTTCCACTGTTGGAAAAAATAACATAAGGCATGAATATCACATCACTTACCGTCCTGTATATCATAATATCACGGCTTCAACTGCTGAAGTTGGGTGCGTCGCGGCTGCACATTCAATTCAATTCAGGTGGCTGGGTCTAATTCCCGGTGCGTCTCCGTGTAATTTCTGGTGCGTCTGTTTGTGCGCCCCACTGTAGGCTCAGTCTGCTTCCCTCTGCATTCTCTCATCAGCCGAAACGCACAGGAAACTCTGCTGGACTGCGGTGTTGGATTTCTGCTGATTTCTGTGAAGCCATTCTCTCGTTGTGGTTTATAATATCACTTGTTCGCGGGCTCACTGACGAAAAATTGCAAATGGCGACCAGCAAGCGATTCTGGAAAGTCAGTGTAACGCCCACTCTCATGACGCTACGCACAGACCAATGCATGGCCAGCAGGGGCGTGACGAAACGGGGCCGGGACCCTTCGGACCTGCTTTTTACGGTGCCGAAAAAGTGAACTGTTAAACTGGAACTGTTCAGAAAAAGGGAACTGTGAGGCCTTTGGGTTCCGAGTGGGAAACCAGACACGGAGGCCGATCGGGGCCAAACGGGGCCTTTGGGTTCCTAGTGGAAAAGCGCCTTTAGTCCCTCAGCCATAGGACACAATTATAAACTGAAGGAAAATTCTTATTCTTTTTTCCAGTAACCTCCTTTCATTTTTGTAGATTAATTCAGAAGCTCCTTTTCAGATAATCAGCTTATGTAATTTTTCCCCATAAAACTGCGTTCTGATTTGTGAGCTACCTCAGCCTTCCAGTGCATTACAGTTGAAATACAAAGGTTTCCTCTTGGTTAAACAAAGGTTTAACTATAGATTTTATGCTCAGCAATCCATTAACAGCTGATGTGATATTTGACACCTGTTGATCAAGCAATTGGATGTAATTTAACCTGAGTGAGTTTCATTTAATAAACTTGTAAACGAGAGAAGTTGAAGTGTCTTCCTTTGCATACTGTATATGCTTTCCTGGTCACGGCAGTGAAGGACTCACTAATTTTTGAGACCGATTCATTAAGTAATGAGGTACAGAAATTAATTAATAGTTCGGTCTCTTGAAACTAGTGCCCTTATTTACGAGTGCTTTTCTTATTTAGTGAGTGTTGGGGTGACTGTTCAACTCTGTCCCCCATGCACACCCACTTCTAAATAAAATAAATAATTCCTGTACCTTATTACACTATATTTGATTAAATATTGCTACACGTTGCAGCAGTGTTCGCTTGAGAGTGTCGCATTTACCCTGGGTTGGCAGGTCTTGGAGCAGGCTCATGACTTCTTGTGTGGCGCGCACGTCCAGCACAGCTACCACAGGATGGTACTTTGTGTCGTCTGTTGAGACAGGGGGCAAACTGGGCTTCCACGTGAATAAACCAAGCGGCCAGGTTGTGAAGCCAAAAGTCCAGGAGTCTGACTGCAGTGGCGCGCACAGTGGTGGGAGCCTCCAGCAGGAGTGTCTCCATGGTGGTGCTCGGTGCATGTTCCATTTCACAACTCTAGATCACCAATGTACATTAACATACACGCTGTGAAACATGCACACACATCCACATACACACTAACATACATCACAGAGCAGGTCTTGATACAATACATTCGCACCCGTGTCCTCAGGTGTGAACCTGGCACAGCGGGGGAGGAAGGCACATCTTTCTTTGGCTTATTACCCCCTAGTGCTCTTAGGTCCTCTTCTCGCATTTTCCCCATTACCATTTCTGACTATCTTCTCCCCTCACCAACCCCCTGTCCTGGGTAGAGTGCCATGACCTATTGTGTCCCCCGCAAACTAACTTTACTCCACTGTACACCAAATTATAAGACTGAGCAGCTGCACATCATAGCTGATAATCAAAAAAGAAATTTTTATGTAAAACTTGACTGCTGCACAATTAGTATGTGCTGTTACATTCATCGATGCAAATGTTGATCATATGAACCCATCATACGTGTTGTAGCACCTTGGGGGAGTCAGATTATTTAGCATCTCAGACAAGAGACAGTGGATAAGCATGGGAGAACAATGCTCAGGAGGTTCCTGGCGAGAGAGCAGGAAGGAGTCAAGGACATAGGGGGTTGAATGCAGTGTAATGCAAATGCCATGTTGTGTGTGGAGAAATGCCATGAAACTTGTGAGGAGAGATTTGGGTAAAAAGAGAGTGCCTGCTGAAATGAGTCAGTCTGTTCTGTGCTTGAGAGATGTGAAGTGTGTAATAAACCGTCTGCCATGAGTCAGCCTCTTATTTGACACACTCCACACTGGTGACCCAAGACGTATTATGGAACACGAGGCAAGAACCCCGGAGCCGGCCCGGTCAGGAAGCTCCAGCGAGGCGGCAGCCATCCCACAGACAGCCCGGACTGGAACCCCCAGCCATGCGTGTGCGGTCTCAGTCAAGCTACCGGATTTCTGGCAGCACAATCCGCGCTCTTCGTTCCACCACACCGAGGCCCAGTTCGCCCTCCGGGGAGTAACGGCAGACGACACCAGATTCTACCATGTGGTCGCAGCGCTGGATGCCCGCACAGCTCAGCAGGTAGCGAGCCTGCTCGATCAGCCTCCAGCCAGCAACAAATACGAGACGCTCAAGGCTGCGCTAACCCGGCGCTACACGCTCTCAGAATGTGAGAGAGCGGAGAGGCTCCTGACGCAGGCCGAGTCAGGAGATGGTTCGGCCGTAGACCTGATTGAGAAGATGCTGGCGTTAATGGGCACGGACGACGGGCACTTTCTGTTTGCCCACCTTTTCCTCCGAAACCTTCCAACAGTGGCGAGAGCGGTTCTGGCCAATTCGCCGTTGCTGGCTGCACGCAACTACCGTGCACTAGCCCAGGAGGCAGACCGGATCATCCTCACCACCAGGGCAATTACAGTCAACGCGGCAGCGGCGGAGCCCAGCGAGATGACCAGAGGAGGCAAGGAGCCACCGACGGTAGCAGCAGCGGGGGCCAAGGAGCGCCAGAGAGACACGCTCTGTTTCTACCACCGCCGCTTCGGAGAGAATGCATGCAGATGTGCGCCACTGTGCCAATTCAAGCGCTCAGGAAAACACCGAGGCCGGTGGTCGGTAGCAGCTGCGACCCTCGGTGAAGAGAACAAGCTGCTCTACTTGACGGATGCACGCTCAGGGAGGCGTTTCCTCGTGGACATCGGAGCCCAGAAGAGCTTCATTCTGCCGACCTACGCTGACCGGCTGGTAGGACCTAGCGGCCCCGAGATGTTGGCAGCAAACGGCTCGGATATTAAGACCTTTGGTGAGAGGACTCTGCTCTTATCTCTACACGGCCGTACATATGAGTAGACTTTTGTCGTAGCAGCACTGAATTACCATATCCTGGGGGCTGATTTTCTGTGTGCACATGGTTTACTGGTTGATGTTGCTAACAGGCGCCTGGTTAATGCACTGTCCTTTGACTCTCTCCCCTGTATAGCTCGAGTGACCCAGCCAACAGCACAAGCCAACGTCACAGCTACAGGCGGTAAGTTCCACACGCTGTTCACTCAGTTCCCAGCACTCACGGTCCCGATGTTTTCAGCGGCCATCACTAAACACGGGGTGGAGCACTTTATCACCACCACCGGGCCACCCGTTTTTGCAAGACCTCGGCGCTTGGACGCAGCTAAACTGGCCATAGCGTGCGAGGAGTTCGCCAACCTGGAAAGGTTGGGCATCATCAGGCGATCGAACAGCCCATGGGCATCCCCGCTACACATGGTCCCTAAGGCTAAGGGATCGTGGCGACCGTGCGGTGATTTCCGCAGGCTGAACAACGCCACAGCGCACGACCGCTACCCAATTCCCCACATACAGGATTTTTTTCCATTCACCTCGCCGGAGCACGCATTTTTTCTAAAATAGACCTGGTCCGCGGTTACCACCAAGTCCCAGTGCGCACGGAGGACATACCCAAAACAGCGGTAATAACTCCGTTCGGTCTATTTGAGTTCCTGCGCATGCCATTCGGGTTAAAAGGAGGGGCACAGACATTCCAGCGCATGATGGATGCAGCGCTGCGCGATTTCCCGTTCGTGTTCGTCTACCTGGACGATATCCTGGTAGCCAGTGCGTCTGAAGACGAACAGGAAACCCACCTCACGACGGTTTTCCGGAGGTTGGAGGAGCACGGGTTGATAATCAACCCGGTGAAATGCCAGTTTGGCGTGACGCAGATTGATTTTTTGGGGCACCGCGTCTCTCCGGAAGGAGCGATCCTGCTGCCCAACAAAGTGCCCGCCATGGCGGATTTTCCCCGGCCTAAGACAGTCAGGGCGCTGCAGGAATTTTTGGGGATGGTGAACTTTTATAACCGTTTCCTTCCCCGCGCGGCGCAGCTCATGCAACCATTGTACGCCGCGCTCAAGAAACAGAAACCCACGGATAGAGTCGAATGGACCCCGGAGCGAGAGTGGGCGTTCTCGGAAGTTAAAGCAGCCCTGGCAAACGCCACACTGCTGGCGCATCCGGACCCGGCGGCCCGGATAGCGCTCACTACCGATGCTTCAGACGTGGTCATAGGGGTTGTCGTGGAGCAGCGCGTCGCCGGGGCTTGGCAGCCGCTCGTCTTTTTCAGCAGAACTTTGCACAACAGTGAACGTAAATACAGCGCGTTCGACAGAGAGTTGCTGGCTCTCCACCTGGCCATACGCCACTTCCAGTTCTGGCTGAAAGGGCGCAACTTCACCGCGTTTGTGGACCACAAGCCGCTAACATTCACGATGGCCAAGGTTTCAGAACCGTGGTTGGGCCGGCAGCAGAGACAGCTGGCCACGATCTCAGAGTTTACTACCGATATTCAGCATGTGTCGGGTAAACTGAATGTGGTGGCGGACTGCCTCTCGCGCGCCCTGGTGGCCCCGGTCTGTGTGGGGATAGATTATGCAGCCATGGCCGCAGAGCAGATTAGCGATGCAGACGTGCGTGAGCTCCAGTCTGGACCAACAGGGTTAAGGCTGGAGAGCAGGGTGCTGCAAGATGGCGCCCCCCCCCCCAATCTGCGATGTCTCCATCAGCAGCATGGATAGCGCGTTTTGGAGTCCCGTCGGGCATTACGTCCGACAGGGGCCCTCAATTTGTTTCCGAACTATGGTCCGCGATGGCCCTCAGCCTGGGTGTTACAATTCACCGCACAACCGCATACAACCCACAGGCCAATGTGTTTATGCGAGCGTTTTCATAGATCACTGAAAGCAGCGCTCAGGGCTTCACCAACGGATGCAAATTGGGTAGACAGGCTGCCGTGGGTTTTATTGGGGTTGCGCTCCGCGCCGAAAGAGGATCTGGAAGCTTCCCCGGCAGAGCTTGTTTTTGCGCAGCCCCTACAGCTGCCTGGGGAATCTCTGCCAGATAATCCCGCTCCGGACAGCTCCCCGTCTCAGCTTTTGCAGCGTAGCGCAAACACAGGCACGCTGCCGGGCCCTGCCCACCACAGTTTTCCGTGTTTTCGTGCCTAAAACTTTGAAGAGCGCGGAGTTCGTGTTTGTCAGACACGATGCCCACCGCCCTCCATTGCGCCCACCCTATGATGGACCGTTCAGAGTGTTGTAAACAGGAGATAAGCATTTTTTGCTAGACTTGGGGGGTAGGAGGGAAAAAATTGTCATAGACAGACTCAAACCCGCTTTCGTTGTGGCGGACGAGCAAGTGCTGTTGGCTAGAGCCCCTCGGCGTGGAAGACCCCCACAGAGAGCTCCCCAGGGAAACGATTCACCAGAGCAGCCACACGGACAGACCGAAGTGGGCCCCCCCCGCCTCGTCACGGCCCACCCGCAGTCAGACACACTCCCAGCAGCCCCCAACCGGCACAGCAGCGCTACGGAGGCAGTAAACCTCAGTTACATTAGATATCTTCACCCATCTTCACCCGGATCTTTAACAGATCACTGGAGCTGCGTGAAGTGCCTTCCTGCTTCAAACGCTCCATCATCATTCCAGTTCCCAAGAAACCCTCTATTACAGGATTAAACGACTACAGACCTGTTGCCCTGACCTCTGTGGTCATGAAATCCTTGGAGAGATTGGTGCTGAACCACCTGAAGGTCATCACAGGCCCCCTGATGGACCCACTGCAGTTTGCCTACTGGTCAAACAGGTCAGTGGATGATGCAGTGAATATGGGACTACATTACATCCTGCAACACCTCGACTCCCCAGGGACGTACGCCAGGATCCTGTTTGTCGACTTCAGCTCAGCGTTCAACACCATCATCCCAGGCATTCTTCATCAGAAACTCCTCCAGCTCAAGGTGCCCCCCTCCACCTGCCAGTGGATCTCCAGCTTTCTGACTGACAGGTGGCAACAGGTGAAGCTAGGGAGATTTACATCGAGCTCCCGAAAAATTAGTACTGGCGCCCCCCAAGGATGTGTCCTTTCCCCACTGCTCTTCTCCCTCTACTCCAACGACTGCACCTCAGAGGACCCTTCGGTGAAGCTCCTGAAGTTTGCGGACGACACCACAGTCATCGGTTTGATCCGGGATGATGATGAGTCTGCATACAGGCGGGAGGTGGAGCAGCTGATCCTCTGGTGCAGCCAGAACCATCTTGAACTTAACCCAGCCAAAACGGTGGAGATGACTGTGGATTTCAGGCGACACCCCCCTTCATTCCCCCCACTCACCATCCTCAACAGCACAGTGTCCACGGTGGACTCCTTCAAGTTTCTGGGTACCACAATCTCCCGGAACCTGAAGTGGTCCTCCCATATTGACACTGTCCGGAAAAAGGCCCAGCAGAGGTTGTTTTTTCTGCGTCAGCTCAAGAAGTTTGATTTGCCTCAGGAGCTGCTGGTTGTCTTCTACACCGCCATCATCCAATCTGTCCTCTGCTTTTCCATCACTGTCTGGTTTGGATCTGCCACTAAACAGGACAAGACCAGACTGCAGCGGATCATTAAGTCTGCGGAGAGGATCATTGGTACCGACCTACCCTCCATTGAGAACTTATATCGGTCCATAACCAGGAAACGGGCGGGAAACATCTGTGCTGACCCATCACACCCCGGCCACAAACTGTTTGAACTTCTATCTTCTGGTCGTCGTTACAGATCACTGAAGGTCAAAACCACCCGTCACAGGAACAGTTTCTTTCCTCAAGCCATCACTCTGATGAACTCCTAACATTCACCTAGTCCTACCTGTTGCTGTACTCATGACTTTTCATCCATTATTACATTGCACATAACTCTCACACTGCTTTTTACTTCATTCACATTATATCACTGAATCTGAGTCCACATTGAAATACTGTGTGATTGTATATTTTTTCATATATTTCTGCAAAGTGTGGTTAGTCCGAGTAAATAACTGCATATATTCCTGTATATATTTGCATCCTTTTATAGAAACGTGGACAGACTGTAATTTACTGTACATACTGTGGTTGTCATTGAATCCTTATTTAAATCCTTCACCTGAACAACGAGAGCAAGTTTTTAGCCAAAGTCAAATTCCTTGTATGTGTTGTGCATACTTGGCCAATAAAGCTGATTCTGATTCTGATTCTGATTCTGATATGGAAGGAGACAGAAGCCCAAACAGCATGTGGACTGATGTTCCATTGTTCTAAGATGCTGGGGGAGGGGGGAAGTCAGATTATTTAGCATCTCAGACAAGAGACAGTGGATAAGCATGGGAGAACAATGCTCAGGAGGTTCCTGGCGAGATAGCAGGAAGGAGTCAAGGACGTAGGGGGTTGAATGCAGTGTAATGCAAATGTCATGTTGTGTGTGGAGAAATGCCATGAAACTTGTGAGGAGAGATTTGGGTAAAAAGAGAAGTGCCTGCTGAAATGAGTCAGTCTGTTCTGTGCTTGAGAGATGTGAAGTGTGTAATAAACCGTCTGCCATGAGTCAGCCTCTTATTTGACACACTCCACAGTGTCAGCTTGGTAAGGAGCAGTTAGTGGGGCCTATTCCACGCCATATATTGGCTGATATTATCACACAATTATAATATGAACATGTCAGAAATAAAATTTAGTCGGTTACATAGAGTTTAGACTACTGCCCCCTCCCCACCCCCCAATCCCTAACCACCATTTTAACAGCAGAAGATGAATGAGCTAGTTAGCGTCATAGCTAGCACTGGTTACCTTACCTGTCAGCAGAAAAGTGGTCACCTCTGTGTGACTTTTCAGCCCTTTGAGACTCTTCAGCAGACACCAATCATCAAAAGCAGAACTGCTATTTATCCTGGTCCTTTATTTGTCGTGCCATACTTGAGAACAATTGGGAAACTGACGTCTGCCTTCAGACCTAGGTATTTAGCTGAATAATTCACTACCTGGCAACCCAACAACCCTAAAACAAGACGATGGCACGTTAACATGAAGCTAGCGATGCTAGTGGCTGTGACATCCTCACTGGACTTCCATGTTTATCTTCCTCCAGCTGCTGGATGTAAATATTTATATTATTTCTGACCCGTAAAAAAATAATTTTTTTCATCAATATTGTGACGTTTGCGGGATTCACACAAAGAAAGAGGAGCAAGATGGTTGTGACGAACAGGCTTTATTTACACACCACCAACCCCAACTACCTCTGACCACAGAGAGGAGGGGAGGTCATTCTCCCAGACCTCTGTTTCAATCATGGTTACACACACATGATACATCTTGCCCTAATCCTGCTAAACACTGCTGGGTCATTATAACGCAGTTATAATGACACAGCAGTATAACTCAGTAATAATACATTTAATACACACACACAGTAACATTTTCAACTGGCAAAGCATGCTGGGAAATCCCTGCCCCCCTTAACATGGCCCCGACGTTACAATATACTAATTTTTAGAAGAACATTAAGACTTGCATTGTGCATGTCTCTAAACACTTTGATGTATTTTTGTAATCTTTTTCATGAAAATTATATCTCCTGCACCTTTAAGTGCTTTGAGTGGTTCTTTGTGACTAGAAAAGTGCTATTTTTCACGACAATATCCGACATTTTCATGAGCACCACGTCACCAATTGTGTCAGTGGCTGGAAAACCCCCGGTCATGTCGCAACATCATCGACGGAACACAGCGCTTGGCTGCCCATTGTACACACAGGATGTAAGTGGTTGAAAACATCAACGATGGTTCCAGCACATGTAGTCTGGAATTGGTTTGCGTTTTCCAATCTTCATACGATTATAGTTCAGAAGAATGGGATGATAATGGGTTAATGATAATGGGTTGCCAGGTAGTGAATTATTCAGCTAAATACCTAGGTCTGAAGGCAGACGTCAGTTTCCCAATTGTTCTCAAAAAAAAAAAAAAGATGGCGGCGTGCCTAGACGCAGCGTCCCCTCTTGGCATCAGCGAGTGTGAGAGTTTTAATCATCCCAGACGTACATTCTGTAAAACTTACAACCGTGAGACCTTATTAAACATCAAGGTACTGCACGCTGCAAGAATCGCGGCGATCGGTTGTGATTTGGACGTTCTACGCCAGCATGGAATTTTGGCGGAGTCCCCGCTGGAAGCTACCCGGGAGAGGAGGAAGCGGAAGCGGAGCGAGCGCAAGCAAAAGCGAGGAAAAAAGGGCCGGGATCCATGCTAGGCTAAAGGCTAACCCCTCCAGACCAGCGGTACCGTCGCTTCTTCTATCAAACGTCCGCGCCCTCGAAAACAAGGTAGACGAGCTGCGTTTGCTGAAAGAAACCCGGAGAGAATGGAGGGACTGCTGTGTGTTTGTTTTCACCAAGACATGGCTCCACGACAACATTCCTGACGAGGCCATTCAGCTGGAAGATATGGCGATGTTCCGTGCCGACAGGGAAATGGCGAGCTCCGGTAAGAGCCGGGGGGGTGGGCTATGCATCTATGTTAACAAGAACTGGTGCGTTAATGCCACGTTAGTGTCTAAACACCGCTGTCCGTTGGCGGAGTTCCTTATTGTTAATTGTCGGCCTTTTTATCTGCCGAGGGAATTCAGCAACGTGTTTGTAGTTGGTGTTTACATAGCGCCGAGCGCTAACGCTAAAGCTAATGCTAAGAAGGCACTCGGGGTACTGCACAATGCGATCAGTGAAATCCAAACGTCACACCCGGACAGTTTTGTGGTGGTTGCGGGGGATTTTAACCACACCAGCTTAAAGACTGTGCTCCCCAAGTTTAAACAATGTGTATATGGCTGTGTTGTGAGACATGTATATGTTGGACACTGCATATGTGATTTAACCACGATGAAGGAGAGCCAGCCCCCTGCGGTGCGGAGCCACAGAGCCTGGACCCCCTGCGGAGGACAGGGGACAGAAGACTTCCTGACCACTGAGGCTCGGGAAGAGAGAAGGGGGAGTTATGTAAATAAAAGGCTAATGAATGTGAATAAAGAGACTTTGATATAGATGTGTGATTTCCCCCGCGAGGGAAATGGTTTGATGTGAGAAGGTTTAAATGAGAGAACTTTGGTGTGTTCACTCTCTTTGTTCGCTGCTCAAGAATAAGAGCAGACAGTGGAATGATTTCTTGAATAAACTGAAATGAAAGACAATTCGGTTTCGTTATTCAAGTCTCCCCACATTGGTGACTGACGACGTTGAGAATGAACGAAGAAATTCTCAGGGTCCCGGACTCACAGCGCTCAGAGCTGGCGAGCGCAGTGGCCGTTAAGCTGCCTGATTTCTGGCAGGATAACCCACGGTCGTGGTTTCTGCAAGCAGAGTCGCAGTTCGCGCTCGCAGGAGTAACGGTGGATGACACTAAGTTCCACCATGTCATCGCTAAACTGGACAACAGCACAGCTCGGTGCGTGCAAAGCTTGGTGGAGCAGCCACCCGCGACCGACAGGTACAGCAAGCTGAAATCCACCCTCATCAAGTTTTTCACCCCCTCGGCTGAAGTGAGGGCGAGGAGGATCCTGTCTTTGCTAGACCAAGGTGGACACAGGCCGAGCGCCCTGATGGAGGAGATGATACAGCTGAGAGGGTTGGACAACGATGATTTCATTTTTCAGTTCATCTTCCTCTCCAACCTCCCGGCGCATGCGAGAAGCACGCTGGCCGGCAAAAAGTGTCACACCCTGGAGGAGTTCCGGGAGCTGGGCCAGGAGGCAGACGGGATCCTGGACGCCTGCGGCGGGCAAGCAACCACAGCAGCGACCCGAGACAGCGGGGAGCCAGAGGCGGCAGAACCAGACTGGCCGACGATGGCGGCAACACGGCCGCGACGAGGGGGAGCCAATAGCCCGGCGACAGAGGCGCGGGCACGACACAGCGGAGGAGAAGATCTCTGCTTTTACCATCGGAGGTTCGCAGAGAAGGCACGCAGGTGTGTGCCGCCCTGCATCTTCAGGAGTTCGGGAAACGGCAAGACCGGGGGTCGCTAGCAGCTTCGACCCTCGGAGAACGCAACAAGCTGCTCTACATCACGGATGCGCGCTCCGGACGAGTGTTCCTCATTGACACCGGAGCACAAGTGAGCTTCATCACCCCAACATACGCGGACCGGGTAGCTGGACCCCACGGTGACGGAGCTACAGCGGCAAATGGCTCGAACATCAACACCTACGGGAGAAGGACCTTGCCTTTATGCTTACATGGCCGCACTTATGAATGGACTTTTGTAGTAGCGGCGGTGAGTTTCAACATGTTGGGCGCGGATTTTTTGTGTTCACACAATCTGTTAGTTGATCTTGCTAATAGACGGCTGGTAAATGCACTCTCTTTTTACTCTCTCCCCTGTTCAGCTCGAGTGTCCCCGCCACCAGTACAGACCCACGTCGCTACAGCAGGTGGTAAGTTTCACACACTCCTCACCCAATTTCCAGCGCTCACTGTGCCCACTTTTTCAGCGACGGTCGCGAAGCACGGGGTGAAACACTTTATCCCCACTTCTGGTCCTCCCGTGTTTGCAAAAGCTCGGCGCTTGGATGCAGTTAAGCTCGCCATTGCGCGCGAGGAGTTCGCCAGCCTGGAGAGGCTGGGCATCGTCCGTAGGTCGAAGAGCCCGTGGGCTTCGCCGCTGCACATGGTACCGAAAGCCGATGGCTCCTGGAGACCGTGCGGGGATTACCGCAGGCTAAACAACGCTACGGCACACGATCGTTATCCCATCCCGCACATTCAGGATTTTTCGGTGCACCTGGCGGGGGCGCGCATTTTTTCAAAGATTGATCTAGTTCGCGGCTATCACCAAGTCCCGGTCCAACCGGAGGACATTCCTAAAACAGCGGTAATAACCCCGTTCGGACTTTTCGAATTTTTACGCATGCCGTTTGGTCTCAAAGGGGCGGCGCAAACATTTCAGCGGATGATGGATGCCGTGTTACGCGATCTCCCTTTCGTGTTTGTGTACCTCGACGACATTTTGGTCGCGAGTACTTCAGAGGACGAACACGAAACGCACCTCACAGCAGTTTTTAGGAGGCTGGGAGAGCACGGCTTAATAGTTAACCCAGCCAAGTGCCAGTTCGGCGTTGAGCGGATTGATTTTTTGGGTCACCGCGTCTCCCCGGAGGGAGCGGTTCCGTTACCAGAGAAAGTACGCGCGGGTAGCGGATTTTCCCCGTCCACAAACGGTCAAATCACTACAGGAATTCTTGGGGATGGTGAATTTTTATAACCGGTTCCTGCCCCACGCAGCTCAAATCATGCAACCGTTATATGCCGCGCTCAAAAAACAAAAGCCGACCCAGGCGGTCGAATGGTCCCCGGAGCGGGAGCGCGCGTTCACAGAGGTTAAAAAAGCCTTGGCTGACGCTGCGCTCCTGGCCCACCCAGACCCTGCAGCACGTATCGCGCTGACGACAGACGCTTCAGATTTAGCCATAGGGGCCGTTATTGAGCAACAGGTAGCCGGAGTTTGGCAGCCTTTGGCTTTCTTTAGCAAATCTTTAAGCGCGGCTGAGCGAAAATACAGCGCGTTTGACAGAGAACTGTTGGCGCTGCATTTGGCTATTCGTCATTTCCAGTTCTGGCTGGAAGGACGGTGCTTCACCGCTTATGTGGACCACAAGCCGCTCACATACGCCATGGCCAAAATTTCAGATCCGTGGTCCGGCAGGCAGCAGAGGCAGCTGGCCGCAATCTCGGAATTTACCACTGACATTAGGCACGTCGCGGGCAAATTCAATGTAGTAGCGGATTGTCTCTCACGCGCGTTCACGACCCCGACACGCGCAGAGGCAGAACGGGCCACCGTGACCGCGCCGCAGGAGAGCGGCACGGTGGCGCGCGCAGCCCCGGTGCACGTGGGTATAGATTACGCAGCCATGGCAGCGGACCAGGGGGCGGACGCAGACGTGCGCGCGCTCCAGTCTGGACCAACAGGGTTGAGGCTGGAGAGCAAGTGTTTACAAACCGGTATGCCCCCCCTGATCTGCGACATGTCGACGGGGCGCCCGCGTCCGGTGGTTCCGGCCACGTGGCGCCGCCGTGTTTTTGACTCGGTCCACTCACTGGCGCACCCGGGGGTGCGCGCGTCGGTGAAACTAGTGGCGGAAAAGTTTGTTTGGCCGTGCCTGCGCAAGCACGTGAAGGAATGGGCAAAAACCTGCATTTCCTGTCAACGGGCCAAAATTCACAGGCACACAAGGGCCCCGTTAGAACCGTTCCGCATTCCGGCCAGAAGGTTCGACCATGTGCACGTCGACCTTGTGGGCCCCCTACCGGCATCACAGGGGTTCACGTATCTTTTGACAATGGTGGACCGCACCACACGTTGGCCGGAAGTGGTCCCACTTGCGACGACCACGGCCGCGGAGGTGGCTCGCGTTTTTTTAACGGCTTGGGTGGCGCGCTTCGGGGTTCCGTCGGACATTACGTCCGATAGAGGACCGCAATTCATCTCTGAGCTGTGGTCAGCGATGGCCAACGGCTTAGGAGCCAAAATTCACCGCACTACGGCTTACCACCCTCAGGCTAATGGTTTATGCGAGCGTTTTCATAGGTCTTTGAAGGCAGCACTCAGAGCGTCGCTCACGGATGCAGATTGGGTAAATAAACTCCCATGGGTTTTATTAGGGTTGCGTTCTGCGCCTAAAGAGGACTTAGACGCCTCCCCAGCGGAGCTGGTATTCGCACAAACTCTGAGGCTGCCGGGCGAGTTTTTACCAGAGCACCCAGAGCCCCCACCTCTCTCTGCTCTGGGACCGTTAGTTGGCACGGGGGCAGACACGCTCCCGGGTCCGGTTCATCACGCTTTTCCACGAGTTTTCGTCCCCAAGGCTTTGAAAAATGCCGATTTCGTTTTTGTCAGGCGCGAAGCCCTTAAAGCAACGCTCAAACCACCTTACGAAGGGCCATTTCGAGTGCTGGAGGCAGGTGATAAGCAATTTGTGCTAGATTTTGGGGACAGAAAAGAGACAGTCAGTATTGACAGACTAAAACCTGCTTTTGTCATGAAGGACGTGTCTGTACCGGTCGCGGTGGCGCCTCGACGAGGCAGGCCCCCGCAGAGGGCAATTAACCACTCTCTTCCTCAGTCAACAGACCCGAAGCAGAACAGCACCGCAGGCAAGACGGGGCCAACGCACAGCAGATTCGGCAGACGGCTGAAGCCCAAGCGGCGCACAGACTGAATGTTGGTGTTGATTATTCAGTAGTGAGTAAGGTGCTATTAAATTTTGGGAATTAGTCTGTTCTTCATCGTTTGGGGGGGGGTTATATGGCTGTGTTGTGAGACATGTATATGTTGGACACTGCATATGTGATTTAACCACGATGAAGGAGAGCCAGCCCCCTGCGGTGCGGAGCCACAGAGCCTGGACCCCCTGCGGAGGACAGGGGACAGAAGACTTCCTGACCACTGAGGCTCGGGAAGAGAGAAGGGGGAGTTATGTAAATAAAAGGCTAATGAATGTGAATAAAGAGACTTTGATATAGATGTGTGATTTCCCCCGCGAGGGAAATGGTTTGATGTGAGAAGGTTTAAATGAGAGAACTTTGGTGTGTTCACTCTCTTTGTTCGCTGCTCAAGAATAAGAGCAGACAGTGGAATGATTTCTTGAATAAACTGAAATGAAAGACAATTCGGTTTCGTTATTCAAGTCTCCCCACAGTGTAGACTTTAAGACCAGAGGAGAGAATTTATTTATTTATTTAGCGAATGCAAAGTCCTTAAGCCAAGCAGTTGCCTCCTGGTTTGCTGTATGGAGGGTGTGTAATCCTCCTTCCAGTCTTTGGAGCGGGCAAGCCTCTATGATGTGTTCCATAGTTTGCTCCTCTCCACATGCGCACAGTGGGCTAGGGCTACTGCCCCATCTGTGAAGGCTGGCCAAGCAGGGGCCATGTCCAGTCCTGAAGCGATTGAGTGTAGACCACTGTCTCCTTGGGAGGTTGGTGCCCGGGACCTGTTGGTTGGGGTTTATCACCAGCTGTTTGTTTGGGACCTCCTTGGTCTCCCATTCCTCTTGCCAAGCTGTCTGGATGGTAAAGTCAGCTGGGGGAGGGTTTTTCCAAATCGGCCGTCTGGATGAAAATCGGGCAGTGGGTGGGGTGTAGATATCTGCATGGATTGGTAAGTGAGGAAAATCTTTAACTTTTTGGAGCATCCTTTGAGTTAATGCTGCTCGCCGGATGTGTGGAGGGGCTATGTTTGACAGTACAGAGAGCCAGGGGAGTGGTGTTGAGCGGATTGTTCCAGTTATAGTTCTCATGGTTGAGTTGAGCTGGGTGTCTACATGGTGTGTGTAAGATGACCTGGACCAGACAGGGGCACAATATTCTGCTACAGAGTATGAAAGGGCCAGTGCTGAGGTGCGCAGGGTGGAGACTGCCGCCCCCCATTTTGCACCAGCGAGCTTGCAGAGCAGGTTGTTTCGTACTTTCACCTTTGCAGCCGTCCACTTTAGATGTTCCTTGAAGGATAAGGTCCTATCAAGGGTCACTCCAAGATAAGTTGGATTTGGGGCATGCTTAAGCTTGAGTCCGCTCAGGTGGATGTTTAGTTCTCTGGCAGCTTTTGCATTGTGGAGATGAAATACACTGGAGATGGTTTTTGCTGGGCTTGGTTTTAGGCGCCAGATTTTGCAGAACTGGTCCAGTTTAGCAAGATCTTCCGTGAGCACCCGTTCCAGTGGTTCAAAGTCTGGTGCTTGGAATGCCAGACAGATGTCGTCTGCATAGATGAATTTGCGGGATTTTGTAGTAGGCAGGTCGTTTATGTAGAGGTTGAACAGAGTTGGAGCTAGAACTGAGCCTTGTGGGAGTCCGTTTTTCTGCATTCTCCATGCACTTGTGTTCTGACTGAGGTGGACTCTGAACCTTCGGTTGGTCAGCAGCGTTTTTATAATTGCTGTTGCCCAAGCAGGGATCGCCTTTATAAGTTTCAGGAGGAGGCCTTTGTGCCAGACCGTATCATAGGCGGCTGTAAGATCGAGAAACACAGCCCCTGTCTTCAGTCTGCTCTCGAAGCCATTTTCAATGAAGGTGGTTAGGGCCAGTACTTGTTCTCCTGTACTGCGGTCCTTGCGGAAACCTGCTTGATCCACACTTAGAATATCCTCTATTTCTGGGGAAATGCGTTGCAGTATTAGGCGCTCCATGATTTTGTAAGGAACACTGAGTAGGGAGATTGGGCGGTAGCTTGCTGGTAGTTTGTGGTCTTTGCCAGGTTTTGGGATGGCAATGACCTTTGCTGCCCGCCATTTCTTTGGGATCGAGTTCGTTTGTGTGATCCTTGTGTAGAATTGTGTCAACCAGGTTAGGGCTCGGGGGCCAAGATTTTTCATGAATTCTGGGAAGATGTTATCGTATCCTGCTGCCTTTCCACATTTCAGGCCCTGTAGGACTTTCTCCAGTTCAGCAGAGGAGAGAATATGTTGGACTTAGTGTACACAAACACAGATGCATATAAAGCGATACCCCGCCCCCATCTCGGCCGTTCTGATCACATGTCCGTGATGCTGGTTCCTGCCTACAAACCTTTATTGAAGCGCAGCAGGCCAGCAGTGAAACAAATCAGGATTTTGCCAGAGAGTGCAACCTCTGCACTGCAAGACTGTTTTCAGCACACAGACCGGAAGATCTTCAAAATAGCAGCCTCCCAGGAAGACAGGACAGATGTGGAGGAGTATGCTGATACGGTCACCAGCTACATCGCGAAGTGCACAGAGGATTTCACTACAGTGAAGACCATCACTATGCGGGGTAATCATAAGCCCTGGATGACTGCAGAGGTGCGCTCGCTGCTTAAAGCCAGAGATGCAGCGTTCAGAGCGAAGGACAGGATTGCCCTCCGCTCAGCCAGGTCTGCGCTTTCAAAGGGAATTAAGGCGGCAAAGCGCGCCTATGCGGAGAAAATCCAGGGACACCTCTGTGACACTAGGAACACCAAGCAGATGTGGCAGGGAGTTCGGACACTGACGGGCTTTAAGTCTAGGCAGGGGGTCAATGATGACGACGCTTCGCTTCCAGACAGGCTTAACGACTTCTTTGCACGTTTTGAAGCATCAAACTCGACAATCAGAGGGAAGGCCGGCCCACTCCCACCATCGGTCGGACCAGCTTTTACCATTAACACAGCGGACACACGGAGGACCCTATCCAGAATCAACCCAAGCAAAGCTGCAGGTCCAGACAACATTCCGGGACGTGTGCTCCGAGACTGCGCGAGCGAGTTGGTGGATGTCCTGACTGACATTTATAACATCTCCCTGAGTCAGGCCATCGTTCCCAGATGCTTCAAGACCTCTATCATTGTACCGGTGGCAAAGAAACCAGTGGTGTCCTCTTTGAATGACTATCGTCCTGTTGCACTTACACCAATTGTGATGAAGTGTTTTGAACGGCTTGTCAAACCACACATCACAGCCTGCCTCCCTGCATCACACGACCCGCTCCAGTTTGCATTTCGTTCAAACCGCTCCACGGAGGATGCTATAGTCACCACCCTACACTCTGTCATCACCCACCTGGACCAGAAAGACACCTACGCCAGACTCCTGTACATTGATTTCAGTTCAGCATTCAACACCATTATTCCCCAGAGACTGATAGAGAAATTACTCCTTCTCGGTCTGAACACCGCCACATGTCTCTGGATCCTGGATTTCCTGACTGAGAGACCTCAGTCTGTCCGGGTTGGAAACAACATCTCCAACTCTGTCACGCTGAGTACCGGAACCCCTCAAGGCTGTGTACTCAGTCCACTGTTGTTTACACTTCTAACACATGACTGTGTATCCAAACACGAGGGGAACCAGATTATTAAGTTTGCAGATGACACCACGGTGGTGGGACTTATTCAGAGGGATGAGGAATCAATGTACAGGGAAGAAGTGAGAGACCTGGAGGGCTGGTGCAGGGAGAACAATCTGGTGCTCAACGTGGACAAAACGAAGGAGATGATTATCGACTTCCGGCGGTCACAGCCTGAGCACGTCCCCCTCAGCATCGGCGGCCGTTTAGTGGAGAGAGTAGAGAACATCAAGTTCCTCGGAGTGCAGATCTCGCAGGACCTGACCTGGAGCAAGAATTCCTTGGAGATCAGGAAGCGAGCTCAGCAGAGACTACACTTCTTGAGGAAACTCAAACAGGCCTCTCTCCCCATCTGCATCCTCAGGACCTTTTACAGAGGTGTGGTGGAGAGTGTTCTGACGTACTGCATTGCTACATGGTACTCCAGCTGCAGTATGTCAGACAAAAAAGCCCTGCAGAGGATAGTCAAGGGGGCGGAGAGGGTAATTGGAGTCTCCCTCCCCTCTGTCCAAGAACTTTTTCAGAACCGTTGTAGGAGCAGGGCACTGAACATTGTCAAGGACCGTTCTCACCCTCTGCATAAACACTCTGAACTTCTTCCATCTGGTAAACGATTCCGGAGCATCAGAGGCAGAACCACCAGACTGATCCAACAGCTTCCTCCCACAAGCTGTCAGGATGCTGAACAGCTGACCCGGAATCTCACATACACACTACTGCACCTATGGACATTTTGTATATTATAGTTAGTGATTCTTTTTCCCCAAGTATGTCTCAGGGATGTGTGAATGGATGGGGGGGGTGGGGGTGGGGTGGGGGGTGGAGCTATGTGGGAGTGTGTCTTAATCATGCTGCTTCTTATATGGATGCCGAGAGAAACGCAATTTCATCTTGCCTGCACTACAGTTGTATGTACAGCAATATGACAATAAAGTTTGATTTTGATTTGATAATGAAGAATCGGGGGGCATCAGACCGAATAGGTTTGAGCCATGCCAAGCGGGCATTGTGCCAAGTGAGTCAGACTCAGAGAGTGACAGTGGAGAGGCACACATGGCCAGCGCAGCAGCAGCAACAAACACACGGCAGGGGAACACTGTGTTATGCTTTTGTTACAGATATTGCAACAAATTATTTGTTCATAAATATAATTTATTTAAATCTGATTTTTCAATAAAATCATAGCAGTGTATTCTCTGTGGCTCAGGCATCGGGTTTATTGTGTATTATCTTTATGTGACATAACGTTCGGCTCAGGAGACGCACACACACAGGCTCAGAGTAGTTCAAACTGTTTATTAACAACAGGGATGTTTGGTTGCGTGTCTGCGGAATGTTAATGTGTTGGTGGTGGCGTCTGCTTCGGACCCAGAGGCAGGAGACCGTTCAGCCGGCAACCCTATGGGAGAAATCAGACACAGGGTGATGAGCACACACCAACACAGGAGGAGAATAGGCGAGGGAGAGAAGCTTACTTGTTAGGACAGATGACTGGCGCTTCAAGGATGGAAGCCTGGGAGACAGCCACCTGCAGGGCTCGGTGCAGCAGCGAGGAGAGACGAGGGACGGGATTGTCCGCCGCCGAGGAATCCACCTGTGCACAGGGGAGCAGACTGGAGAGATGAGGTAAGTGATTTTCTTACCGGTGACGAGGATGCTGAAGAGAATGTGGTAGAAGCCCATGGAAGGGAAATGAAGTCTACGGCTTCAGACCGAAGCTCAGGGCGAGGCGGCTTATATCCCTCGCCGCTGATGACTGACAGGTGTGTGAGCAGGTGGCGCCGTTGATGAGCGGCGCGGCGTGACAGTACTCCCCCCTCTAGCAGCGCCTCCTGGCGATGGCTTATCCGGGTGCGCTCGGTGGAAGTCCGCGATGAGCGATGGGTCCAACACAAACGACGGGGGCACCCACTGTCGATGCTCGGGCCCATAGCCCTCCCAGTCCACCAAGTATTGCAACCCACGACCCCGGCGCCGGGAGTCCAGGATGGAGGAGACGGACCAGGCTGGATGGTCACCAACCATCCGGGGTGCGGGTTGCGCTGCAGGAGGAGGGCAAAGGGGGTCGGTAACTGCCAGCTTCACCTTCGACACGTGGAAAGTGGGATGGATGCGGAGGGAGGGGGGAATAGCCACGCGCACAGCCACCGGGTTGATGATCCGGGTGATGGGAAAGGGACCCATGAAGCGCTGTGCCAGCTTTCTCCTCTCACCTTTTAGGGTGACGTCCTGGGTGGAAACGTAGACAAGTTGCCCAACTCTGTACGCCGGGGCAGGTCTTCTACGCCGGTCCGCCACGGTCCTGTTGCGCTCCGCTGTGCGTAAAAGCGCATGACGCGCGGCGGCCCAGGTGGAGCGGAACTGCCTCACGTGCGCCCTAACTGACGGGACAGTTACCTCGCTCTCCTGCGCTGGAAGCAGCGGGGGGTCGTAACCCAGGGACGCCTTGAAGGGGGACATCCCCGTTGCAGAAGAGCGGGCGGTGTTGTGGGCGTACTCCACCCAGGCGAGATGGTTGCTCCATGACGTCGGCTTGGATCTTGCAACACAGCGGAGCGCAGCCTCCAGCTCCTGATTGGTCCTCTCACACTGCCCGTTAGACTGGGGGTGATGGCCGGAGGAGAGGCTCACCTTGGCTCCGATGGCGTTGCAAAAGGACCTCCAAACCTCGGATGAAAATTGGGGACCCTGGTCCGAGACCACGTCCACCGGAATCCCGTGCAGCCTGACCACGTGTTGGATGAGGAGACCCGCCGTCTCCAGGGCGGTAGGGAGACCTCGCAGGGGGACGAAGTGTGCCGCCTTGGAGAAACGGTCCACGATGGTCAGGATGGTGTTAAAGGAGCTGGAAACGGGGAGTCCGGTGACGAAATCCAGTGCGATATGCGACCAGGGCCTGCCGGGGACGGGCAGAGGCTGGAGCAGACCCGCTGGAGGGGCATTTCCTGACTTGCTGGTGGCACAGACTGGGCAAGCCCGGGCGTAGCGGGCTGCATCCCTCCGCAGGCCTGGCCACCAAAAAGACTGTTGGAGGAGGCTGATCATCCGGGAGGTGCCAGGATGACAGGTGAGCCGGGAGGTGTGGAGCCAGTGGATGACCTCTCCTCGGACCGCAGATGGGACGAGCAGTCTTCCCTCCGGTCCGCCACCAGGATCAGGTTCCACCTCCTGTGCCTTCCGGATCTTTGCCTCGATATCCCACGAGATGGCTCCCACGACGCACGACCTGGGCAGGATGGAGTGGGGCGTCTCCTCCGATTCCACGGGAGTGAACTGCCTAGAGAGGGCGTCAGGCAGGCCGTTCTTAGAGCCAGGCCTGAAGGTGATAGAAAATTGGAACCTGGCGAAGAACAGAGACCAGCGCGCCTGGCGGGCATTCAGGCGCTTGGCAGATCGTAAATACTCCAAGTTCTTGTGGTCCGTAAGGACCACAAACGGCAGGTTCGCCCCCTCTAGCCAGTGGCGCCACTCCTGCAGGGCGAGCTTGATGGCCAAGAGCTCTCTGTCCCCCACATCGTAGTTCCTCTCCGCCGGGGACAAGCGCCGGGAGAAGAAGGCGCACGGTCGTTTGGCGCCATCGTCCGGTGACCGCTGGGACAGCACTGCTCCCACTCCCGTGTCCGAAGCGTCTACCTCGACGATGCACTGCAGCGCGGGGTCGACCTGGCGAAGGACCCGGGAGGAGGAGAATTCCGCCTTCAGCGCCTCAAAGGCGGCAGCGACCTCTTCGGTCCACCGGAACGGGACCTTCGGGGACGTGAGGCGGGTCAGTGGTCCAACGATGGTACTGAAGTTGGGGACAAAGCGGCGGTAGAAATTGGCGAAGCCAACAAATTGCTGCACCTGCTTCCGGGATGCAGGTGTAGGCCATTCCACCACCGCCTTTACCTTCTCTGGGTCAGGGAGCACCTTATCGTGGGCGATGATGAACCCCAGGAAGGACGTACTCCTGGCGTAAAATTCACACTTTTCTGCCTTTACGTACAGACGATTCTCCAGCAGCCTTTGGAGGACCCGCCTCACGTGGACCTGGTGCTCATCCCTGGACTTGGAGAAGATGAGAATATCGTCCAGGTAGACGAACACGAAAAGGCCAATGAAGTCCCGGAGGACGTCATTAATGAGGCGCTGGAAGACTGCAGGAGCGTTGGTCAACCCGAACGGCATCACCAGGTATTCAAAGTGGCCGTTCGGGGTACGGAAGGCCGTTTTCCACTCATCTCCCTCCCGGATCCGGACGAGGTGGTAAGCACTGCGTAGGTCCAGCTTGGTGAACCAGGTCGCCCCCTGGAGGGAGTGGAAAGCAGTGTCCATGAGAGGCAGGGTGTAACGGTCCTTCTCCGTGATATTATTGAGGGCCCGGTAGTCGATACAAGGGCGGAGGGACCCATCCTTTTTTCCCACGAAGAAGAACCCTGCCCCCACGGGTGACGATGATGGGCGGATTATCCCGGCGTTTAATGACTCCTTCAGATATGTGTTCATCGTCTCCTTCTCCGGCGCTGACAGGCTGTAGAGCCGACCAGAAGGTAACGGCGCCCCCTGGCGGAGGTTGATGGCACAGTCGTAGGGCCGATGAGGGGGAAGAGACATAGCTTTCGCTTTACTGAACACCATACCCAGGTCGTGAAACTCCGGAGGCACCAGGGACAGGTCCGGGGGTGCAGCGTCCGTCACGGGGGGAGGAGCGGACGGCGAGCAGGCAGCGGACTGGAGGCAGGTGCCCAGGCAAAATGTACTCCATGCCGATACCCCAGCTGATCTCCAATCCAGGACCGGATTGTGAAGGCAGAGCCAGGGATACCCCAGGATGACGGGCGACACAGAGTTGGGAAGGACGTAAAAGGTCATCTCCTCCCGGTGGTTTCCCGAGATGATGACCGGTAGGGGGACAGTTTGATGTGTCACTCTCCCAAGGGTGGCACGGGAGAGGTGGACTAGGGAGATGGAAGTGTTGAGTGCCTGGCAGCGGATGCCCAATCGGGTTGCCAGGCCTTGTGAAATGAAGCTGCCTTCTGCGCCCGAATCCACCAGTGCGTGGGTGAGGTGCCCAGTGGGGTTATGGCAGAAACGGATGGGCAGCTTCAATTGGGTGAGTGATCCTAACCGATTGACGTCCGCGAGGCTTCCAACAGTGACTCGCGGACCCCACCGACTGGCTTTCCGTGGACAACGCTCCACGGTGTGTTGGTCGCCTCCGCAATACATGCAGAGGCCCAACTCACGGCGGCGTTGTTTCTCCACAGGGGAAAGTTTAGTCCAGCCCGTCACCATCGGCTCCGACTCCTTGGGGCACGATGCTGGCGGCGCCGCCAGGGGGCGAGCTTGGAACAGGTGCGGCGAGGCTCCACGAGGGCGAGAAGAAGAAGACTTCCGTCCCGAGGAGCGCTCGCGCAGCCTGTTATCCAAACTTACCGCTAAGGACGTCAGCTCCGCTAGCGTCCCAGGGATATCCCGACCAGCCAGTTCATCCCTCAGATCACTATTGAGGCTGCGGAGGAACAGGCCACAGAGGGAGCGTTCCTCCCAGCCCAATTCCTCCGCCGCTACCCGGAAGTCGACCGAGTGGTCCGCTGCCGACCGGCTTCCCTGCTGGAGAGCGAGAAGCCGATCGACCTGGACCGTTTCGGTTTGAGAATGGTCAAAGACCTCCAGAAAGCGCCTCACGAATTGATCATAGGTGAGGGTGGCATAACTGGGCCTCGCCATTACGGCGTAGGTCCAAGTTAACGCACGCCCCTCCAGAAGATTCCCTATGTAACCAATTCGGCTGTGATCCGAGGGAAAATCTCCGGGCACACGGTGGAACACGGACTCACACTGCATAATGAACCCCCGCGCTCCGCCGAGCTTACCGCTAAAGCGGGCGGGGGTCGGAATCGGTGTGAGCCGAACCGGTGCCACTGGAGCCGGCTGGACGGCCGCTGGAACAGCAGGAGCCGCGCCACCCTGGCGAGTCGGGAGGAATGGCTGTTGGGGGTCCAAGCGGTTCAATCGGTTAGTTAATTCTAATAATTGATTAAGAACCACCTGTTGCTGATAAACAATCTGATCCACCCGAGCCTCGAGGATGGTAAACCGGTGTGCAAGCCCGCCGTCTGCCGAGCCGCTCTGCTGAAGCCGTACTGACATAACGTTCGGCTCAGGAGACGCACACACACAGGCTCAGAGTAGTTCAAACTGTTTATTAACAACAGGGATGTTTGGGTGCGTGTCTGCGGAATGTTAATGTGTTGGTGGTGGCGTCTGCTTCGGACCCAGAGGCAGGAGACCGTTCAGCCGGCAACCCTATGGGAGAAATCAGACACAGGGTGATGAGCACACACCAACACAGGAGGAGAATAGGCGAGGGAGAGAAGCTTACTTGTTAGGACAGATGACTGGCGCTTCAAGGATGGAAGCCCGGGAGACAGCCACCTGCAGGGCTCGGTGCAGCAGCGAGGAGAGACGAGGGACGGGATTGTCCGCCGCCGAGGAATCCACCTGTGCACAGGGGAGCAGACTGGAGAGATGAGGTAAGTGATTTTCTTACCGGTGACGAGGATGCTGAAGAGAATGTGGTAGAAGCCCATGGAAGGGAAATGAAGTCTACGGCTTCAGACCGAAGCTCAGGGCGAGGCGGCTTATATCCCTCGCCGCTGATGACTGACAGGTGTGTGAGCAGGTGGCGCCATTGATGAGCGGCGCGGCGTGACATTATGTATTTATGTATTATCTGTTGAATCCTGCGCGTAAATCCATTCATGACCCTCCATGCGCTCTTACACAGGGCACAGAGAGGGAGGATGAAATAACGAGGATTTACGTGCAGGGTTCACCACAGCACATTTAATACAGAAAGACAGACAATTCCCAAAAAGGTGAAGACGTACAAAAAACACAAACACATTTACTGATGGCGTTTGGGGGCCGTCATCACCCAGAAGACAAATGAGAGGAGACGTGTTAGCCACAGGTGCGCCCCAGAGCCGACATCGCTTCAAGGACGCACAAGAACCAAGGTGAACATGGAGTGACTAACACGCCGTGAGAGTGCTGTAAATAATGGCTAACCGCACAGATGACAATACTATGGACCTGCAGTGCGTGACTGGCAAACGGCCGCTAAATACATGCACTGCTGGTGATGGTGTGATGAGAAGCACCTGGGCGAGGACCGGGAAAGATGATCAGCGGGATTTTTAATCAGCTGGTGATAATGATAGAGGGGACGTGGCCGGACCGGCGAGTGTCAGCATGCGATCACAGAAAGTAGGTCAAAGCTGCATGTAAATCCATTAATCCTTCCCCCCCTCGTGCGCCCCTCCTGTGTAAAAGCACACGGAGGCTTATGACAGTTGGAGCTGAAGCATGTGATGTGGTCTTTCACGGCCTGCTGTTTATCTAAGCCTGCGACATAACACAAAGACATAGCTGTAAAATTAAAACAAGAAACCAGAGAAACTGTGAGCTACAAAGCTGCTGTCGTCAACACCGGCGTCCATTCTGTCACTTACGTCATGGTGGTGCCACCCTTCATTCGGTGGGCGGCACCACAGTCCAGCCAGCGGCTGTGGTTTTTTGATGATAACTAGTTTATGCAGGCGCGGTTGTAAATATTATATTGATCATCGACAATGACTTTTGGGTTTACACAACATGCTAAAAAATGTCAAAATCGTGTCATCAGACCTTTAAAGGCCCTGTCACGCCTTGATGACTTAGGCAGTGTTTGCCAAACATATAAAAATTGGTCTAAAACACTGGGATACACCTAAATTTTCACTTTTGGCCGTATGCATTGGATATCCATAATGAGTTGGAATATAATGTATTAGTTGCTCCCATGAATTATGGGAGCAAATAAAGGAAGCAATCTCTGAAGCTGCAAGAAGAAATTTGCCAAGACCAAAGAAATGTCACTCTGCATGGTCATCCGATGAAGTTGGTAAACTAGCAGATGAAAGATGATTGATAAAAGCAAAGGGACTGCTATCTGAAGAGGACAGAAGACAGTACAAAGATCTGTCTAGGAAACTCCAACGGAAGGTACGCAAGACAGGCAGACATTCCTTGAAAGGAAATGCAAGGATGTTGAATCACAATTATCTTCCAACAACTCAAGAAGTCTTTACAAAGCGGTGAAAGAAATCACAGGGAAGAACACCAAAGTTGAATGTAATAAAGGATGAAGACGGAAAAATTCTAACTGAGGGAGACGAGATCAAACAAAGATGGAAATAGTACTGCCAAGGGCTATATGCTAGCAAAGATGGACTTGGAGGCACATCAATCCCAATTGAAATACAGGAGAAAGAACCTTTTATTGTAGCATCAGAAGTGGCACAGGCAATTCAGAAACTTTGAACTGGCAAAGCACCAGGCCATAACAACATTCCAACTGAACTTATCAAGGAAACAGGAGAAGATGGAATTAGCCTGACACAAAAGTTGCGCAACCTGATTTGGAAAGATAAAAACTGGCCAAAAGACTGGACAAGATCCGTTTTCTTACCACTTCCCAAGAAGGTGACACAGGAAATATAAGAACAACAGGACTATTTCCCTAATCCCACATGTAAGCAAGATCCTGCTCTACATTATTGTTGGGAAAATAAAGTAATTCATGTGTCGTGAGATCCCCCCCAGAGCAAGGAGCACAAGAGACCAGATAGCAAACATTAGAAATATCATGGAGAAGGCTTTGGAATTTAACTTGCCAGTCTACATGTGCTAGACTACAGCAAAGCTTTCGACACTGTCCAACACCAAAAACTATGGACAATTATGATAGTATAGTGAGGTGTAGAGACTGGGTTAATCATCTCAGACTGGATGCAGAGGGTAAACAGAGGAGGACAATAGCTAGGGAGATCATGGTGAGATAGCAGGAAGAAGGAGCTGGGGGGAGAAAGGATGAATGTATTGTGATGTGAAATGTTATGCAAATGTGAGATAAGCGGTTGGTTTAAAAGGAGAACCCATGGTGTATTGAGACATGCTTTTTCTGTGTATGACTGATGAGAGAGTGAATAAAGTCGTCTGCTACATGAATCAGTCTCATTATTTACACTCCCCACAATAGTAATGGGATTCCCAAAACATGTTGTGGATCTGCTCCGAACACTATGACCATCAGGAGTCCACAGCAAGAATGACATGTGGAGATACACATTAGTTCAATGTTGAACAAGGAGTGTGACAGGGTTGTATACTCTCGCCTTATCTGTTTAATACATACGCAGAATATATCATGCGAATAGCCCTTGAAAATTTTGCTGGTGGAAAAAGAATTGGGAGGCAGAATAATTAACAATTTGAGATATGCTGATGATATGACCCTGTTGGCAAGCAGTGTAAAAGATCTGGAGACATTGCTAGAAAGAGTAAGAGCAGAAAGTGGAAAATATGGTTTCTTTCTCAATGTTACTAAGACAAAGGTGATGGTAGTGAACCAAAATGAAGAGAATTCATCTATCAAGGTAGGAAATGAATTAATTGAAGTCATGGTGTGGTGCACATATGTGGGTTCCATATGCTTCACATGCTTATTGCTGTATGCTTATTGTTTACTGCACATCTCAGAGGAACAAAAGGTCTGAACCTCCTAGGAGTAGCAGGAGGATGCGAGTCTGGCCTTTTGTATGCAGAGAGATGGCCGTGAGGGATTTCCTGACCACCAGGACTTCAGGTGCAGACAGACAGAAGACCTGAAGGGGGGTGCATTGTGATTTGGGATGTAAAGACAATGTGACTGTGTGCTTTGATGTCCTGGGTATAAAAGGGACAGAGACAGGGACATCTCACGAGCACAGAACAGGCTGAACTTTTTCCCAGAGACTCTCCTGTTTCACGGCTTACATCACACACAACAGGACATTTGCATCACACTGCATTCAACCCCCTACATCCTTGACTCCTTCCCGCTCTCTCACCAGGAGCCTCCTGCTCTTTTGTCTCCCATGCTTATTCACTGTCTCTTGTCTGAGATGCTAGAAATCTGACTCTCCCAAGGTGCTACAAATACCCCCCCCCCCCCAGCATCTTAGATAGGACAATAGAATAACAGTCCACATGCTGTGATAGAACAACAGAACATCAGTCCACATGCTGTTTGGGCTTCCGTCTCCTCCCATTATCTGCTGTAACTGGGTTTTACCGCCTCCACGGCGCTGTTGTGCCGATGGGAGGTTGCTGGGAGGGGGGCCCACTTCGGTCTGTCCGTGTGGCTGCTCTGGCGAATCGTTTTCCTGGGGAGCTCTCCGTGGGGGTCTTCCACGCCGAGGGGCCCTAGCCAACAGCACTTGCTCGTCCGCCACAGCGAAAGCGGGTTTGAGTCTGTCTATGCCAATTTTTTCCCTCCTACCCACCAAGTCTAGCAAAAAATGCTTATCCCGTTTCCAACACTCTGAACGGTCCATCATAGGGTGGGCGCAATGGAGGGCGGTGGGCATTGTGTCTGACAAACACGAACTCCGCGCTCTTCAAAGTTTTAGGCACAAAAACACGCGGAAAACTGTGGTGGGCAGGGCCCGGCAGCGTGCCTGTGTTTGCGCTACGCTGCAAAAGCTGAGACGAGGAGCTGCCCAGAGTGGGATTATCTGGTAGAAATTCCCCGGGCAGCCGTAGTGGCTGCGTAAAAACGAGCTCTGCCGGGGAAGCTTCCAGATCCTCTTTCAGCACGGAGCGCAACCCCAATAAAACCCACGGCAGCCTGTCTACCCAATTTGCATCCATCAATGAGGCCCTGAGTGCTGCTTTCAGTGATCTATGAAAACGCTTGCATAAACCATTGGCCTGTGGGTTGTATGCAGTTGTGCGGTGAATTGTAACACCCAGGCTGCGGGCCATCGCAGACCAGAATTCGGAAACAAATTGAGGGCCCCTGTCGGACGTAATGTCCGACGGGACTCCAAAACGCGCCACCCATGCTGTTAAAAAAGCGCGCGCTACGTCTGCGGACGTGATTGCCGCCAGTGGAACCGCTTCTGGCCAGCGCGTGATGCGGTCCACCATTGTCAGGAGGTGCGTGTACCCCTGTGATGGTGGGAGGGGGCCCACGAGGTCCACGTGAACATGGTCGAACCTCTTAGCCGGAATACGAAACGGCTCCAAGGGAGCCTTCGTGTGTCTGTGTATCTTGGCTCGTTGGCACGCCACGCGGGCTGCAGCCCACTCTTTCACTTGTTTGCGTAGGATCGGCCACACAAACTTCTCTCCCACCATTTTGACCGATGCGCGCACTCCTGGGTGCGCCAGAGTGTGAACCGACTCAAACACGCGGCGGCGCCACGCGGCCGGGACCACGGGACGCGGGCGACCCGTGGAGACATCGCAGATTGGGGGGGCATGCCGTCTTGCAGCACCCTGCTCTCCAGCCTTAACCCTGTTGGTCCAGACTGGAGCGCGCGCACGTCTGCATCGCTAATCTGCTCCGCGGCCATGGCTGCGTAATCTATCCCCACGCAGACCGGGGCCACCACGGCACGCGAGAGGCAGTCCGCCACTACATTCAGTTTACCCGACACATGCTGAATATCGGTAGTAAACTCTGAGATCGCGGCCAGCTGTCTCTGCTGCCGGCCCAACCACGGTTCCGAAACCTTGGCCATCGCGAATGGTAGCGGCTTGTGGTCCACAAACGCGGTGAAACTGCGCCCTTCCAGCCAGAACTGGAAGTGGCGAATGGCCAGGTGGAGAGCCAGCAACTCTCTGTCGAACGCACTGTATTTACGTTCACTGTCACGCAAAGTTCTGCTGAAAAAGGCGAGCGGCTGCCAAGCCCCGGCGACGCGCTGCTCCAGAACAGCCCCTATGGCCACGTCTGAAGCGTCGGTGGTGAGTGCTATGCGGGCCGTCGGGTCTGGATGTGCCAGCAGTGCGGCGTTTGCCAGGGCTGTTTTAACTTCCGAGAACGCCCGCTCTCGCTCCAGGGTCCATTCGACCCTATCCGCGGGTTTCTGTTTTTTGAGCGTGGTGTACAATGGTTGCATGAGCTGCGCCGCGCAGGGAAGGAAACGGTTCTAAAAGTTCACCATTCCCAAAAATTCTTGTAGCGCTCTGACCGTTTGAGGCCAGGGAAAATCCACCACGGCGCGCACTTTGTCGGGCAACGGGATCGCTCCTTCTGGAGAGACGCGGTGCCCCAAAAAAATCAATCTCCGTTACGCCGAACTGGCATTTCGCCGGGTTGATTATTAACCCGTGCTCCTCCAACCTCCGGAAAACCGTCGTGAGGTGGGTTTCGTGTTCGTCTTCGTACGCGCTGGCTACAAGGATATCATCCAGGTAGACGAACACGAACGGGAGATCGCGCAGCACTGCATCCATCATGCGCTGGAACGTCTGTGCCGCTCCTTTTAACCCGAATGGCATGCGCATGAACTCAAATAGACCAAACGGAGTTATTACCGCTGTTTTGGGTACGTCTTCAGCGTGCACTGGGACTTGGTGGTAACCGCGGACCAGGTCTATTTTGGAAAAAATGCATGCCCTGGCAAGGTGAACGGAAAAATCCTGTATGTGGGGAATCGGGTAGCGGTCGTGCGCCGTGGCGTTGTTCAACCTGCGGAAATCACCGCACGGTCGCCACGATCCCTCAGCCTTAGGGACCATGTGTAGCGGGGAAGCCCATGGGCTGTTCGAGCGCCTGATGATGCCCAACCTTTCCAGATTGGCGAACTCCTCGCGCACTATGGCCAGCTTAGCTGCGTCCAAGCGCCGAGGTCTTGCAAAAACGGGCGGCCCGGTGGTGGTGATAAAGTGCTCCACCCTGTGTTTAGCGATGGCCGCGGAAAACGTCGGGACCGTGAGTGCTGGGAACTGAGTGAGCAGTGTGTGGAACTTACCGCCTGTAGCTGTGACGTTGACTTGTGCTGTTGGCTGGGTCACTCGAGCTATACAGGGGAGAGAATCGAAGGACAGTGCATTAACCAGGCGCCTGTTAGCAACATCAACCAATAAACCATGTGCACACAGAAAATCAGCCCCCAGTATATGGTAATTCAGTGCTGCTATGACAAAAGTCCACTCATATGTACGGCCGTGTAGAGATAAGAGCGTAGTCCTCTCTCCAAAGGTCTTAATATCCGAGCCATTTGCTGTCACCATCTCGGGGCCGCTAGATCCTGCCAGCCGGTCATCATAGGTCGGCCGGATGAAGCTCTTCTGGGCTCTGGTGTCCACGAGGAAATGCCTCCCCAAGCGTGCGTCCGTTAGGTAGAGCAGCTTGTTCACTTCACCGAGGGTCGCTGCTGCTACCGACCCTCGGCCTTGGTGTTTTCCCGAGTGCTGGAATTGCAACGGTGGCGTACATCTGCGTGCGTTCTCTCCGAAGCGGCAGTGGTAGGAACAGAGCGTGTCTCTCTGGCGCTCCCTGGTCCCCGCTGCTGCTACCGTCGGTGGCTCCTCGCCTCCTCTGGTCGTCTCGCTGGGCTCTGCCGCTGCTGCATTGACTGTGGTCGCCCTGGTGGTGATGATGATTCAGTCTGCCTCCTGGGCTGGCGCACGGTAGTCTCGCGCAGCCAGCCGCGGCAAATTGGCCAGAAGCGCTCTCGCTACTGTCGGAAGGTTCCGGAGGAAGAGGTGGGCAAACAGAAAGTCCTCGTCGTCCGTGCCCATTAATGCCAGCATCTTCTCCATCAGGTCTACGGCCGAACCCTCTCCTAGCTCGGTCCGCGTCAGGAGCCTCTCCGCTCTCTCACAGTCCGAGAGCGTGTAGCACTGGATGAGCGCAGCTTTGAGCACCTCGTATCTGTTGCTGGCTGGAGGCTGATCGAGCAGGCTCGCTACCTGTTGAGCTGTGCAGGTGTCGAGCACTGCGACCACATGGTAGAATCTGGTGTCATCTGCCGTTACTCCCCGGAGGGCGAACTGGGCCTCGGTGAGGTGGAACCAAGAGCGCAGGTTGTGCTGCCAGAAATCCGGTAGCTTGACTGAAACCCCACACGCGTTGGCTGGAGGTTCCAGTCCGGGCTGTCTGTGGGATGGCTGCCGCCTCGCTGTAGCTTCCTGACCGGGCCGGCTCCAGGGATCTTGCCTCGTGTTCCATAATATGTCTTGGGTCACCAGTGTGGAGTGTGTGAAATCACAGGCAGATTCTTTTCAAAATGATTTATTTCACACTCACATCTCACGAGCACAGAACAGGCTGAACTTTTTACCAGAGACTCTCCTCTTAAGTTTCACGGCTTACATCACACACAACAGGACATTTGCATCACACTGCATTCAACCCCCTACATCCTTGACTCCTTCCCACTCTCTCACCAGGAGACTCCTGCTCTTTTGTCTCCCATGCTTATTCACTGTCTCTTGTCTGAGATGCTAGAAATCTGACTCTCCCAAGGTGCTACAACGGACAGTTTAGTGCCGCTATTTTGGCTATATATTAAAAAAAAAAAAAAAAAAAAAAAAGGACTCAACATTGTATAAGAAACTTGTGTTTGGTTTAAAACAGTTTGGGGAGTGGATAATTTGTAAGCAAATTATTTGTTGTGTAAATATCACTGGAGGAGTCTCTGGAGGCAACTGGCAATGGTTGACGAGACCCTCCGTCCTGCCGAGGAACAAAGATTTGTAATGGCGGATGGCACTGCTCACCCAGCTCTAGGCAACACGAGGCATTTTGTGGACTGGCATGGGTGACCCTGCCAGGAGTCAGGGTCACCGAACAGGTCGAAGGGTAGAGGCCAGACTAAGAGTGATCCCGAAGACGAAGATGAAGACCTCAACGGTAGAGCAGGCAGAAGCTGGTAGTAACGATAAACACCACAATGGCTGTAATAGCGGACGAAGGCTAAGGGAGCACACCCTGACAAAAAGCAAGCTGGTGGTGGCACGCTTTGAGGCGGTTTCCCAAAAATCTGGATTCCGGCAGCCTCCTGCAGTTGTGAGAAGATGCCTGTTGTCTAGGGTCTCCCTCGCCACTGGAACCATCTTCTCTACAATCAAGGTAGTGGCATCAGGAAAAGCGCACCCCCCATGCCACTCTAAAAACCATCACTGTGCAGGTATCTTCTTTACCTGAGTCTCCGACCTCTAAAGTCTGGCGGCGATGGAGCATCCAGTAACGGGGGCAGGTTTGAATGAGCTGGAAGCTTCTAGCTGAAACTCTGCACGTCAGCGGCACAGGACAACGGTCGTTAGCAGTTGGGATTGAGTGGCAGCTGCTTCCGGCAGACTCCTGTGCGTCTGAGCAGCCCTATTTAGGGACCGCACTGCTCACCCCAATTGGGGAAAGGCCTAGAAAAGGTGGCCTAAACATTGCCCACTCAGCACAGCACCCGGATAGGAAACCACACCTGTCGGGACATTCCACTATGTGGTCGAAAAATAAAAACAATACCATTTAGAATTGCAGCATGGAACATAAGGACACTCCTGGATGCCAGTCCGGACAAACCACAGCGCAGAACAGCACTCGTTGCCAGCGAGCTGAAGCGTTACAATGTGGATGCGGCAGCACTCAGTGAGACACAACTCCTCGAGGAAGGCTCACTCAACGAAGTAGGAGAGGGTTATACATTCTTTTGGAAAGGATACCCCATTGGCGGTCAACTCCTTCATGGAGTTGGTTTTGCAATCAAGAACAGCCTCCTGCACAAGCTCACAGAATCACCAGTGGGTGTCAGTGAAAGGCTCATGACTCTTCGCATCCCCCTTGCAAAATGCAGGTATGTCACTTTGGTAAGTGCCTATGCACCAACTCTGCCATCGAACGCTGAAGAGAAGGACCGCTTCTACCAGGCACTCGATGACATCCTCAGTCACATCCCGAAGGGTGACAAAATCATGCTGCTTGGTGATTTCAACGCAAGAGTCGGAAAGAACTTGCAAAACTGGAATGGTGTGATCGGTGCCCATGGCATTGGAAAAGTCAACCCCAACGGCATGAGACTTCTTAGTCTCTGTGCGGAACATGATCTTACCATCACTAACACAATCTTCCAACAAAAGAACAAATATAAGGCATCCTGGATGCATCCCAGGTCCAAACATTGGCACCTGATCAACTATGTGATCGTGAGGAGGGCTGACCTCAAGGACATGCTCATCACAAGAGCTATGCGAGGGGCATACTGCTGGACCGACCACCGCATGATTCTGTCAAAGGTCAGAATGCATGTTCGGCCCCTAGCTCGCCACGGTGGCCCAAAGAGGAAAACACTCCACTGTGCCAGACTCTCCAGCAGCGACATCTGTGACAACTTCCGTCACTCCCTAGCTGAGAGGCTGGCAGGTATTGAACAACTGATCATCTCAGAGTCTGGGATGGATGAGAAGTGGACCGCTCTATCTACCATTCTCTTTGACACTGCAGCCCAAGCCATCGGTTTCAAAACCAAGAAACATCAGGACTGGTTTGACCAGAATGCTAGAGAGATCTCCACCCTCCTGGACAGAATGCACAGGGCACACAGAGCCACCTTGAACAACCCACAATCCCAATTCCATAAGAAGCAATGGCAAGCCCTTCGTTCTGAGGTCCAAACAACTCTCAGGAAACTGCAAGATGAGTGGTGGATCTCAAAGGCCAATGAAATCCAGACTCATGCTGATAGAAACGATATGCACAGTTTCTATGATGCAGTCAAAACCATCTACGGCCCCAGAAACTGCTCCCTGGCACATGTGAGATCTGTTGATGGTTTTTCTTTAATCAAGGATCAGGCCATGATAGTGGAGCGGTGGGCTGAGCATTTTAACACCGTGCTTAACCAGCCCACCTCAGTGGACCCAACTGTCATTGCAGAGCTCCCTGAACATCCTACCTTGCCAGATCTCGACCTCCCCCCAACCTTCAAAGAAATCCTGCAAGCAGTAAAAACCCTGAAAAACAATAAATCCCCTGGACCTGATGGCATCCCAGCTGAACTTCTCAAGGAAGGAGGCTACCTCTGTACTCGGACACTGTATCTCTATATCTCAGAGGTGTGGAGACGAAAGTGTGTCCCACAACAGTGGAAAGACAGCAACATTGTGACCATCTACAAGAACAAAGGAGACAAAGCCATCTGCTCCAATAGTAGGGGTATCTCTCTGTTGGCTACTGCTGGAAAGGTCCTTGCCAAGGTCATGCTCCGCAGACTCATCTCTGCAATATCAGAGCGGGTCACCCCAGAGTCACAGTGTGGTTTTCGGAAGGACAGGGGAACAGTTGACATGATCTTTGTGATGCGTCAGCTCCAAGAGAAATGTCGGGAGCAGCATAAGGACCTGTTCATTGCCTTTGTCGACCTGTCAAAGGCATTTGACACAGTGAACAGGGAACTACTGTGGCAAGTCCTAAAGAGATTTGGGTGTCCACCCAAGTTTCTCACCATCCTTGCGCAGTTCCATTCTGGGATGATGACCCAAGTGGTAGTGGGAAGGCACAGCTCAGAACCTTTTGGAGTGCAAACCGGAGTGAGGCAAGGCTGTGTGCTGGCCCCAGTTCTCTTCAACATCTTCCTTGTCTGTGTAACAACTCTGCTACGTAGGAGGGTGGAGAAACAAGCTGGAGTTACCATTGACTTCAGGCTTGATGGTAACCTGTTTAACATCAGGAGGCTACAGGCAACTTCCAAACTGACATCAGAGACCATCATTGAGCTACAGTACGCCGATGACTGTGCCCTGGTTGCTCATACACCAGACGCTCTACAAAACATCCTCTCGGCAGCTGTAACTGCATACACCAGAATGGGACTGACAATCAACACCCAGAAGACAGAGGTACTCTGTCAGTCCAGTACCGACCCCCCACAAAACCCAATAACCCTCACAGCAGCAGGGCAACAGCTGCTCACAGTGCCCACATTCAAATACCTGGGGAACATAATGTCCGACACCTGCTCAATGGATGACGAGATCCAGAACCGCCTCAAGCAAGCATCAGCATCTTTTGGTCGTCTAAGGAGAAGGGTTCTTCAGAACAGCAATCTCAAACTCCACACCAAAGTGCTGGTCTACAGAGCTGTATGTATCACCACCTTACTATATGGATGTGAGGCATGGACTATTTACAGCCGCCATCTGAGAAGCTTGGAGACCTTCCATGTAAGATGTCTCCAGAAGATCCTTGGCATCACTTGGAAGGACAGAGTGCCGCACACAGAAGTGCTGGAGAGAGCTGGCAGCTGTAGCGTGGAATCCATCATGGCCCAGCATCAACTCAGGTGGTTGGGGCATGTCATCCGGATGCCCAGCCACAGACTCCCACGCAGAATCCTGTATGGTCAGTTACACCGTGGCCAACGCAGCGCTGGTGGGCAGAAGAAGCGCTTCAAAGATCAAATGAAGTCCATCCTGAAGAGATGTCAGATCAACCCCTCTTCACTGGAGGAACTCGCTTCCTGCCGAGACATCTGGCGCTTCCACTCCTCACAGGGAGTGGATTATATGGAGGAACAGCGCACACAACACCGGACAGCAAAGCATGCAAAGAGGCATGCTCGCCAAGTCCCCCCTGCTCCCCCCAGCACCTCCTTCACATGCCCGGTCTGTAACCGAATCTGCAGATCCAGGATCGGACTATTCAAACACCAGCAGACTCACAAATAAAGAAGATGGTCATCATCGAATCGATGGACTACCAGAGAGAGAGAGGACTGGCATGGTGGAAAGTGGGTTGTGGAAACCCATGTAATGGAGGACCGCCATCTTGGTTTCCCTGTCATCATTGGGTTGAACTTCCTCTTACAGACTGGGGTGATCTTAAATCTGGCCAAGAAAGTCTATGGGCTGAAAGCAGGTGGTGGATATGACTATCATACATTTCTCCACCAAACTCATAATACAAGCGGGTGGTTTAAAAGCGCCCATGTACACCTCCCAAAAGGACATTTGCCTTTACTTCACCTTGCCAGTAGGGGGTGCCCTACCCTGTTGGACATCAGCCTCAAGTACGGAGCCCTCACCCACCGATGACACTGACTGCCCAGAGGAGCTCCACCAACTCATCCAGGAGTGGCCCACCGTCACGTCTGACATCTTGGGAAAGACCACTGTGGAAAGGCACCACATTTTTACCCAGGATGAGGTACCCGTGAGGCATAAAGCATATCGTGTGTCTCCTTGGAAAAAGTAAATGATTGAGGAACATGTGGAAAAATGCTTAAAGACAACATCACTGAACCTTCCCAGTCAGCATGGGCCTCACCAGTGGTACTGGTAAACAAACCAGATGGCTCCTACAGGTTCTGCGTGGATTACAGAGGGGTAAATACCAAGACCTTACCTGATGCATACCAAATGTCCATCATTCATGACATCTTGGAATCATTGGATGGCACCTCCTGCTTCAGCACATTGGATCTACAGTCAGGTTACTGGCAAGTGGCTATGGCAGAGGAAAGCAAACATAAAACAGCTTTCACAACATATCTTGGCCTCTTGCAGTTCAACTGCATGCCCTTTGGTCTCCATAATGCAGCTGCAACCTTCCAACGACTGATGGAGAAAGTGTTGGCAGAACTGAGGGGAACAATCTCTTTTGTGTACATAGATGACATCATAGTGTACTCACGCTCATGTGAACATCACCGGGATCTGGCAGCAATCTTCCAGAAGCTACGGGCAGCCAACCTCAGCTTGAATATGAAAAAAATGCCACTTTTTTAAAGGCGAGCTGAAATTCCTGGGCCACATTATTCTGTCACAAAGGGGTTGAGGTGGATCCAGCCAAGACACAGGCAGTGAGGGATTTTCCTCCTCCTCATGATGTGAAGGCCCTACAGAGGTTCTTGGGGTTGGCCAGCTGGTACCATAAATTCATACCCCACTTTACGGACCTAGTGGCTCCATTAAACCATCTTAAGAAAAAGGGGGTTGAATGGAACTGGACCAAAGAGTGCCAGACTAGTATGGAAGCCCTGAAGCAAGCATTACAAAATCCTCCTGTGCTGGCACAGCCCAACCCATCCTTACCCTTTCAAGTCCATACTGATGCAAGTGAAGTGGGGCTTGGTGCGACCCTCTCCCAAAGCACACCAGAGGGAGAACATGTGATCGCATATGCCTCTCAAGCTCTTTGAGGTCTGGAGCTGAACTGTTCCACCTCTGAAAAAGAATGCCTTGCTGTGGTATGGGCTGTAGAGAAGTGGAGACATTATTTGGAGGGGGTCGAGTTCAACGTTTTCACCGATCATGCAGTATTGTCGTGGGCTTTTGACTGCCCGAAAATAACATCAAGGTTGACTCGATGGACACTGCGGCTGCAGCAGGTTAACTTCAAGGTGCACTATCGCAAGGGATGTCTGAACGCGGCTCCTCATGCTCTCTTCAGAGCTTATGAACCTCTGTCTATCCAACCTGCGTCATGCCTTATGGTTCCCACCCTTGTCGCTCTGAGCTCCCCACCTCCTTAGCAAAAACTGTGGCAGATCAGGAGAAAGACCAAGTGGTATGTGACCTCAAACAGCACAAGTTGAACAACTCACAAACCATATCAGTTTTGTCATGCACCAGGGGGTGCTGTATTGACGGGTCCCTTTAAAACAGTGGTCCCCAACCCCCGGGCCGCGATCTGGTACTGGTCCATGGGTCATTTGGTACCGGGCCGCACAGAAAAAATAAATAACTTGCATTACGTCCATTTTATTTATTATCTGAGTCTGAATGATGTTTTATGATGTTAATAAATGATGTTTTATTTTGAAAAATTACCGGATTCTCTCCGTTACATCCGTCTATGGCTCACTCTTGATGCACGTCAAGACGGTTGTCTCAGTGAAGTGATATGTTACTGCTAAAATTAAAGGCTGTTGCTAGACGGCAGACATTACGAGAGCCGTTGCAGAGATTTCTCTCAGAAAAAAAGTCACCACTGGCAGCACATTTCAGTGACGAGGAATGGGTTGCAAAACTCGCCTGCTCAATGAACTCAATCTGTCACTTCAGGGGAAAATGAAAACTGTCTTCAAGTTGGCAGATAAGAGTAGCTGCATTTAAAGCCAAATTGGATTTGTGGGGACGGCGCGTGAATGGAGGTATATTTGACATGTTTCAAACATTAGCTGAGATTTTGGAAGAGAATGAGCCCGAGCCTTCTTTCTCCCAGCTGGTGCACGATCACCTGTCTTTGCTTTTAAAAGAGTTCGAGCGCTACTTCCCAATGACAAAAAATACACAAACTGCCAAAGAATGGATGCGTGGCCCATTTCTCAACAAACCAGGTGAATCCAACATGTCTGTGCAAGAAGAAGATCAACTGCTGGAGATCGCAAATGATGGCGGCTTTAAAAGTATGTTCGAGACAACAGCTCTGCCGGTGTTCTGGATTAAAGTCATGGCTGAATACCCTGAGATCGCCACAACAGCACTGAAAACCCTGTTGCCATTTCCGACATCCTATCTGTGTGAAGCGGGGTTTTCTGCAGTGACAGAAACCAAAATTATGACGTAGACTGGACATAAGCAACACACTTTGGGTGTCATTGTCTCCCATTACCCCTAGATGGGACCGTCTCATTGCAGAGAAACAAGCTCAGGGCTCCCACTGATTCAGCGTTGTGGTGAGTTGTATTTTTCATGCACTTTATATTTGTTTGTGGTGTATCTTATTTTTAAGGCATGTTTAAACATTACCATAGCGACCAGAGAATGTTGTGGGCAGAGAGGATGTTACTCATGTTGTTGTTGTCGCGATGTTAAGAGGACGCTACTAATAAAGTTGCAAACGAGTACACAGTGGATTCATGCTTATTATATTTAGAAAATACCACAGTTTTTATGCCGGCCGTATCATGTTCTTTTGTTGTATTTATCCGTCATATGGAAGTCAGGTTATTTCGCACCTCAGACAGAGACAATGAATACACATGGGAGAACAAGTATATTTCAAAAACCTTCAGTGAGAACTACCACCAAGCAACAGTGTTTCAGTGCAAGGAGTCAGATTATGGAACGATTTTGGACCTGAATTAAAATCATGTACAACGCTTGGACAATTTAAAAAACTAAAGGAAGAAATACTCCAAACATACGTACAAGATGACATGTAAAATCACATAAGGATTGTCATATCCAGCCTGTGTTGTAGCTTAGTTGGGGGTTTTTTGTCACATTTTGTCTTAGCTTCATTCTGAATTGTAATTGCTCGTTTTGTTTTTTTCTTTTGAATTCTTGGATGGAATATGGGTGGGCAATATAAGCTGCGGCTTCAGCCATCACCCATTTCGGATAACTTATGTTGAACTGTATAATCAGAGGAGTTATTGTCTAATTTGACCTTGTTGGATTTTCTTTCCCCCTTTGTTATATTATTCAGTTTCTTTTAACCTGTACTATCCGAAATAAAGATTCATTCATTCATTCAATGCCCAAGAGGGTGAGAGGGGGTTGAATGAAGTGTAGTGTAAATATCATGCTGTGTATGAGGAAGTGCCTTGAAGCTTGTGAAGGTGACACTGTTAGAGAGGAGTGCTTGCTGTAACCAGTCAGTCTGTTCTGAGATTGTGAGATGTGAATGTGTAATAAATCATCTGACATGAAGCTGCCTCTTCATTTACACACTCCACAGCCACACCTTAAAGGCCGGTCCCTTAAAATATTGTCTGACATTAAACGAGTCTGTGGCACAAAAAAGGTTGGGGACCACTGCTTTAAAGGGCCAAGGAGAGAAGCACCGGTTGGTAGTACCACAGTCCCTAGTCCCGGAATTCCTCCGGTACTACCATGACAATCCCCTCGGTGAGCATCTGGGTCAGTTGAAGACCCTGTTGAGAGTTTTGGAGGTAGCCTGGTGGCCTAGCATCCAGAAAGATGTCTGGAGTCATATCAAAACGTGCATTACCTGTCAGCAATACAAGGCAGACAATACCAAGCCAGCTGGGTTACTGCAGAGCACAGACATGTTGGGTCCAGAGGATATGATGGGAATTGACCTTATGGGCCCCTTTCCACAAAGTAAAAAGGCCAATACTTACCTACTAGTGGGGGTTGACTACTTTGCAAAGTGGGTTTAAATGTTCCCAATAAGAGACAGTAAAACACCTCGTCTTGTCAAGATTCTTGAGAGGAAATTTTCACCCGCTGGGGAGTGCCACAGTACCTGGTTTCTGACAGAGGACGACAATTTACTGCCAATCTCCTGACATACCTCTGTAAATCCTGGAGTGTAGTGCAGAAATTAACTACAAGCTACCATCCTCAGACTAACCTCACAGAATGCTTTAACAGAACAATAAAGACCATGATTGCCTCTTTCATGGGACAGTACCACAACACCTGGGACCAGTGGATTTGGGAGTTCCGCTTTGCACGCAATACTAACCAACAGGAAACAGCAGGGACAAACCCAGTGGAACTGGCCTTGGGCAGGAAACTACAGGGACCACTGGAGAGGCTTATTCACAAACCACCCTCACCTGACCAGCAAACAGCATACAACGTGGTGGAACGACAGCAGAAGATGGCCAAGAAGGTTCAGCGGTGAGGGTACACCAGGCCAGACAAGCTAAGCATTACAATTCCCGCCGTAAAGACGCGCACTTTCAGCAGGGTGACTTAAGTCTGGGTCAGATCACATCCACTCTCCAAAGCCAGTGACAAATTCTCGGCCAAGCTAACGCCTAAATGGGAAGGCCCAGCAAGAGCTTTTAAAAAATTAGGGCTGGTCAGCTACAAAATAGGATGGAGTAACCTACCTGATAAACAGGATAACATAAATGTGGTCAATCTAAAAAGATATTATGGTGCCTTACCATAGAAGCCTCCGGCTGGAGGGGAAGTCTATGTAGCGCTGCCACATGTTATTGCAGTGACTTATGGATAAAATGTTAACTACATAAAGGGTGTACTTAGTTATCATAAATGATGAGGTGCAGTCTTTAAAAACTCCATGTTTGTGCCCTTTTCCTAGCTAAGTTCCACAATCTGGTTGCTTTTATGTTGGGGGAAAAAAAAAAAAGTAAGCTGTCAAGAAGGTCAGCGGGTTACGTGATGGGCAATCAGCTGATTTCCAGCAGCTGGTGGCAGAATAAAAGTAAGGTGGAAGACACGAGGAGAAAGGAAGAGATGAGAGGAGAGAAAGGCCATTTCTCAGTCAACTAGAGCAGCCAGAGTGCCTGACCGCAGGGAGGCTACGGGAGACCTGCGGGACTCGGCTCATCCACTCCTGTGAACATGGCATTAGCTTTGCACAGGAAGCAGTACGCTGGAAGTAGCAGAAACCCACGGCACACCTGGACTGAGGGGTGACGTGGCTGCAGGACAGTGAGAGCGTTCCCATTTTTTTTCCTCCTCATTTACGAACTGCACTTTACCTGACTCAGGGTTTTCTTTTGTGGTGACTGAAAGACATTTGCGTCCGGTTGTTTTTTGGGAGACGTTATTTGGACGTTCTTTTTTTGTGCCAGTGAAGATTGGAATATTGCCACAGACATTTAGCGCCAGTATTTTGGTTCCAAAAACAAAAGGACTGAATATTGTATAGGAAATGTGCTTGGTTTAAAGTTTGGGGAGTGGATAATTTGTAAGCAAATTATTTGTTGTGTAAATATCACTGGTTCACCTCGAGTTTCAATAACCCACTAAAAATCATATTGGCTTGTCTGTAGTGAAATCATTTCAAACCCATTTTTTTTGTAATAGTCCTTATTTAATAGCGGAGTGTTACACAGTGACAAGCCGATACTACCTGAATAACATCATTAATCCAGTCATTGTGCCCCTGTATGACCAACACAGGCACAATTTCATCTTCATGGACAACAATGCTCCAGCTCATCAAGGCTGCATCATTTGGGAACGGCTGCTGAAGGCTGGGGTATCTCAAATGGAGTGGCCTGCACTTTCTCCAGACCTGAATCCCATAAAAAACCTAGTTGGTTAGTTTTAGTTTTTGTCAGGGACCATGTACAGAAAATACATTAAACACAGGGTAAAGATGCTCTGTGCCAGATTATAGCGTTCTCACCAATATCCATCTGTAGTCCCTGGGGCTGGCAGGAATATATATTACTATGGGGTCAGCAGAGTGACCGTGTAGAGCACAGGTGTCAAACTCATTCCATGGAGGGCCAAGACCCTGCAGGTTTTACCTCCACCCAGTGGCTTCAACAGGTGTTTTCTCTGAATTTCTTCCCACTGATTGCTGCTCAGTGAAAACAGCTGCTGAAGAGACTGGGTGGAAGTAAAACCTGCAGGGTCTTGGCCCTCCATGGAATGAGTTTGACACCCCTGGTGTAGAGGCTCGTAACCCTGCACCCCACAACCTCAGTGACCTGAGGGCTGCCCTTCAAGAGTGGAGTGCTATGCCTTAGCAGACAATGTCAACTTATGAACAGCATGAGACGTTGTCAAGCTGTAACTGATGCTCAAGGGTACATGACAAGTTGAGACATTGACATTTTTTGTTGTGGTATACCCACCACTGTTGATTCAATAAACTGAGATGAGGAAACCATTGCATCCTTCTACTTAAATGCCCTACTTTCATGATATCACTGTAGCGTGAACTTTTTACATTTTCCATAAATTTCACCTGAAAGCCAAATATCTCTTACTTTTTGTGAGTAGTGTAATAGGAGCCCCAACCAATTATCAAGTGTGTACATGGACACATTTTTCAGCCGGCCAATATTTCTATTAAAAATCCTTTATTAAAGTTACTTTTATGTAATCAAATTTTGAGAAACTGAATTTGGGTTTTTCATGAGCTGTAAGCCATAATCAAAATTAACACTTGAAATGTATCACTGCGTGTAATGAATCTAGGAGTTTCATTTTTTGAGTTTGAGTTCAGAGAATTACTGAAATAAATTGACTTTTCGATGACATTCTAATTTATTGAGAAACACCTGTAAGTCTTCAGAAGTTGGTCACTGAAGTGAAAACTCTACAATTTTGTTGAAAGATGAGCTGTCCGATTCAAAGAAATTAAACCCAGATGCTGCACATTTGTGACCGTACAAAATATCAGACAAATATCAGACATTTCTCAAACACACAACAGCTTAAAGTAGCACTACTTTATTTTCAAATTAAACCATAAGTCTTATTATAAGATGGAAGTTTTAATGTAATCATGAATCAAAAGCCAAAGAGGCCTGGTGATGTCAGCCTGTATGGATCTTTGCCAACAGGAAGAAAACATTTTCCCAGAAAGAGTCACTGTCCTGCCTTTAGGTTCCAGTCAGAGATCAAGCCAATCCTGTGGCAAAAATCAAACACTGCAAAAGCTCAAAGGAAAAAGTTAAAAATTGTATTTGGTGACCAATCATGTTTGATTTTCCCCTCAGGTTTGGGAGTGTTACTGTGGGCCATAATGCGAGTATACAAGAGATTGGACAAGAATGTATCCAGTCAGGCATGATGCAAAGTCGTGTTCCTTCAGCCCGCTTCTTTAGGTCTTTCAGGAAGCAGCAGTCGGTGACATGCTGATGTAATACCAAATGGTTACTGCAAGAAAAAGAACAAAAGTGTTCCATTTTTCATAATTATAATGGTGTAATCAATATGCATGATCAAGAAACCCATTTGAATTACTGTTGTGCTTTAATTCAATTTTCCTGTAAATTTAGCACTAAATGGCAAATCCTGAATCAAAGACTGATCAAAAGCATCCTTTTACACTTTCTCAACTTACACACTTCTCAGTGTACAGGCCATCTTTGAAGAAGAGCAAATAAGGTGTGATGCCGTCCTCACGGTAGTTCAGCAGTGCCACCATGCCCTCTGGGTTCATGGACTCACCGGTGTAAAACTGGAGGGAAACAAACAAGTTTGATCTGACAAAGGAGTACTAGTCTCACTGCAAGTCATCCAGCATCTCACAGTGTAACAAGATCTATGAACAGTTTCAACTTTCTAGACAAGTCAAACCGTTTCCTCAATTAAGGCCTACTGGCGTTTAAATTAAATTCACTGCAGCTCTATTAGGCTGCGTGTCCACCAAACACTTTTTTCAGCTGTGGGCGTCCATTTTCTATTCTATTCTATGTAGTCCAGCGTCTACAGTGCTGACCGCCCTCGGCGGTGGCTGCTTCTTGTTGCAGTGCTCAGGGCTGAAAAAAGTTAAACTTTTCAGACTACAGCTGAGCTCATCAATGTCAGACCTTTCTAAGCAGCCAATCAGAATTAAGGAAGGATGGCACATAGGACGCCGGTACAGGAAGACGAGAACAGCAGGATGATGGGGAAGAGGCTGAACTTTGCTGCATCAAACAACCCGATACTCTACTCCGGTAGATTTTTGTTATTTAGGGACTGCTATTAAAAACAACCTACACCATTAATTATATAGAAAATTATCTTTTAAATTGACAAACGTGTGTAGCTTGTGGCAAAGTTTGATCGGGATCAAAAAGTAATTTCTCTCTCAACAGTCACTTCAATGGAGATTTTTTCCGATTTAAGGTGCCATATGCAGAAGTCGAGGGGGTGTGGCATAGCCTCTCTAAGCTGCACACTTTGTGGATAGCTGCCATATAAACAAATGTTCAGATATTTCATTCAGTGTCATTTAAATATTCTGATGTTTTGTTCAATAATTTTATTTTTTTTAGTTTTTATTTATACTGACTGCTGTTATTAAAAGAAATTTATGAACATCATGATTCCTTTAAGAGACCCCCCCCCCCCCCCCCCCAAGGCTGTAAACCTTGGGGAAACATTGAAACACTGGCATGTACATACTTTTCTGCTGGCCAACATTTCTATTAAAAATCTTTTTCTTATTGGTCTTAATATTCTAATTTGGGGTTTTCCATTAGCTTCAGCTATAATCATCAAAATTAAAAGAAACCAACACTTGAAATCTATCATTCTGTGTGTACTGCATCTATATAACCTACGAGTTTCACTTTTTGAATTTAATTACTGAAAAATCAACTTTTTGATGATGTTCTAATGTATTGACAAGCACCAGTATGTCTTACTTTTTATGTGATTCAATAACACTCTCCCATGAAAACCTGCAATCCTTTTAGCAGAAAGCTACTGGTAGAATTTGTCCTCATCTTAGCCATTGTTTGTACTGGTCGTTTTTTTTTTTAGCCAAACCTCATTACACCAACACAACACACGGTGCTGCACCAACAACCTCTTGGCATGATGGTACAGTCCTCTCTCACATTCCTGGCACCTGTGCATCTCCGAGGGTGGAGTCGCACATGAAAACTAACTGACTCAAGCCAAATGAGGCAGGAGCAGGGCAGTCTTCATTTTAGGCTGATTTATTTCTCCAGCTAGTACATGAACAACTGCAAACTATTTATTCAGCCAGGTAGCCATTTGTTGTTAAGGAAATCCACTTACATTTTTAAGCACTTTTTCCCCAAATTCAAGCACTTTCACAACCTTGAAAACATTAAAATTCAAGTACTTTCAAGCACCCATGGGAACCCTGTAGATGGAACCTGAAAAACAGATTCCACTTAGGTGCATCATAAAGTTCAGACAGACTTTACTTTTGTTTACCTCATAGTCGTTAAAATTTTTCAGGATACACTTCACTTCGCAGGTGGCACGATCAGCGAAGCACTGTACTTTTTCTGGATTGGGCTCTTTCAGGTTGGCCTTAAGACTGGACATGTAATCAGAGTAAAATTATTTAGCGTTGGGTCTATAATCCAAAATCTTTCCAAACCCATCCTCAATGCAAATGCTGACAATGAAAACAAGCAATTATTGTGAAAAGTTTTCCTCAATAGATCAGCGCTGCAACTCACGTCTTCATGTATTCCTTAATATAGCACATGTAGGCCTTCTTGCTAAAGGATGTTGGCTGCAGTTTGTGGTTGAGGATGATGTCTATGCCAGATTCGGTGGCGGCATCATCAGAGGACTCTGCCACCTCGTCAGCAGAGGGGTTGGCTCCAAACAGGCTGTCATCGAGCTGTTCAGACCTGGTAATCCTCTGGATGTGGACAGGAGAAAACAAGAGGAACAATTACAGTGGAATTACAGTAAGGCTACGATGGATATAAGAGATGACGTGTGTTGTAATATTTACAGTATACAGCCAGAGTTGGCTCAGAGGCTTTATTTACAAAGGTAACTCGGGGGATTTTTATCTGCACTAAAAATGTAAACATTTACAAGACTGGACCATCTCCAGTTGCCATCAGATTGAGAGCAGACTGTGTTACGTCATCAGGATTGTTGTTGCTTAGATTTACGTCTAAACAATTTAAAACAGTTTGAAAGACAATGTGATCTTCTGGATTTTTTTTTCCCTCATTTTGTCTCTCATAGTTGAGGTATACCTATGATGAAAATTGGAGACCTCATCTTTTAAGTGGGACAACTGGCACAATTGGTGGCTGACTAAATACTTTTTTGCCTCACGTATTATATATATACAGTATATATATATATATATATATATATGTATATGCACACACACACAGAATCTCACAAAAGTGAATACACCCCTCACATTTTTGTAAATATTTTATTATACACTTTGATACAATGTAGTCAGTGTACAGCTTGTATAACAGTGTAAATTTGCTGTTATTTGTTACAAGGTAACAAAGAAGGTATTGTTACAAGGTCTCAGATGTGAATGGGGAGCAGTTATGTTAAATTTGGTGTTATCGCGCTCACACTCTCTCATACTAGTCACTAGAAGTTCAACATGGCACCTCATGGCAAAGAACTCTGAGGATCTGGAAAAAAGAATTGTTGCTTTACATAAAGATGGCCTAGGCTATAAGAAGACTGCCAACACCCTGAAACTGAGCTGCAGCACAGTGGCCAAGACCATACAGCGGTTTAACCCTTTGAGTGTGAGCATTTGCGTGCCCCGAGTGGCAGAGCACGGCACTGCGCCTGGCTTCTCACTCTGACTTTGTCAAAAGTAAGTGAGAAATTTCTGTTTTGTTTTGTTTTTTTAAATGTACCGATTTCTTGTTCATATACTTTGAAGATAAGATGATGAGGTACCTCTGTACAAAAAAAATGGTGTCAAAAGACTGAACCATATTTTGTGCAAGTACGTCCAAAGTCCAGTTTTGACTGAGTTATGGAATTTAAAGAGGTGCTGTGACATTATGCAAATTAGATGCGTAAATGTATTCCTAACTGAAACTTTGGATCATATTTTACATCTTTCTAATTGACAGTAAGTCATTATCTCTTACCACTTTAAAGTTATAGCCTTGGAAATCTGAACTATTTTACTGACAAAAAATATTTACCACTCTTGACCACTAGGGGGTATGGCGCAGTTCTGCACCATACACACTCAAAGGGTTAACAGGACAGGTTCTACTTACAGGGATGGCAACAGGAAATTCTGATTTCAGCTGAAATCTAATTTGGTCGATTGACTTATGGGGGGGCAGCCCCCCTGAAGCTGGAAGATTTTCAGTAAAACAGAAGTAATTTAGACTGAAAAAAAAAAAAAATACTAGACTTAGATAAATCATTAAATTTAATGAAAAGTTAACTTACTTTTTCTTCAATGTTGTCTCACTGTCTTTAGTCCAACATATTTAACAGTTCTATAAGAGTTTATTACACTATTTACACTGGTCACCAAGTCACTTCTAATGTGAAACTTTCTCCCTTTTGCCAGCAAGCTGTGTCAGTCTCTGAACTTTGAACTTCATCTCCTTTTCTGGTTTCTTCAGAAACTGTCCGAGTGTTTCTGTTACCTCGTCGAACTTTGAGCCAATTTTCACCTTTACCGTCACTTTTCTCTCAAGCCAATGCCATTGGAACTTATTTTTGACACTTTTGTCTATTTCTAGCACTGATGACTCCTGATCCTTCGATAAAAATCTCATAATTCCGCTGAAAAGAATACCGAAAGCTCAGAATTGCAACACGAACCAGGGATGTGATTTGGGGTTGGGGAAATTATCTGAAAATTTAGCAGGGGGTCTGGGGGACGCAGTCTCCCAGTGGGGTCCGGGGCAGAGCCCCGGTGGGGGGACACGGGGGGGAAAAGCCTCCCGAAGCTCCTGGGTTTTTATGATTTTTAAGTACCAGAACTGTGCTTAAATGACAAAACAAACAGCAGAATGCCACTTATTACTGTATTATATTGTAGGGATGTGATTTGGGGTTGGGGAAATTATCTGAAAATTTAGCAGGGGATGTGGGGGACACAGTCCCCCAGTGGGGTCCGGGGCAGAGCCCCGGTTGGGGGGCAAGGGGGCGAAGCCCCCCGAAGCTCCTGGGTTTTTATGATTTTTAAGTACCAGAACTGTGCTTAAATGACAATAAAACAAACAGCTGAATGCCACTTATTACTGTATAATATTGACTTATGTTCCAAGAAGATAGCATTCCTAAAATATTCCAACAAGCATTATCCATCACATGTGTGGCGTTAAAAATATTTTTTAAATAAAGTCCAAAACATCTTCAGCAGGCAAGATGAAGAAAAGTGAAAAGTGACAGATATAAGGCGTCTGATCGCCTCTTAAGGCGTTTGATCGTGTTAATCACAGGACATTGTTTAGGAAAATGATTGACGGGGGTTCCCAAGTACTTAGTACGTATCCAGATTTACTGGTCTGCACATCAGAAGATGCTGGTGAACTGGGGGAAGAGTCATTCATCCCCATCTGGTGTGAGCAGTGGTGTCAGACAGGGCAGGATATCGTCCCCTATTCCATTTAATCTTTATATGGATGAGTTGTCAAAACAACTGAATGCCTGTAAAACTGGGTGTTTAATAGGGAATAAGTTAGTGAATCATTTTATGTATGCTGATGATCTAGTTCCTCTCAGTCCAAGTAGTGCTGGTCTTCAGGAGTTATTAAGAGTGTGTAGTGCTTATGGAGATGAAAATGACATAAAATATAATACAAATAAGAGTTGTGTGCTGATTTGCCGCACTAAAGAAGATTTGTTAATGAAATTCCCTGTCTTTGAATTGGCAGGCAGGGAATTAATTGTCAGGGATAAAATTAAATATCTGGGACATTTTATTAATGATAGAATGACTGATGATGATGACATTTTCAGACAACGCTGCAAAATCTACAAGCAAGCAAATATTCTTGCACGCAGGTTTGGTTTTTGTTCAGATGAAACTGGTTCTTTTTAAAACCTATTGTACACCTTTATACACTGCTCATTTATGGATAAATTATAGGAAACAAAGCATGCAGAAATTACAGGTTGCTTACAATGATGCTTTAAGAATTTTACTTAAAAAGCCTCGATGGTGCAGTGCTTCTGAGTTATTTGTCTCATCACGTGTAAATACACTGCATGCAGTAATAAGGAATCTTATGTATAAATTCATCTGTCGGCTTGATATATCTAGAAATGAAATCATTCAAGTCATGTCTAGCATTAAGCTCAGTTCTATTCACTGTCAGTCACAGTTTAGAAGGCACTGGTACAGTAGTCTTTAAGTCTTTTTAAAGTCTGTACTGTCTTTGTACTTCTTTTAGTAGTTGTGTCTTATTGCTTTGTAACTTTTTGATTGTTTTTCTTTTCTGTTTTCAACTGTCTTGTTTTATTTTATTCATTTATTTTATTTTTGATGGACCATGAGTCTGGAATAAAGTCTTTGATTGATTGATATAAAGGTCTACATTTAACCATGAGAAACTCCAGGTTAGCTGAGCAGTGTCTCCCAACTGAGAGTTCGTGCACCAAGCCTTGTTAATATAAATGCACAGTCCCCCACCTCTGGTCTTACCGGAGTCATTAGCTGCTCTGTCTGCCCGGAGAGTGTGCAGTCCAGCCAGCTCGACAGCACCGTCAAGTAATTCAATTCAGCTTTATTTATAATGCGCCACATCACAACAAAAGCCGTCTCGTGGCGCCACACAAGTACTCCACTATGTAGCCATATTTCCGTGAAAATCATGATATTGCAGTTCATAAGTTTCTTATTGTTGGTGATCCGAAGCCGTAGCTCATCCATTCTGTTCGCCACTGACCGTACATTAGCAAAGAAAATGCTGGGTAGAGAAAGCCGGTGCCGTGTTAGCTTTAGCTTAGCTCTTAGCCCTCCGCGCTTCCCCCGCCTTTGTTTACGGTCTCTACGCCGCCTGCAAGCACTTCCGGTCGGCCGGGTAGCTTACCTAGCGTCGGGTGTTCTCCAGAGCTCAGGGATGAAACGTAGTTGCTGATAAAAAGGTTGTTATTTTGTAATCCAATGTCCAAAAGTTCATTTCGGTGTAGGATGTAAAAGCGAAGCTGTTCTGAACGAACAGACCTGAAATGAGCAGAAATATTGCTGCTAATCCACACAATCTGAAGAGACGCTGAGCCTCGCGTTCTGCAAGCGCTGCCATCTGGTCTGAAAATTTTTGGAAGACAAAAAAAGCGGAATTCCGCGAATCAGCGGAGAAAAAAAAATCACATCCCTACTTATGTTCCAAGAAGATAGCATTCCTAAAATATTCCAACAAGCATTATCCATCACATGCTTTAACAACTTGATCAAATCAAAATCAGTTAATTTTATCTATTCCATAATAGAAATAAAATTCCAACATACCATTACTTTTTATAATTTCAGCATTCACTGCACGGTGGCGCAGTGGTTAGCACTGTGGCAGCACAGTTTTACCCTCGGCCAGGGGATCGCGGGGACCATGAGCTCGTGGGTTCAATCCCTGCCCCCGGCCAACAGTGATCTGTGTGGAGTTTGCATGTTTTCCCCGCGTTTGCGTGGGCTTACTCCGGGATTTCTCCGGTTTCCTCCCACATGCCAAAAACATGCAGGTTAGGGAGTTAAGGGGCGCTTGCGCACGCAGCGACCGGCAGCTGGTGGTTTGTCACCAGACTGCAAAACAAATCTACCTACGGGTACAAGTAGTTAAAAAAAAAAATCATTTCAGATCACCAGTTTCAATCTCCATTGAGTCTTGAGCAGTTCATTTTGCACAATCACTGATGTAGCCAAGTCTTAGAAATATTCAAAAGTTATGAGTCAATGTCCACTGTGCACTGTCAATTTCAAACTGTTTGGAATCATAAAAGTAATGTAACTAAATTGTTTTTCTATTTTTTCCTCCTCAACATCAATGTCAGGGCGCTACAGGAGTTTTTGGGGATGGTTAACTTTTATTACCATTTCCTCCCCCGCGCAGCCCAGCTCATACAGCCGTTGTACGCCGCACTCAAGAAACGGAAACCGGCGGACAGAGTCGACTGGACTCTTGAGCGAGAGCAGGCGTTCTGAGGTTAAAACAGCTCTGGCGAACGCTGCACTACTGGCGCACCCAGACTCGGCGGCTCGGATAGCGCTCACTACCGACGCCTCGGACATGGGCATAGCGGCCGTCGTGGAGCAATGCGTTGCCGGTTCTTGGCAGCTGCTCATTTTTTTTTTTTTTTAGCAGGTCTTTGCACGACAGTGAGCGTAAATACAGCGTGTTCGACAGAGTTAATGGCTCTCTACCTGGCCATACGCCACTTCCAGTTCTGCCTGAAAGTGCGCACCTTCACTGCGTTTGTGGACCACAAGCCGCTAACGTACTTAACGTACTTTATCTTCCTGAAAGATAAAATAAAGCGGAATTCTGCAAATTAGCGGAAAAATCCCTGAGAACACGCCGCCATGAATTTTTGACAAAGCATACAACAAGCCATTTGATTGGTCCAATCGTGTGCAACTATCCAATCGCAGGGCTGTTTACAATACAGCAGTAGCTTGAGTACATAACATCCGGGTTATCGCAGGAGACTTGACCCGGGAAGCGCCGAGCGCTTATGTAATCGTGTTGATTTTCGCTAAAATCGGTAACAATAAGGTACCTTACCCCCCAAAAATTTTCTCAACGGATTTAGACGATTCACAGAAATGATCAATTTGAAAATAAATCGGTGGAAATCCGTGGATCGGCAGAAAATTGCCATCCCTGGGAATGTTACGGTGTAAAATTTTAAAAAGAATAGTATAAAATTAACGTAGTCCGGTATGTTTACCCCCCCCCCCCCCCCGGGGAAAAATATGTTGCCACCACGCCAAGGTCTTTAAGCCAGAGGAAACACTGTTGGTTCATAAATATAATTTATTTAAACCCGATTTTTCAATAAAATCACAACAGTGTATTTAAAATAAAATTCAAACATCTACCTGATACTTTCAACCCCCCCCCCCAAATAAACAAATCAAAAGATACCATTTTTTATTTTTGCAGGTGCCAGTGTGGTCTGTGTGCGAGCATGACAACAGAGGAGGAGAGTATTTGCCGTCAGCAGCAGGACAAGGTGAAACAGAAAATTCTGGACGGTGCGATAAAGTGTCTCACTGGTCATCACAACTTCCCCACGGTGTGTCTGAACGAAGATGTGTTGGAAGTGGCCTCCTTCACCTATAAACATGTGAATGTGGATTATGGGAACGACTGGAAGCGATATACAGCTTACAGACAGTTCATCCGATGGTGCTGCCACTACCTTGGTGATAAAGTCCGAGTGCCAATACCTGCCTGTGTCGCTCACAAGATCAGACCGACCTTTCCACTTCAAGAGGGACAATATGTTGGTTTTACTTATGCTAACTACCTTTATGTTTTCATGGTATTATTTTTCTTTCAATAAATGTTTCTGACCACAACTGTTGTCAATTTTTACAAGAAAATAAAATATTTATAGTGTGATACTTGAAAGTCTCCTAACAGTTATCATTGGGACGTTGCAAACAATCCTGTATCAATCCTGGGTATTTGAACAAGAGATAGAATTTTTTTTATTTTGCAAATATAGTATAAATATTTTTTTAGTAAATTAAGAGCATACTCGTGGCCATAACTTATCATTTTAAAGTTCAATTATCTGTAAAACCCCTTTAGAAATTAAAATTATTCTCCGTTACTGATGGCAATATCCTTAAAAATAATGTATTCCCTATTATTTGTCTCATTAAAAATGCAGTTTTGTTTGTTATTGTTTATTAATCGCTTGTGTCTTGTATCAACTGGCATGTGATTTTCAACAGTAAAAGCAATAGAAGCTTCTGAGAGCTGAATATGACAAAAAAAATCAGCGAATAGAGCTGCCTCGAGTCTTCTAAGATTGAAGCAATCTTTTTATGAACAAGGTGAAAAATCAGGAAAATTATTGGCATGGCAGATTAAACAATTAGAATTTAAAACACCAATTACCAGTATTATAAGTAACGGACAGCCAGATGTAGATCCTTTAGAAATTAATAGTGCCTTTAGAGATTATTATGAAAAACTATATGACACAAAAAATGAAACTGACTTAACAAAACTAAATGGGTTTTTGGGTGGATTATCTATACCGTGTATTCCAAATGAAAATAGGGAGATACTGGAGTCTAAAATTAGTCAAGAGGAAGTTGGGCTAGCCATTGATGAGATGAAATCAGGAAAAAGTGCAGGACCAGATGGTCTTCCAGTTGACCTCTATAAAAAATTTAAGAATAAATTAATAAAACCACTTTTGGAAATGGTTTTAGAAGCATTTCAAAATAGTAATTTACCACCATACATGAACAATGCCTTAATTATACTGTTGCCAAAACCAGGTAAACCCTCTAATAAATGTGAAAATATGAGCCCAATAAGCCTATTAAATGTTGACCTTAAGATAATCTGTAAAATTTTAGCAAGACGACTACAAGAAATATTACCAAATATTATTAACCGAGATCAGAATGGCTTTATAAAGGGAAGACAAGGCTTCCATAATGTAAGAAAACTATTTAATATTATCTATTCTAATAAAGAAGCACCGGATACAGCTCTCCTATCATTGGACGCCGAAAAGGCCTTTGATAGAGTCGAATGGCCCTTTCTTTTTGAAGTTTTACAAAGGTTTGGAATTGGAAATAATTTCATAAAACGGGTTCAGATAATATACAATAATGCTACAGCAGAAATCCTAACAAACAGCAATATTTCAAAATCAATAAATATCAATAGAGGATGTCGACAAGGCTGTCCACTTTCACATTTACTGTTCACTATGGCAATTGAACCTTTAGCGATGGCAGTACGTTTACATCCACAAATACATGGAATTAAAGTAGGACCAACAGAACATAAAATCTCCCTGTATGCCGACAACATAATATTGTTTATGTCAAATCTTAAAAAATCAATTCCGACCTTGTTGAATTTAATAAAGAATTTGGGGGAAATATCAGGATATAAAATAAATAAAACTAAATCTTCAATATTAATGCTAAATGAGACCCAGAGAAATCACACAGCTCCTGAGGTAAATCAATTCAAAGTTGTAAATCAGTTTAAATATTTAGTATTTTTAGAATTCAAATTGTGCCTAAGCTAGAATTAGTCGCCAGTGCCAACTATGAAGCCTTAATGACAGACATTAATGAGTTACTTCAGAGATGGATGTCACTACCAATGTCGATGATCGGGAGAATCAATATACTTAAAAGTAATATTTTACCCAAAATACTATATTTATTTCAATACATTCCTTTACCACCACCTTCAGATCTATTCTCAAGAATTAAAAAAAAGTTAGTGGAATTTTTATGGAACAATAGGAAGGCTCGATTACGTCTGTCCTTACTATATTTAGCATTTGATCGTGGAGGTCTGAAATGTCCAAACTTTATGTTGTATTACTGGTCAGCACAACTGAGGTCTATGACATTATCTTTCATCAAATGATCTCCCTCACTGGACTGAAATGGAATCATACAATTTACCTTTACCTCTTCCCTTATTCATATACTCAGACTCGGCAAAAAAATTACAGAAACAAGTTAAAAATCCAATTGTAAAGCATATGATCAAAATATGGTGTGAAACCAAAAAATATTTAAAAGAACCACACTTATTGTCACAATTTAGCCCAATATGGGGTAATCAATATTTTACACCAGGGAGAGCGGATGCTGTATTTAAAGTATGGAATTTAAAAGGGATTCAAAAGATTCAAGACTTATATTTGTCAGGTTCAGATAACATAATGTCTTTTAACTGAGGATCAAATTTAATCTTAATAGAACACATTTTTTTAAATATCTTCAGCTTAGGAACTTTATTCGATCAAATCAAAATAATGCTCTCATCCGACCTACTTATTCATCCTTGGAAAAAATTTTGACGAAAGATAGTAAGAGAAAGGGTATTATTTCAGAGTTTTATAACTCATTGACACTATCCTCAAGTGAAAACTCACAGAAAAGATTGAATTATTGGAAAGAAGACCTGCAAACTGAAATCTCAGGAACAATGGAAATTGGCTTGCACAGAAGCTCAAACCAAATGTTACACCGGTGGAGTTAAATAGATATAACAAAAACATACCAGATACATGCACAAAATGTATGGAAAGTAAAGGAACCCTATTTCATTGTTTATGGGAATGTAGAAAAATTAGAATGTTTTGGGAAGAGGTGAGGGTAACAATTGAAAAAATAATTTCAAAACAAATCATATTGAATCCTAAATTGTTTTTGTTGGGTCTGTATCCAGAAAAGCATAACTTTAATTAATAAGAGTGAAAGAGCATTCATAGACCTCAGTTTGCTTAATGCCAAAAAATGTATTGCACTATTGTGGAAAAAGACTCATAGACCAGATGTGACTCAGTGGTTAAGACAGATGTTAACAAACCTTCCACTAGAAAGAATAAACATACATACTGAAATCAAAGGAAATTGTGTTTGAGAATATATGGAGACCTTTCATTGATTATGTAAAGAATTTAAACATAACTTTTGAAGAAGAAGGTGAATGATGTGTGTGGACCTTGTAAATTCCAAATTGGTGAATGTATAATATGTATTCTTATGTAATAGATTGCTCCTCTCTTTAGTCTAGGCATTGTTGAAGAACTGTCTTTGTTAGTGGTTGTTGGTGTTTTTAGTACTTTTTTTTAAAAATTATTTTAGTGTTAGTGTTTGTTTGTGTTAGGTTTGTAAAAAGGTTCAATAAAAATATTGTGGGGGGGGGGGGAAGCAACAGAAGCAACTGATAGTCCTCATTTTTTCTAGAGTCTGGTCACAAGAAAAACCAATACTCATAACTGGTATAGCACACATGTACTATAACTATCAAAAATATTAAATTAATTATTATAACAGGAAGAGGTCCAAATTAGTGGCTATGAATACAATATAATCAGCTGGTGTCACAAACAGAGCCCGTGTTATCCTGTAGGCTCGGTTCTAACCATTCTCTGTGGCTCAGGCATCAAGTTTATTATGTATTATCTTTTCCATGCCTGTAACCGCCGCTCTGGCCAGCAGTTGTTTGGCAGCCGTTTTAACCCACTTTCAGGTGGGCGCTGTCCAAGATTCGCCAGTCCGACCACACCCCCTCTCTCTGACAGTCAGCTGTTCATGTTTTGTGTGCATCATCTGCCGTGTTGTCAGCCAGCCAATATTGCCAACACCATCAAGACGTGTTAGCCACTCCACACAGCCGTGGTTCCGTTGCGCCCCTTGAAGCAATGTCGGCCCTGGGGCGCAACCGTGGTTAACCCGTCTCCTCTCCATGCGCTCACTGGGCAATGTCAGCCCCGAACGCCAACTGTAAGTGTTTGTTTATTTTTGTAAGTCTTCACCTTTTTGGGAACTGCTGTCATCAGTCTTATGTTCAATAAATGTGCTGTGGTGAATCCTGAGCATACTGTAAATCCATTCATCGTTCCCCTCCTCCGTGGGCTGCGTACAAGTGCACGAAAGCCTGCGACAACGCGAAGACATAGCCGTAAAACTAAAACAAGAAACCAGAAAAACTGTCTGCTACAAAGCTGCTGGCATTCCAGTCAACACCACCGGCGTCCATTCTCTCGCTGACGTCATTTCAGCCTCCTTCATTCAGTGGGCAGCGCCACAGTCCAGTCAGCAGCTTTTTGATGATAACTATGTTGTGCGGGCACGCTTATAACTACTACACTGATCGACAATGACTTTTGTGTTTATACAATGCTAAAAAAAATGTCAAAATCGTGTCATGAGCACTTTAAACACCTTGGCGCAGTGGCAACATGTTTTTCGGGGGGGGGGGGCAGAAAACATGACACTATTATAACCGGAATATATTACTTTTATACCTTTTTTTAATTTTAGAATAGGCTTGATTGTCATTGTACAGTACAACAAAATTGTGGGTGCTCCAACAGGCTACTGCACAACAAAATAGGGGAGAAGGATTAGATAAAACACTGTTACAGAGCACACGATTAAACACACGACAAATAAAAATTAAAATTAAAATGCAAAAAAATTAAAATGGCCCAGGATTATGGAAATATACACAGGTATGGTAGTAGCTACGCGGGTGGAACTATGCACTCTTATGTACAGACACACAATTTAGTAAAATCACCCAAGGATTATGGAAAATCTACATATATAATGTCAATATACATGGTTACAAGTGACGAGTGCAAAGGCAGGGGGGTTTATTGGGATAATATAAGAGGTCCTCAGTTCTGAGCATGAACATTTGAAGGGAGGGGGTGGGGCTTCTGACTGTTTGCAGTTCAGATGGCCCAGGGGAAGAAACCATTTGTCAGTCTGGAGGTGTGGGACCTGATTAATCTGAACTGTCATCCAGAGAGAAGCAGGTCGAAAAGGTGGTGGGTGGAATGTGAGGGGTCTCCTGTGATGGCCTTGATCCTTTTGAGACAGGAGGATCTGGAGATGTCTTCCAGGGAGGGCAGAAGACCGCCGATAATTTTTTGGGTGGTGTTGATGACCCTCTGCACAGCCTTCCTGTTCTCGGCCATGGAACCGGCATACCACCCTCTCCACTGAGCAGCGGTAGAAGGCCAGCAGCAGGTTCTGGTCCGGGTTGTTCTTCCTCCGGACACAGATGAAGTGCAACTGCTGCTGGGCTTTCTTCAGCAGTACCTTGGTGTTGACAGTCTGAAGATCCAAGATGGCGCCCACAGCGGTCGACATGGTGCTTCGCTGCGCTCTTTGTTTGTTTTTGTTTGTCAATTGTGTGTCTGCTTGCACTTATACCCGTGAAGAACTTTTAAATATCAGGACTTTGACCCCCACGGACCTCCTCCCAGTTTTTCTAGCCCCTGCCGCCGATCTGGTTTATTGTTTGGCTCGGAAAGTGAGACGGCGGAAGAGAGGAAGACGAGCGGGCGCTCTCGTACGACTTCGCAGGAGAGGCTCGCGAACGGCGCTGCCTGGCATATTTCTGTCCAATACCAACTCTCTCTCTAACAAGGTGGATGAACTGAGACTGCTGATGCGTTTTAAGGACCTCGCCTCCTCAGCTGTCCTCTGCTTTACTGAGACCTGGCTCCGGGAAAATATACCGGACAGCGCGCTGCGCCTCGACGGCTTCCAGCTCTTCCGTGCTGATCGTGACACAGAGCTTTCCGGCAAGACCACAGGAGGCGGTGTCTGCTTCTACATCAACTGTAGCTGGTGCTCTGATGTAACGGAAATTTCCAAACACTGTTCTCCTGCCTTGGAATTTCTTGTTATCAACTGCAAGCCTTTTTATTCCCCACGGGAGTTTGCTTCTTTTATACTGATCGCTGTGTACGCCCCTCCCGACGCGGACACGCGCGAAGCTCAGCGCGTGCTCGCGGATCACATTCAACACACAGAGCGGAGTTTTCCAGACTCGCTGATTATTGTGGCTGGCGACTTTAATCAGTGCAATCTGAGCCACGATCTCCCCCGCTACAAACAGTTTATTAAATGCCCCACCAGAGGATTAAACACACTGGATCACTGTTACACCACAGTGAAAGACGCATATCGCGCTGTCCCTCGAGCTGCGCTGGGATTATCTGATCACGTGATGGTTCACCTCATTCCCACATACAGACAGAGATTGAAGCTCACTAAACCTGTTGTGAGCACTACGAAGATACGGACCAGTGATGCTGAGGAGAAGCTGGAAACGTGCATGGAAATATCTGACTGGGGCATGCTTAAAGGAGCCACGCATGATCTGGATGAGTACACGGACACTGTGAACTCATATATCCACTTTTGTGAAGAGAACATTCTTCCATCACGCACCAGGGTGAGTTACTCTAATGACAAACCCTGGTTCACAGCTAAGCTCAGACAGATCAGGAAGGAGAAGGAAGCAGCGCTGAAAAGTGGAGACAGGGACTGCTACAGGGAGGTTAAATACCGGTTTAACAGAGAGCTGAAGAGGGCTAAATCTGTGTACTCAGAGAGACTCCAGCAGCAGTTCACTGCTAATGATTCGGCTTCCGTGTGGAGAGGACTGAGGCAGATCACCAACTATCGGCCTCAGGCTCCTAAAGGTCAGGATGACAAAGCCCTTTGTCAGAGACTGTCCCAACACTATGCCCGTTTTGACACCTCGTCATCTGTGTCCAACTCCCCCCCCTCCCTCCAGCTCCACAGCCTCCACATTCCCTACTTCATTTAAGGCACCCCCCCCCCACCTCCCCCCCTCCCCTTATCATCAGTGAGCAGGATGTGCTCAAACAGTTCTCCAGACTGAACCCGCGCAAGGCCCCCGGCCCAGACGGCGTGTCTCCCTCCACCCTGAGACTCTGTGCGAAACAGCTGGCTCCTGTATTCACAGACATTTTTAACACCTCCCTTAAGTTATGCCACGTGCCGTCCTGCCTCAAATCCTCCACCATCATCCCTGTCCCCAAGAAGCCACGGATCACTGGACTTAATGACTACAGACCTGTAGCGCTCACCTCTGTAGTCATGAAGTCCTTTGAGCGCCTGGTCCTGTCCCACCTCAAGTCCATCACCACCCCTCTCCTGGACCCGCTGCAGTTTGCCTACCGAGCCAACAGGTCTGTAGACGATGCAGTCAACCTGGCCCTCCACTCCATCCTGCAGCACCTGGACTCCCCGGGAACCTACGCCAGGATCCTGTTTGTGGACTTCAGCTCCGCATTCAACACCATCCGCCCCGCTCTGCTCCGGGACAAGCTGTCCCTGCTCAACGTGCCTGACTCCCTCTGCAGGTGGATCATCGACTTCCTGACGAACCGGAGGCAGCATGTGCGGCTGGGAAAGACTGTCTCAGACTATACTAGCATCAGCACCGGATCACCCCAGGGCTGTGTACTTTCCCCCCTACTCTTCTCCCTTTACACCAACTCCTGCACCTCCAGCCACCAGTCTGTCAAGTTGATCAAGTTTGCGGACGACACCACCCTCATCGGGCTCATCTCCAACGGCGACGAGTCCGCCTACAGGAGAGAGGTGGCCCAGCTGGCGTCCTGGTGCAGCAATAACAACCTGCAGCTGAACGCTCTGAAGACAGTGGAGATGATTGTAGAGTTCAGGAAAGTCACTACTCCTCTGCCCCCCCTCACCCTCTCAGGCTCTCCCATCACCACTGCTGATTCCTTCCGCTTCCTAGGCACTACCATCACCAGGGACCTCAAATGGGAGCTGACCATCAGCTCACTCATCAAAAAAGCCCAGCAGAGGATGTTCTTCCTGCGGCAGCTGAGGAAGCTCAAGCTACCCACCAAGATGTTAGTGCAGTTCTACACAGCCATCATCGAGTCCATCCTCACCACCTCCATAACCGTGTGGTACGCAGGAGCCACTGCCAGGGACAGACTAAGGCTGCAGCGCGTCGTGCGCACTGCTGAGAAGGTGATCGGCTGCAAGCTCCCATCTCTCCAGGATCTGTACATCTCCAGGACCCGGAGGCGTGCTGGCCGGATCATAGCCGATCCCTCACACCCTGGTCATGTACTGTTTGCCCCCCTCCCCTCTGGTAGAAGACTTCGGTCCATCCAGACTAAAACCTCCCGTCACATGAACAGCTTCTTCCCCTCTGCCATTAGACTGCTGAACACTAAGTGACTCTCGTGCACCATGTACAGCAGCTCAACCAGACTCATGTCAATCATCACTGTTTTCTTCCTGCATTACCGACTGCACTATATAGTTCTCCACAGTATCTGCTGCTGGCTAATATATATTTTAACTGTTGACCAGTATCACTTAATCTTATCCTACACTTTATTACATGTATAGTTTATTTCTCTTATCTTATCATGTTTAATGTTGCAGCATTGTACCGAGACAAATTCCTAGTTTGTGTACTACATGAACAATGGCAATAAACCTGATTCTGATTCTGATTCTGATTCTGACAGTCCAGGAGAGGTCAGAGGAGATGTTGGTGCCCAGGACCTGAAAGTGGGGACGTTTTCCATGCGGTTGCCATTTATTGGGGGGGGGGGGGCTGTCTGTTCTTCCTGAAGTCCAGTATGAGTTCTTTGGGGGTTTTTTTGGACATTCAGCTTCAGGTTGTTTGCTTGGCACCACAGCAGCAGATTCTCTACCTACGCCCTGTATGCCTTCTCGTCATCGGTGATGAGCCCAACCAAGGTGGTGCTGTCGACGTATTTCACGATAGTGGTAGTTGGGTGGGTTGGAATACAGTCAAAGGTGTACAGGGAGTACAGTAGAGGGCTTAGCATGCAGCCCTGGGGGGAGCCAGTGCTAAGAGACAGTAAGAGGAGTGGTGGGGGCCCCGAGTCTGACTGTTTGTGAGTGGTTGGTAAAGTTTTTTTTTTTTTTTAATCCAGGAGCAGGTAGGATAAAAACCTCTCTCACCAAACACCCACAGTTTTGCACATTAACTTTGCATATGGAACTTACCATATGAAGTATTGTACAACCAAGTCTTGAATGTTGGAATATTGGGCCAGTTGAGGTCCCACCCAGACGTCCTGAGTTTGGACTTTTTACTGGCGTCATCGTTCTCTCCTTCCTCTGCTCTCACCTCTCCTGGACCCTCTGCCTGAACACTTTCCTCTCTTTGGCTCATCTTTCCCTCTCTGAGCTCTGTATAATTCAGGTTCTCTCTCTGTCTATGGTGGCATACAAACAGGTCAGAAAATAGTGTCACATTTTGTCCTGCAGGATTTGTCATGGTTGGCATAAATGACAAAAATATGTGTATTTTTTTTGTATTTTTATTCTAGTGTTTCTTCTCCCCCCCCCCCACACTGAGAGAGTAGGAAAGAGAAGGGGAAGAAAACATTCATAATAGTAATTCATTCATGCATACTTTTTTTTTTTTTTAATTGTATGATCAGAGGTGGGTATAGTAGCCAGAAACTCTACTCATGTAAAAGCAGTGCTATGAAATTAATAATTAAAAGTAGACAACCGGACTTCCGGTTATGGCTGCCACGTAGGACGGACGTGTCTCGCTCTGCTCTGCTCCTGGAGAAAAAAATCGGCAAATAACTCTCTCATTTGGGACAGAACGTATCCCAGCATTTGGGCGAGGATATGTCGGCAAAGCCTAAGGCTGGAAAACCAGGAAAAGGAAAAAGCGAGCCGCCGAAACAGTCCAAATTAACGGACTTTCAGGTCTGTGACGCAGCAAACAAAACTCCATATATGGCGGAGGAGGCTGGCAACGGTGCGATTTCTGCGGGGAATGGCGCAGATGCGCTGATGGCTGCCATGAGTTCAATGAGAGCGGACTTTTCCTCTAGATTTGATGGGATTATGACAGCGTTGGAAGGAATAAGAAAGGAATTGGGTGACTGTGTAGAACGAACGGCGCAGATGGAGCTCCGTCTCGCTAGTGCTGAAGATGACGTCACCCGTCTTCAATTAAAGGTGCGCACTTTGGAAAAAAAAAATAAATCTCTGGAAGATAATATTTTGGATTTGGAATCTCGGTCGAGACAGAATAATTTGAGGCTGGTGGGTCTTCCAGAGGAATCAGAAGGTCGGGACGTATGTTCCTTTCTGGAAAAGTGGATTCCGGAGGTGCTGGGCAGCGAGGAGTTGCAATCAGCAGTGGTTCTGGAAAAAGCACATCGTATTGGCCCACGGAGAGATAAGGGACCGCCGAGGACCTTAATTATGAAGTTTCTTAGCAACAGAGACAGGATGAAGATCTTCAACGCTGCACGTGCTAAAGGAGAGATTAAACACCAGGACCAGCAGGTGCGGTTCTACCCAGATTTGGCCACAGAAATCCAGCAATTGAGGAAGCAGTTTGATCCCATACGTAAGGAGCTGCGCAACCTTGGGATTCGTCATGGTGTAATCTATCCTGCGAGACTGCTGACCACGTATGAGGGCAGAACCCACATCTTCAAGACCCCAGAGGAGGCGCAGGAGTTCATCAAAAAGATCAAAGAAGAAGAAGAAACTGGTGGGAGCTAAGCATGAACAAAATATAAGGTAGAATAATTAAGCATTTGCACAGGCATCTGACTGACTTGAAGTAAATAGTAAGTTTACAAAATATAGATTGTATTATATATTAAAAAAACAAAACAAAAACAAAACAAACCAAAAAAAAAAAAAAAAAACTATGATGTACAAAGTTGTTAAAAATTTTGGAGTTAAGTGGGAAAACTACAGAGGAGAGTTAATGTTACGTCATTAAAAGCAGTAGAGTTAGGGTGATTGGGAGGATGAAGAAGGAGTGGCTTAGGCTGTTCCCCGTGGGTGTGGAACGGTCGATGGCTATATCGGGAGACAGAATTTTTCTTTTGATTTTGGGGGGTTTGCCACAAGTGTGGGAAGGGGAAATTTGTTTGTGTGTAGTTTGTAGGATGAATGTTCAACCACTCATGTTTTTGCTTCTCTGTATGAGCATGTTTACACTGCAAGGTAATCCCAAACTCTCTATTGATCATGGACCAAAGTGTTAATCTTAATTTAACTTCATGGAATTGCAGAGGTCTACAAAATTTAAAAAAACTTAAACAAGTTATGAATAAAATAAAGGACATGGGTTCAAGAATTGTGTTTTTACAAGAAACTCATCTGATAGAGGAGGATGTTAAAAGAATTAGGAGTAGATGGCAGAGAAGTGTATTCACCTCTTCATTTTCATCCCGAGCCAGGGGAGTTATGACTCTCATACATAAATCAGTTCCTTTTCAAGTGAAAAATGTAATTGGAGACAAATTTGGAAGATATGTAATCATTCAAGGTTCTTTGCTATTAGAAAATATAAATCTTGTGAACTTATATGGTCCCAATATAGATGATCAGAAGTTCTTTGCTAATTTATTTCTCATCTTATCATCACTTACAGGGCAACATATAATAGCAGGGGATTTTAATTGTACATTGAATCCAGGTGTGGATAGATCAACAGGACTGGATTGTACGCACATTGGATGTAGGATGACTATTAATCATTTTATGAAAGAATTGAGATTGTTAGATATATGGAGAGAAATGAAACCACAAGTTAAAGCCTATTCTTGTTATTCCAGTACCTACAAGACATTCTCACGTATTGATTATTTTTTGATTTCCACAGAATTAAGGTCCAAGATTCAAAACTGCTTTTATGATAACATCGTGATCTCTGATCATGCACCCTGTTGTCTAATATATGTAGATAAAAAATTGACAAAGGAATCAGGTAGATGGCAATTTCAGCATAAATGGCTTCAGGATGAGGAATTTGTCAAGTATATAGAAAAACAGATAGACGAGTTCTTTGACATCAATACTACACAAACATCAGCATGTGTAAAGTGGGAGGCTTTCAAAGCTTTTATTAGGGGACATATTATTAGTTATACAGGATCAAAATCTAAGAAGACTCGAGAGGAGAGAGCTAAATTGGAACATAAAATAAAAAATCTTCAGGAAAAAGTGTATGCAGGAAGTGACCCAAGGTTGGAGAATGAATTACTGATTTTGAGAGCTGAATACGACAAAAAATCAGCGAATAGAGCTGCCTCGAGTCTTCTAAGATTGAAACAATCTTTTTATGAACAAGGTGAAAAATCAGGAAAATTATTAGCATGGCAGATTAAACAATTGGAAATTAAAACACCAATTACCAGTATTATAAGTAACGGACAGGTAGTTATAGATCCTTTAGAAATTAATAGAGCCTTTAGAGATTACTATGAAAAATTATATGATACCAAAAATGAACCTGATTTAACAAAACTAAATGGGTTTTTGAACGAACTATCTATACCGTGTATTCCAAATGAAAACAGGGAGATATTGGAGTCTAAAATTAGTCAAGAAGAAGTTGGGCTAGCCATTGATAATATGAAATCAGGAAAAAGTGCAGGACCAGATGGTCTTCCAGTTGACCTTTATAAAAAATTTAAGAATAAATTAATAAAACCTTTTTTGGAAATGGTTTTAGAAGCATTTCAAAATAATAATTTACCATCATACATAAATAATGCCTTAATTATACTGCTGCCAAAACCAGGTAAGCCCTCTAATAAATGTGAAAATATGAGACCAATAAGCCTATTAAACGCCGACCTTAAGATAATCTGTAAAATTTTAGCAAGACGAATACAAGAAATTTTACCAAATATTATTAATCGAGATCAGAATGGCTTTATAAAGGGTAGACAAGGCTTCCATAATGTAAGAAGACTATTTAATATTATTTATTTTAATAAAGAAACACCGGATACAGCTCTCCTATCATTGGACGCCGAAAAGGCCTTTGATAGAGTTGAATGGCCCTTTCTTTTTGAAGTCCTACAAAGGTTTGGACTTGGAAATAATTTCATAAAATGGGTTCAAATAATATACAATAATGCTACAGCAGAAATCCTAACAAATAACAATATTTCAAAACCAATAAAAATCAATAGAGGATGTCGACAAGGCTGTCCACTTTCACCTTTACTGTTTACTATGGCAATTGAACCTTTAGCGATAGCGATACGTTTACATTCACAAATATATGGAATTAAAGTTGGACCAACAGAACATAAAATCTCCCTGTACGCCGATGATATAATTTTGTTTATGTCGAATCTAAAAAAATCAATTCCAACCTTGTTGAATTTAATAAAGAATTTTGGGGAAATATCAGGATATAAAATAAATAAAACTAAATCTTCAATATTAATGCTAAATGAGACCCAGAGAAATTACCCAGCCCCTGAGGTAAATCAATTCAATGTTGTAAATCAGTTTAAATATTTAGGAATCCAAATTATGCCTAAGCTAGAATCAGTCGCCAGTGTCAACTATGAAGCCTTAATGTCAGATATCAGTGAGTTAACTCAGAGATGGATGTCACTACCAATGTCGATGATCGGGAGAATCAATATACTTAAAAGTAATATTTTACCTAAAATACTTTATTTATTTCAATACATTCCCTTATCACCACCTTTAGATCTATTCTCAAGAATAAAAAAAAAGTTAGTGGAATTTATATGGAACAACAGGAGGGCTAGATTACGTTTGTCTTTATTATATTTACCATTTGATCGTGGAGGTCTGAAATGTCCAAATTTTATGTTGTATTATTGGTCGGCACAACTGAGGTCTATGACATATTATTTTTCATCAAATGATCTCCCTCACTGGACTGAAATGGAATCATACAATTTACCTTTACCTCTTCCCATATTCATATACTCAGATTCGGCAAAAAAAATTACAAAAACAAGTTAAAAATCCATTTGTAAAGCATATGATCAAAACATGGTGTGAAGCTAAAAACTATTTAAAAGAACCACAGTTATTGTCACAATTTAGTCCAATATGGGGTAATCAATATTTTAAACCAGGGAGAGCGGACGCTGTATTTAAAGTATGGAATTTAAAAGGGATACAAAAGATTCAAGATTTATATTTGCCATGTGCAGACAACATAATGTCTTTTGAAGAGCTGAGGATCAAATTTAATCTCAATAGAACACATTTTTTTAAATATCTTCAACTTAGAAACTTTATTCGATCAAATCAAAATAAAGCTCTCACTCGACCTATTTATTCATCCTTGGAAAAAATGATGATGAAAGATAGTAAAAGAAAGGGTATTATTTCAGAGTTTTATAACTCATTGACACTATCTTCAAGTGAAAATTCACTGAAAAGATTAAACTACTGGAAAGAAGATCTGCAAATTGAAATTTCAGAGGAACAATGGGAATTGGCTGGTACAGAAGCTCAAACCAAATCAATAAATGCACGCCTTAAATTGATACATTTCAAATGGTTAATGCGGATGTATGTTACACCGGAGGAGTTAAATAGATATAACAAAAATATACCAGATACATGCACAAAATGCATGGAAAGTAAAGGAACCCTATTTCATTGTTTATGGGAATGTAGATTAATAAGAATGTTTTGGGAAGAGGTGAGGGTAACAATTGAAAAAATAATCTCAAAACAAATCATATTGAATCCTAAACTGTTTTTGTTGGGTCTGTACCCAGAAAAGCATAATTTTAATAAAAGTGAAAGAACATTCATAGACCTCAGTTTGCTTAATGCCAAAAAATGTATTGCACTATTATGGAAAAAGACTCATAGACCAGATGTGACTCAGTGGTTAAGACAGATGTTAACAAACCTTCCATTAGAAAGAATAACATATATACTAAAATCAAAGGAAATTGTGTTTGAGAATATATGGAGACCTTTTATTGATTATGTAAAAAATTTAAACATAACTCTTGAAGAAGAAGGTGAATGATGTGTGTGGACCTTGTAAATTCCAAACTGGTGAACATAATATGTATACTTATGTATTGGATTGTCTAGACTAAACAGAGGAGCATTGTTGAAGACTTGATTTTGTTGGTGGTTGTTGGTGTTTTTAGTGCATTTTTTTTTTTGTAGTACTTTAGTGTTAGTGTTTGATTGTTTGTATCATGTTTGTTAAAAAAAAAAAAAAAGGTTCAATAAAGATATTGTGGAAAAAAAAAAAGTAGACAACCAAAAATTTCTAGTTGAGTTAGGCTGTGTGTCCACCAAATGCGTTTTTTGTCACCTGACTGCCCTGAATGTCTTTTTTTCCAGTGTTTGTGCAATGCGCACTGGGTGGGGGGGGGGGGGGGCTGTGCCCTGTATCCCAGCAACAGCTTGTCACTCACAGCTCAGCACCACTTTTCCTATAGTCACTTTCTACTTATTTTTTAATAGCAGTCTCTAAATAACAATGGACAGGAAACATTCCAGCATCGGTAGCAGCATTCATTTATCTTCTTCCGCTTAATCCTTTTCGGGTCGCAGAGGGGGGCTGGAGCCTATCCCAGCAATGGATATGCAAAATATGACACAGAAAACAGGAGTCTGAGTACAGATTGTACCGGCGTCCTATGTCCCGCCCTTCCTTATTCTGACTGGCTGCTTAGAAAGGTCTGACATTGACAAGCTCAGCTGTAGTCTGAAAAGTTGAAATTTTTTCAGCTCTGAACGCCGCAAGAAAAAGCGGCCACTGCCAAGAGCATTTCAGTACCGAGGGCGTTCAGCGCTGTGAACGCTGGACTACATGGAGAATGAACAGAAAATAGTCACCCACAGCTGAAAAAAAAAACAAAAAAAAAACATGTTTGGTGGACACACAGCCTTAAGAGTACAAAGAGCATCCGCTTAAAAACTTGAGTAATGACTTCGGTCATTGAGAACAGAGTATTTTGCCAACATAATCTCAACCCGTAACAATAACTCTAAAGTCCTTTTTGCAACCACTGATCACTTAATCAACCCAGATTTGAATAAAAACACAGAAAACCAGCCATCGGACTCTCAGTTCTGCAGACCACTTCAGCTGCAAGGTTGATTCTATTAGATCCAATATTTTATCTGACCAGAAGACTGCTTTTAATAGAATCTTGGACTCACCTTTAGCTGAGGAAACGCTGGACTGTTTTCCCTGGTTGATGCTAAGATGCTTGGTAGAGTTTTCTCCCAGGTAAACTTGACCTCCTGCCTTTGAGATCCGACTCCCACAACACTTTTTAAAACATTTTATGGATTCTCTGAACATGAGATTTTAAACATTGTAAATTGCTCTCTTCAGACTGTTTTTTTCGGGTTGTGTTTTCCCCGCTGCCTTGAAAACAGCTGTGGTGACGCCTCTTTAGAAGCAGAGTAATTTAGATCCTGATATCCTCAGTAACTATCGACCTGTATCCAACTTCCCGTTTTTAAGTGTATAAGAGAAGTAGGGGGTGATGTATGTGCCTGTGTGTGTCTGTGGGTATGTTTATGGGAGGGTTGGAAAGGGTGGGGCTGTATCACATAAAATATGTAACTAAATGTGTCTGTTTTTAATCTATGTTTGCGCAGCATCTAATGTTTAAAAAGTGCTATATAAAAGTTTGACTGATTCAGTCTTGAAGGTTTGAGGTTTTTCTCCAAAATTTAACAATTTTCTTGTAGTTTTCCATTTTCTCTGTAATATCTAAATTTGCAACCATTTTCCTCATTTGTAATTCATTCATCTTCCGCTTAATCCTTTTCGGGTGGCGCACATTGTACTTTTCTCTTGTAAAATTGACTTTTCTTGTATATTTGAGACTTTATAAATATTAATAAAATTGTATTTAATGAAGTAAATTACCCAAGATTCTGTTATTTCTATACATTTACAGTTTGTTTTTTTAGAACTCTCCTATCAACGAGACAGCAAGTAAAACCTCCCTTATTTTGAAATCCAAATGTTCGCACATTTAGTTTGTCTGAAAGCAGTTTTGATGGATTAAAGTCACTGACTTCATGAATTTCGGTCATCTCCACTTGCCAGGTACATAATAATGAACATAAATTAGTTACCTCCGCCAGGCCGCAGGAGGTTATGTTTTTGCCAGCGTTTGTCTGTCTGTCTGTTGGTTAGCAAGATAACTCAAAAAGTTTTGGACAGACTTCGATGAAACTTTCAGGCGTTGTTGGAAATGGTACAAGGAAGAACTGATTAAATTTTGGGGATGATCCGGATCACCGTCTGGATACAGGAATTTTTTAAAGGATTCTTTAACATTGTGAGATAGGGCCATTTTCAACATGTGTGCAGGCGCAATAGAGGGCGCTGGTCGTCATGTCTGACAAACACGAACTCCACGTTCTTCAAAGTTTTAGCCACAAAAGCACGCGGAAAACAGTGGTGGGCCGGGCCCGGCAGCGTGCCTGTGTTTGCGCTATGCTGCAAAAGCTGAGACGGGCAGCTGTCCGGCGCGGGATTATTTGGCAGAAAATCCCCGGGCAGCCATAGGGGCTGCGCAAAAACGAGCTCTCTGCCAGGGAAGCTTCCAAATCTTCTTTTGCCGTGGAGTGCAACCCCAATATAAAACCCACGGCAACCTGTCTACAGTGAAGCCCTGAGTGCTGCTTTCAGTGATCTATGAAAACGCTTGCATAACCCACTGGCCTGTGGGTTGTACGCGGTTGTGCGATGAATTGCAACGCCCGCAGCCTGGGAGTTTGGAGATGGAGGAGATGGACACAACAGCAACACTTGAGTTTATTACCTCCGTCAAGGAGGTAATGCTTTTACTACTGAACCACTAATCCTATCATTGTGAATCCAATTGCTAGTCATATGTTTTCATGGTCAAGGAATCTGAAAACATACACACAAACACTGTATGGGGGGGAACTGTGGCGCTTGGCGGAGGTCTGCGCTCTCTGAGTGCTTTTCTAGTTAATTTTGTCATGGCTGGTGAAGTAAATCCTCAGCAATTCAATCACTCTTGCCTTTCCCTGCATATGAAGCCGAACCAGACCTGTTAGGTAAGCAACTCATTGTTCCCGTTACCAGCATAACCACCATCAATACCTCAGCTGCTTACATACTTCGTCTGCTTTTTTCCACGTTTGAAGCACTTTAATAAGCTCATGTTTCTCTCGGACAGCAGCTAGACAGACACTCTGCCTGCTGACCAACGGTCACGCAGGCGGGCGCTTCTGAACTCAGACACACAGATAACAGTCACGTGCTTTGTTCATGTGCGTGCTTGCGTTGCGTCATTCTTCAGTTTACCATCCATCCATCTTCTACCGCTTTTCCGGAGGTCCGGGTCACGGAGGCAGCAGTTCAAGCAGAGAAGCCCAGACTTCCCTCTCCCCAGCCACCTGCTCCAGCTCTTCAGAGGGGATACCAAGGCGTTCCCAGACCAGCTGGGAGACATAGTCTCTCCACCGAGTCCTGGGTCTGCCCTGGGGTCTCCTCCCAGTGGGACGTGCCTGAAACACCTCAAGTGGGAGGCGTCCAGGAGGCATCCTAATCAGATGCCCATACCACCTCAACTGACTCCTTTCAATGTGGAGGAGCAGCGGTTCTACTCTGAGCCTCTCCCGGATGACTGAGCTCCTCACCCCATCTCTGAGGGTGAGTCAGTTGGTACGTGGAATGTCTTCAGTTTACTTTTCTTAAATTTATATTTCCTCTTAGCGTGGCAGCATATTTTCAAGGGTGGCGGCCCACCACACAGACATGTTACCAGAGGAAACCCTGTTGTGTGTACAGAAAAATGAAGTAATTTCCCCACAGCCCCCCCCCCAAAAAAAAAACATGTGCCAGAAAACTTTAGGCCCTGTATACATGACAACTAAGCTGGCCCGGAGAAGATACTGGCTCAGTTTCTGCGTTCACAAGACTTTTCCACCACCGCTGCTCATCACAGCTGGCTGCCCCCAGACGAAAATCCACAGAATAGGTATGTGGGACTAGAATGTTCTGAATGAGGCTTTTGGAAATTATGAATCACTTCATAAATCACTGGATTGAAAATGGACTTGTTTAAGCACAGATTGGATCCTGGGGTCCACTTGACCTGGAGGAAAACTGGGGTACCCACTAAAAACCCAACCAGACATGGAAAGCACATGCAAACTCAACGACGACAAAATATCTCCATTTAAAACTTGTGTAAGACTGTGTATTTTTGGACATTTTAAACTTAAAAAACAGGCAGGTAGTGCCCCTGGTTTGTGGATAAGAAAACATGGGTGCCATCGAGCACCAAACTCACCTTCCCTTCAACTTCATAGAAGATGTCACGTTCCTGGATTTTGTAGATATCCGAGAACATCTCATCATCTGGGTGAGAAGAAAACAAATTTGTATCAGAAATTTAGCCCAACATCTGGCTGATCCCTGCCTTTGGGGACCTCAATCAGAGTCAACTTTCTGGAGTGGAAACGTATCAACAGTCGTGATTTGGGCGCACAGTGGAGCACTGCCGGTGCCAGGAAAATCTAATGGACAAAAATAGCTGGGCCCGGCCATATTTACTGCTTCACATTACCGTGACGAAGCCTCAACGTTCATGCCTACACTCTGTAACCCTTTACGTCACCGATTTTCCGACTACAATCAGATATTTTACATAAATATTTGGGGGCAGAACTTTATCTAAAGCTACAAGCTGACCTGGAACAACGTCGCCGGTTAGCCTCGTTTTCACCGAGTTTGGCGGTTAGCATGTGGCTAACTTCCGAACCCAGACAACACGAGTTTGTTAGGCCCGACAAGTCGCCGTTACCTCCGTAACGGAGCCAAAATAACCATCGAGACGGTGCCGCTTTCCGTCTAACGCTTAAATATAAGAGACATGCCCATCACTTACTGCTAATCACGTCCTTGTAGATGATCATTTTGCTGCTTCGACGCTAGTCTGTCGGAGGCAAAGCGCAGGCCGGCGACCCAAACCCTCGGCAGAAGAAAAAGACCGATCAGGCCGCCTGAAGCTACATTTACATCCTGATGACGTCACCGGAGGGATCGTCTCCCCTGGGAGATCTGCTGCCACCCTCACACTGTGGCTCCGAGTGGAACTACACCTAAAAATCAGCTCTCAAATGAGAAAATCCTTATTTTTTTCAAAAGTTAATTCCATAACAACTTTATAATCTATAATCTCTATAAGTAGAGGAAAATATTTTGTTTTCCGTCTCCAAATCCTTAATCTTGGGATCAGTCCGCCAACATTGAAAGGAGTCAGTTGAGGTGGTATGGGCATCTGATCAGGATGCCTCCTGGACGCCTCCCACTTGAGGTGTTTCAGGCACGTCCCACTGGGAGGAGACCCCGGGGCAGACCCAGGACCCAGTGGAGAGACTATGTCTCCCAGCTGGTCTGGGAACGCCTTGGTATCCCCTCTGAAGAGCTGGAGCAGGTGGCTGGGGAGAGGGAAGTCTGGGCTTCTCTGCTTGAACTGTTGCCTCCGCGACCCGGACCTCCGGAAAAGCGTTAGAAGATGGATGGATGGATGGATGGAAATCCTTAATCTAGATCTCAGCATAACATAATCAGTACCACAGTCCGCGCCTCTCATTGCTCTGGTGTCCAATACATCCCTTCTGTCTCTCTGCCCGACTATGATGTAGTCTAATAAGTGCCAGTGCTTGGATCTTGGGTGCATCCATGTCTTCTTGTGTGTGTCCTTGTGCTTAAATAGAGTGTTGGTTATCACAAGGTTGTACACTGAACATAGTGCAAGTAGAAGTTCTCCATCAGCATTGCACTTGCCTACTCCATGACTCCCTAGCACTCCTTTCCATTTCTCAGTGTCCGAACCAACTCTGGCATTAAAATCTCCAATGAGTATCAGCCTGTCATCAGTCGGTACACGCCTGATATCCATCCATCCATCTTCTACCACTTTTCTGGAGGTCCAGGTCACGGAGGCAGCAGTTCAAGCAGAGAAGCCCAGACTTCCCTCTCCCCCACCACCTGCTCCAGCTCTTCAGAGAGGATACCAAGGCATTCCCAGACCAGCTGGGAGACATAGTCTCTCCACCGAGTCCTGGGTCTGCCCCGGGGTCTCCTCCCAATGGGACATGCCCGAAATACCTCAAGTGGGAGGCGTCCAGGAGGCATCCTAATCAGATGCCCAAACCACCTCAACTGACTCCTTTCAATGTGGAGGAGCAGCGGTTCTACTCTGAGCCTCTCCCTGATGACTGAGCTCCTCACCCTATCTCTGAGGGTGAGTCCAGCAATCCTACGGAGAAAGCTCATTTCAGCCGCTTGTATCCGCGATCTTGTTCTTTTGGTCATTACCCAAAGCTCGTGACTATAGGTGAGAGTAGGAACGTAGACTGACTGGTAAATCGACAGCTTTGCCTTAGAACTCAGCTCCCTCTTCACCACAACAGACCGGTACAACGTCCGCATCACTGCAGATGCTGCTCCAATCCGTCTGTCAATCTCTCGCTCCATTTTCCCCTCACTTGTGAATAAGACCCCAAGATACTTAAACTCCTCCACTTGGGGCTGGAGCCTGTCCCAAACCCAGTGTCCTCAGTGTTCTCAGTGTCCGAACCAACTCTGGCATAAAAATCTCCAACGAGTATCAGCCTGTCATCAGTCGGTACACGCCTGATAGTCTCACGTAAACCACTGCAGAACTCTTCCTTCACCTCCTCTGTGTTGGTCATTGTTGGGGCATATACACTGATGAGTGTAGCATACATCTTCCGCTGTAGTGGGAGTCTCATAGTCATTATCCTGTCATTGATTGGCACCGGTTCCTCATCAAGCATTGCTATCTCCTTTCTAACTGCAAAGCCCATTCCTGCTTCTCTCCTTTCTTGAGTTGATCTCCCACTCCAAAAGAAGATGTACCCATGGTCTTCCAAGCTGTCATATCCAGGCAATCTTGTTTCACTAAATGCAGCTATGTCTACACTGTACCTGTTCATTTCCAGGGCCACAAGCACGGTCTGTCTTTCTGGGCGCTGTGATGTTGTTCTGTCCAACAGAGCGCCTACATTCCATTCTGCTACACACAAGGCTGCTGTTTTCCTCACACAAACCAACTAAAAAATAGGGTTGACAGGTGGACTACCGTGCAGCCTGCATGGCGGGGTGGATTATTCTGCCACCCCTAACTAAAGAAAAAGTAGTTGTTAAACTTTGTTTAACAATACAATTGTTAACAATTTTTAACAATTGTTTAACAATTACCATTGTTAAACTTTCAGTTTAAAATTACCATTGTTAAACTGAAATTGCGGGCCGTGCTCCTAAACTAAAGAAAAACACAAAATAATCCCATATATAAGATAAGATAAGCCCAGGGACAAGAGTTGCAAATTAGCTTAATGCTATACACTATCTGTGCAACACATCAGATTTTTCTTTTGGCTATGTTTATTGCACTGTCCCTGACAAATAAACAAATAAATAAATAAATTTGTTAGTCCCACCATGGGGAAATTCCAGGATGGGGAAATTCCAGTAACAATTCCAGTAACAATAATAACAATTCCAATAACATTTCTACTAACACCAGAACTTTAATATTGTAGGAGCATGCTCAAATAACGAGACTGAGTTTCAGTCATAAACCAGCTTTATTTGACAGAACACAAGCTCCTAGCATTCTCAAAGCAGGAAAGAGAAAGAATCATACTTCAACACCCTTTTATACATTTCCAGCATCAGAATTCAAGTCACATGATGTCTTCAGTCAACATACAGTTACAAAGCATCCCTTTGAAGCTTCACCATTGTCTCTCATTTCTTGATGAACCGGAATACCCTCCGGGGCGTCTTCTGTGGGACAAAGAGACAAATCTCACACTTCCTTGTTACCTCCTGTAGATTTGAGTCCTCAGTCCTTGCAGACGTGACACTCCACAATACACATTCAGTTCTGTCTCTGTGGCAGCGTGAGCCCACAATGTGTGTCGGCCACACTACCCCCCCCCAAACGTCGAGTAAGGCAAAATCTGCATGGCATAACAAAAAGAGAAACACAAAGCACTCCATACATCGCTAATCAATCCACCAACTGCCTAGGTTTTAATCTTCTGCCGAATCTGCTGCAACTTGGCTTGGCTGCCTCTGCAACATCTCTCTGCACCTGTGGATTAAAGCTGTTAGCACCTCTCTGTGAAGACTTTGGAGAATGTCTTCTCGGTGGCCTGCCCCGGCGGGGGGGCCTCGCGAGCTGCACCTCCTTGTCAGCCAGAACAAAAGCGGGTTTGAGCCTGTTAATGCAAATCAGCTCCCTTCTGCCCCCTAAATCTAGCAGAAAATGCTTCTGCCCGGTCTCCAGCACTCGAAACGGTCCGTCGTAAAACGGCCGCAAACTTGGACGCTGGGCGTCATGTTTAACAAAAACAAACTCTGCAATTTTTAAAGCCTTGGGCACAAAAACGTGTGGGAAACTGTGATGGACCGGGCCAGGAAGCGTGTTTGTTCCTGAGCCGCTCTGCCACGGCTGAGTGGGGGGGCCATTAGGTGCGGGATTATCAGGAAGAAATTCCCCGGGCAAACGGAGCAGCTGAGCGAAAACTAATTCAGCCGGGGAAGCATGCAAATCTTCCTTAGGTGCAGAACGCAACCCTAATAACACCCATGGAAGTTTGTCTACCCAATTTGTATCCGTTAGCGACACTCTGAGGGCTGCTTTCAATGACCTGTGAAAGCGTTCGCATAAACCATTGGCCTGGGGGTTATACGCGGTGGTGCGATGAATCTTCACCCCCAAGCTGCGGGCCATCGATGACCATAGCTCGGAAATAAATTGGGGACCCCTGTCGGACGTTATGTCCGATGGTACACCAAAACGCGCAACCCATGCTGTTAAAAATGCTCGCGCAACTTCTTCCGCTGTGGTTGATGTCAGAGGAATCGCCTCTGGCCAGCGCGTGGTGCGGTCTACCATTGTCAAAAGATGTGTGTGCCCGTGTGATAACGGAAGCGGGCCGACCAGGTCAACATGCACGTGATCAAAACGCTTAGCGGGGATGTGGAAAGGTTCTAACGGGGCCTTAGTGTGTCTGTGTATTTTAGCTCGCTGACACGCTACGCAGGCTGCTGCCCATTCCTTGACCTGTTTGCGCAACCCGGGCCAAACAAATTTCTCCCCCACCAATTTGATCGATGCGCGCACCCCCGGGTGCGCGAGAGAATGGACCAAGTCAAAAACACGGCGACGCCACGCGGTTGGCACCACAGGGCGGGGCCGTCCCGTGGAGACATCGCAGATTAGCGGGGGCATACCGTTTTGTTGCACCCTGTGCTCCAGCCTTAACCCTGTTGGTCCAGACTGGAGCGCGCGCACGTCCGCGTCGTTAACCTGCTCCGCAGCCATGGCTGCATAATCTAACCCAACACAGACCGGGGCTGCGCGCGCTCCCGCGTCGCTGCCCGGGCCCGCGGCCATGGCTACAGAGTCTGCCCCTATAGGGCTTGGTGGTGCTATTGCACGCGAGAGGCAGTCTGCTACAACATTGTGTTTACCCGCGACATGCTGAATATCAGTAGTAAACTCCGATATTGCGGCTAGTTGCCTTTGTTGCCGGCCTGACCAGGGTTCTGAAATTTTGGCCATCGCAAACGTTAGCGGTTTATGATCCACAAAAGCGGTGAAACGTCGCCCCTCTAACCAGAACTGAAAATGACGGATGGCCAAGTGTAGGGCCAAAAGCTCCCTGTCAAATGCGCTGTATTTCCGTTCACTATCGCGCAAGGTCCTGCTGAAAAACGCGAGGGGTTGCCAGGTACCTGCCACAAACTGTTCAACTACCGCCCCCACCGCTACATCGGAAGCGTCAGTGGTGAGCGCCATGCGGGCCGTTGGAACTGGGTGCGCTAACAAAACTGCATTTGCCAGGGCTGATTTGACCTGGGCAAAAGCGCGCTCCCGCTCCGGAGACCATTCGACTTTATTTGCGGGCTTTTGTTTTTTTAACGTGGTGTACAATGGCTGCATGAGTCGTGCTGCGCTTGGGAGGAAACGGTTGTAAAAATTAACCATCCCTAGAAACTCCTGAAGCGCCTTAACCGTTTGAGGTTGCGGAAAATCTGTTATGGCACGCACTTTATTTGGAAGGGGGACTGCTCCCTCTGCCGAAACGCGATGTCCCAAAAAATCAATCTGCGCCACCCCAAACTGGCATTTCGCTGGGTTCACTATTAACCCGTGCTCTGCCAACCTCTGGAAAACTGCTGTGAGGTGTTTTTCATGTTCGCCTTCGGACGTGCTGGCTACCAAAATATCGTCCAAATAAACGAACACGAAAGGCAGGTCGCGTAAAACTGCATCCATCATGCGTTGGAAAGTCTGCGCGGCCCCCTTGAGGCCAAAAGGCATGCGCAAGAACTCAAAAAGGCCGAAAGGAGTTATGACCGCTGTTTTGGGTACATCGTGCGCGCGTACTGGAACCTGGTGATAGCCGCGCACCAAGTCTATTTTAGAAAAAATGCGCGCCCCCGCCAAATGAACAGAAAAATCCTGAATGTGCGGAATCGGGTAGCGGTCATGAGCTGAAACGTTGTTCAACCTGCGGAAATCACCGCAAGGCCGCCACGAGCCGTCAGCCTTTGGGACCATGTGTAACGGCAAAGCCCAAGCGCTCTTGGAGCGTCTAACGATGCCTAGTTTTTCCAGATTAGTGAACTCCTCGCGCGCGATGGCCAGTTTAGCTGGGTCCAAACGCCGAGCCTTTGCAAAAACGGGAGGGCCTGTGGTTGTTATGAAATGTTCTACCCCATGTTTGGCCACCGTTGCTGAAAAAGTGGGGACTGTGAGTGCTGGAAACTGAGCAAGCAGAGTGTGAAACTTACCACCCGCGGCTGAGACGCTGGCATGTGCAGTTGGCGGGGCCACCCGAGCTGTGCAGGGAATAGAATGAAAAGACATGCATTAATCAGACGTCTATTAGCAAGATCAACCAATAAACCATGTGAGCACAAAAAATCAGCCCCTAACATGTTGAAACTGACTGCTGCTACAATAAATGTCCACTCAAATGAACGGCCTTGTAAGGACAGAAGCATGGTCCTCTCACCAAACGTTTTAATTGTGGGGCCGTTCGCTGCTGACACTGACACCCAGGGGGCTTTAGAAGGCGACAGCCGTTCCGCGTAGGTGGGCGTGACGAAGCTCAGCTGCGAGCCCGTGTCCACGAGGAACTGTTTCCCCGAGCGTGCATCCGTCAGGTAAAGCAGCCTGTTCTCATTGCCGAGAGTCGCGGCTGCTACCGGCCCTCGGTCCTGGCGTTTAAAATTGCACGGTGGGACGCACCTGTGCGCTCTCTCTGCAAAACGGCGGTGGTAGAAGCACGAGCCGTTCTCCGCTCCGCGTCGTCTGGCTCCGGTCGCCGCCGTTGTTGGTGCGTCTGGTGCCGCTGGACCCAAGCTGTCTCCGGACGCCGTTCCCGAACTAGCCGCCGCGGCCGAAACCGCGTTCTGCTTGTGGGCGTCGACCAACTTCTGCGCCTCCTTGCTCAACCCATGGTAGTCTCGCTTGGCCAATCGGGGTGACTCTGCCAGGGCCACTCTCACTGCTGGTGGCAGGGTTCGAAGGAATAGGTGGGCGAAAATGAATTCGCCATCCTCGGAGGCTTTGAGCTGCAGCATCTTCACCATCAGGTCCGCAGATCTATCGTTTTCTGCCTCCGTCAGCGCCAGGAGCCCCTCTGCTCTTTGTTGGACTGAGGGGGTGAAATGGCTGATCAGCGCGTCTTTCAATGCGCTGTACTTGTCGCTGTCTGGTGGATGATTAACTAAATCCTCCACTCTCTGGACCGTGTCGCTGTCCAGTTTCGCTACCACGTGGTAGAATCTTGTGTCGTCGTTGGAGATTCTCCGGAGGTTGAACTGCGCCTCGATTGCGCTAAACCATGAGCGCGGGCTGTGCTGCCAGAAATCGGGCAGCCGGAGCGTGGAGGCGGCCATCAGGCTGGCTTCCACCGAGCCCGGTTCGGAAGAATTCTCATTGCTCATTCTCCGTCGTAGGTCACCAGTGTAGGAGCATGCTCAAATAACGAGGCTGAGTTTCAGTCATAAACCAGCTTTATTTGACAGAACACAAGCTCCTAGCATTCTCAAAGCAGGAAAGAGAAAGAATCATACTTCAACCCCCTTTTATACATTTCCAGCATCAGAATTCAAGTCACATGGTGTCTTCAGTCAACATACAGTTACAAAGCATCCCTTTGAAGCTTCACCATTGTCTCTCATTTCTTGATGAACCGGAATACCCTCCGGGGCGTCTTCTGTGGGACAAAGAGACAAATCTCACACTTCCTTGTTACCTCCTGTAGATTTGAGTCCTCAGTCCTTGCAGACGTGACACTCCACAATACACATTCAGTTCTGTCTCTGTGGCAGCGTGAGCCCACAATGTGTGTCGGCCACAATATATACTATTTACAACTCAGTTCTTTGGGTGAAAGGATATAACTGGCATGGGGGCCCAGGGCAGCCCCTCAGCAGACGCACCCCTGGAAACAGCCAGTCCCCAGGGCGATGGCTGACCTCTGGACGCAGAAGCCGCTCCTCCTCACCATTGACCTTGCCTCACATCCAGCCACATCTTCCGGAGCCTTCTCCCGGACACACCGAAGCTGATTTGCATGCCACACCGAGCCGTCAGACAGCCTGAAGTATGCTGTGCCCAATTTGGCCACTATGCACAGACACTCCCGATGCTCCTGAGGTTGTCCTCTGGCCCATCTTCGCCGCGGATGTTCCTCACTTCGAATCTGAACCCAATCTAGGGCCCTCAATGGGGCCCGGCTCAACTTGAGACGTTGAGTACACTGATCCCCCGTGCTTCTTGGTCCTGCCCCGACCTCTTGTAAGGCTGTTGTAGCATGCGCCATCATAGCCGCAGACCCCCCATCCCATTGCAGCCAAACTCCGGAGGCATCCAGGGCTAACACATCGGTGCCACTCGCCAGCGCAGGCGCTTCGCCGTCGCACTCTGTGGCTTCCTCCACCATTTCCCGAGTGCCGGGACTGAGATCCCCCTGCACCGAACCTGAGCAAAACTGGTCCTGCTTGACCACTATGGCGTCCGTTAGTTCTTCATCCCACACCACGTCCTCATTGATGGCCAGAATCGGAGGGTTCCACAGGCAACAGCCCGACCACTTGTCCCCAGCACCATCTTTAATGGTGAAACCCAGTCCGTAAAATAAATCACAGCCCATGATATTATTGCCCCGTGCTGTCACGTGAAACGTGAAGTCAGTCACCATCGCAGACTTGTACCAAACAGTCAACTCCAAAATCCTGACCGTGCCCAGTCTTCCACCTCCATAACCGTACAACTGCGCTGGGTTACCTCTAATCCTGTGGTGGGGAAAAAACTTCTTCACCACGGCCCAATTCAGCAACGACCCCTCTGCCCCCATGTCGATCAACAGCGGCACCTCGACATCATCCAGCCCCACTGTGCAAAACACGTACCCGTTCGTGTTGGGGGACACCGTGTGGATGGTTGTCAGGGGCTGGCGGAGCAATTTATTCCATGGACTCTCTGGGTTAAATTCATGGCACACCCTGGCAAAATGGTTCAAGTGACCACATCTGTTACAACGTGCTCCTTTCACTGGACAGTCCTTAGCCTTTTTGCGGTGCGTCACAGACCCACAACCCATGTAAGGGGTTTTCCTGGGGCAGGCCTTCAGCTGGTAGTGTTGGCTTCCATATCTTCATCGTTCAAGCTATCTTCACTATCCGGGTCTGCGATGAGAGGCTCCGGCGGCTGCTGTGACTGGTGCCCAGTTAGCTTCAAAGTTAGCTTGCCTGCGGCTTTCATTTGGAGGGCTAGCTTAACGGCTCTGGCTAACGTGAGGTCACTAGAGGCCGTAAGTAGCCTAGCCTGCAATGCAGTGCTGCATGTATGTTCCGCCAGCTGGTCACAAATCATTTCCTCCTCCAGCGTCCCAAAACGACACTCGCTAGCTAGCTGCCTCAAGTCGGCGACAAATTGCCGAACGGGTTCACCTACCTGCTGATGCCACTGCCGAAAACAGATCCTCCGGACAGTCACATTGTCCGGGGTGTGGAAATGGCCAGCCAGCAGCTCCACTACATCTTAATAAGTGTCCGAAGCACCAAGCGTTCGCAGGACTCGCTGGTCCTCTATACCCAAATTGTGAACCAGAAGCACCTGGGCCCTTAGCTTATCAAGCTCACCGAGTCTCAATGCAGCAACATAGATCTCAAAGGCCTGAAACCACCTAGGCTAGGACACTGGTGAGTCCCTGGGAAACTTGAGAAAAGGGCGAATTGGAGCTACGCATGCTTCCATGAGTTAAATCCTCTGTCGCCAAATGTTATGTATGGTTTTACCCTGGTTCACAGATGAAGCAAGGTGACTTGCAGAACACAGCTTTATTGAACATGATGAAGATGGCGGTCACAGACAAGGCACCGGCCAAGGCACAGGCGAGAAAGAGACCGTAAGATGGTCGATCCCGGCCTTATATAGGGTGGTGCGGTGACATCACCAGAGATGTGTGTCACCACCCCGCACTTTACAATAAAGGTGCCATATAATACAAGCCAGGCTCCACTGTCTGGAGAGCAGGTGTAGGTTTGGACAACTCGGGGAGGAAATGGTGCGGGACCAGCTAGTGGAGCACACCAGCAACCCGCGGCTGCAGGCCAAGAATCAGGGCATCTGACGACCTACCACTGGCAAAGGCGGTGGAGTTGGCATTCCAGTTGGAGGCCGCTGACAAGCTAACATCACAACTAGGTGAGCCACAACAACAAATCTCGCTAGTTTATGCAGTTACCTCAGCAAAAGTACCCATTAACATTGCGACTCGCTTGGAGGACACAGAGGTGAACATTACGGAGTGGTGGCTCAGTTGGTAGAGCATCCGCCCCACACCCGGGAGGCAGGGGTTCAAATCCCGGCTGGGTCATGCCGAAGACCATATAGAAGTGGAACTTCCTGCCATCCAGCTTGGTGCTCAGCAATAATGGAATGGAAGAGGGAAATTTGTGGCGGCGCCTTGCATGGCAGCGGCCCTCTGATTCTACACTTGGGGTGTGTGTGATTAACACAGTAGATAGGTAAAACATAATCTCATTCTACTGTACATGATTGGTTGAACAGTTGAATGACAATAAAGGGTGATTTAATTGATTTAATTTACGGGGCAAAGAAACATCATGGGACACTATTTGTGTGGTAACTGCAGCTCCCCGAAGCACCGAGAGCGAGTGTGATCCTGCCTGGCCCGGGGGGGGGGGGGGGGTAGCAATCCAGATGCTTGGCAAGCTCAGTCACTTTGCCAAGGTGTGCCAATCGACATGACTGGCATCAAGCCCACCACCCAGTTCAAAAGAATCACCAACAATCACCATCTACGCAATGGGCTCCAGAGGGGCAGCGTACAAGTGGTGCATGGTGAGGCTGGACGAAATTCTGTTCCAACCATCCTATTGAGAAGAATCCAGTGGGGCTGTATGGCTACGGGCACACACATAAGCGTAGTAGGGACCATAGCGCTGGCAGTTCGCTACGGGTCAAGAGTCCTCCCAGTGTTCATTTTCCAGGGGCTCTGAGGGAACGCTGATGTTGGGTGCGCAACACACCCGGATGGGGATACAGCCACTCCGAGCTTGACACCACAAGGAGAGGAAAGCAAGGAAAAAGGGCAGAAACCGGACTCATCTGTTATCCACTCCTGGTATCAGCAGCAAGGAGCCGCCACAGTACTGAGGGATAGAGAGTTTCGCGGCCCAGCAGGATCCAGCAGGACAACACCAACCGGGGGCACATCCTGGCCCCGGCGTGAAAGTCACACCGCCACAGCAGCAACCAGCATCAGGGACGAGAGAGTATCAGTGCTGAGTGCAACCGAACAGACTGCCGCTCCCAGTGCTCGATTGGCTTCGGGTCCACTGATCTGAATGCCCAGATGGCCTGCAGATGTACCTGTCCCCGCCGATGCAGATCGCCATGCAGTTGGAGCCAGCTGCCTTCCAGATGAACAATGGTTTGAGATGGCACCCAGGCTTGCCACAGCCGGCACCTCCAGCGCCGCGCCAACCACAGGCCACCCTGAACTCAAACCACAACAGTGACTCTGCTTTAATGTGTTTAGCAGAGCACGACTGGTTCACGGTGGCAGAATAATCTACCCAGTAGTGCAGGGTCAACTGGTGGTCCACCCGGTGGCCCAGGTTTTGTTTTTTAAAAAAATACTGTTGGCTTTTCCAGGGGGAGGTAGATGTTATATATGGACATATTAACACGAGGCACATCATGGATGTGAGGATGTGCACACGGCATGACATCACGTCGTGACTATATTAGGGGGAAAATGGTGGGAGACACCCTCTTTGGCGCTCTGCCTCTAGCCAACACATCAGCCTGTATCTATACACTGTTAGCTTGCTAGCTATATATTGTAACACGTGTTGTTAGTATTGTTTCAATAAACCATCGTTCAGTTCAGCCATCGCCTCCGCTGTCTGAATTTCCAGACACAACAGGTAGCAGTCTAAGCAAGAGAGGCCCAGACTTACTCCCCTCAGCCACCTTCCTCCAGCTCTTCAGAGAGGATACCAAGGCCCCAGGCCAACTGGGAGACAGTATGGCTGTGTCTCAATTCAAGTGTTGCAGCCTTGTAGGCCGCACCCCTGGAGGCCAGAGCACTCAAAGGTCAGGTAGTCTTCATATAAAAGTTGATTTATGACTGTTAAATGAAATGGTCTAGTCTTTGGAGGATGTACGTTTGCGTGACCACACACTGCCCTGTTGTCTAGCAACCATGACAGCGTCAGTTGAGGTTTTTTTGTTTTTTTTTGCCATTTTTGACAGAGATAGAACTTTATTTTTATCTTCTCTTATTATATTTTCTTTACCTTTTACTTGAGAATCTTCACCAGACAGAGGACCATGACCAGATAAAATAAGACTTTAATTCATGTTGAAGTCAGCAGGTAAAATCAAGGTAAATTAAAATCACAAAATAACTACATTCATTTTTATTACTTTAAATATGTATATCAATTAGGTTGAACTGTAAAATATATTCTTAATTACATGACCAGTAGAAAATATAAGTTACCATTATCATTTATGACCATTATGTAGCTAAATAATCAGATGTTCTGCCTTGTATCAGTTCTGACGTTTAGTTTTTAATGTTCTGCAGCAGACCACAGTCCTGTCCTATAGGATGATGACCCTCAATGATGCTAAGCAGCAGCACAGATTCCATCTTCAGCTTCATCTCAGTTGTAACTTTTTTTTTTTTTTCAAAACTTTATTAAGAACAAGGTGAAAGTACAAAGTTTTGACGTAGATGTGATAAACATAGCAATTAACAATTTTTTATCTAAATTGTGTAGTTCAGTCCACAGTCTTACAAGAGGTAAGAAGGATAAGATAAAGTAGTAAGAATAGTAAATAATAAGATAAAGTAACTAAAAGCATAATAAAAGTAGACAAAAAGAGAAACGGGGGGTTCTTTTCAGTCCAGAGTGTCCAGAGTTCTAGGGGTTTTCCATGAGTTTCCGATCATCGACCAAACAGTGGAGTTTCACAGCATTCCGCTTCTTCATGTGTTTCAGTGATGAGAAAAAAAGGCAGAGTTCTTTATGAAATACATTAAAATTTGGCTTGCATTTTAAAAATCTATTTTTGTGTACATAAAATTTTCCCAAGATTACGAGGGTGTTAATAGACATATCATGCAATGAGTTCTTAATAATAAAGCCATACAAAATATTCTGACAGTTAAAAACAGGGGTTGGTACATGTTTAGATAACCAGTGATGAAAATCATCCCAAAACGCGTTGGTGTACATACAGTAAAAGAAAATGTGATCTGTACTTTCTATATGTTCATTACAAAAGGAACAGTTATTGTTCTCAAAGCCAAAGCGTTTACTTAGAAACTCAGCAGAAGGATAAATTCCATTTAAAACTTTATAGTGGATCTCTTTTGCTTTTGGTGAAATAGGAAATTTAAAGAATTTAGATCTTAGAATTTGAGCTTCTTTTTTGGAGAAAAAATTAAGAATAGCAGCTCTAGAAACTGTTGCTGGGAAGATTTCTTTATTAAATATTTTCCTAATCGTTAAATTGTTTAATTTTGAGTCATCTAGGCGGAAACCATTCACCAAAAGCAAAGGGAGGTTTGGGCAAGAGCCAAATCTATTTAAAGTTGAGGCCATTAGTATAACTGTCTGAGGTATTGCCTCCATTACTTGGTTATATTCTCGTTTATCAATTATGTTATATTTAGCACAGAAGTTCTCAAAAGTTAAAATATTCCCTGTGCCGTCTAATAAGTGTAGTACAGACCAAATGCCCTTATTTTGCCAGTTTTGTAGGAATATTGATTTGTGTTTATATAGTACATATCTACAATTCCACAGAGGGGTCATATGAGGGCTAAAATTATGTTTATAAATCAATCTCCAATATAGTAAGACCTGTTGATGAAATGAGGAGAGTTTATAGGGGAGCTTTTTTGGGTCATAGTCACATCTGAGCAGGAATTCAACGCCCCCAAATTTAGCAAAAATTTCGTTGGGAATATGAAACCAGAAATGTTTGGGTTGTTTAATAAATTGTCTCAGCCAGTTAATTTTGATGGTGCCATTAATGCATTCAAAGTCTATAGCTTTAACACCACCTTCCTCATATTCTTGAATCATGGTACCTTTTTTAATATAATGTGTTTTCCCTTTCCAGATATAATTGAAAATGGTTTGATTGATGGCTTTAACGGCATCTTTGGGCATTGGCAATGAATGGGCTGGATAAATAAATCGGGAGATGCATTCCATTTTTGTCAGAAACGTTCTTCCTATGATGGAAATATCTCTTTGAGACCAGGAGTTGAGATAAGTTTTTGATTTCTCCAAGCAATTCCATATATTGAGCTTGACTAATTGGTCAACATCTTTAGTGATATGCATGCCCAAATATTTCACTGTTTGTTTGACGGGAATGGTATGAATGGCTGATAGACTGCAATCATGAATAGGTAATAATTCACATTTACCTAGATTCAGTTTAAGCCCAGAGGCTTTAGAGAAAACATCTATATAATTAAGAATTTTAGGGACTTGATCAGAGTTGTGCATGAATATGGCTGTGTCGTCAGCCAGTTGGCTGATTGTTAGTTGTTTTCCAAATACTGTTAATTTATCAAAGTCAGAGTTTTTTATAAAAATTGAGAGCATTTCAGCTGCTGCAATGCATCTCAGTTGTAACTGCATCGCAGTAAATTTAGAAAATCATGATTTGTCATTTAATTTTACAAACTATAATCATTATCATCAATATTAAATCAGGTTTAAAATGTTTCACTCTGTGTAATAAATATATGAAAGTCTCTTAGAATTAGCTTGCAAAAAATCATCTTTTTCAAAAAACTACTTAATTGAAATGCAGTTTTTTCTAACTTAACGGTAAACTGGCTCACTGTCTCTAATGTATTCATCTATTTTGAGCTAATTTTGGGAATTTTTATATTCTGTTTTATGCTGTTTTATGTTGGCTTTTTAATGTTCTTTTATATATACTGTTTTCTTGTTTTTAATATTCTGTTCTTTTTGTGTTGACCACATTTTATGGATTTTTATGGAGTCTGCAAATAAATGCTGACTTAAACATGCAATATTTTTATTTAGCTTGTTTCAGTTTGCAAAGTAAACTGCTAAAAAGAATCACAGTCAATAAAACAATTCATCATCTCTCTTTTATTGTGGTTATTTCGGTCATAGATCAGCTGGATCGAGCTGGAGTCCAGCCCTTCCCCCCACAACTGAACCTGTTCCTGCAGCTTCGCCACCGTGGCTCTCGCTACCCAATTTGGAGTACGCATGCGCAAGACACTCCCCCATCTTGGAACGCGGGCGACGGCAACAAAAGAGGGACAATATTCTCAGGACCTGGTTTGGACACGCCAGATTGGACTGCGCATACGTGGTGTTTTTTTCCCCCGGTGTTCCTTTTGTGATTGTGAGAGTGAAAGTATAGAACATGTTTTTGTAGACTGCCCCCATGTCTTTACTTTTTGGTCTGACTTGCAGAATTTATTAGGAAAATTGTCATACTAACTAAATTCCACGTTTTACTTTGTGGAGTGTGTAAATGAAGAGGCAGATTCATTTCAGACGATTTATTACACACTCACATCTTGCAAGCAAAGAACAGAACAAACATTTCAGCAGGCACTCTCCTCTTAAGTTTCATGGCATTTCTCCACACACAACATGACATTTGCATCACACTGCATTCAACCCCCTACGTCCCTGACTCCTTCCTGCTATCTCACCAGGAACCTCCTGCGTATTGTTCTCCCATGTTTATCCACTGTCTCCTGTCTGAGATGCTAAATAATCTGGCTCCCCCAAGGAGCTAAACTCCCCCCCCCCCCCCCCAACATCTTAGATAGAACAATAGAATAACAGTCCACATGCTGTGATAGAACAATATGTTAACCTTTCCTGCCTTTCGTCTCCTAACCGTGGTTGGGGGACGCAGGGGAGATCTGTCTTCTCCAGAGCCGGAGGCAGCTCTTCCTCCGGGGTCAACTCCCGAGTAAACCTCACACTTGTTAAAAATGGTATGGTGGTACACAGAAGCACAGGCCGTTTTGCTGAAGCGCTGGGGCTTTATTCACACACCGCACTGTTAATAGCAGCAATTTTTACCTGCTCAGGTCGCCTCGCTCTCTCTCCACTCATCCGCCAATTCACACACACCGTTTGCTTCTCGGGGCCATTCCACACACACGGGGGCGCGCCTCGACTGCGCGCATGCACTCACTCACTCACGTTCACACACTGAGCTGCCCTATCTAAACACATGAACCAGACACATCCTACAACACTACCCCCACCATGGACTGGCAATTAACATTAATTCCATTCCATCCAAACAATATAAAACTGGTGCACAATCTCTATATCTGTAGACCTAAAAAAAAATGTGAAGAGATAGCAGTGTCCAATATATTACAGGAATTCAAATAGGTAGGTTATACTATAATGACAAGTGTCTATGCAGTGATAAAGAAATTAGTGTAGCCACACATGTGACCTACTTTATGCCTTACATAATGCCTCACATCTTAGATAAGAACTGTGGTGTAATCTAAGGATTACATATGTGGAGCCACTAGGGGGCGACACAGACCGGATGTTGTCAGGAGTACAACAGGACGGATAATAATATGGCGGAGTTCGTGTGTTAATGTGTTCCAGCCAGTCAATAAAGGAGGCTCCGTGTTCACCCAAAGCAGCAGTCTTTATTTATAAAAGAACCCAACACAACATGGTGTCAGAAGTTGGTGCGCTTTGAGGTGAGAAAAGTCAGCTTTGCAACCGGCTAGCGGCTATGCCAGACGAAGTTCAAAGAGCTGCAGCTGCGCCAATTGATCCAGTAATGGCGGCGGCTACTCCAGCGGCAACCTTCACCATTAAACCACCGGAGCCCTTCGACTTTGCGAGACCCCAAGAGTGGGAAAAGTGGATAAGACGTTTTGAGCGTTTTAGACTGGCAAGTAACCTGAATAACTCAGCTGAGGCGAACCAAGTAAATACGCTGGTTTATTGCATGGGAGATGAGACTGACGACGTGCTGAGAGGGCTCGAGCTAACGAGTGTGCAGCGCCAGCAGTACGATGCCGTTAAAACAGTCTTTGATAGACATTTCGTTCCCAGAAAGAACGTGATTTATGAACGAGCAAAATTCAACAAGCGAGTGCAACAGCCGGCAGAACCAGTAGACTCGTTCATAACAGCACTCTACGCGCTGGCAGAAAACTGTGAGTACGGTGCACTTCATGATGACCTCTTGAGAGACAGGCTTGTAGTGGGTCTGAAAGATTCGTCGCTGTCAGAAAGAATGCAGCTTGACAAAGATCTTACCCTAGCTAAAGCTATAACAATGGCAAGACAATCTGAAGAAATAAAACGACAACAAACTGACCTAAGAGGTGAAACTAGCATTAACAGAACAGCCGTGGATGCGGTACACATCAGAAAAGCCAAGCCAAACAAGTTCATAATCAAGGAACAAAAACAGATTAAGTCCTCAAGGCCTCAGCAGACAAAACAAGACAGTAAAGCTTGTTCCAAGTGTGGCAAAGCACCAGCACATGCAGCAGTACAGTGCCCAGCTAAAAACGCGGAATGCCATAACTGTAAAAAACGTGGACACTATATTAGAGTCTGTAGGTCCAACCCAACTGTGAATGAGGTCACTGACAATGCAGATGGACTTTTTCTGGGTGAAGTGGATCTAGGGGAGGATCCATGGCTGGCAGACATAAACGTGAGAGGAAATAAAGTGACTTTTAAGTTAGATTCCGGAGCGGACGTCACAGCGGTTTCTGACCAAACATTTGAAATCTTCAAGAAGAAAAATGAACAGTTGGAAAAGGCACAAAAACCACTCTACGGACCGGGTGGAACTGCACTAACCGTGTTGGGGTCTATGACAGAGACTATTACATACGGTGACAAGAGCGCTACTGAGAAAATCTATATTGTCAAAAATCTGCGCATGGCACTACTGAGTAGAACAGCTTCTGTGAGACTGAAACTAATTGCCAGAATTGACACTATAGACCAAGAGACAGTGAGAAAAGCGTACCCCAAGTTATGCGATGGACTTGGGCTCGTCCAAAAGCCATACACAATTAAACTGAAACCTGATGCTAAGCCCTTTTCGCTCAAGGTGCCAAGGCGTGTGCCACTGCCGCTCATGGGTAAAGTGAAAGAAGAGCTCGAGAGGATGGAAAAGTTGGGAGTCATCAGTCGCGTGGAGCAGCCAACAGATTGGTGCTGTGGCATGGTTGTAGCTCCCAAAAAGGACAAAGAAAAGGTGCGTATCTGTGTGGACATGACACCTTTAAACGAGTCAGTGTGTCGGGAAAGATACATCCTCCCGTCTGTGGACCAAACGCTAGGCATGCTCACAGGTGCTCAGTATTTTTCAAAGCTTGATGCAAATATGGGATTTTGGCAAATACCACTGTCTAAAGAGTCGGCCTTTCTCACCACATTTATTACGCCATTTGGCAGATACCACTTCAACCGTTTGCCATTTGGTATTTCCAGTGCTCCTGAACATTTCCAAAACATGATGGTAACAGAGGTTACAGCGGGTCTTGACGGAGTCGTCTGTCACATGGACGATATCCTGGTCTGGGGATCCACCAAGGAGCAGCACGACGCAAGACTGCACGCTGTCTTGAAGCGCGCGGAGAAAGCCGGCGTTACGTTGAATATGTCAAAATGTGAGTTTGGCAAAAGAGAGGTCAAATTTCTTGGGTTTATTGTTTCAGCAGAAGGAATGAGGCCAGATCCAGACAAAACCCAAGCTGTTCAGGACATGAAAGAGCCAAGCAACGTGAGTGAGCTCAGGAGCTTTCTCGGAATGGTGAACCAGCTGGGGAAGTTCATTCCGAACCTTTCTGAAAAGGACAAACCATTGAGAGACTTGCTTTCAACAAAGAACATGTGGTACTGGGGGCATGAACAACAAAATGCGTTTTGTAATCTCAAACAAGAACTGTCCTCTGCTCCTGTATTGCAGCTCTATGACCCAAACAAACCACAGAAAATATCTGCAGATGCCTCTTCATACGGATTGGGGGCAGTCATGCTACAGAAGGAGAGAGACGTGTGGTCACCAGTTGCTTACGCTTCCCGATCATTGACACCTACAGAGCAGCGCTACGCACAGCTGGAAAAAGAAGCGCTGGCTCTCACGTGGGCCTGTGAAAGATTCAATGACTTTATCCTGGGTCTGCACTTTGAACTAGAAACTGATCATAAGCCACTAGTGAGCCTACTGGGAGGACAAGCTTTGGATGCGCTTCCACCGCGTATACAGAGATTTCGTATGCGCCTAATGAGGTACTCATACACTATAAAGCACATCCCTGGCAAAAGTCTAACCACTGCCGACACGCTCTCACGCTTACCGCTCACAAACAGTGTTACTCACACAGACACAGATCTTATGGAGGACACTAACATTTATGTTGACTCTGTGCTAGAGGGACTCCCTACAAGCAGCAAATATCTTGCAGATCTCCAAGAGCAACTGCAGTCCGACAGCGTCTGTTCACAAGTCATGAAATACTGCACAGAAGGCTGGCCGGATCGTAACCAGCTACAGGGAGCGGTGAAGCACTACTGGTCTGAGAGAGCCGTTTTGAGTGTGCATAACGGACTACTACTGAGAGGCACGAGGTTAGTTATCCCTGCTAACATGAGAAATGCAGTTTTGGATAAGATACATGAGGGCCACCAGGGGGTGGTTAAATGCAGAGAGCGCGCCCGTCAGGCTGTATGGTGGCCAGGTTTAAGCAACCAGATTAGTGAAATTGTACTCAAATGCAGAAAGTGCATACAGGAAAGAGTTAATGTGAGAGAGCCTTTAATGCCCACAGATTTTCCAGAAAGGCCATGGCAGAAGTTGGGAGCTGATTTGTTCACGCTACAAGACAAAAACTATCTGTTATTAGTGGACTACTTCTCTAGGTATATAGAGATTGCCCAGCTCAGCCCAACTCGCTCTGCCAATGTCATTGTGCATTTAAAATCAATGTTTGCACGTCACGGAATACCAGAGATACTGATCACGGATAACGGCCCGCAGTTTGCAAGTCAGGAAATGGAAGACTTTGCAAAGGAGTACTGTTTTGAGCACGTGACCAGTAGTCCCAGGTACCCCCAAAGTAACGGTGAGGCAGAAAGAGCTGTCAGAACAGTCAAAAACCTAATTAAGAAAGCCAGTGATCCATACCGAGCACTGTTAGCCTACAGAACCACAGCGGTGGCAAATGGCTACAGCCCAGCACAGCTTCTCATGGGGCGTAGGCTTCGTACCACCCTGCCAATGCTTCCAGAGGCCTTGCAGCCATGCGTGCCGAATCTGCAACAAATTCGTCACATGGAAAAGGAGAGACGGATGAGACAAACAGAATGTTTCAACAAAAGACACAGAACGAGAGATTTGGATAAACTGTTACCCGGAAACTCTGTTTGGATTACAGATGCAAAAGCACAGGGCACAGTGACATCTGTCCACAAAACCCCACGGTCCTATGTCATTAGTGGACCACAAGGGACAATCAGGAGGAATCGCACTCGTCTTGTGCCTATGTCGATACCAGAGACTGAGATGGAACCACAATGGACCCAGTCAAATGGAGAAGACACTCCTACAGAAACTGTTTCTGAGCCCAATGCACAGGAAACACCAGGTGTTGTTAGAACCAGGTCTGGTAGAGAAGTGATTAAACCAAAGAGACTGGATCTGTAGAGTTGCATGTTAATATTTGTGAAAACAGAGTTGAGTTCTGAAAATGCCTTCTTTAAATAGAAAATAAGAGGCCTTTGCATAATATGTTCTTACATGGCAACAGTGTTGAGAAAAAAAAAAAGAAATGTTATATTTTGTGTTTTCAGCTAAAAGGGGTCAACTTGGCTTCAGTAAGGGGGATGTGGTGTAATCTAAGGATTACATATGTGGAGCCACTAGGGGGCGACACAGACCGGATGTTGTCAGGAGTACAACAGGACGGATAATAATATGGCGGAGTTCGTGTGTTAATGTTGTTGCAGCCAGTAATAAAGGAGGCTCCGTGTTCACCCAAAGCAGCAGTCTTTATTTATAAAAGAACCCAACACAACAAGAACAAAGGTAGAGTTTCCTTGGAGATAACAGGAAGCTGTGAAAGTGTTAGCTTTGGTATGCAAGAGACGGCCTGGAGGATCCTTTGTGAGCCTAAGACTGTGGGGGTGATATTAAGGGATTAAAGAGGAGATGCATTGTTACTTTGGATGGGAATGCAATGTGACTTGTGAACTGTGGGGAGACCTGAATATATAAGGGACGAGTTTGTTCTGAGATGCTCTCTTTCTACTTTGCTCATGTTGGAGACGTGTAATAAACTGCATTGAGACAAAACCTGCCTCGTCAATTACACACTCCACGCTGGTGACCCAAGACGTAGCATGCAGCAAGAAGAGAATTCCCCGGGGCCAGCCTCGTTGGGAGCCCCCAGCCAAGCGTACGCCGTTACGGTCAAGCTACCGGACTTTTGGCAGCACAACCCGCGCTCCTGGTTCCATTTGGTTGAGGCACAGTTTGCCCTCCGGGGAATATCGGTAGATGACACGAAATTCTACCATGTGATCGCAAAGCTCGATAACCACACGGCACAGCATGTGGAAAGCCTTCTGGAGCAGCCACCAGCCAGCGACAAATACGGCGCGTTGAAGGCTGCACTCATCCAGCACTACACTTTCTCGGTTGAGGAGAGAGCAGAGAGACTCCTGGCGCTGACCGAGTTGGGAGATGGCACACCCGTTGACCTGATGGAGAAGATGCTGAGGTTGAAAGGCTCGGACGATGACCACTTCATCTTTACCCACCTCTTCCTCAGGACCCTGCCGTCAGCAGCAAGAGCGGCCCTGTCCAGTTTGCCGTTGTTGGCCCAGCGGGACTACCGTGTGCTGGCCCAGGAGGCGCGTCGGATTGTCAACGCCAGCAGAGTGTGCATGGCCACGGCGGCAGCGACGGAGCTCGGTGCGACGGCCAGAGATGGAGTGGAGCCAAGGACAGCGGTAGCAGAACCACCGACGACGGCAGCGGCGGGGGCCAAGGAACGTGGAGGAGACACCCTTTGTTTCTACCACCGCCATTTTGCAGAGAAGGCACGCAAATGTGTACCGCCGTGCCAGTTCAAGTGCTCGGGAAACGTCAAGTCCGGGGGTCGGTAGCAGCCACGACCCTCGGGGAGGAGAACAAGCTGCTCTACTTGAAGGACGCATGCTCGGGGAGGCATTTCCTCGTGGACACAGGCGCCCAGCTGAGTTTCATCATGCCATCCTACGCCGACCGGCTGGCAGGTTCCAGCGGTCCCGAGATGGCAGCAGCGAACGGCTTGGAGATTAAGACCTTTGGTGAGAGGACTCTGCTTCTGTCTCTACACGGCCGTACATTTGAGTGGACTTTTTTCATAGCGGCGTTGAATTTCAATATATTGGGGGCTGATTTTTTGTGCTCACATGGATTGTTGGTTGATGTCGCTAACAGGCGCCTGGTTAATGCACTTTCTTTTGACTCTATTCCCTGTACAGCTCAAGCGGCCCGGCCAACAGCACAAGCCAACATCACAGCTGCAAGCGGTAAGTTCCACACACTGCTCACTCAGTTCCCAGCACTCACGGTTCCCACATTTTCGGCAGCCGTCGCTAAACACGGGGTGGAACATTTTATTACCACCACAGGGCCGCCCGTTTTTGCAAAACCTCGGCGCTTGGATGCAGCTAAACTGGCCATAGCGCGCGAGGAGTTCGCCAACCTGGAGAGGTTGGGCATCATCAGGTGTTCAAACAGCCCATGGGCTTCCCCGCTACACATGGTCCCTAAAGCTGAGGGTTCGTGGCGACCTTGTGGGGATTTCCGCAGGTTGAACAACGCCACAGCGCACAACCGCTACCCAATTCCTCACATCCGGGATTTTTCCGTTCACCTGGCAGGAGCGCGCGTTTTTCTAAAATAGACCTGGTCCGCGGTTACCACCAAGTCCCAGTGTGCGCTGAGGACATACCCAAAACAGCGGTGATAACTCCGTTCGGTTTATTCAAGTTGTTGCGCATGCCATTCGGGCTTAAAGGGGCTGCACAGACGTTCCAACGCATGATGGATGCAGTGCTGCGTGATCTCCCTTTCGTGTTCGTCTACTTGGACAATATCTTGGTCACCAGCACGTCCGAAGACGAACACGAAACCCACCTCACGGCGGTTTTCCGGAGGTTGGAAGAGCACAGGTTAATAATCAACCCAGCGAAATGTCAGTTCAGGGTGACGCGGATTGATTTTTTGGGGCACCGCGTATCTCCCGAAGGAGCGGTTCTGCTACCTGACAAAGTGCACGCAGTAGCAGATTTTCCCCGGCCGCAAACGGTCAGGGCGTTACAGGAATTTTTGGGAATGGTGAATTTTTATAACCGTTTCCTTCCCCGCACAGCGCAGCTCATGCAACCACTGTACGCCGCGGTCAAAAAACAGAAACCCGTGGATAAGATCGAATGGTCCCCGGAGCGAGAGCGGGCGTTCTCGGAAGTCAAAGCAGCCCTGGCAAACGCTGCGTTGCTGCCACATCCAGACCCAACGGCCCGCATAGCGCTCACCACTGACGCGTCAGATGTGGCCATAGGGACTGTTGTGGCACAGCGCATAGCCGGGGCTTGGCAGCCGCTCGCCTTTTTCAGCAGGACTTTGCGCGACAGTGAACGTAAATACAGCGCGTTCGACAGGGAGTTGCTGGCTCTCCACTTGGGCATTCGCCACTTCCAGTTCTGGCTGGAAGGGCGCTGTTTCACCACGTTCGTTGACCACAAGCCACTAACATTCGCGATGGCCAAGGTTTCAGAACCGTGGTCGGGCCGGCAGCAGAGACAGCTGGCCGCGATCTCAGAGTTTACTACCGATATTCAGCATGTGTCGGGTAAACTGAATGTAGTGGCAGACTGCCTCTCGCGCGCCGTGGCTGCCCCGGTCTGCGTGGGGATAGATTACACAGCTATGGCCGTAGAGCAGGTTAGTGACGCGGACGTGCGCGCGCTCCAGTCTGGACCAACAGGGTTAAGGCTGGAGAGCAGGGTGCTGCAAGACGGCATGCCCCCCCTAATCTGCGATGTCTCCACGGGGCGCCTGCGTCCCGTGGTCCTGGCCACGTGGCGTCGCCGCGTGTTTGACTCAATTCATTCTTTGGCGCACCCGGGAGTGCGCGCGTCGGTCAAAATGGTGGGGGAGAAATTCGTGAGGCCGAGCCTGCGTAAACAGGTGAAAGAGTGGGCGGCAGCCTGTGTGCTGTGCCAACGAGCCAAAGTACACAGACACACGAAGGGTCCCTTGGAGCTGTTTCATATTCCGGCTAAGAGGTTCGACCATGTCCACGTGGACCTCGTGGGCCCCCTCCCGCCATCACAGGGGAGCACGCACCTCCTGACAATGGTGGACCGCACCACGCGCTGGCCAAAAGCGGTTCTGCTGGCGGCAACCACAGCCGAGGAGGTAGCGCGCGCGTTTATAACAGCATGGGTGGCGCGTTTTGGAGTCCCGTCGGACATTACATCCGACAGAGGCCCTCAATTTGTTTCCAAACTCTGGTCAACAATGGCCCGCAGCCTGGGTGTCTCAATTCACCGCACTACCGCGTACAATCCACAGGCTAATGGGTTATGCGATCATTTTCATAGATCATTGAAAGCGGCTCTCAGGGCTTCACTGACGGATGCAAATTGGGTAGACAGGCTACCGTGGGTTTTATTGGGGTTACGTTCTGTGCCCAAATAGGATTTGGAAGCTTCCCCAGCTGAACTCGTTTTTGCACAACCACTTCGGCTGCCCGGGGAGTTTCTGCCAGATAATCCCACGCCGGGCATTTCCCCGCCGCAGCTGTTGCAGCGTAGCACAGACACAGGCACACTGCCGGGCCCTGCCCACCACAGTTTTCCGCATGTTTTTGTACCTAAAACTTTGAAAAACGCGGAGTTCGTGTTTGTCAGACACGACGCCCACCGCCCACCATTGCGACCACCCTATGATGGACCGTTCAGAGTGCTGGAAACAGGAGATAAGCATTTTTTGCTAGATTTGGGGGGTAGGAGGGAAAAGGTTGGCATAGACAGACTCAAACCCGCTTTTGTGGTGGTGGACGAGCAAGTGCTGTTGGCTAGGGCCCCTCGGCGTGGAAGACCCCCATGGGGAGCTTCCCAGAGAGAAGTTTCCCCAGAACACCCACAGGGACAGACAAAAAGTTTTCACCCCCAAACATCAACCCCCTAGCATGACAGCGCCGCGGAGGCGGTGAATCCTGGTTACAGCAGATACGGGAGAAGACTGAAGCCCAAGCAGCATGTGGATTGATGTTTAATGGTTCTGCCGTCGCTGGCCGCGCGTGACTACCGTGCGCTAGCCCAGGAGGCAGACCGGATCATCATCACCACCAGGGCGATCACAGTCAACGCGGCAGCGGCGGAGCCCAGCGAGACCACCACAGGAGGCGAGGAGCCACCGAAGGTAGCAGCAGCAGGGGCCAAGGAGCGCCAGAGAGGCACGCTCTGTTTCTACCACCGCCGCTTCGGAGAGAATGCACGCAGATGTGTGCCACCGTGCCAATTCAAGCACTCGGGAAAACGCCGAGACCGGCGGTCGGTAGCAGTCGCGACCCTCGGTGAAGAGAACAAGCTGCTCTACTTTACGGATGCATGCTCGGGGAGGCGTTTCCTCGTGGACACCGGAGCCCAGAAGAGCTTCATCCTGCGGACCTACGCCAACCGGCTGGCAGGACCTAGTGGCCCCGTGATGTTGGCAGCAAACGGCTCGGATATTAAGACCTTTAGTGAAAGGACTCTGCTCTTATCTCTACACGGCCGTACATATGAGTGGACTTTTGTCGTAGCAGCACTGAATTACCATATACTGGGGGCTGATTTTCTGTGTGCACATGGTTTACTGGTTGATGTTGCCAACAGGCGCCTGGTTAATGCACTGTCCTTTGACTCTCTCCCCTGTATAGCTCGAGTGACCCAGCCAACAGCACAAGCCAACGTCACAGCTACAGGCAGTAAGTTCCACACACTGCTCACTCAGTTTCCAGCACTCACGGTCCCGATGTTTTCGGCGGCCATCGCTACACATGAGGTGGAGCACTTTATCACCACCACCGGGCCGCACGTTTTTGCAAGACCTCGGCACTTGGACGCAGCTAAACTGGCCATAGTGCGCGAGGAGTTTGCCAACCTGGAAAGGTTGGGCATCATCAGGCGATCAAACAGCCCATGGGGACTTCCGGTCATGGCCGCCACGTAGGAGGACGTGCTTCCCTCTACTCTGCTCCTAAAAATAAAAAAAATCGACAAATAACTCTCTCAATTGGAACAAAACTATCCCAGCGTTTGGGCGAGGATATGCCGGTAAAGCCTAAGGCTGGGAAATCAGGTGGAGGAAAAAGTGAACCGCCGAAACAGTCCAAATTAACGGACTTTCACATCCGTGATGCAGCAGAAAAACCCCCACCTATGGCAGAGCAAGCTAGCGGAGGAGCGGTGACTGCTGACAACGGCACAGGTGCGGTGCTTGCTGCCATTGGCTCAATGAGAGCAGACTTCTCTACTAAGTTTGATGGGATTATAGCAGCGATAGAGGGTTTGAGAAAGGAATTAAGCGATTGTATGGAACATGTAACGCAGGTGGAGCTCCGAATTTCCAGCGCTGAGAATGACGTTACCAGCCTACAATTAAAGGTGCGCACATTGGAATTAAACAATAAACGTCTGGAAGATAATGTCCTGGATTTAGAATCCCGGTCGAGGCAGAACAACCTGAGGCTGGTGGGTCTTCCTGAGGGTACGAGGGGTGGGATTCATGTTCCTTTTTGGAAAAGTGGATCCCAGAAGCGCTGAACAACGCGGAGCTGCAGTCATCAGTCGTTCTGGAAAGCGCCCACCGAATTGACCCACAGAGAGATAATAAGGCAGCACCGAGGACACTAATTATGAAGTTCCTCAGCTACAGAGACAGGATGACGATCTCCAACACGGCGCGGGCCAAAGGAGAAATTAAATACCAGGATCAGCAGGTGCGGTTCTACCCAGATTTGGCCACAGGAATCCAACAATTAAGGAAACAGTTTGACCCTGCCCGTAAAGAGCTGCGCAACCTTGGGATTCGTCATGGAGTGATTTTTCCTGCAAGACTGCTGGTCACGTATAAAGGGAGAACCCACACCTTCAAGACCCCAGAAGAGGCGCAGGAGCTCATCAAGAAGATCCAAGAAGAGACTGGTGGGAGCTAAGCATGAAGCATGAATAGGATATAAGATAGCATATTTAAGCATTTGCACAGGCATCTGACTGATCTGAAGCAAATAGCAAGTTCACAAAATACAGATTGTATTGAATTAAAAAAAAAAAACCTATGATGTACAAAGTTGCTATAAAATTTTGCAGTTAAGTTGGAAAACTACAGAAGAGAGTTAATGTTATGTCATTAAAAGTAGTAGAGTCAGGGTGATTGAGAGGAGAAAGAAAGAATGGTTTTGCCTGATCCTTGTGAGTGAGGAGCAGTCAATGGCTATAGCGGGAGATGGAATTTTTTTTTTTGATTTTGGGTGGATTACCACGAATGTGGGAAGGGGGAATTTGTTTGTGTGTAGTTTGTAGGATGAATGTTCAACCACTCATGTTTTTGCTTCTCTGTGTGAGCATGTTTACATTGCGAGGTAATCTCAAACTCCTTATTGATCATAGACCAAAGCGTTAATCTTAAATTAACTTCATGGAATTGCAGAGGTCTACAAAATTTAAAAAAACTTAAACAAGTTATGAATAAAATAAAAGACATAGGTTCAAAAATTGTGTTTTTACAAGAAACTCATCTAATAGAGGAGGATGTAAAAAGAATTAAAAAAAGATGGCAGGGAAGTGTATTCACCTCATCATTTTCATCTCGAGCCAGGGGAGTTATAACTCTCATACACAAAACAGTCCCATTTCAAGTGAAAAATGTAATTGGAGACAAATTAGGAAGATACCTAATCATTCAAGGATCTTTGTTATTAGAAAATATAAATCTGGTGAGCCTATACGGTCCCAATATAGATGATCAAAACTTCTTTGCTAATTTATTTCTTATTTTATCATCACTTACAGGGCAGCATATAATAAGCAGGGGATTTTAATTGTACATTGAATCCCAGCATAGATAGATCAACAGGACTGGACTGTACGCACAATGGATGCAGGATGATCATTAATCATTTTATGAAAGAATTGAGATTGCTAGACATATGGAGAGAAATGAAACCGCAAGTTAAAGCCTACTCTTGTTATTCTAATACCTACAAGACATTCTCACGTATTGACTATTTTTTGATCTCCACAGAATTAAGGTCCAAGATTCAAAACTGTTTCTATGATAACATTGTGATATCTGATCATGCACCCTGCTGTCTAATATATGTAGATAAGAAATTGACAAAGGAACCAGGTAGGTGGCAATTTCAGCATAAATGGTTTCAGGACGAGGAATTTGTTAAGTACATAGAAAAACAGATAGATGAGTTCTTTGATATTAATACTACACAAACATCAGCATGTATAAAGTGGGAGGCTTTCAAAGCTTTTATTAGGGGGCATATTATTAGTTATACAGGTTCAAAATCTAGGAAGACTCGAGAGGAGAGAGTCCAATTGGAACATAAAATAAAAATTCTCCAAGAAAAAGTGTATGCAGGAAGTGACCCAAAGTTAGAGAACGAATTACTGATTCTGAGAGCTGAATATGACAAAAAAACAAATCAGCGAATAGAGCTGCCTCGAGTCTTCTAAGATTGAAGCAATCTTTTTATGAACAAGGTGAAAAGTCAGGGAAATTATTGGCATGGCAGATTAAACAATTAGAATTTAAAACACCAATTACCAGTATTATAAGTAACGGACAGGCAGTTGTAGATCCTTTAGAAATTAATAGTGCCTTTAGAGATTATTATGAAAAACTATATGACACAAAAAATGAAACTGACTTAACAAAACTAAATGGGTTTTTGGACGAATTATCTATACCTTGTATTCCAAATGAAAACAGGGAGATACTGGAGTCTAAAATTAGTCAAGAAGAAATTGGGCTAGCCATTGATGATATGAAATCAGGAAAAAGTGCAGGACCAAATGGTCTTCCAGTTGACCTCTATAAAAAAATTTAAGAATAAATTAATAAAACCAATTTTGGAAATGGTTTTAGAAGCATTTCAAAATAGTAATTTACCATTATACATGAACAATGCCTTAATTATACTGTTGCCAAAACCAGGTAAACCCTCTAATAAATGTGAAAATATGAGACCAATAAGCCTATTAAATGCTGACCTTAAGATAATCTGTAAAATTTTAGCAAGACGGCTACAAGAAATATTACCAAATATTATTAACTGAGATCAGAATGGCTTTATAAAGGGAAGACAAGGCTTCCATAATGTAAGAAGACTATTTAATATTATCTATTCTAATAAAGAAGCACCGGATACAGCTCTTCTATCATTGGACACCGAAAAGGCCTTTGATAGGGTCGAATGGCCCTTTCTTTTTGAAGTCCTACAAAGGTTTGGAATTGGAAATAATTTCATAAAATGGGTTCGGATAATATACAATAATGCTACAGCAGAAATCCTAACAAACAGCAATATTTCAAAATCAATAAAAATCAATAGAGGATGTCGACAAGGCTGTCCACTTTCACCTTTACCGTTTACTATGGCAATTGAACCTTTAGCGATGGCAGTACGTTTACATCCACAAATACATGGAATTAAAATAGGACCAACAGAACATAAAATCTCCCTGTATGCTGATGACATAATTTTGTTCCTGTCGAATCTTAAAAAATCAATTCCAACTTTGTTGAATTTAATAAAGAATTTTGGGGAAATATCCAGATATAAAATAAATAAAACTAAATCTTCAATATTAATGCTAAATGAGACCCAGAGAAATCACCCAGGTCCTGAGGTAAATCAATTCAAAGTTGTAAATCAGTTTAAATATTTAGGAATTCAAATTTTGCCTAAGCTAGAATTAGTCGCCAGTGCCAACTTGAAGCCTTAATGATAGACAATGAGTTACTTCAGAGATGGATGTCACTACCAATGTCAATGATTGGGAGAATTAATATACTTAAAAGTAAAATCTTACCCAAAATGCTTTATTATTTCAATACATTCCTTTACCACCACCTTCAGATCTATTCTTAAGAATTAAAAAAAAAGTTAGTGGAATTTATATGGAACAATAGGAGGGCTAGATTATGTCTGTCCTTACTATATTTACCATTTGATCGTGGAGGTCTGAAATGTCCAAACTTTATGTTGTATTACTGGTCAGCGCAACTGAGGTCTATGACATATTATTTTTCATCAAATGATCTCCCTCACTGGACTGAAATGGAATCATACAATTTACCTTTACCTCTTCCCTTATTCATATACTCAGACTCGGCAAAAAAATTACAGAAGCAAGTTAAAAACCCATTTGTAAAGCATATGATCAAAATATGGTGTGAAACCAAAAAATATCTAAAAGATCCACACTTATTGTCACAATTTAGCCCAATATGGGGTAATCAATATTTTAAACCAGGGAGAGCGGATGCTGTATTTAAAGTATGGAATTTAAAAGGGATTCAAAAGATTCGAGACTTATATTTGTCAGGTTCAGATAACATAATGTCTTTTGAAGAACTGAGGATCAAATTTAATCTTAATAGAACACATTTTTTTAAATATCTTCAGCTTAGGAACTTTATTCGATCAAATCAAAATAATGCTCTCATCCGACCTACTTATTCATCCTTGGAAAAAATCTTGACGAAAGATAGTAAGAGAAAGGGTATTATTTCAGAGTTTTATAACTCATTGACATTATCCTCAAGTGAAAACTCACAGAAAAGACTGAATTATTGGAAAGAAGACCTGCAAACTGAAATTTCAGAGGAACAATGGGAATTGGCTTGTGCAGAAGCTCAAACCAAATCAATAAATGTACGTCTTAAATTGATACATTTTAAATGGTTAATGCGGATGTATGTTACACCGGTGGAGTTAAATAGATGTAACAAAAACATACCAGATACATGCACAAAATGTATGGAAAGTAAAGGAACCCTATTTCATTGTTTATGGGAACGTAGAAAAATTAGAATGTTTTGGGAAGAGGTGAGGGTAACAATTGAAAAAATAATTTCAAAACAACTCATATTGAATCCTAAATTGTTTTTGTTGGGTCTGTATCCAGAAAAGCATAACTTTAATAAGAGTGAAAGAACATTCATAGACCTCAGTTTGCTTAACGCCAAAAAATGTATTGCACTACTGTGGATAAAGACTCATAGACCAGATGTGACTCAGTGGTTGAGACAGATGTTGACAAACCTTCCACTAGAAAGAATAACATACATACTGAAATCAAAAGAAATTGTGTTTGAGAATATATGGAGACCTTTCATTGATTATGTAAAGAATTTAAACATAACTTTTGAAGAAGAAGGTGAATGATGTGTGTGGACCTTGTAAATTCAAAATTGGTGAATGTATAATATGTATACTTATGTAATAGATTGCCTAGACTAAATAGAGGAGCATTGTTGAAGACCTGCCTTAGTTAGTGGTTGTTGGTGTTTTTAATATTTTTTTTAATTATTTTTGTGTTAGTGTTTGATTGTTTGCAAAAACGTTCAATAAAAATATTGTGGGAAAAAAAAACAGCCCATGGGCATCCCCGCTACACATGGTCCCTAAGGCTGAGGGATCGTGGTGACCGTGCGGTGATTTCCGCAGGTTGAACAACGCCACAGCGCATGACCGCTACCCAATTCCCCACATACAGGATTTTTTACCTGGTCCGCGGTTACCACCAAGTCCCAGTGCGTGCTGAGGACATACCCAAAACAGCGGTAATAACTCCGTTCGGTTTATTCGAGTTCCTGCGCATGCCATTCGGGTTAAAAGGAGCGGTACAGACGTTCCAGCGCATGATGGATGCAGTGCTGGGCGATCTCCCGTTCGTGTTCGTCTACCTGGACGATATCCTGGTAGTCAGTGTGTCCAAAGACGAACACAAAACCCACCTCACAACAGTTTTCCGGAGGTTGGAGGAGCATGGGTTAATAATCAACCCGGCGAAATGCCAGCTCGGCGTGATGGAGATTGATTTTTTGGGGCACCGCGTCTCTCCGAAAGGAGCGATCCCGCTGCCCGAAAAAGTGCGCGCCGTGGCGGATTTTCCCCAGCCTCAGACGGTCAGGGCGCTGCAGGAATTTTTGGGGATGGTGAACTTTTATAACCGTTTCCTTCCCCGCGCGGTGCAGCTCATGCAACCATTGTACGCCGCGCTCAAGAAACAGAAACCCACGGATAGGGTTGAATGGACCCCGGAGCGAGAGCGAGCATTCTCGGAGGTTAAAGCAGCCCTGGCAAACGCTGCACTGCTGGCGCATCCGGACCTGACGGCCCGGATAGCGCTCACCACCGACGCTTCAGACGTGGCCATAGCGGCTGTCGTGGAGCAGCGCGTCGCCGGGGCTTGGCAGCCGCTCGCCTTTTTCAGCAGAACTTTGCGCGACAGTGAACGTAAATACAGCGCGTTCGACAGAGAGTTACTGGCCCTCCACCTGGCCATACGCCACTTCCAGTTCTGGCTGGAAGGGCGCAGCTTCACCGCGTTCGTAGACCACAAGCCGCTAACATTCACGATGGCCAAGGTTTCAGAACCGTGGTCAGGCTGGCAGCAGAGACAGCTGGCCATGATCTCAGAGTTTACTACCGATATTCAGCATGTGTCGGGTAAACTGAATGTGGTGGCGGACTGCCTCTCGCACGCTGTGGTGGCCCCGGTCTGCATGGGGATAGATTATGCAGCCATGGCCACGGAGCAGATTAGCGATGCAGACGTGCGCGCGCTCCAGTCTGGACCAACAGGGTTAAGGCTGGAGAGCAGGGTGCTGCAAGATGGCGGCCCCCCCCAATCTGCGATGTCTCCACGGGACGCCCGGATCCGGTGGTCCCGGTTGCGTGGTGCCGCCGCGTGTTTGAGTCGGTTCACACTCTGGCGCACCCAGGAGTGCGCGCGTTGGTCAAAATGGTGGGAGAGAAGTTTGTGTGGCCGAGCCTACGCAAACAAGTGAAAGAGTGGGCTGCAGCCTGCGTGGCGTGCCAACGAGCCAAGGTACACAGACACACGAAGGCTCCCTTGGAGCCGTTTCGTATCCCGGTTAAGAGGTTCAACCATGTTCACGTGGACCTCGTGGGCCCCCTCCTGCCATCACAGGGGTGCACGCACCTCCTGACAGTGGTGGACCGCACCACGCGCTGGCCAGAAGCAGTCCTGCTGGCGGCAAGCACGTCCGCGGACGTAGCACGCGCTTTTTTGACAGCATGGGTGGCGCGTTTTGGAGTCCCGTCGGACATTACGTCCAACAGGGGCCCTCAATTTGTTTCCGAACTCTGGTCCGCGATGGCCCACAGCCTGGGTGTCACAATTCACCGCACAACCGCATACAACCCACAGGCCAATGGGTTATGCGAGCTTTTTCACAGGTCACTGAAAGCAGCACTCAGGGCTTCACTGACGGATGCAAATTGGGTAGACAGGCTGCCGTGGGTTTTATTGGGGTTGCGCTCCGCGCCGAAAGAGGATCTGGAAGCTTCCCCGGCAGAGCTGGTTTTTGCGCAGCCCCTATGGCTGCCCGGCGAATTTCTACCAGATTATCCCGTGCCGGACAGCTCCCCATCTCAGCTTTTGCAGCTGAGCGCAAACACAGGCACGCTGCCGGGCCCTGCCCACCACAGTTTCCCGCGTGTTTTCGTGCCTAAAACTTTGAAGAGCTCAGAGTTCGTGTTCGTCAGACATGACGCCCACCGCCCTCCATTGCGCCCACCCTATGATGGACCGTTCAGAGTGTTGGAAACAGGGGACAGGCATTTTTTTGCTAGACTTGGGGGGTAGGCGGGAAAAAATTGGCATAGACAGACTCAAACCCGCTTTCGTTGTGGCGGAAGAGCAAGTGCTGTTGGCTAGGGCCCCTCAGCATGGAAGACCCCCCACGGAGAGCTGTGGGGGGTCACGGAGAGACTGTGGGTGGGCCGTCACGGCCGTCACGGCCCACCCACAGTCAGGCAGACTCCCAGCAGCCCCCCACCGGCACAGCAACACCACGGAGGTGGTAAACCCCAGTTACAGCAGATACGGGAGGAGACTGAAGCCAAAACAGCATGTGGACTGATGTTCTATTGTTCTATCTAAGATGCTGGGGGGGAAGTATAGCACCTTGGGGGAGTCAGATTATTTAGCATCTCAGACAATAGACAGTGGATAAGCATGGGAGAACAATGCTCAGGAGGTTCCTGGCGAGACAGCAGGAAGGAGTCAAGGACGTAGGGGGTTGAATGCAGTGTAATGCAAATGTCATGTGTGTGGAGAAATGCCATGAAACTTGTGAGGGGGAAAAAGGGAGTGCCTGCTGAAATGAGTCAGTCTGTTCTGTGCTTGAGAGATGTGAAGTGTGTAATAAACTGTGTGCCATGAGTCGGTCTCTTATTTTACACACTCCACAATATTCATAAATAGTTAGGAACATTTTCTAGAAGGTTCTGATGAAGTTCCTAGTATTGTGTGTTGATATTTCGAGTAACCAATGGCTGCGCTGTTGCTGGGTCACGCCACCCAATGGGTTAAGCGCTTTCTCCCTGGGTCTGGGATGACTTGCATTTTTGGCTTAGTCACGCCAGACGCCGAAAGACACAGACCAGAGAGAGAGACGGTCCTTGGTGATATGGCAACGCTAACGTGCTAATAGCAGCCTTTGCTTGGATAAAACCTGAGATTGATTGGGATCCAAAGGCTGTGAACTCACGTTGAGCGCGGGAATCCCATTGACGCACGAGCCACTTAGCATGGTCAGGTTCTTTTTTTTTTTTTTTTTCCCCTTTGGACTGGTTTGACCAGAGCGTGGGTCTCCGGATCTGGATGGCGAGCCGAAGCCTGAACCCTAGAGACTGCTAGAGGTGATTCCACTAGTCACCTGGGACTGATACAAAAAAAGAACTGAACACATTGTAAATATAATTTGGATGTTTATGAATTGTATTTTCTTTTATCGCGCTATTTATTTATTTTTGTGTACACATTTGTTAAAATAATATACGTATATAGTTCCAAGTTCCATACACCGTGTGTGTGTATGTCATCTGTTGTTGCACCTCCCAGGCTCCTACGAACCCAGAGTCGGTCTGACCTGGCCCAATTATCCCTTTTCCCTCAGGTAGTAAAGTTAAGGTAACTACACTGCCATAACACAACACTACCAAAAGGGTACTACACCTAAAGTGAGTAGGTGTTAGTAAGGGTTACACACAAAAATCTGGCAAGCGCAGGTGTTAGTGGGTCCTGTCCCCCATATACCCAGTAGTATACAGTGAGTGGTATACCGGTGGTGTTATAAAAATGTGGCGAGCACAGCCAGGAGCCTGGAGCGTTGCACAACAGATGTGAATTCTGTTTTGACCCCTGACTAAACAGTTGATATACGGCCAAAATGGATTTTGTGGAAAAACATGGTGTTAAAATCCCTAATGCAGTCATTGTCTGTGGTGTTGTTGACAAAGAGAAAGACACGAACATTTTTGAGTTTCTAGAGCAACATGGCACTATCCGTAGGGTGCTCAGTATTAATGATAACTCATCTGACTTTGACAAAAGTCATATTGTAGAGTTTGAGTCTGGATTAAGCATTGAAGCGTTAGCACCTACGTTGCCGTGCTCCTTTCCATCCACTGACAATCCTGAGGTTAAGTACTGCATTCAAGCTTTAACCGATGTCTACACTAAAACTGTAGGGGGTGTGGTATATATTACTCATATATTCCATACCTACATTTGTTAGAGCATGTGGAAATGTTTGGGACAGAATATACAAAGGAACTTCACACCTCTGAAAGGGACAAAGGAATCTCACCGCCGTGTGAAGACCAACGACTTCACAGGACGCGGCGGCAACAGACCGGACACCTTCACCCCCTAAGGCCAGGAGAGGTTTTCCCATCACCTCCCAAGACGAAGGGAGGAGTTAACAGGACTAATGGGGGATTTAGAAAACGGGGGATTTCAGCTTGTGTTTTGCATGTCTTTGATGTGTGCCTGTATTTAACCAGCGAGCTGGGCAGAAATCTTCCTCTTTTGCCTTCTGCCAAGCTCTGCACCAGATGAGACTAGATAGAAGAGTTGTTCATTAAAGACTCTGTTTTTGATACAAAACCGCCTCATCATTCCAGCTCTTCTACACTGGTGACCTTGACGCGAGTATGGACCGGAGGCGTTCTTCAAGCGACTCATCCGTGGCGACTCTGGCATACGCCACCGACAACGCAGATGAGGGAACAAGCGGACAGCTGTTTCCCCCGGCAGAGGGCACTGAGAGAGCTCAACCGAGCTCCAGCACCGCCGTGAGAGCCGAGGCAACGCACTCTCACCCGGCGGGCACAACAGTGATGATGTGTGCGAACGCCGTTGCTGTCAAACTGCCAGATTTCTGGCGAGAAGACCCGGCCTCCTGGTTTCATCAAGCTGAAGCCCAGTTCATACTGGCGGGCATCACGGCAGATGATACTAAATTTTACCACATCGTCTCCAAACTCGACTCCGCCACTTCGAGGTGTGTGCGGAGCTTGATCCAGCGACCACCAGCCCGGGACAAGTATGAGACACTCAAGGCGACCATCGTGGCGAATTATGTCCCATCAGCGGAGGAAAGAGCCGCAAAGATCCTGGCAGTCTACGGCCACAGAGGGGGCAATCCAAAGGCCCTCATGGAGGACTTGCTGCAGCTCAAGGAGGAGGATAATGATAATTTCCTTTTCCAATTCCTTTTTCTCAGCACGCTACCACCACACACGAGAGGGACACTCGCCAGTATGAAGTGCAACAATCATCAGGACTTCCGCACACTGGCCAACGAGGCTTATCGGCTCATCAACGCCTGCAGAGAACTGACACCCACAGCGGCATCCGCAGACCTCAAGACCGACGCCCCGAGCCTGGGAGAGCCACAACCCACGGAGCAGACTCAACCCACGGTGACAGCGGCACGGCCCAAGCGCAACAAACAGAATGACGTCTGTTATTATCACCACCGCTTCGCCGAGAAAGCCCGAAAATGTGTTCCTCCCTGCAAGTTTACGATGTCGGGAAACGCCAAAGCCGAGCGCCGTTAACGGCAGCGGTTCTCGGCGAGAAAAACAAGCTGTTATTCGTGACGGATGGACACACAGGCAAGCAGTTCCTCATCGACACGGGAGCTCAGCTGAGTTTCGTCATGCCCTCCCACGCAGATCGAGCCATGGGCACCCGGGGCAATGGAGCAGTGGCAGCCAACGGTTCTGACATCGACACGTTCGGGGAAAAGAGCCTGCACCTCCTCATTCACGGCCGCAGCTACAGATGGACATTTGTTGTAGCGGCGGTGAGTTTTAACTTGTTAGGCGCTGATTTTCTGTGTGCACATGGGTTATTAGTTGATCTGGCAAATAGGCGCCTGGTTAATGCACTTTCCTTTGCTTCTATTCCATGCTCAGCTCGAGTCTCTCCACCACCTGTGCAGGCAAACGTCACCATGGCAGGAGGTAAGTTTGAGCAACTCCTCACCCAATTTCCAGCACTCACAACCCCCAAATTTTCAGCCACTGTAGCCAAACACGGGGTTAAACACTTCATTCCCACAACGGGACCTCCCGTTTTTGCCAAAGCTCGCCGCTTAGACGCGGCCAAGCTCAACATAGCAAGGGACGAGTTTGCGGCTCTCGAAAAATTGGGTATTGTTAAACGCTCGAAAAGCCCTTGGGCTTCGCCGCTTCACATGGTTCCGAAATCCGACGGTTCTTGGAGACCGTGCGGAGATTACCGCAGATTAAACAACGCTACAGCGCATGACCGCTACCCAATCCCTCACATACAGGATTTTTCACTACATTTAGCGGGTGCGCGCATTTTTTCAAAAATAGACTTAGTCCGCGGTTATCACCAAGTCCCAGTCCGGGTTGAAGACATTCCTAAAACAGCGGTTATAACCCCTTTCGGCCTTTTTGAATTCCTGCGAATGCCTTTCGGCCTCAAAGGCGCTGCTCAGACTTTTCAACGTATGATGGACGCAGTCTTACGCGACCTCCCCTTTGTTTTCGTCTACCTCGATGACATGCTGGTAGCCAGCTCATCTGAGGAAGAGCACGAGCAGCATCTCACCACCGTTTTTCAGAGGCTAGAAGAGCACGGATTAATAATCAGTCCAGCCAAATGCAAATTCGGCGTATCGCAAATTGATTTTTTGGGACATAGAGTCTCCCCAAAAGGGGCAGTTCCGCTTCCAGACAAAATTCATGCGATAGAAGGTTTTCCACGGCCCCAAACGGTCAAATCGCTACAGGAATTTTGGGGGATGGTTAATTTTTACAACCTTTTCCTCCCTCATGCAGCTCAGCTCATGCAGCCCCTGTATGACGCGCTCAAAAAAAAGAAAGCTTCCAACGCGGTCGAATGGACCCCAGAACGCGAACGCGCTTTTGCGGAAGTTAAAAACGCCCTAGCTAACGCCACAATGTTAGTCCATCCAGATCCCTCGGCCCGCATTGCTCTAACCACAGATGCTTCAGACTTGGCCATAGGGGCAGTTGTAGAACAACTTGTCAAGGGGGTCTGGCAACCTTTAGCATTCTTTAGCAAATCGCTAAACCCGACGGAACGCAAATACAGCACTTTTGACAGGGAGCTGCTGGCGCTCCATTTGTCCATCCGCCACTTCCAGTTTTGGTTAGAAGGGCGGAGTTTCACGGCTTTTGTGGACCATAAACCGCTCACTTTCGCTATGGCTAAAATTTCAGAACCTTGGTCGGGCAGACAACAAAGACAGCTGGCTGCGATTTCAGAGTTCACCACAGACATTCGACATGTTGCGGGCAAACTTAACATAGTAGCGGACTGTCTCTCTCGCGCTGTGGCACCGCCAGAGCGCGAGGAGACAGATTACACTGCCTCAGCAGCTGAGCTTTTCTCTAACGCAAACACATATGCAGCACCTATCCATGAAGGGATAGATTATGCAGCCATGGCGGAAGAACAAGGTAGTGATGCGGACGTGCGCGCGCTCCTGTCTGGACCAACAGGGTTAAGGCTGGAGAAAAAAGGGTTGCCCGACGGCGTGCCCCCCCTAATATGCGATGTTTCAACCGGCCGACCTCGACCGTTAGTACCGGCTGCTTGGCGCCGCCGTATTTTCGACGCAATTCACTCCCTCGCGCATCCAGGTGTGCGCGCCTCGGTCAAAATGGTTGCCGAAAAGTTTGTGTGGCCAGGCCTGCGCAAAAACGTAAAAGAATGGGCAAAAACTTGCATTCCTTGTCAGCGCGCCAAAGTACACAAACACACAAAAGCCCCTCTGGAGCCTTTTCCCATCCCTGCTAGAAGGTTCGACCACATTCATGTCGACCTTGTGGGACCACTGCCTTCCTCCCAGGGTTTCACACACCTGCTAACAATGATAGACCGCACCACGCGCTGGCCAGAGGCAGTCCCTCTAGCGGCAACTACAGCGGAGGAAGTCGCTCGCGTTTTTCTAACAAATTGGGTGGCACGTTTCGGCGTCCCATCAGACATCACGTCAGATAGGGGGCCTCAATTTGTCTCAGAGCTCTGGTCAGCCATGTCCAACAGTTTAGGGGCAACAATTCACCGCACCACCGCTTATCACCCTCAGGCTAATGGGTTATGCGAGCGTTTTCACAGGTCCCTAAAGGCCGCCCTCAGAGCCTCATTAACGGACACAAATTGGGTAAATAAACTTCCCTGGGTTTTATTGGGGTTGCGTGCGGCACCTAAAGAGGATTTAGACGCTTCCCCTGCAGAATTAGTCTTTGCTCAGCCTATTAGACTACCAGGTGAATTTTTACCAGAAAACCCGGAACCAGGGCACCTCCCAGTCCCAAGGTTTTTAGGCAGTAACAGACAGGACTCTCTCCACGGTCCAGTTCATCACTCCTTTCCACGAGTTTTTGTTCCTCAAACTTTAAAAAAACGCCGAGTTTGTTTTTGTTAAGCATGAAGCCCTTAAACCAACGTTACGCCCAGTATACGATGGCCCGTTCAGAGTGCTGGAAAATGGTGACAAACACTTTGTGCTTGATTATGGGGATAGAAATGAAACGGTCAGCATTGACAGACTCAAACCTGCCTTCTTGTTGAGAGACGAACCTGCACAGCTGGCTCGAGCACCTCAGCGAGGTAGACCCCCCAAGGAAAAAGTCTCAGCCCCCAGGCAGGGAACAAATAATCTCTCTCCTTCCCACACTGCAGATTCCTCACAGGAAGGTCCCAGCAGGACGCCTAAACCAACCTACAGCAGCTTTGGGAGAAGATTGAAACCCAGACTGCGCAGGGACTGATTACACCACTCTGCAATTTTTTTAATTTTTTTTTTCTCGCTAATTGTGCCGCAACAGTTTAGGACTGACTTATGATTATACTATGCTGTTATGTTTTCACTGAACTCTCTTAGGAGCATGGCTGCTTAAAAGTTCTTCTGTGGCAACAGCTGTAACACGTAGTATGTCTTAGTAATTATCCTAGACTGTGAATCTTTCTGTGTCCTTTCCTAGTTGTTTGGGGGGCCTGTGGTATATATTACTCATATATTCCATACCTACATTTGTTAGAGCATGTGGAAATGTTTGGGACAGAATATACAAAGGAACTTCACACCTCTGAAAGGGACAAAGGAATCTCACCGCCGTGTGAAGACCAACGACTTCACAGGACGCGGCGGCAACAGACCGGACACCTTCACCCCCTAAGGCCAGGAGAGGTTTTCCCATCACCTCCCAAGACGAAGGGAGGAGTTAACAGGACTAATGGGGGATTTAGACAACAGGGGATTTCAGCTTGTGCTTTGCATGTCTTTGATGTGTGCCTGTATTTAACCAGCGAGCTGGGCAGAAATCTTCCTCTTTTGCCTTCTGCCAAGCTCTGCACCAGATGAGACTAGATAGAAGAGTTGTTCATTAAAGACTCTGTTTTTGATACAAAACCGCCTCATCATTCCGGCTCTTCTACAGGGGGTAGTGTTATTGAGGCTTATCTTAGTGACCTGAGGGGTTTAGCTAAGCTAAGTGGAAAAGGTTTTGAAGAGGTGTTGCGGGAGGTTATGTCCACAATAGGGAAGTCTACTGAAGCTGCTGAGACAGCTGAAACGGTCTCTGCTGACGTTGATCCTGCTTTCCTTACTGTAGAACCCACACAAAGTGGAGTCTCTCCTCCACTCCAAGTTGAAGTGCCTCGCACCCCTAAAACCACTCAAGCACTCTTCCAAAGCCCTCTTAGACCAAACTTAGCACCTCAAATGTTGAGCCCAGCTGATTTTAACCCACCCGAGGTTCAGAAAATCGTAGTCGAGCATGTCATTAAACATGCAGAGAAGCCATCAAACGCCCATTCCTCTTGGAGAATCAGAGCTTTCTCTGGCAAAACGCCAAGACCGTATACTGAAGCTGACTATGAAACATGGCGTTCACATGTTGACTTGATGATGGAAGATACTTTTTTTGTCTGACTTGGAAAAATCTAGCAGGATCCTTGAAAGTCTTCTTGCTCCTCCGTCTGATGTTATTCGCTCTCTTGGGTCTGAAGCCACCCCTGCCGACTATCTTAAGCTTTTGGATTCAGCTTTTGGGACTGTTGAAGACGGTGAGGAACTGCTTGTGTGATTCATGAACACTTCAAGATTATGGAGAAAAACCCTCTGCATATCTGCATCGTTTGCAGGTAGCGCTCAATCTCACAGTGCGTAGAAGCGGTCTAGAACCACAGGAAGTGGACAAACGGCTTCTCAAGCAGTTTAACAGAAGCTGTTGGGATGACAATCTGCTAAAAGAGCTACAGCTGGAACTCAAAGATAAACATCCACCTGAGTATGCAGAGTTATTGCTTCACCTTCGCACTGTTGAAAATAGACAAGAAGTTAAAAACACCCACATGAAAAAACACTTGGGCGCCACAAAACCAAAAGCAGCCTCCTACGAACAAACAGTCACCGAAACAAGTACAAATAGTTAAGTGGAGTCGGAAAGTCTGAAAGAACTGAAAAAGCAAGTCGCTGATCTAAAAAGCCAATTAGCTGCTGTCGTGACACAAAAGAAACAAGCACCATCAAAGAAAGACCGAACTAAGAAATTTGGAAATAAAAAACCTGACCACGCCAAACCTGAAAACTTACCTTCGTCCAGCCGTCCCAATACTAGACCCAAACCATGGTATTGCTTCCGTTGTGGCAAAGATGGGCATATTGTAGCCACGTGTGAGTCCGAGCCAAACCCTGCGCTTGTGGCTGCAAAACGCAAAGAACTAAGAGTAAAAAGACAGATTTGGGACAGTCAGAACCCCCAATCTTCTTTAAAACTGAAGTCTACCCCTGTTGCGGGACAAACAGAGGTTAGTTCAGAGATGACCCGTCCCAAACCAAAAGCTCCATTCAAAACACGTGCTAAACTGAAGTCACACTACAAAACAGACCCCTTTAACTTTCCTAATGGTCTAATTGGTACAAAAAGTACAGCACAAGTGAAAGTGAATGGCTGTACTGTGAGTTGATTGTTAGATACAGGTTCCCAGGTGACTACTGTCCCTGAATCCTATTACAGACAGTACTTATCCAACCATGAGATTAAGCCACTTTTTGAGCTGTTAGAAGTGGAGGGAGCTAACGGTCAGAGTGTACCTTACTTAGGCTACATTGAAATGCATGTCACTTTCCCAAAAGACTTTTTCGGTATTGAAGCCGAAGTGCCAACACTTGCCTTAGTGGTTCCTGATGTACGTGCAGCTGATCAGTCCTTAGTGTTAATAGGGACAAACACATTAGATGTACTTTATGAGCTGTACTCTGATGCATGTTCTGAATTGCAGCCAACCATGTCACTTGGTTATAAGGCAGTATTAAAAGTCCTTGAGCTACGGCACAGATAGTCCAAAGACACGAGCCTTGGTTTAGTGACCATACGCAACAAAGAGCCACAGTTAGTTCCAGCAGGCCAAACAGTTGTTCTAGATGGCGCTGTAGCTGTGTCAGCCGGTAACAGTGAAAAATCTGTCTTGTTAGAACACCAGTTAATGTCAGCCTTACCTGGTGGTATCCTGGTAAAACCATGTCTCATAGACTTACCTGAAAGAGCACCTTGCCTTGTTCCAGTTATACTCACCAATGAATCAAAACATGACATGACAATCCCTCAGAAGTGTGTCATTGGAGAAATCTGTGCATATCAACGAGTCCTATCACAAGAACACTCTGTGAAAGTTACAAAGTCCAAAACTGAACCAAAGTCCACTCTGAAGTTCAACTTTGACTCTTCCCCCATTAGCGCTGAATGGAAAGAACGCCTAACAGAAAAACTCAGTCAAATGCCCAAAGTATTTGCACAAAACGATCTTGACTTTGGCAAAACGGATCAAGTGAAACACACAATCAAATTATCAGATGAAACACCGTTCAAACACAGAGCACGTCCCATACATCCAAATGACCTGGAAGCGGTCCGTAAGCATCTCAAAGAACTCCAACAAGCAGGCGTGATAAGAGAGTCTACTTCCCCATTTTCTTCGCCTATTGTAGTGGTGTGAAAGAAAAATGGCAATGTCCGCCTTTGTATTGATTACAGGAAGCTTAACATGCAGACTGTAAAAGATGCTTACGCCCTCCCCAACTTGGAGGAAACGTTTTTAACCTTGACTGGTTCACAGTGGTTCTCCGTCCTCGATTTAAAATCGGGGTACTACCAAATTGAGGTAGAGGAGCTGGACAAACCAAAGACGGCGTTCGTATGTCCCATGGGCTTTTGGGAATTCAATAGAATGCCCCAAGGCATTACAAACGCCCCCAGCACGTTCCAGCGCCTCATGGAGAAATGCATGGGTGACATGAATCTGCATGAGGGGATTGTGTTCCTCGATGGCATCATTGTATTCTCCAAGATGCCCGAAGAACATGAGGCTCGCTTAATGAAAGTTCTTAATCGCCTAAAAGAGTACGGGCTTAAACTCTCCCCTGAGAAATGCAGATTTTTTCAAACTTCTGTCAGATACCTCAGTCACATTGTGTCCAGTAAAGGAGTTGAGACCGACCCCGAAAAAGTGAAAGCCCTAAGTACCTGGCCTGTGCCCCGTGATCTCAAGCAGCTCCGCTCGTTCTTAGGCTTTTCAGGGTACTATAGGCGGTTCATTAAGAACTATTCCAGCATCGTTAAACCCCTCACTGACTTAACAGCAGGCTACCCTCCTTTGCGAAAGAGCACAAAGCCCAAAGCTAAGCCTGCCCAGTACCACGACCCAAAGACACCGTTTGGTGAGCGATGGACTTCTTCCTGTGATCTTGCATTCAAAACCATCATTGAAAAGCTCAGTGCTGTGCCTGTCCTGGGTTTCGCTGACACTCAGTTGCCATATACACTTCATACTGACGCCAGCACTACAGGGCTTGGCGCCGCCCTCTATCAAGAGCAGGAGGGCCAGACTAGGGTCATAGCTTATGCAAGCCGGGGGTTGTCTAGAAGTGAGTCCCGTTACCCCGCCCATAAATTAGAATTTTTAGCTCTAAAGTGGGCAGTAATGGAGAAGTTCGCAGACTATTTATATGGCAATCATTTTACTGTCGTGACAGACAGTAACCCCCTGACTTACATTTTGACTACTGCTAAGATGGATGCCATGAGTTATAGGTGGCTAGCTGCTCTGTCGACATTTAACTTTAAGCTCCAATACAGAGCAGGCAAACTTAACTCAGATGCAGATGGCCTCTCTAGACGGCCACATAGCGAGTTACTTGATGACGCAGTGTCCCAAAAGGAGCTTGACCGCATACAGCAGTTCACCCAAACTCACTTGTCTCTTCCTGAAAGCAGTTTAAGTTCTGAGGTAGTGTCTGCTATATGTGAAAAACACCTTGTCTGTAGCTCTCCAGACAACACCTTCCCTTTGGTTCACTCATTAGCCCTCTCTGTAGCCGCCATTCCAGATGACTACGCCGATGAAGATGGCTATGGTGGTCTTCCAGTTGTATCCCACTTGACTCCTGAACAGATCAAAAACGAACAAAGAACTGACCCCTGTTTAAGAGAAGTGATTGCACAAATTGAAACTGGGCTAAAAGTTCCACCAACGGTACAAACTGAACTTCCTGACATCAACTTGTTACTCCGAGAGCTCAGTCGACTTGAAATGTGCAATAACATCCTTTACCGCACTCGTCAAGATGGAGGAAATGTTACTTACCAGCTCGTCTTACCTGAACAGCTCCGCGATTCAGTCTTTCAAAGCTTCCACTGTGACAAGGGCCATTTAGGTACAGAGCGTACTTTGGATCTCGCCAGAGCTTGTCAATATCAAGTCCACCCGACCGCTCAAACTTGTCTGTATGGATTTCCTGTCCATTGAGCCCGATCAAAGCAACACAAAGGATGTGCTCATGCTAACTGATCATTTCACAAAATATGCTATAGCCATCCCTACCAGCAATCAGAAAGCTCAGACCGTTGCAAAGGCACTTTGGGACAACTTTATAGTCTACTACGGGATACCCGAACGGTTACATAGTGATCAGGGTCCCGATTTTGAGTCCCATAGCATAAAAGAACTTTGCAAAATCATGGGCATTCGCAAAATCCGGACAACACCCTATCATCCCAGAGGTAACCCGGTAGAACGTTTCAATAGAACATTACTGAGCATGCTGGGTACTCTGGAGGAAAAGAACGAATCTCATTGGCACAACTATGTGAAGCCACTTGTACATGTGTACAATTGTACGAAGAATGACACTACTGGTTTTTCCCCGTATAAGTTAATGATCAGTCGTCAGTCGAGATTGCCCATCGACCTTGCATTTGGGCTCCCGTTTCACAACAAAAGTTTCAAGTCACATTCCCAGTACATTGAAAAACTGAAGACAACTCTACAAGAAAGCTACAAACTAGCAACAGAAAATGCTAACAAGATGGCTGAAAGAAACAAAACAAGATTTGATATGCTAGTGAAACCCTCAAAACTAGAACCAGGCGACAGTTTTGGTACGTGCAGTCCACCTCAGAGGCAAGCACAAACTAGCAGACAGGTGGGAAGCTGAAATTCACATTGTGGTGAGCCAAGCAGGTGACTTGCCTGTTTACATCATAAAACCTGAAACAAAAGATGGTCCTGTTCGCACCGTTCACCGCGACCTCTTGCTTCCCTGTGGTTTTCTTGCCCCTGTTGAGGAAGAACCTGTCCAACCAAAACGTGTCCGCCAACCTAAGACAAGACAATCACTTGAACAAAGTGATGAATGTGAGAATTCAGAACCGGAAAATGAAGATGTCTATTGGTACAGAGAAGAACCAATCCAAATGCCCATAAAGCTCACTCGAGTTTATGAAATTCCCCATCCAAAGACATTCTTTAAAGGAGGCATTCCTGCTGAAACTCACTCACCTGAGAATGACAACCAAATAGAAAATGTCACTTCACCTAGATGCGACAACTTACCGAATGATGGAAACCCGGAGGAAACTGAAACAAATGTGGAACCATCAAACAATGAGAATGGAACTGAAAGTGAAACTAACTCACCTGATAAAAGTACCTGTGATGAACCTGCAGAAGACAGAGAACCTGAAAAAGAAGTCCCACAGACTGAGACGCTCCGAGAGGACAACCTCCCAGCCAGAAAGACTACAGTATAGTCAGTTGGGAAACCCTCTCCTAACTGTTGCCCAGTCACTGTTTCAAGGACTAAACCTGGCTTTTACCAGAGCCTTAATAGAGTCAGATCTAAAGAATATCCCCATGAACACTAGTTCTTCCGTCAGTACCATTTAGCTAATCCCATGCAAAGGGACTTGCATGATTCTAAGGGGGAATAGTGTAACCCAGTGTTAAAAATGTGACGGAATTATGAATGTCAATACCACTTTAAGAAGAAGGGGGGACATTCATTTCACAATGGGAATAGATAGTTTAACGTGAATTAAATTATAAATATTGATACCGCTTTTAGAAAAGAAAAACACCCATTTCACAATGGGAATATATAATTTGAATATGAATATTTAAATAAATACAGTATATATTCATAAATAGTTAGGAACATTTTCTAGAAGGTTCTGATAAAGTTCCTAGTATTGTGTGTTGATATTTCGAGTAACCAATTGCTGCGCCGTTGCTGGGTCACGCCACCCAATGGGTTAAGCGCTCTCTCCCTGGGTCTGGGATGACTTGCATTTTTGGCTCAGTCACGCCAGACGCCGAAAGACACAGACCAGAGAGAGAGACGGTCCTTGGTGATATGGTGACGCTAACGTGCTAATAGCAGCCTTTGCTTGGATAAAACCTGAGATTGATTGGGATCCAAAGGCTGTGAACTCACGTTGAGCGCGGGAACCCCATTGACGCACGAGCCACTTAGCATGGTCAGGTTCTTCTTTTTTTTTTCTTCCCCCATTTGGACTGGTTTGACCAGAGCGTGGGTCTCCGGATCTGGATGGCGAGCCGAAGCCTGAACCCTAGAGACTGCTAGAGGTGATTCCACTAGTCACCTGGGACTGATACAAAAAAAGAACTGAACACACTGTAAATATAATTTGGATGTTTATGAATTGTATTTTCTTTTATCGCGCTTTTATTTTTGTGTACACATTTGTTAAAATAATATATATAGTTCCAAGTTCCATACACCGTGTGTGTGTGTCATCTGTTGTTGCACCTCCCAGGCTCCTACGAACCCAGAGTCGGTCTGACCTGGCCCAATTATCCCTTTTCCCTCAGGTAGTAAAGTTAAGGTAACTACACTGCCATAACACAACATTACCAAAAGGGTACTACTGCGGCGGCATGAAATAAAGTAGTGTTGGTGAAGGTTTTAAGCAGGTTTATTAAATCATACCGCCATCACGGAACTCGCCCCGGCGCCGTGCATGCGCGCCGGGAGCGAGCCCGGAGGCTCTCAGCAGAGAGACACAAGAGTGAGTGTGTCAGCAGCAGTTGCAGGAATGAGACAGTGAGTTACAGAACTTGTGCAGTATTTATACCCAGTTACAGACAGTACATGAAAGGGCCTTCACAGCAGTTGGTATGATCAAAGAGACTGCAGACAGGCATGAGACATTTGCATCTGAGAGACACAGTAAGAACAGGATGCATGAACACAATGCATGAATGACGCATTAACATCACAGTCAAAACCGGAAAAAACCAGAAGAAGGGAGGCTGCCTGTAGACATCAATACACACATTTCACTGTTAAGTTAATTGCTCTAGTCGAGCGCTGTGTCTGTCTCAGTCTGGTGTGGGGGTCACGCCACACCGCTCCCCCCAGAGGGCTCGGCAGGGGGCCGAGACCTCGATACTGCCTTTGGCAGCGAGCAGGGAAAGCTCTGTGCAGGCGGAGGTGGAGGGGGGTGGGGGGTAGTAAGTGCCGGCAGGAGACGGTGAAATCGTCTGAGCCGCGCACAAATTGCTTGTGGGTCCGCGATGCCGAGGGGCTGTCCCGTTGAACGTGCCGAGGTCCACAAGAAGAAAAATTAGTCACTGACTCCTCCCGCGATTAAGTCCTGCAAGGATTAATAGCAGCCGTGAAGAAAAGACGAGGCTGCGTGGCGGCTGTAATAAAAGCAGAGGGACTGGCGTGTTGACTTTAGGTGCAGGCACAACCTTAAAGCTCTCGGAAACCGCAAACCGCTGAATTTCCCTTGTGCGCCGTGGCTGAGACCATTAGCCAATCCTTCGTGCATGCTGCGTGCGTGCTTCAGGTGTGAGGGCGGCCCTGAAGGCTCTGTGTGCAGCGGCGGAGGCTGCTGGCGGTCTGTGGAGCCGAATTTGTCCCGTGCGTGGTGCGCCGTCCTCGTAACTCCCCGGTGCGTGTGCCGGGGCTCCGTGCGTTGTTGGGCCAGCTGGAGAGGAGACAGGGTCAGGGAGCGTAATCATCCCTGTTCGATGTGTTGGAGCGGTGAAAGGAAGTAGACGATCTTTGTCCCTCGCGCTCGTGCAGATGCGTTGGAGTGGTGAGAAGGAGGAGATGATCTTTGTCATTCGCTCAGCCATGGTGCGTTCAGGTCCACGCGCTGCATTCTCCGTCGGCCATGGAGGTCGCCGTCGTGGAGAGGGGACGAGGTGCATGCGCTCTCGTGTGGAGGAGCTGTGAGCGCGGCCGGTCCAGCGTGGATGTGCCGATATAGGCGTGCAGATCTCACCATGAAGTTTGCTGCGGCTTTCCCGGTCGTGGGTGGTCTCCGGAGAGTTTCACCTGGAAACTCTGCGTCGAAGTCTCCCTGAAGCAGAAGGGAGGGCAGATCAGTCAGGCTGCCGCGTTCGCTTGTTGTCGGAGAATCCCCGCCAGGTGCTGCGTTCGCCGGCAGCGTGTTCGTTTCAGCGTCGGGTCACCAGTGCGGCGGCATGAAATAAAGCAGCGCTGGTGAAGGTTTTAAGCAGGTTTATTAAATCATACCGCCATCACGGAGCTCGCCCCGGCGCCGTGCATGCGCACCGGGAGCGAGCCCGGAGGCTCTCAGCAGAGAGACACAAGAGTGAGTGTGTCAGCAGCAGTTGCAGGAATGAGAGAGTGAGTTACAGAACTTGTGCAGTATTTATACCCAGTTACAGACAGTACATGAAAGGGCCTTCACAGCAGTTGGTATGATCAAAGAGACTGCAGACAGGCATGAGACATTTGCATCTGAGAGACACAGTAAGAACAGGATGCATGAACACAATGCATGAATGGCGCATTAACATCACAGTCAAAACCGGAAAAAAACAGAAGAAGCGAGGCTGCCTGTAGACATCAATACACACATTTCACTGTTAACTGCTCTAGTCGAGCACTGTGTCTGTCTCAGTCTGTTGTGGGGGTCACGCCACACTACACCTAAAGTGAGTAGGTGTTAGTGAGGGTTACACACAAAAATCTGGTAAGCGCAGGTGTTAGTGGGTCCTGTCCCCCATATACCCAGTAGTATACAGTGAGTGGTATACCGGTGGTGTTATACCAGTCGTTTGCTTGGTGAGTCACAGCTGAGCCTGACATCCCTGTACACCAGACAAGTACAGAGGATGGCTACCTCCAATTTAAATGACTCCCTCCCTTTGCACTGCAACTTTCAGCTTCTTCTCTCAAGACGGAGGTTTGCTGTCCCAAAAAGTAAAACCCAGCGCTACAGAAACAGTTTTGTTCCTGCTGCTGTCAAAGAGTTGAACAAGTTGTAACAATATATTGCACATAATTTAGGTACCCATTTATTAACTCCATTTTATATTTACTTATTTTTGTAGGATGTTATTTGGGTTCTAAATATTTTATTGTGTTTTAGGCCTTTGAGTTTTTAACCTCTTCGACTAGTCTTTAACTTTTTAATATGACCCTTCTCTCTTATCTCTGGTTTTTCTCTCATCTCTTTGTCTTTTTATACCCTGATTGATGGAGCCTTGAGTATTTTTATCATGTTTATAGTCCGCTTCATGTGTGCCTGTGTTTGTGTCTATGTTGAATGTAATTGTGGCTTGTAAATATTGTAACGTCGGGGCCATGTGAAGGGGGGCAGGGGTTTCCCAGCATGCTTTGACAATTGAAACGTTACTGTGTGTGTGTAGTAAATGTTATTACTGAGCTATTCTACTGCTGTGTAATTATAACTGCGTTATAATTACCCAGCAGTATTTCATAGGCAAGATTTATTATGTGTGTGTAACCGTGATTTAAACGGAGGTCTGGGAGAATGACCTCCCCTCCTGCCTGTGCTCAGAGTGTGTGTAAAATAAAACCCGTTCATCATAACCATCTTGCTCCATTTTCTTTGTGTGAACCTCGCAAACGTCACACTGGTGTCAGGAGTGGGATGGAGCAAATGGAAGCCAGGTGTAGAAGAACTTGGAAGAACGAGGCGATGTGATATATAAACCAAAGTTTATTATCAGCTCCTCTAACAAGTCTCATCCTAGTGCAGCAGCAGAAGAAGGAAAAAGAGAGCGAACACCTTCAGCTCTGTGAACTTATACTTGCACATAACAAAAGACATGCATATCAAAAGCTGACATCCCTCATTATCTTAATCCCCCCATTGTCTTCGTACTCCTCTTCATGGCCCTGGGGGGTCAGGGCAGCTCCTCCAGTCTCCACCGCAGTGCCTGGGAAGCTCTTTAATCTTCACTGGCGGCTGAGACTCTTTGTCCTGTTCTGAGGTGTGAAGTCGCTTTACATATGTAATCACCAAACATTCTCACATGCTTCAACATATGTAGGTTATGGAATATATGATTAATATAGACCACAGCCCCCCCCCCAAACGACTAAGAAAAGGACAATAGAAAAATTCACAGTTTAAGACAATTACTATGACATACTAACTGCTACACCTCTTGCCACAGAAGAAACTTTCCAGCAGCCATGCTCCTAAGAGAGTTCAGTGGTAATCATAACAGCATAGTAAAATCACAAGTCAGTCCTAAACTGTTGCAGCACAATTAGTGAACAACTGTTGAGTAGTTTGCATCAGTCTCTGTGCCGTCTGGGTTTTAATCTTCTCCCGAATCTGCTGTGGGTCCGCTTGGGCGTACTGCTGGGACCTTCCTGTAAGGAATCTGCAGCTTGGGGAGGAGAGTGATTAATTGTTCCCTGCAGGGGGGCTGAGTCTTTTCTCTTGGGGGGTCTACCCGGCCAAGGTGCTCTCGCCAACCGTGCAGGCTTGTCTCTCAACAAGAAGGCAGGTTTAAGTCTGTCAATGCTGACTGTTTTTCTATCCCCAAAATCAAGCACCAAGTGTTTATCACCAGGTTCCAGCACTCTGAATGGCCCATCGTATGCTGGGCGGAAAGTTGGTTTTAAAGCTTCATGCCTAACAAAAACGAATTCAGCGTTCTTTAAAGCTTGTGGGACAAAAACCCGTGGAAAAGAGTGATGTGCCGGTCCGGGGAGAGAGTCCGGTCCGTTGCTGCCCAAAAACCTCGGGGCTAGAAAATGCCCTGGCTCCGGGTTCTCTGGTAAAAATTCACCTGGGAGCCTGAGAGGTTGTGCAAAAACTAATTCTGCTGGAGAGGCGTCTAGATCCTCTTTGGGCGCAGCACGCAACCCCAATAAAACCCAGGGAAGTTTATTTACCCAATTTGTATCCGTTAGTGAGGCTCTGAGGGCGGCCTTTAAAGACCTGTGAAAACACTCGCATAACCCATTAGCCTGAGGGTGATAAGCGGTGGTGCGGTGAATTGTTGCCCCTAAGCTGCTGGACATGGCTGACCAAAGCTCCGAGACAAATTGAGGCCCCCTATCGGACGTGATGTCCGATGGGATGCCGAAACGTGCCACCCAGTTTGACAGAAAAACGCAAGCGACTTCCTCCGCTGTGGTTGACGCCAGAGGGACTGCCTCTGGCCAGCGCGTGGTGCGGTCTATCATTGTTAACAGGTGTGTGAAACCTTGGGAGGAAGGTAGTGGCCCCACGAGGTCGACATGAACGTGATCGAACCTTCTAGCAGGGATTGGAAAAGGCTCCAGAGGGGCTTTTGTGTGTTTGTGTATTTTGGCGTGCTGACAAGAAATGCAAGTTTTTGCCCATTCTTTTACGTTTTTGCGCAGGCCAGGCCACACAAACTTTTCGGCGACCATTTTTAACCGAGGCGCGCACACCTGGGTGTGCGAGGGAGTGAATTGAGTCGAAAATACGGCGGCGCCATGCAGCTGGGACTAACGGGCCAGGTCGGCCGGTTGAGATATCGCATATTAGGGGGGGCATGCCGTCGCGTAAACCCCTTTCCTCCAGCCTTAACCCTGTTGGTCCAGACAAGAGTGCGCGCACGTCCGCGTCACTACTTTGTTCCTCTGCCATGGCTGCATAATCTATCCCTGCATGGATTGGGGCCGCGTATGTGTCCGCGTTGGTGAAGAGTTCTGCGGCTGAGGCAGTATAATCTGTCTCCTCGCGCTCTGACGATGTCACAGCGCGAGAGAGGCAGTCTGCTACCACGTTAAGTTTGCCTGCCACATGTCGAATGTCTGTGGTGAACTCTGAAATCGCAGCCAGCTGTCTTTGTTGCCTGCCTGACCACGGTTCGGAAATTTTAGCCATAGCAAAGGTGAGCGGTTTGTCGTCTACAAAAGCCGTGAAACTCCGCCCTTCTAACCAGAACTGGAAGTGGCGGATGGATAAAAGAAGCGCTAGCAGCTCCCTGTCAAAAGTGCTGTATTTACGCTCGGTTTGGTTAAGCAATTTGCTGAAGAATGCCAAAGGTTGCCAGATTCCGCTGACATGTTGTTCTACAACTGCCCCTATAGCTAGGTCCGAAGCGTCTGTGGTTAGCGCAATGCGGGCCGAGGGATCGGGGTGAACCAACAATGTGGCATTAGCTAGGGCGCTTTTTACTTCCGCGAAGGCGCGTTCGTGCTCCAGGGTCCATTCGACCGCGTTGGAAGCTTTTTGTTTTCTGAGCGCGTCATATAGGGGCTGCATGAGCTGAGCTGCGTGGGGGAGGAAACGGTTGTAAAAATTAACCATGCCCAAAAATTCCTGCAGCGATTTGACCGTTTGTGGCCGTGGGAAACTTTTTATCGCGTGAACTTTGAAAGTGGGACTGCCCCCTTCGGAGAAACTCTGTGTCCTAAAAAATCAATTTGTGACACGCTAAATTTGCATTTGGCTGGATTGATTATTAACCCGTGCTCTTCTAGCCTCTGAAAAACCATAGTGAGATGCCGCTCGTGTTCTTCCTCAGACGGGCTGGCTACCAGCATATCGTCGAGGTAGACGAAAACAAAAGGGAGGTCGCGTAATACTGCGTCCATCATCCGCTGAAAGGTTTGAGCAGCGCGTTTGAGGCCGAAAGGCATTCGCAAAAATTCAAAAAAGGCCGAAAGGGGTTATTACAGCTGTTTTAGAAATGTCCTCTGCTCGAACTGGGACTTGATGATAACCGCGGACCAGGTCTATTTTTGAAAAAATGCGCGCACCCGCCAGATGCAGTGAAAAATCCTGAATGTGAGGAATTGGGTAGCGGTCATGCGCTGTCGCATTGTTTAATCTGCAGTAATCGCCGCACGGTCTCCAAGAACCGTCGGATTTCGGAACCATGTGAAGTGGTGAGGCCCAGGGGCTTTTCGAGCGTCTAATAATGCCTAATTTTTCAAGGGTGGTAAACTCGTCCCGAGCTATGGCGAGCTTGGCCGCGTCTAAGCGCCGAGCTTTGGCAAATACGGGTGGGCCCGTTGTGGGAATAAAATGTTCAACCCCGTGTTTAGCCACTGTGGCTGAGAATTTGGGAATTGTGAGTGCTGGAAATTGGGTGAGGAGTTGATCAAACTTACCTCCTGCTGTGGTGACGCTAGCCTGCACGGGTGGTGGAGAAAGTCGAGCTGAGCAGGGAATAGAAGCAAAGGACAGCGCATTAACCAAGTGCCTGTTCGCTAGATCAACTAATAACCCATGTGCACACAAAAAATCTGCACCCAACAAGTTAAAACTCACCGCCGCTACAACAAATGTCCATCTGTAGTTGCGGCCGTGGATGCAGAGGTGCAGGCTCTTTTCGCCAAAAGTGTCGATGGTGGAGCCGTTGGCTGCCACCGCTCCATTGCCCCGGGGGCCCATGGCCCGGTCTGCTTGGGAGGGCATGACAAAACTTAGTTGAGCTCCCGTGTCGATAAGGAACCGCTTGCCGGTGTGTCCGTCCGTCACATATAAAAGCTTGCTTTTTTCGCCGAGAACCGCCGCTGTTAACGGCTCTCGGCTTCGGCATTTTCCGGAAATTGTGAATTTGCAGGGGGGAACGCATTTGTAAGCCTTCTCGGCGAAGCGGTGGTGGTAATAACAAACGTCGCTCCGTCTGTTGCGTCCTGGCCATGTCGCTGTCACCGCGGGCTGATTCTGCTCGGTGATTTGTGGCTCCTCATGGCTCCGGACATCAGCGTTGAGGTCTGCGGATGCTGCTGTGGGTGTCTGCTCCTTGCAGGCGTTGACGAGCCGTTGAGCTTCGTGAGCCAGCATGCGGAAGTCTTGCTGGGTGCTGTATCGCATGTTGGCCAGTGTCCCTCTCATGTGTGGCGGCAGCGTACTGAGGAATATGAAATGGAAGAGGAAGTTGTCATTGTCCTCTTCTTTAAGTTGCAGCAAGTCTTCCATGAGGGCCTTGGGTCTGCCTCCTCTGTGGCCGTAAACCGCCAGGATCCTCTCGGCTCTCTCCTCGGCTGAGGGGACGTAATTTGCCACGATGGTCGCTTTCAGTTCTTCATATTTGTCCTGGGCCGGCGGCTGTTGGATTATGCTCCGCGCACATCTCGAAGTGGCGGCGTTGAGTTTGGCGACGATGTGATAGAACTTTGTATCGTCAGCCGTGATGCTCGCAAGTGCAAACTGGGCTTCAGCTTGCAGAAACCACGAGGCGGGGTCTTCCTGCCAGAAGTCCGGCAGGTTGACGGTGACGGCGTTTGTGTAGACCGTCACTGCTGTGTCCGCAGGGTGAGAGTGCCTTGCTTCGGCTCTCACAGCGGCGCTGGTGCTCGGTTGAGCCCTCTTTATTACTTCTGCCGTGGGGGAACGTCGTCCATCTGTTCCCCTGTCTGCATGGGCGCCGGCGTCTGCCTGGGTCGCCACAGATGAGTCGATCGCGGGGGAACGCCTCTGGTCCATCCTTACGTCAGGGTCACCAGTGTAGAAGAGCTTGGAAGAACGAGGCGATGTGATATATAAACCAAAGTTTATTATCAGCTCCTCTAACAAGTCTCATCCTAGTGCAGCAGCAGAAGAAGGAAAAAGAGACCGAACACCTTCGGCTCTATGAACTTATACTTGCACATAACAAAAGACATGCATATCCAAAGCTGACATCCCTCATTATCTTAATCCCCCCCATTGTCTTCGTACTCCTCCTCATGGCCCTGGGGGGTCAGGGCAGCTCCTCCGGTCTCCACAGCAGTGCCTGGGAAGCTCTTTCATCTTCACTGGCGGCTGAGACTCTTTGTCCTGTTCTGAGGTGTGAAGTCGCCTTACATATGTAATCACCAAACATTCTCACATGCTTCAACATATGTAGGTTATGGAATATATGATTAATATAGACCACACCAGGATCAGAATGGAGATCCAGCAGCTGGAGCAGGCCATTGCCCAGCTGATGATGGACGATGAGACCGAGACACCACCACCGGGAGCCGGGATGAACGAAGCGGCGGACCCAACGGGGCCAGCGCACCCCGCCTCCTGTCTTTTTCAAGACAGAGCGGGCGGAACAGAGCAAACATTCCACCCTTCTCAGGACAGGATGGGCTGGCGACCTCACAGCGATCAGGAGTGGCGAGCGATCAGGAGACGACCACCCCACCTGTTCAACAGCGGGCCAAGATTCCCCGTTTCAACGGCGAAGCCACATTGGACGACTACCTGACACAGGTCGAGCTGACCGCGGCGCTGAACGGCTGGTCGCCAGAGGAAACTGCCGTACAGGTCGCGCTGGCTTGGAAGGGAAAGCCCTCTGCACGCTCTCTGATATCCTGCCTGAGGAGCGCCACAGCTGGCCAGCACTACAAGGGGCGCTCCAGAGACGATTTGGGAGAATAGCGGACGCTGAGCATGCCCAAGAACAACTGACCCGCCGCCGCCGGAACCACCAGGAAAAACTAGGAGCCTATGCTGTAGACATATGGCTGTTAACCCGGCGCAGCTACCCAGATTTCGCACCGGAGGCAGTAGAGAAGCTCGCCCTCCGGAGTTTCATCCAAGGTCTCCGCCTGGCCCAGCTCCAGAGCCACGTACGGCTCCACGCCGCGAGCGACTGGAAGACTGCAGTGGCAGAAGCAGAGCGGGCAGAGCCGCTAATAAATCGCACAACTGAAGCGCCAATGCACAGCCGAAGAACCTACCAGGCTACGATGGAGAGCGAGGGGGAGGAGGAGGAATTACGGCAGACCACGGTGGCGCGTCCATGGAGAAGATGGCCGCGGCGGCGCGAGGAAGGGTGCTTCCGCTGCGGAGAGATGGGACACATCGCACGATACTGCCCCGCACCCACCCCACGACAAACTGGCCCCTCGCCGGCGTTAAACTAGAGCGAGGTGGCGTGAACGGGGACAGGCCACCTCCAGCAGATGTTTCCCCCGAGGAGCCGGCACCGCGCGTGGGCCGAGTTGGACACTCTCCAGGGATGTATCTACAGTGCAGCTTGGGGAAGACGTCGATCCAGGCCCTGATTGACACCGGCTCTACAATCTCTCTCTTCCTCCACACTGGTGACCCTTGACGAAGAATGGAACACGAGGCCAACACCCCAGAGATGACCCGGACGGGAAGCCTCAGCACGTGTCATGGTGTGACCCTCGCCTGAGCTTTTTACCTCCACACGAGGGAGAATGACCGGCTGCTCCCTCTCACCGCGCTGTGGACACAGAGGACCAGAGAACGCCTGCAACCTCTTCATTCTCACCGGAGTGCAGCGCTGGGACCAAAAACGCACCATGAACGATACGAGCAACGCACAGAAACAGCCTGAATGGGGACAATCAACGCCGACTGCGCTGATTTACACCGAGCTCCCTAACTCTGACTCAACTCTCGACAACGGACCTTCTGCGCAACTTTCAGCTATGTGGTTACTGCGCCAAGCGCGCACAACGGACAAACCGGCTCCACAGACTGATACAGTGTCCTCCACCGCTGCACATGCCCAAGTAAAACGGCCGATTGCCACCCGCGAAACCTTCAGGGCTGCTCGTGCACCTGAAGCATACGTGCAGCCAGCACACAGGATTTTGTATGAGTTTTCCAGCCACGGCACACAAGGGGAATTTAGCAGATTGCTTTCCCCGATGACTTTAGGGCTGTTTCCCGCACCTAAAGCCAAACTGCCGAGTCCCTGACACAGCTTCAGTTTATCACAGCCACTATGCATCCTCGGGGAATTTGGCCGCTCGCCTTCCCCACATACTCGCTGGACCAAAACACGAGAGAAGTCAGAGATATAATTTCTTCACAGCTGCTGTGGATCTCCGCCACATTTAACGGGAAAAGTTCCTCACCATCGCGGATCCACACGCAATTTTTGCGCGGCCCAGACACCATATCCCGGGCCGGCACTCGCTTATTCCCACCCCCTCAACCTCCTCCTGCACAGAGCTTTTCCCACACCTCACTCCCTAAGCCGACTGATTGCCGTCTGGTTCCATTATGCAAGAAACACAACGGCCCGTGCGCCCATGATCCACGGCCGTTCAACTTGCTGGAACTCTGAACGGAAAACACTGCCCTTTCCACCCCTCCCCCGTCCCCCCACGGACTGACATGCCCTCCGACAGTTCTACCAGAGCTGGAGCCAAACTACGGGGGGGGGCTGGTGTGATGACGCTAAACACAGCAGGGAGACATTCCTCTGGGACATTGTTCTGGAGCTTTCTTCACACCCAGCAGCAGGGCTGGAAGCAGCAGAGGACAATTGACCTGTGGACAGGGAACCACAGGAAGCAGTCAGACAGGACTGTATGCATGCGTTCCTGAGCCAGCCAATGTCATGCTAATCATGTGTACTGACTGATGTGTATTAGATGACAATTGATATGCTACTGTGCCATGCATTCCGTCTGTATCACTGTATAAAAGAGCTGACTTTACACGCCTCACTAGCGCACTCAGACAGCAGTGCACACACAGCGCTGCAGTGTGTCTCATGATGTGTCTCATGATGATGGAGGCGCCGTGTCTCGCCTGAACTTATTTTGTTCCTCCACAGCGAAAGAATACAGTTCTTGTGCCATTCAGCTCGTTGCCTCGCCTGCATCCTTTCTCCAGTGCTTCATTAGAACAAACTAGTGCATGCCCATAGAAAGCAGGTATTCTTGTCTGAAAACAAGTAGTCCAATTAGACTTTACAGGCCCAAATGTAGGGTGTGTTTGTACATGGAATACAAAGAGGAGTAGCCTATATGTAGGCAATCACACATGTTAGTGTTCAGTCCCTTTTATATTTGTCGAAGTCTAAGATTTATTTGATTTCGTGAATATTAATTACAGAATTATTGAAAATGAATGGGACATCCAGTATTAGCGACTGTTTAAGAACTGTTTGTGTGATCTTTTATGAGTTATATTCAAAGTGTTTTATCTTGCACTTTGGGGAATGGGAGTTGTTCAGTCATAATCGTTTTAGTTTATAGTCTATCTTCAATACACCCAAGCAGTACTATAACAGGACACATTTACAAATATTAGAGACTCATTGTAGTGCATCGTTTTATATTGTAACGTTGGGGCCATGTTAAGTGAATTTCCCAGCATGCTTTGCCAGTTTGAAACGTTACTGTGTGTGTTAAATGTGTTATTTCTGAGTTATACTGCTGGGTCATTATAACTGCATTATAATGACCCAGCAGTGTTTAGCAGGATTAGGGCAAGATGTATCATGTGTGTGTAACCATGATTCAAACAGGGGTCTGTGAGAATGACCTCCCCTGCTCTGTGTACTAAGTGGCAAGTTGGGGTTGGGGTGTGTGTAAAATAAATCTGGTTGATCACAGCCATCTGCTCCATTTTCTTTGTGTGAACCCTTGCAAACGTCACACTGGTGTGTCAGGAGTGGGATGGAGCAAATGGAAGGGATCAGAATGGAGATCCGGCAGCTGGAGCAGGCCATTGCTCAGCTGACAATGGATGACGAGACACCACCACCGGGAGCCTGGAGCCGGGACGAACGAAGCGGCAGACCTGACGGGGCCAGCGCACCCCGCCTCCTGTCTTTTTCAAGACAGAGCGGGCAGAACAGAGCAAACGTTCCACCCTTCTCAGGACAGCACGGGCTGGCGACCCCACAGCGATCAAGGGTGGCGATCGATCAGGAAACGACCACCCCACCTGTTCGACAGCGGGCCAAGATTCCCCGTTTCAACGGCGAAGCCACATTAGATGACTACCTGACACAGGTCGAGCTGACTGCGGCGCTGAACGGCTGGTCACCAGAGGAAACCGCTGTACAGGTCGCGCTGGCCTTGGAAGGGAAAGCCCTCTGCACGCTCTCTGATCTCCGGCCCGAGGAGCGCCACAGCTGGCCAGCACTACAAGGGGCGCTCCAGAGACGATTTGGGAGAATAGCGGACGCTGAGCACGCCCAAGAACAACTGACCCGCCGCCGCCGGAACCACCAGGAGAAACTGGGAGCCTATGCTGCAGACATATGGCTGTTAACCCGGCGCAGCTACCCAGATTTCGCGCCGGAGGCAGTAGAGAAGCTCGCCCTCCGGAGCTTCATCCAAGGTCTCCGCCCGGCCCAGCTCCAGAGCCACGTACGGCTCCACGCCGCGAGCGACTGGAAGACTGCAGTGGCAGAAGCAGAGCGGGCAGAGCCGCTAATAAATCGCACCGCTGAAGCAGCAACGCACAGCCGAAGAACCTACCAGGCTACGATGGAGAGCGAGGGGGAGGAGGAGGAATTACGGCAGACCACGGCGGCGCGTCCACGGAGAAGATGGCCTCGGCGGCGCGAGGAAGGGTGCTTCCGCTGCGGAGAGATGGGACACATCGCGCGATACTGCCCCGCACCCACCCCACGACAAACCGGCCCCTCGCCGGCGTTAAACTAGAGCGAGGTGGCGTGAACGGGGACAGGCCACCTCCAGCAGATGTTTCCCCCGAGGAGCCGGCACCGCGCGTGGGCCGAGTTGGACACTCTCCAGGGATCTATCTACAGTGCAGCTTGGGGAAGACGTCGATCCGGGCCCTGATTGACACCGGCTCTACAATCTCCTTGGTTCGACCGGGCGTACTGCCGGGCACGAGCAAGACGGCTCCGCGGGGGTGGGAACCCACCGAGCGCTGCGTCACCACAGCTACCGGTGAGCGCGCCCGACTGAAGGGGCGGAGAGTGCTGGTGGTGGGGGTGGCCGGTCAGAACATAAGACACCCGTTCTGGCTGGCTGACATCCAAGACCCCTGTATTATTGGATTAGACCTGCTCACAGCCTGGCATGCCAAGATCGACAACGCCGGACCTTCCCTCCAGCTGGGAAACCGGACCATCACGCTCCACAGCAGAACCCAGAGAAGGGACGCGGGGGCCCGCGCAATCGAGGGATCGCCAAGACAGACCGGACCAGGCAGGCCACCGCGAGGACTGAACACGATGACGTCACCAGCGCGGACAGAGGGAGCACGAGCACACACAGGGACAGCAAGGGGAGGGGCCAACGTGTCAGCAGAGACGGAGCAGGCGGTGGAGGAATTATTTCAGCGGAGCTGCAGCGGGCTGGACCCGGAACAGAGACGCCAGCTGCGGGAGCTATTGGACTATTACGTGGGTGTTTTCGCTGCGAAGGATGAGGAATGCGGCCGGACCGGGTTGGTGCAGCACGAGATCGACACCGGTGAGGCCAGGCCGATTCGACTCCACCCACGCCGGCTGCCCTTTTCAAGGCGGGCAGCGGCGGAACAAAAAGTGCGAGAAATGCTGGAGGCAGATGTTATTGAGCCCTCCAGCAGCCCCTGGGCAGCGCCTGTGGTGCTGGTCAAGAAGAAGGACGGGTCGTGGCGGTTCTGTATGGATTACCGACGCCTGAACGATGCCACCAGGAAAGATTCCTACCCCCTGCCCCGCATCGATGACGCGCTGGACCACATCGCCGGCTCCAGCTGGTTCAGCTCGCTGGATCTACGCAGCGGCTATTGGCAGGTAGAGCTGTCACCCGAGGCCCGCCAAAAAACAGCCTTCTCCATCGGGCAGGGACTGTACCAGTTTAAAGTGATGCCATTTGGACTCTGCAACGCTCCGGCCACCTTTGAGCGCTTGATGGAGCGAGTGCTGGCTCACGTGCCCAGGAGCCGCTGCGTTGTTTACCTGGATGACCTGCTGGTGCATGCAGCTGATTTTGACAACGCCCTGTCAAACCTCCGAGAGGTGCTGGGAGCCATCCAGCAGGCGGGGCTACGGTTACACCCTAGGAAATGCCACCTGTTCCGGCGAGAGACCACCTTTTTGGACCACGTCGTCAGCGCAGCGGGGGTCGCCACCGACCCGGAAAAAGTGGCAACAGTGAGAGACTGGCCAGTGCCGCGGAACGTTGGAGAACTGAGGAGTTTTCTTGGATTGGCCTCCTATTATAGGAAGTTTGTGAAAGACTTCGCCACCATTGCCAGCCCGCTGCATCAGCTGACGCAGAAAGGACGCACGTTCCAGTGGAGTGACAGCTGTGCTGCCGCTTTCTGCCAGCTTCGCGCAGCGCTCATCAGAGCCCCCATCCTGCGGTATCCTGACCCGAGCCGCCCTTTCATTGTGGACACGGACGCCAGCAACCAGGGCATCGGGGCGGTGCTATCCCAGGAGGGAGAGCATGGAGAGCAGGCAGTCGCTTACTTCAGCCGCACTCTCAGCAGAGCCGAGAGAAATTACTGTGTGACTCGCAGAGAGCTGCTGGCTGTCATTCAAGGACTGCGTCATTTCCGCCCGTATGTGTACGGTGGGAGGTTCCAGCTCAGGACGGACCACGCTTCCCTGACCTGGTTGTTAAATTTCAAAGAACCGGATGGACAGTTGGCGAGGTGGCTGGAGGCACTGCAGGATTATAATTTCCAGATTGTGCATCGGGCAGGCCGCCTCCATGCCAACGCTGACGCGCTGTCTCGGCGCCCCTGCGCGACAGAGGAGTGTCGTCACTGTCAACGGGCTGAAGATCGGGACCAAATCGCCCCACGGGCTGCCGCTCTCCGAGCCGCTGCGAGCAGGAATCACGCAGCGACGCACAGCCCCTCCTCAGATGATCAGGCAGTTCTCCCCGGCGATGACGTCACAGAGGTTCTTGGCACGCAGCAGCTGCAGAGCGAGCAGGACAGAGACTCGGTCATTTCGCGGGTTCGGCAGTGGCTGGACGCAGGGCAGCGGCCCGCCTGGGAGGTTGTGTCACCGCTGGACCCAGAGACTAAGGCCCTGCACTCCCAGTGGGCCAACCTCCGCTGTCATGAGGGCGTGGTGTATCGGCAGTGGCAGACTCCAGCTGGGCAGCGGCACATTTGGCAGCTGCTGGTTCCTCGTCGACTCCGGCCCAAAGTACTCCAGCTGGTTCATGGGGCGGTAGGAGCGGGCCACTTCGGGGTGACAAAGACGCTGCAGCGCCTTCGGGCCCGGTTCTACTGGCCCGGCTGTCATCAGGACGTGGAGCTCCACGTTCATCGCTGTGACACCTGCACAGCTCAGAAGGGACCAACTCAGCGATCCCACGCTCCCCTGCAGCAGTACCGGGTGGGAGCACCGATGGAGCGAGTGGGAGTGGACATCCTGGGCCCTTTCCCGACCACGGACCGGGGGAACCGCTACGTGCTGGTCGCGATGGATTATTTCACTAAGTGGCCGGAGGCGTACGCGGTCCCGGATCAGAGCGCCGCTACGACGGCATCAAAGCTGGTGGATGAAATGTTCTGTCGGTTTGGCGCACCGGAGGAGCTGCACAGCGATCAGGGTCGGAACTTCGAGGCGGGGGTCTTCGGAGAGGTCTGCAAACGGCAGGGCATCCGGAAGACCCGGACCACCCCACTGCATCCACAGAGCGACGGCCTGGTCGAACGATTCAACCGGACCCTCACCACCCAGCTCGCTATCCTAGTGGACCAGCGACAGCGAGACTGGGACCTGCATCTGCCTTTTGTTTTGTGGGCGTACCGGACGGCTGCTCAGGAATCTACCCGGTGCACCCCTGCGGCGCTCATGTTTGGACGCGAGCTGCGCACACCGGTGGATTTGGTATTCGGTTGCCCCCCTGAGCCGGAGGTGGAAGGAAAACCTGGATTGGATTATTTTTTTTGTTTGAAAGAACGTCTCCACACGGTGCACGAGCTGGCTCGCGAGGCCCTGGCAGCGGCAGGGGGTCGGCAGAAGCGAGCGTACGACTCCCGCTGCCAGGGGAGGGACTTTGCACCGGGAGATCGAGTCTGGGTTTTCTGCCCTGAGAGGAAGAGAGGACGATCACCGAAGCTGGCGAGCCAGTGGTCGGGGCCATGCGTGGTCCTGGAGAGACTGTCAGATGTGGTGTACAGGGTGAGGCTTAGAAAAAGGGACCGGGTTGTGGTCCTTCATCGTGACCGTCTCGCCCCGTATCGGCCATCTGCACCGCTGGTGGACGAACCGGAGCTTCCATCCCGGCCCGATACCCCGACCGAGACCCAGATGGACACTAGGGGGCCTGTACGTGTTGGCCACCGGCGCCGAAGACCGCCCCGACACCTGGATGAGTTTGTATTGGACTTTTAAATTGGACTTTAATTTTTCTGGGGACAGAAACCAGTCCGGGGGGGGGCGGCAGTGTAACATTGGGGCCATGTTAAGTGAATTTCCCAGCATGCTTTGCCAGTTTGAAACGTTACTGTGTGTGTTAAATGTGTTATTTCTGAGTTATACTGCTGGGTCATAACTGCATTATAATGACCCAGCAGTGTTTAGCAGGATTAGGGCAAGATGTATCATGTGTGTGTAACCATGATTCAAACAGGGGTCTGTGAGAATGACCTCCCCTGCTCTGTGTACTAAGTGGCAAGTTGGGGTTGGGGTGTGTGTAAAATAAATCTGGTTGATCACAGCCATCTGCTCCATTTTCTTTGTGTGAACCCTTGCAAACGTCACAATATTTTAGCAATATTGTAAGAACAAAACACCCAACATCATTATACTCAGAATAATAATAATAATAATTCATTTCGTTATTTGGGTGGTTTTTGTCATGGTCGTCTTTCAGTCATAGCATGCATATACATATGTGTCCACATATGATATGCAATTCATCTGGCCATTCTGCTCCATAATCATGGTGGTATTAATAACTTTTAATTTTTAGATAGCCATGCACCGGGAGGAGTGCCATGTTGAACCCACGGTGCCACAAAGGACAGCGGTGGCACGGGTGAAGCAGCAGCTGAGACTCCGTCCCGTTAATCGAGCAGGCTGGGCTTGGCTCCCTGGGAAGGACTGCGATAAGCCGGTCTGGCTGCTGTCGCCCTGCGAAACGTGCACCTCATATTCTCCACCTATCCATGGCCAATCCTATCTGAAAAATGCACTTTGAGAAAACTTAAAAAAAAAACAACTTTTGTTTTCTTGCAGAATGCCATTTTTTTTTTTTCATCAGAATAATTTTCTGTCACAATAAAGGGCGGGACTGTCTTGCAGACAGATAGGAGCAGTCTTCCTTGTTCTCGTCATCCTAAGTGAAATCCGTAAATCAGAAAATCCTGCAGATAGGTTTTGCGTTTCAGCCATCGATATGCTGAATTATCATTTTGAGCTACACAATCATGGCAACATTATAGTATAATTTTTTTTAAGCATTAAATCATCAGTGTTTTCTTTTTCTGGTCAAATTTGTCACTTTTCACTTTCTTGTTTTGTTTGTGGAGCGCTCTGATGACTGGTTGTGATGCAATCCAAAACCCCACCCATACTTCTGGAAGCCAGAGCATGAAGAAAGCGGTGGCTAAACCTTTACTGATGAAAATGACATATTTTCAATGAACAACTCCATACTTGGGAATGCACACTCTCAAAACCTCAGCAAAGCACTTATAAAATCTGAGGTCAGTCTGACAAATGGTTTGAGAGATATCTGAGGAACACACAGACAGACACACATGCACAGAGATTTATTGCATTTCTAGATGGATGAAAGCACCAAGGTGCTGATGCCTTAGTGCCAGAGGCTTGGTGGAGGTATGTGTTCTTGGATCATCACCAAAGTGTTATGGGTTCCTCTCTAGCCCAAGGACCACCTGTGGTAAAAATTTCATCCAAAGCCATCCAGTAGTTTTAGAGTACATACATGCGCAGTGAAAATAATCTGCAATTCACATGACTGGACTGTCGGTGGCAGCCAAGAGCCACCAAACTGATTTGAACAGCTGCAATCCAAACACAAAAGAAGAGCACTAAATGGCAGAAGCGATGGAGGTACGTGAATACAATGACAATTAAGATGAACAGGAGCTTTTGCCGTTTAGTGGCAGAGGAAGAAAACTGACGGGCAAAAAGACGTCTATTTGTTTATCCAGTATTGGTGAGTTGCTCAGTACTTCCCTCTGGCGGGAGCTTCCGGGCACATGCGCAGTTCACTGCAACCATTTGCAGGCAAGGAATGTTGGGATTTGTAGTTTGGACGGTACAGGCGAGTTAAATTTGTGTTTATTTATAAAACAAAGCCTTATCTCAGGATTCTGGCAAATTAAATTGAGAAAATATGGCGATATAATGATACAAGCCTTTAGTTCCACTTAATTTTGACCTGGCAAGCGGAAACAGACAGGCAGATGGACAGATCCGCACACAGACGCATTGAGAGATTACCGTATGTCTCAGTTTTCACCGAGGCATAATGAAATCAAGCACATTGGGCACATAGTGCAAATGGACTGAAACCAGATAACGAAAAAGTGAGAGCCATAACACAGCTACAACCACCCCAAAACAAACACTTGTCGGACATCAGTGCTCCTTTAAGCAAACTGCTGGAGAGTGGCACTGAGAGGAAGCACAAGAGTTTTGAAAATCTAAAACACCTGGTCATGAATGTTCCAACTTTGAAGTTTTATGATGTCAACCAGTAATCCTATCCGTGGATGCCTCAGCCTGCAGCTTATGGATCAAGAACACTTACTGGCTGTCAACGCAGGTACGCTCAAATTGAGAAAGAGCTACTAGCTATTTTATATGGTTGTGAGAAGTTCCATGAATATGTTTATGAGGAAGACAAATGTTGAGTGTGACCATAAATCACTAGAGACCATCTTTAAAAAACCTACACAGCAAGCTCCAGTGAGATTGCAGAGAATGCTGCTCAGACTGCAAAAGTACAGTTTGAAAGTTAACCATTGCCCCGGAAAAGAGCTTCACATTGCAGATGCATTGAGCCAAGAGGTTCTTAAGGAACAAAGATCTGCTTGAGAAAGAACTAAAAGTGAACACAATAACAGCATCTACCAGTTTAAGAGAAAAAACGAACACTTTAAAAAAAAAAAAAGCTACAGCTGATGATCCTGAGATGCAAATACTACAAGACATCACATTAAGCGGATGGCCAGATAAAAGAAGCGCAGAAGTAACCCTATTGGATATTTAGGGAAGAGACCACATGCACAGCTGGACTGATGTTTAAGGCAGCAAAACTTGTCGTCCCATGCCAGCTGAGACAAGTAACGCTTTACAAAATACATGAGTCACACTTAGGAATAATCAAGTGTAAAAGGCAAGAGACATTTTGTACTGGCCATACGTCTTCACACACACACTGAGGGGATGGTGTCTCAGTGTGCCGTTTGCAGCGAGCACAGGAACCGTAATCCGAGAGAGCCATTACCGTCGCATCCTGTTGCAGAAGGACCATTGAAGAAAGTGGGAACGGATCTCTTTAACTACAAAGTGTCTGAGTTTCTGTTGTGTGTGGACCGTTTCTCAAAATTCCCAGAAATCAGTAAGTTGAGAGATACCACTAGTGGCAGTGTCATAGTCACACTAAAGTCAGTGTTCACCAGACATGGCATTCCAAAGATTCAAAGATTTTATTTGTCAATACTACTATACATACAGGAGAATTGAAATGGCATTTTCTCTCTTCAGTGGTGTGCACAATATAAAAAAGAAAATGGAATAAGACTGGAAAAACAACAACAGCACTCGATGTACAGTAATGCTACCCGTAGCGCAAATGGTGACAAAAGATAGACCCAGACCTCCCATAGTGCAAATAGAGATAAACGATGAGACCCAGCAAGCTTATATACAGAAAAGTACAGCAGTAATACTCATAGTACCAAGTTCAATGTGGTAGTGTAGATGCAGACAGTGAAAGATAGGACTGCACATGACCAATATTGCAATGACAGACAGCAGCAGATATGACGTGTGTAAATGGTTGCAGTAAAGTGCAGAGACGTACAGCAGCAAATGTTTGACTGTTTGTGTCCCAGTCTTTCTGTGCCAACAGCTGAGGTAGTTATTGTGCAGGTGAGTACATTACAGTCTGGGGGAGTGGGGGGGGGGGGAGTGGACAGAGTTCAGGGTCCTGATGGCCTGATGAACAAAGCTGTTTAGCAGTCTTGTAGAGTGGGCCCGGAGGCTCCAGTACCTTTTCCCCAAGGGCAGGGGACTGAAGAGGGAGTGTGAGGGGTGTGAGGTGTTGCCTGCAATGTTGATGGCTCTGTGGGTGAGGTAGATGTCGGGGGGGGGGGGGCAGAGGGGCACTGATGATTTTGCTGGCTGCTTTCACTGTGTTGTAGTGTCTTCCGGCAAGAGGCAGTGCAGCTTCCATACCACACTGTGATGCAGCTGGTGAGAATGCTCTCAACGGTGCCTTGGTAGAATTAGTACATGATGGGGGGGGGGGGGGGGAGAGACTCGTGCTCTCCTCAGTATGCAGAGGAAATGGAGGCGACTTTGAGCCTTCTTGGTCAGTGATGTGCTGTTATTAGACCAGGAGAGGTCCTCAGATGTGCACTCCCAGGAACTTGGTGCTGCTCACTCTCTCCACAGCAGCTCCATCGACGATCAGAGGGAGATGCTGTGTCCCCTCCTGAAGTCAACCACAGTCTCCTTGGTTTTTCCCACATTCAGGAAGAGGTTATTGTCTTTACACCACTGGACCAGTTGGCTCACCTCATTTCTGTAGTTGGCCTCCTCATTGTTGGTGATGAGGCCCACCACCACTGTCAGCCGCAAACTTGATGTGGTTGGTGTTGTAGACTGGTATACAGTCATGGGTCAGCAGGGTGAAGAGCAGCGGGCTGAGCACGCACCCTTGTGGGGCCCCTGTGCTCAGTGTGATGGTCTCTGATGTGTTGCTGCCAACCCACACATTCTGTGGCCTCCCTGTGAGAAAGTCCAGCACCCAGTTACAGAGAGAGGTTTTGAGTCCCAAGTGTCTGAGTTTTTGTATTAGGTGCTGGGGGATGATTGTGCTGAATGCTGAAGTCCAAGAACAGCATTTGCACGTAGGAGTTTGTTGAGTCCAGATGGGTGAGGGCTGGATGGAGAGCAGCAGTGATGGCATCCTCTGTGGATCCGTTTGACCTGTATGCAAATTGAGATGGGTCGTGGGAGGATGGACTTTATGTTCTGCATGACCAGCTGCTCGAAGCACTTCATTATGATGGGGGTCAGTGCTACGGCCTGGTAATCGTTGTAGCTGGATGGGTTGGGCTTCTTTGGGACTGGTATTTTGGTGGCAGTTCTGAAACATGTGGGGACAACAGCTTGAGTCAGGGACATTGTTTTCTCAAATAATGGACCACAATATGCCAATGTTGAGTTCATAGACTTTGCAGAAAGTTGGGAGTTCCGGCACATCATGTCCAGTCCAATCAAATGGTCAGGCAGAAAGGTCTTCTTTTGGCTACTTCCTCCAGGGGTCTCGACAGCAGATCATCTGCCTCCATCTCACCCTATCCCTTCATCTTCCTCTGTAACACCAATCCTCTCCATGTCCTCCTTCACTACACCCATGAATCTTCTGTGGTCTTCCTCTTTTCCTCCTACCTGGCAGCTCCATCTTCAACATCCTTGGTCCAATATCTCCACTAACCCTCCTCTGCACCTGTCCAAACCATCTCAGCCTTGCCCCTTACTTTGTCTCCAAACCGCTCAACCTGAACCGTCTGATATACTCATTTCTAATCCTGTTCTTCCCAATGAGAATCTTAGCATCTTCAACTCTGCCACCTCGAGCTTTGCCTCCTGTCTTTGTTAGCGCCGCCATCTCCAAGCCATATATTGAAACAGGTCTCACTCCTGTCTTATAAATCTTCCCTTTCACTCTAGCTGCTGTCACAAATCACCCGACACTTGCCTCCACCCACTCCACCATGCCTGCACTCTCTTCACCTCTCGTGCATTTTACATTGCTTTGGATGATTGACCCCAGGTATTTAAACTCCTCTACGTTCACGACCTCTACTCCTTCCATCTTCACCGTTACACCTGCCTCCCTCTCATTCACACTCATGTATTCTGTCTTGCTTCTACTGACTTTCATTCCTCTTCTCTCCAGAGCATACCTCCACCTCTCCAGGTTTTCTCCCACCTGGTCCCTACAGATCACAATGTCATCTGCAAACATCATGGTTCACGGCAACTCCTGCCTGACCCCCTCTGTGAGCCTGTTCATCACCATAGCAAACAAGAAGGGGCTCAGAGCCAATCCCTGATGTAACCCCACCCCCACCTTGAATTCATCTGTCACTCCTACAGCACACCTCACCACCATCTCACTGTCTTGCACAACCCTCACATACTTCTCTGCCACTCCTGACATCTTCATTCAGTGCCACACTTTCTCTCTTGGCATCACATCATCTGCTTTCTTTAGATCCACAAAGACAGTGCAACTCCTTCTGACCTTCTCTATACTCCATCAAGACTCTTAGAGCAAACATTGCATCTGTAGTACTCTTTCTTGGCATAAAACTGTACTGCTGCTCACCGATTGTCACCTCTCCTCTTAACGTGGCTTCAACAACTCTTTCCCATATCTTCATAGTGTGGCTGATCAACTTTATGCCTCTGTAGTTACTACAGCTCTGAGCATCACGTTTGTCCATTAAAACTGATACCAAAACACTTCTCCACTCCTCAGGCATCGCCTCACTCTCCAGGATTGTGTTAAAAAACCTGGTTAAAAAGTCCACTGCCATCTCTTCTAAACATCTCCATTCCTCCACAGGTATGTCATCTGGACCAACCGCCTTTCCATTCTTCATCCTCTTCAAAGCTGCCCTCACTTCCGCCTTGCTGATCCTCGGGACTTCCCTGTTCAACCCCTCTCTTCTCTCTCACTCTCTCTCCAGTCATCAGTATCACTACCGGAGTGGTGACCTAGAGGTAGAGTATCTGCTGGGAGGCTGGGGTTCAAGTCCTGGCCAGGTCATGCCGAAGACCACATAAAAGTGGAACTTCCTGCCATCCAGCTTGGTGCTCGGCAATGGAATGGAGGAGGGAAAATGTTGGTTACCCAGCCACAGTGGGTGCACAAGCCAGTGTACTCCCTGTGCCGGTTCCAAGCCCGGCTACAAATGGGCAGGGTTGCGTCAGGAAGGCCATTCAGCATAAACTCTGCTTCAAAAACTAAGACTATGGCAGATACATTGATGTCTGCCGTAGTGACTCATCCAACCCACGTGGTAGTGGGGAAAAACGGACCAAAAAATAAATAAATAAATCAGCTCTTCAAAGTACTCCTACCTTCTCAACACACTCATCACTTGTTAGTACATTACCATTTTTGTCCTTAATCAACCTAACTTGCTGCACATCTTTTCCAGCTCCATCTCTCTGTCAAGCCAATCGATACAAGTCGTTTTCTCATTCCTTTGTGTCCAGCCTCTCACAACTCACTATATGTCGCTTCGACTTTGCTACCTTTCTCTTTGCCATGTGCCAAGATTCCAAATACTCCTGTCTACTTTCATCTCCCTGAATATTGCACTCTTTTCTAACCTCTTCCTTTGAATACTTTCCTGTACCTCCTCATTCCACCACCAAGTCTCCTCGCTTTCCAGCCCCTGTCCACTGGATACACCACATACCTTTCTATCCACTTCCCTCAATAATTTTGCTGTACTTTCCCAGTCATCTGGTAATTCTTTCCTACCACCCAGAGCCTGTATCAACGCCTTCCTCAACTCTGCGACCTTCTTCCTTCTGTAACTTCCCCACTTAATCTTTGGCTCTGCCTTCACTCTCTTCATCTTCTTGCTTTCCAAAGTCAGGGAGAAAGAACAGTGCAAACTAAAAATCTGAGTGTGAAAATGTTAATCCATGTATCACATGGTTAAGAGTATTGCAACACACCACTTGACAGTTTAGGATTATCGCCAGCGCAGCTAATCATGGGAGTATCTGCGCTGGAAGGAAAGCTACTACCGTATTTTTGGGACCATAAGGCGCACAGGATTATAAGGCGCAATATCAATGAACGGTCTATTTCATGGTCTATTTTCATACATAAGGCGCACCGGATTATAAGGCGCATTAAAGAGAGGTAGTTGGAGCCAGGAAAAAATTTTTTTTTGCGTGCATGGAAAGAAAATCTTATCTATAGTCATAGACACATATAGCGCGATTGTCAATGACCTGTTCCATGAGCAGGCGGAACGTTTTTAGTCCGTGGCTGTTTACATCGCCATATTGGCCAGGATACTCGCTCGGTACTCGATACGGCTCGCTCTCCGGCGGCGGCCCTGATAAGTAAACATATGCCGTGACGCTTGAATTCTTTCATCCCAAAAATATTATTTTTGAATTTTTAATTACAGCTAAACGGGAGCAGTTTCGATGCCGAAAATTCACATACAAATCCTAATATACGTGTTCTATACACCATCGGCTTTTGGGTATCGACTACCTCGCGAGGTAGTCGGATCTGGGAATTTTTTTTTTTTTTTTGCGTGCATGGAAAGACGTGATTGTCTGCGAGTGTGAATGACCTGTTCCACGAGCAGGCGGAATGTTTTTAGTCCGTGGCTGTTTACATTGCCATATTGGCCAGGATACTCACTCGGTACTCGATATGGCTCGCTCTCCGGCGGCAGCCCCGAGAAGTAAACAATGCAAACAAATGCCGGGACGCTTGAATTCTTTCGTCCCGAAAATATCATTTTTGAATATTAATTACAGCTAAACAGGAGCAGTTTTGATCCACGATCCATTGGCAGATAGTGGCGTAACTCGCTAGCAATTTAACTTTGAACGACCTGTTGACACCAATATAGCGGTTGGAGTTCTTTGGTTAATCCACCCGGAATGATGGCAAGCTCCGAATTAGTTTGCTTCACTTGGGTTTTGACAGTATCGGTGAGATGGGCGCGCATGCAGTGGCAGATCAATAGGAATGGAGATTTGTGGAAAAAGCCATCCGGCCATTATGTTGAAGCACATAATACGCCGCGAGGCTCCTGACTACCGTAATGCTCCGACAATCCATCAAGCAGTTCGGCTTCGTAGCTTCCCAAAGTCGTACTAAAACATTTGACAGATTTTTGAGAGCCGTGTACCACATAAAATCGGTTTGAGGTCAGTAAGCACAACCAGAATTAATACATAAGGCGCACCGGATTATAAAGCGCACTGTCGATTTTTGAGAAAATTAAAGGATTTTAAGTGTGCCTTATAGTCCAAAAAATACGGCAACTTCGACCACATTGCTTACTCCAGAAGGGACTGCTCAGGCACATAAAAAGTTAAAAGCAAAGCAGGAGAAGCAAGAACTCTTAACAGGCAAACAAGAAAACTGCCTCATCTAAGGGATAAGGACCTGTACTTATATAGCGCTTTTCTAGTCTCAAAGACCACTCAAAGCGCTTCACTAGTACTAACCCTCTATTCCAAGGGCCCATCGGAGACAGATATCCAGGGACAATTTAGAACAACCAATTAACCTAACATGCATGTCTTTGGATTTGGATCTACAAGGTCAGAATGCAGAGAGGAGAAACATGAGAGCCAGCTGTAGTTCTTCACAAACATGAGCATCCACAATCCTTTATTATTCACACTCCAGATGGTAGAAGGTACAGGAGAAACAAAGTATCTTCACAAAACAGATGTTTCATGCTCCAAATGGACTAGAAATGTACCTGAATAGAGACTCTGGAATGAAGAAAATTGAAAATAAGCATGGAAATGACACACAGCCAGCTAAGCATGCAGATGTTTCAGACAAGACAGACACTGAATGATCAGTCAGAAATATCCTCAAGTAAGACAAGATCAGGCAAACAAGTGAGACGACCTACTATCGAGAGGAGTCTGTGTGTAAATAGTAAAGATGAAGATTTGTCATGTGTTGAGATGTCATGATTTAAAAATAATAACCCAGTGGACCAACACCAGCAGATGACATGTCTCCTCAAATTATCACTAGCTGTGGAAACTTCACACTAAACCTCAACCAACAAGGATTCTGTTCCTCTCCACTCTTCCTCCACACTCTGGGACCTTGATTTCCAAATGAAATGCAATATTCACTTTCATCTGAAAAGAGGTAATCTGGTGGTGTTGGTCCACTGTTAAAATAAAATTTTTCTGTTTTTAAATCCTTGAACGGTCTTGCGCTGCCTTACCTCTCTGAGCTTCTGCATCCCTACGCGCCCACCTGGTCCCTCAAGTCAGCTGAACAGCTGCTTCTGGAGGTGCCAAAGGTGAGGCTGAAGCTCAGAGGGGACAGAGCCTTTTCGATCATGGCACCCAGGTTATGGAATGATTTACCCCTGGACATCAGACAAGCACCTTCACTGTCCATTTTTAAAACCCGTATTAAAAACACACTTCTACTCCCTGGCTTTCGACCCAGTGTGAGACATTGATTTTATTGAATGAAATGGATTTTTATTTATTTTACCTTTTATTTCTTTTGACTGTGGTTCTCTGTTTTTTGTTAGTGCCCTGCTTCCTGCTTTTATGTTTTCATGTGTGTTTTCTTGCTGTACAGCACTTTGTGTAGTGAGTGTTGCTTTTAATGTGCTTTATAAATAAAGTTGATTCATCAAGTCCAAAGTCAGTGCAGTCGTCTACCAGGAATTTTAGAACAACTTGATGCTCCCTTCTGCTGACAAGCTTTATGGAGACGCTGATTTCATTTTCCAGCAGGACTTGGAGCCTGCCCACACTGCTGCCAATAGTATCAAAACCTGGTTTAATGACCATGGCATCACTGTGTTTGATTGGCCAGCAAACTCTCCTGACCTAAACCCCACAGAGAATCTATGGAGGATTGTCAAGAGGAAGATGAGAGACACCAGAGCCAACAATGCAGACGAGCTGAAGGTCACTATCAAAGCAACCTGGACCTTCATACACCTCAGCAGTAACAGTTTGATCACCTCCATGCCACGCCACATTGATACAGTAATTCATGCAAAAGGAGCCCTGACCAAGTATTGAGTGTGTACATGGACATACTTTTCAGTCAGCCAACATTTCCATTAAAAATCCATTTTTTAAAATTAATTTCCTGTAACATTCTTTTTTTTTGAGAAACTAAATTTGGAGTTTACATGGGCTATAAACCTTAACCATCAAAATTAAAAGAAAAACACTTGAAATATATCCCTGTGTGTAATGAATCTAAGTTTCTTTTAAAAAATTAATTGCTGAATTAAATCAACTTTTCAGTGACATTCTAATTTATTGAGATGCACCTGTTTATTTTGGCAATGATTTTATATTCTCAAGCCATTAAAAATAAACCAGGAATATTATACACACAAAAAACAAACAAGAAATGTATTAACAAATAATAAAGATGCAAGTGTAAAAGTTAAGACTGACTCCAAAAACTTCCATATTCCCTTATTGCGACTTTATTAGAAACAAAAGTATTTTGTAATTCTCTATAATAATTCAGTTTTAGTAAGACAGCACTGCACAGGGACTACTATCCAAAATCTTAAGAACCTAAACAAAGCTGTAAATCCTGATGTCAATTTTAGAACGCTACAGCTGTCCACAGTCTGTGATGACTAGCTTCTTTGAAGGAACGCCTCCCTTCGTGCCCAACTCTCCCATCTGCTGCACCACACTCATGCCCGCCCGAACCCAGCCAAAAGCCACGTGTTTGAAGTCCAGGTGTTCGGCTTTCTTCAGAGTGATGAAGAACTGCGAGTTGTTTGTGTCACGCCCGCGATTCGCCATCGACAGAATGCCCGGGCCTGTGTGCCGGACATCAAAGTTCTCATCCTCAAACTTGCTTCCATAGATTGATTTACCTCCAGTGCCATCGCCATTCGTGATGTCCCCACCCTGAAAGATGACCAAGCAGCTCATTAGTGATCATCAACAGACATCAATAATATCCAACTTAAATAAGACACCTAAACTTTGGTCAGCATTAATCCTGACCTCTTAAGGTGTGTTAAGGACTAAACTGCAATGATGAAAAAGTAAAGGCATTACATAGAAAATAAACTGAAGATACAGAGATGCACTGTGAATCATTTTGCATTTGAATCATTAATGTCTGAATCATAATAAAACTGTGACCACGAAAGAGTCACACCTCTACTATCTTACATAGTTGATTTAAAAAAAACCAAAAAACTTGACACTGAACTTGTTTATCTTATCCATGATATCAGCCTTACCTGACACATGAAATCTGGAATCACTCTGTGGAAAATGGAGTCCTTCAGCCCGAAGCCTTTCTCTCCTGTGCACAGAGCCCTGAAGTTATCTGCCGTTTTGGGGACAATATGGGAGAAAAGCTCTATAGTTATGGTGCCCAGCAGTTGTCCGTCAGCTGCAACTTGGAGGAACACCTGCGGGTTATTGTCTCTGGAATGCTCCTGAACCCTGGACATCTGTGGCGTAGAGGCATGTGAGGAACTGTTGCCAGTCTGACCCATGCGGCTCTGGCACTCACAGAAGGTCTTCTTGAAGGATTCGGTTATCTCGGCGGTTTTGAACTTGGCTGCCAGCTGCTCCACTACACCATCACCATCTTGGGGGAGGAAGAAAAAAAAAAAATCAGAAAAAGAGCAGGTGAAAACAGGAAGTAATTTTATATCTTTGCTGTATATGTACCCGAGTAGTCAGTGGCGGTCCAAACTAGCGCATTAGCCGAGGCATTCAAAGGTCTCAGCTCCATTGCCTGGGAGATGGTGTGGTTCGCACAAACCCTCAACACCTGCTCTCTTCTCATCAGGATTCGGTAGAAATGTTTGAGTGGGTGGAAGAGGATCTTGATGTCTCCAATGCCACGCTCCTTCCACTGGCTGAGGTCCCGGTCCCATCGGTACAGTTTGGCACGCTCTTTAAACAGAATCTCCTCATCCTCTTCTCCGGACTTTGTATCCACCTGAGAGAGACACGAAGCCCATGCATGAAGTTTAGCCAAACTATAACCAGCATGTTACAGCCAAGCCTGTTCATGTACCTCAGGCAGGGACACTATGGGCTCAAAGTGAATGTCTACGTTGTGAGGAGCCTCCTCTTCATCACTTCCCTCCTCCTTTTTAGGTGAGGAGGCAGCTGCAGGACCAAATAGTGTCGCTCCAGCATTTTCCCAAGAGAAATTGGAGTCTGCCATTAAAAAAGAAAACACATTTAAATTATTTATATGGTGAAGCTTGTCAGGACAACGGTAAAAAAGATGGAAAAAAAAAATGTTAAAGCGAACCTTTTTTCCCAAATGCAAAGTCCTCAGTCGTTTTAGCCAAGTCAGCAAAAGAGAAGCCTCCGAAGGAGTTGAAACCAAATGTGGAAGAATCTGCAGACAGAGGAACAAAGGTATTAAATGCTTAATTAATCTCTTCCCACCTTAAACCAAACTGAACACAAATCTAAACCTACAGCTTTGTAATTCATAGACTAAAATGAGAGATGGCAGCAAAGCCATATTAAGACTCTGTGTAAAAAAAAACCTAACTTGGACTGTATTGTGTGACAGTTTACAAATATCTATTCAATAAAAGAGATTAGAGCATAAAAGAATAAAAGTCTCCCAGTGACAGACCAGCATGTACAAAAGAACAAATGAACCTGCCATAAATAGCCCAGACTCAGAAATTAGAATATGCTGTGGAAAAATGCTTGTCCTTTTATACAGGCAACAAATATGTTAAAAAAAACAACAAAAAAAACTGGATCTTCCTTCAACAAAGTCCTTAAAATTCTCTTATTGTAAATTATTTGAATACCCGTCCACATTTATCTACCAGACCAGCACAGGAAAATAAGATGCTAGCTGCAGAATAAGACACCTGGAAGCAGCACCGAATGGAAAAGGAATTTCTACATTATCTAAGGCTATAGGTGAAGTTCAGAATGGTTTATGATTTTAAAAGGGTAACAGTTCTGACAAGTTTCTGAAATTCAAGACAAGCACAAACTTTAAGATAACTTTAAGATAAACTTTAAGATAACTTTGTGATAGACAAGATCAGGCAAGAGCCTTAGACACTATTTTGAACAAAAAAGTATAACAAAACAAATGACAAATGCAATAAAGTAACAGTATACAGTTACTGTTACAGTAAACAGTTCTTGAAAAGGAAATGTTTAATATAGTGGAATATAATTAATAAGCAAAAATTTAAAGTGACACTAAACGTGGCTTTTCTTCTTGTTAACATGTCTGCAACATGTTATTTATCACAAGACGTATCAAGAGCGAAATCCCTCATACGTCTCATATCCCTGTTTGTTTTTTTTTGCTGTAAAGCTTCACTTAAGCCCCGCCCCCCAAGAAAAGGCAACTTGAGACCGAACGTTTTTGGTGACACTGCTACGCATGAAGCTGGCAAGTGGGTAGTATTGAGCCAACCAGGACTCTCTGCTGGAACTGAAGTTATCCTCTAGGCTACTGAAATATGTGTATCACAATGCTTTGAAAACTTGACCCAAAGTGTCATGTTCGGGGTCGTCACCCCGAGCATGACTTGTGGCTGTTGGGTTTAATTATTAATTCCAGCTGATGGATTGAGCCTTGCTCTCCATCAGTCCCACAGCCACGCCTCCTCCTCACCAGACATCCACCAGCGATGTGGTTCACCACATACACACTCATGTACGCACGCACACATACATTCACACTCACGCACGCACACACACATTGTTCAATCAGTCACGTGCCGGGTGACCACACAGCTGTGTCCATTTGCCCTCATTCTGGGTTTGTGTATTTATAGGGTAGAATGTGACCAGCTGTTGTGGCAACTTTGCAATGTCAACTCTGGATATCCAGGCTCACATCGGTTGGTTTTCCTCTGGACTAAAAGTGTGTTGTTCCTTCAGAGCCTTGCCGCTCCGACACCTTCGTAAGTCTTTCTTTTGTGCCTTTTCCCTCCGCTCCTGTTTGCTTGGAGCGTGTCAGGCATTTCCTTGACCAATCTAGCTTGTAGCCGGGTATCTTCCCTTCAGCTGTGACTGTATTTGGACTTTCTCTATATTCACCCATTGTAAATAAACACGTTACTTACTCTACGTTTTGGGCTCGTTGCCATTTTATATGTCTGCTGTGCAGTTTGCGCAGTGAACATGACACAAAGTTGCCACCAATTGAGCTCAAGCGTGTTACTTTCATTTTTGTGTTTTTCCTACCTGCCACTGGAGTTAAGATGGATTACTGGAGCAACGCGGAGCTGCACGGACTGGCCCGTCTGGAGGATGCCTTCTCCCGGATACAAGGGCAGGATTCTCCCGAAGCCGTTCACGCTGCTCAAAGCACACCAGCGGAGGTCCTGGAGCACTGTCCCGACGTTCTGTTTTTCCCCGAGTCGGCCAACATACTCCACGCAATCCTCGCGCTGCATGAAGAGGAGCCAGGGAGGGAATTCCCAGCGCAGGAACCATCTCCTACACGGAAAAGGCACTCGCGGGAAGTTTTCCTCCTTCCGCAGCACTCCCACCCCTTCCATGGGTGAATGGAAGAGATGCTCTTCTCCGTCATCTTCCCCTCCACTCCATCTCCTGCTCCAAGTCGGCAGCCATCACATCAGCATCACCCAGAATCCCGGGGAAACGATTTCACCTCACGATATGCTCCTGCTCCGACACCGAGCCCAGTCACCTCCGCAGCGGATCATCAGTCCCGAGCAGTACCGTCTGCAGGATCTCCCTCCGCATCCGCTGTGAGGCCTTCCTCCTCGGGTTGTTCACCGGTAGCAGTGGGGCGCCTGTTTTTTTCACCGGGGTCTCCCGTTCCTGAGGCAAGAGGGGCGGCTCCCATACCTTCTATCAAGGAGCCTGGCACTGCCTTTCCCGGACAGACGGGTGAAGACGTCCAAACAGCAGCAGCTGCAAGCTACACCATAAACCAAGAGAACAGGCAAGTACATTTTCATTTAACTCACATTACTAATGAAGTGTCTTGCCTGATTCCTGGTAGGGTGGCTCAGGGAAAGCAGTCCCCTGAGCTCTCCTCGCCTGCTGCTGTTAAAAACTGTTCACCAGCCCTCTCTCCTCTTCCCTTGGTGTGCCTGCCGGAACTGGAGCCAAGCAGTCTGGATCAGGAGGAGCCAGAGGTCCAGGAGGGATGTCCTCTCACAGCCATGGTGAACCAGGTCCCAGCCGCCACCCTGGAGGAGTCACCAGCGTGGATCACGGCAGCTGGGAGAATTAAGACTGCAGTGACCATCATGCCTGCTGTGGAGGCCGCCACAGCAGAGACAGCGACCGAGCAGAACCTTGTGGAGGCTGAACCTGAGGAGACATCGGCCCAGCTCACCAAAGTCCTGGACGGCGGTAGAGCTTAAGCTAAGGCAAGTGCTCTCTTTTGTCTCTTTTCCATAATTGAGCATTTTTGCCTAGCTTTAGGTGAGGAAAGCCAGCTGCAGCCAAATGCTGCACCTGAGCTCTCCGAGTCCATTTCCAGAGTCATTGGAGAGGGTCTTCCGTCACCAGACGAGTCTGTGGACCCAGGCTGAAAACCAGAGGTCACCGAAGGTCCGGTCGAGGTGGTTGTTGGGGGCACCCAGTCCAGTGTGCCTGTGATCGATAACCTCCTCGCTTGGGTGCTCAAACGGGTCGGCTGGCCCATGGCCAAGATGCCATTGGGGTCAGCAGTGGCCCAGCCAGGTCCCACTGCGGGTGAAGCAGGGGTCCATCTGGACCCCATTGTGGGTGCTGCCGCGCTCCAGTGCCATGCCGGGACCATCGAGGGTGCAGCCGCGCTCCAGTCCTACGTCGGGACCACTGGGGGTGCCACAGGACAGTTTGGGGATGCCGGGGTCTTCCTTTCCCTTTTGGAGGCCCTGTGGGTGTTCCTCCTCCTTCTTCCGGGCACCGTCGGGGTCCTTCTCCCTTCGCCGCCAGTGACCGCATGGGTCTCTCTTCCCCTGTCTGGCCACCCACCTCTCAGCCTTCCGGTGGGTAGGCCACCGCCTCATCTGCCCCTCCGGTCCTGGTGGCCCAATCGTGTGGGCAGGCCACCCAAAGGATTAGGGCCCCGGGTCAAATGGCCCTTTTTCTCTGGCAGGCCGCCTCATACTGTTCTGCAGGCCGCCTGCTGGCCCTGGGATTTTGGCCGGCCCCCTGAACTTTCGGCAACCTGCTGGGCCTTGGACTCTGGCCAGCCCCCTGAACCGTGGGACTCTTAGGGGTGGGGTGGGTTAATTAGTTTTGGGGTTGGGGAGTGTGTTGCCATTGTGTTGTTCCCCATCTTTGATTCCTCCTAACCGGTTTCCCCCCCCCACCTCCCACCCTGGGTTGGTGTGTTGGTCTTTTGGGTGGGGATGGGGAGGCGGGTTTCGTTCTTTGCTTTGATGGTACGGTGGGTGTCTGGTACCCACCCCTTGTGGGGGGGCACCGTCATGTTCGGGGTCATCACCCCGAGCATGACTTGTGGCTGTTGGGTTTAATTATTGATTACTAAATCCAGCTGATGGATTGAGCCTTGCTCTCCATCAGTCCCACAGCCATGCCTCCTCCTCACCAGGCATCCACCAGCGGTATGGTTCACCACGTACACACTCATGCACGCACGCACAGATACACACTCACATTCACACTCACGCATGCACACACACATTGTTCAATCAGTCAAGCGCCAGGTGGCCACACAGCTGTGTCCATTTGCCCTCATTCTGGGTTTGTGTATTTATAGGGTAGAATGTGACCAGCTGTTGTGGCAACTTTGCAATGTCAACTCTGAATATCCAGGCTCGCATCGGTTGGTTTTCCTCTGGACTAAAAGTGTGTTGTTCCCTCAGAGCCTTGCCGCTCCGACACCTTCGTAAGTCTTTCTTTTGTGCCTTTTCCCTCCGCTCCTGTTTGCTTGGAGCGCGTTAGGCATTCCCTTGACCAATCTAGCATGTAGCTGGGTGTCTTCCCTTCAGCTGTGACTATATTTGGACTTTCTCTACATCCACCCATTGTAAATAAACACGTTACTTACTCTGCGTTTTGGGCTTGTTGCTATTTTATATGTTCGCTGCGCAGTTTGCGGCCTCCCAAGTGCAAAATTATGTACAGGTGAGGAGAAAACAAACAGTGGAAACAAATGGAGAAAAACCCAACCAGTCTCTGTCAACTTGTCCCTTTAAATTGAGTCCACTCTTAACTCCTTCAAAATGGGAGAAAACAAGTCACTCAGTTACTTACAGAAGACTATATGTTGCCTCCTTTACAACAAACTTCAGACTGACTGTTTAGCCCACAACAGCCCCATTTTACCAACCAAGCCCCCCCCCCCCCACACACACACACTGGGTGCATCATTCATAGAAAAACACACACTAGAAAAACACACTTCAATAAATATTTCCATAGTTTTTTTTTTTTTTTCCATAGTCCAACAGTTAACAATGTTTCATCTCCTAATATATACTTTACACATAAATATTTAAATACAAAAACAAGTTTTCCCCACACACAAAGTCAGTCCATTTACAACAAATATTAAAATTCATGACCACAATCTCCATGGGTCACCTGACCAACAGGCATGTGAAAACCCGTACTTAATCTACTCAATTGATTCCATCCGTTTAGCTCATTAGACATCTGAATCGTGCATGGAGGCAGCTAGGCGGACGGGCACGGGAACAAACAAAAAAAGGAGTTTACAGTTAGGCCCAGAAATATTTGGACAGTGACACAATCTTCATGATTGGGCTCTGCATGCCACCACATTGGATTTGAAATGAAACAACTACAACGGAATTGAAGTGCAGACTTTAAGGTTTAATTCAAGGGGTTGAACAAAAATATATGATTAAACATGTAGGAATTGTAGCTATTTTTTATACAAACACTCCTCATTTCAGGGGCTCAAAAGTAATTGGACAAATAAACATAACCCTAAGTAAAATGTTACTTTTCAATATTTTGTTGAGAATCCTTTGCAGGCAATGACTGCCTTAAGTCTGGAACCCATGGACATCACCAAACGCTGGGTTTCCTCCTTTGTGATGCTTTGCCAGGCCTTTACTGCAGATGTCTTCAGTTGTTGCTTGTTTGTGGGTCTTTCTGCCTTAAGTATTGTCTTGAGCAAGTGAAATGCATGCTCGATTGGGTTGAGATCTGGTGATTGACTCGTCCATTGCAGGATATTCCACTTTGTTGCTTTAAAAAACTCCTGGGTTTCTTTTGCAGTATGTTTTGGATCATTGGTGAAGTGCCGTCCAATCAACTTTGCTGCATTTGGCTGAATCTGAGCAGAGGCAGAGCCTTGGTGGGGGGTCTGGGGGGCAACGCCCCCCAGAAGCTAATGAAATCTGGTGTTTTAGAATGCTTAAATGTGGTCTTATAGTTTACCTTTTTAATCTGCTGCTGCATCACGTGTAAATTTATGATATCTGAATGGTATGTTGATGTAATAATACTAAATTATATTTTACTATTTAATATGTTTAGAACTGACAGAATTACATTTACATAGTTCTAGAACAGACAAAATAATTTAACCAAGTAAAATAAATTATAAATATTAACAAAATTCCATCACCAAGTCCATCACCCATTTATTAAAATATACTGACATTCTGCAAACATTTTGATTTATTAATGTGTGCATTTGTTAGTGTTACTAGGAATATAAAAAGTTGCATATTAGTATATTTTAATATTTGAAAGAAAATCTAAGAAAGTAAGTAAAACCTAAAAGATGTTTAATATTTTTATGCAATGACCATAAAGAAATTATGTTGACTAATAAAAGCAAAGATATCTTAGGAAAGGCAACCCATCACCACCCATGACAAAAAAACCTTACACATGCATTATGTAACTCCTCCTAGTGAAACAAAAAATGATAAATTATATTCAAAATTCTTACATTGCATTTCAAATTGTGAGAAAATATGTAATAACATTTATCTATTAACAATCGATAATCAGCATTCAAATGCATTTAGTGTTTCAAAACAGGCATGACATCACAACTTACACATGCTATTTCATAAATTCATTACGCGAAAATTCTCAAGTACATTACTTATAACGAGAAAAAAATCTTACCTCGGAATGCGTCTTCCGATCACTAATTGCTGTAATCTGGGCCGAATGTGATGAACTTTGATTAACTGGCATCTGAATTTGACAGTGTCCATCGATCGTTTTGAACGCAGCATGAGCGAGTAGTTCGATCTCCTTGTAGCCACAATTTTGAGATGTTTCTGTTTTGAACAGTGTTCAACTAAGGCAACACAACCACGAGATCCATAACTCAAGAAATCGTTGCAAAACACACTGGGCTTTCCCTGGTACTTCACATTTCGCTATGAAGTCGGCCATTTTTTCAACCACAACTTCGGTATTTTTACCGATCTTTACAGTCATTGACAGTTTTTTCCGAGCCATTCCCAACGAAACTTGTTCCTCATCCCTTTGTCGATTTCTAAAATTCTTGCTTTGCTGTCTTTCGTGAGTTTTAGGTTCATTTTCACAAAATCGGGAAAACTCGGTTGATTGAACTGATTGAACTGTCCACCATTTGCATTTCACTCCACGTGTTGGATATGACAAAGGAAATCTAACAAAATCGCCGATTGGTTGCTTCAATAAGTATCAGCCAATCAGTGGCCTTGTTACATTACATTACTGATCTCGCTGGGTAGCACGTTCTGCATGGTGGATTTTAGCAGCCGATCGAAAATATGACTCGCCGCTCATAACATACCTCACCCCCCCCCCCCCCCAAAAAAAAATTTCTCCTCGAATTTAGACAAATCACGAGAATGACTCTAGACATGATCAAATCCGTGGAATTCCGTGGATCCGCGGAGGATTCTCATCCCTGCATCATTCTGGTACAGGTTGATCTTAGTCTCATCTGTCCAAAGAATGCTGTTCCAGAACTGGGCTGGCTTCTTCAGGTGTTTTTTGGCAAAGTCAATTCTGACCTTTCTATTTTTGAGGCTGATTCATGGTTTGCACCTTGTGGTGGATCCTTTGTATTTACTCTCATGAAGTCTTCTCTTTATGGTAGACTTAGATACTGATACACCTACTTCCTGGAGAGTGTTCTTCACCTGTATGGATGTTGTGAAGGGGTTGTTTTTCACCATGGAAAGGATTCTGTGATCATCCACCACGGTTGTCTTCCGTGGATGTCCAGGCCTTTTTGAGTTCCAAGCTCACCAGTGCACTCTTTTTTTCCTCAGAATGTACCAAACTGTTGATTTGGCCACACCTAACATTTCTGCGATCTCTCTGATGGATTTCTTCTTTTTTTTTTTTTTTTCCAGCCTCAGGATGGTCTGTTTCACCTCCATTGAGAGCTCCTTTGACCGCATGTTGTGTGTTCACAGCAACAGCTTCCAAATGCAAACGCCACACCTGGAATCAACTCCAGACCTTTTAACTGCTTAATTGATGACAGGTTAATGAGGGAAGAGCCCATGCAGCCTTGTTTTTTTTGTTTTTGCAGCCTTCTGAGTCAATTGTCCAATTACTTTTGGTCCCCTGAAAAAGAGGCGGCTACATATTAAAGAGCTGTAATTCCTAAACCCTTGCTCCAATTTGGATGTGAATACTCTCAAATTACAGTTGAGAGTCTGCACTTTAAGCCCATATTGATTATATAATTGTATCCTGAATATGTTTTTGTAAACAGCTAAAATAACAGAACTTGTGTCACTGTCCAAATATTTTTGGGCCTAACTGTATATGGTATGGAAATAAGGGAAAAAGAAACATTCAATATTTTAAGATAATTTCCAAACAGAAGTAAATGAGAAAATGCATGGCAGGTGTGTGCATGTGTCTGCCGCTTAAGCTAGTAGATCACCTACAGTCCGTAGTTGTGTGTAAGTGAGTGTGCCTATAGCTGTCTGTATGAGTGCCTGTGTGCCAACAGCCAATGATGAGGCTACTCCGTCACACCCAAGTTTGATGACCCTCGCTTTACTAAATGCAGCATTTACCATAGTGCAACTGCAATGTTAACTTTGAACTTTGACCCCAAACCCATAGTTAGGTCAGGGTGCAAATCGTTCAAGATGTAACATACTTTATTTATATAGCCCTTAAACAATCTGTAGGTGACCAAAGTGCTTTAGAGAAAAATTGAACAGCACTAGAAACATACACAGCATCAAAACAGATGACAAAGGGATCATCATAAAAATAAAACCAAAGTAAGAGAATAAAGAGAACACATGTCACCACTACTGGGTATTAAAAGCCATCCTGAATAAATACGTTTTAAGTTTTGATTTAAAAAGGGCCAGGTCAGAGATAACACGCAAGTCAGGGGGGAGATTATTCCAGAGCCTGGGGGCAACAACAGAAAAGACTCGGTCACCCCAGTGTTTATACTTTGATCTGGGCACATCATGCAAGAGCTGATTGGATGACCTCAGAGCTCTGCCTTGGTCACAGGCAGTTAAAATCTCAGATAAACAAGTCGGAGCAAGGCCATTCAGAGCTTTCAAAACACAGAGTAAAACAAATTAATTCTAAAATGGACTGGAAGCCAATAGATTGGAAAAAAAAAAAAAGAACAGGTGTAATGTGCTCTTGTCTAGCTGTGTTGGTTAAAAGATGGGCCGCTGCATTTTGCACAAGTTGAAGGCATCAGAGAGGACTGAGAGACTGCAACAAAGTGTACTGCAGTAATCAAGTCTAGAAGTAACTAAAGCATGGGTGGCTATCTCAAGGACCTGACAGCTCAGGAAAGGTTTGGCTTTGGATAACAGACGTAACTGATTAAAGCTCATCTTGGCTACACTGTCAATCGGTTTGTCAAATTTTAAAAGACTGTCAAAAATCACCAATGTTTGCAGACAACATTGTGATCTGTTGTAGTACATTCCAGGAGCCCCAGGTTGGAGACCCCTGCTCTGGAGAGAAGAGGAATGAAAGTCAGTAGAAGCAAGACAATACGCGTGTGTGAATGAGAGGGAGGCAGGTGTAACGATGAAGATGCAAGGAGTAGAGGTAGTGAAGGTAGATGAGTTTAAACATCTGGGATCAACCATCCAAAGCCATGGAAAATGCACAAGAGAGGTGAAGAGGAGAGTGCAGGCAGGTTGGAGACGAATGTCAGGGGTGATTAAGACACACTGTAAACACTGGCTTTTAAACAACCAAAACTGTGCCCATAACCAGTGGTTGCTCTGTGGTGCATACAGTTAGGCCCAAAAATATTTGGACAGTGACACAAGTTTTATTTTAGCTGTTTACGAAAACATATTCAGGATACAATTATATAATCAATATGGGCTTAAAGTGCAGACTCAGCTTTAATTTGAGAGTATTCACATCCAAATTGGAGCAAGGGTTTAGGAATTACAGCTTGACGCCTGAATTTATTTCCAATTATGAAAAAAAAAATTTCACTTGTGTTTTTGCTTTCAAGTAGATGCTAAATTAAGTTGAGAAAGTTAATTTGACTATAGCACATAAAATAGATATAATTTTAGGTATGATGCAAATTAGCGACAACAGGCATCTATGGTAAAAAAAACCACCTGTTCCCATCTCAAGTATGAAGAGTCTTATTTATGCAACAAAGTTATTTTTAGTATTTTCAACTCATGACTGCCAAACTATCATAAACCACTACAATGAACTATAAAAAACACATTATAAACACCTCTTTCCTCCCACTCAGTTTGACTGTCCTTTCAATGCGAAAAATGTGCATTGCTTCACTTTATTTGTGGAATTCCCAAAAGCAGTTGTGGTTTTTGTTGAGGCACAGATGAATGTTGCACTTTGCACATTTGTACACAGTCTGGCCCTTGCATTGTGGAAGTTTGCAGTGTTGCCGCCCATTTTCCACCTCTGGCCAGTGTCCCACAGCATCTGTGCGGACTTCCTGTGCAGGAATGGCCTTGGCTGGACCTCGACGTTTCTTCCTCTCAAACTGCCGTTCAATGTCAGATGAAGGCCGCCCCCTTTTCTTCTCCGTCAGGTCCTTCCCTTCCATGCAGAGGGCCTGTGCGATGGACGATCTGAATTCCAGCAAATCCTTCTGCTTCTTTCTGAGTACACCTAGTGACTCACAATCACGCCGATACAACAACCAACTGTTCACTATTACCATATCCACAAAGTGAAAAAACAACCGGTGGTAGTACTTTTTGGACCTGATGTGGATGCGGTAGTAGGCGATCAGTGCATCAAGAGCATCAACACCACCCATGAACTTGTTATAAAGGCTGATGATGCTTGGGCATTCCACAGAGGTCCACCTGCTGGCTTTCCATAGAATGATGCTGCGTTCATTTTTAGATCTACAGATATAAAGAAAAATAATGGACAGAAATTACATTTATATCCCACCACATTATTTCTGTTATGATTACAGATATGAGGTAGAATGGCAGTTTCTTTTTTTTCCCTGTCCTGTTCGGCAGTTTAGGCAGGCAGTATGAAAAATCTGGATGCCTAGCACTGTTACAACAGTTTTGCTCTACAATGGGGTGATGAGGAAAAAGCTACCGCTGTGAAGTCAGCTCCAGCTCTCCTCTCTCATATCCAGCATACTATGTTATTTATTGTTCACGTGAACTATGGTGTAGAGTTTTAGAATGGCAGTTTCTAAAGAAAATGTGTGTGAGTGTTGAACACCATCTAAATACGGCACCTTATTTGCGGCCGTTGTGGCCGACGGAGGTTATCCATTGTGGCTGAATGTAGCGAATTAGCATCACACCGAAATCGTCTAATATCTTCAAAAATATTCATCATAGGTACTCCACTCCTTCGCGGTAGTGATAAAAGTACACAATAAGCCTGTACATATTTATCTTTTGTTCATATAAAAGACAAAAAATAAAGAGGTCTTTAACTTCTTTACATGTTTCAACTGCACTGCAGCCTTCGTCGAAGGCAAAGCAGTGCTTTGACGAAGGCTGCAGTGCAGTTGAAACATGTAAAGGTAAAGACATCTTTCTATTTTATTTTTTGTCTTTTATATGAACAAAAGAAATAATTAAAAGAAGACAAAATGAACCTATTTGGCGTAAGCCTGTACATATTTTTATCTTAGTACAACTTACCTGAGATTGGACAATTTTTCCACGATTGTCTTCTGAAAATGCAGACATGGCACGAGGCGAGCGTAGCAATCAGAAAATGGATGGTGCTCCTTCTCTGACCGTTCCTACGAGAAACTAATGCTTGCAAAAGGTTCCTAGGTATGTGTTGGAAGTGCCTCAACCAGTAGTGGAGGAATACGGACGGTATTTTGGTTGCATTTGGAGCGGAAGCGGATTGAGGCGAATTTGCGACAATCGACGTCAAGGGGTACGTAGCCACCTCTTTTTCAAGGGACCAAAAGTAATTGGACAATTGACTCAGAAGGCTGCCAAAAAAAAAAAAAAAAAAAAAAAAAAAGGCTGCATGGGCTTTTCCCTCGTTAACCTGTCATCAATTAAGCAGTTAAAAGGTCTGGAGTTGATTCCAGGTGTGGCGTTTGCATTTGGAAGCTGTTGCTGTGAACACACAACATGCGGTCAAAGGAGCTCTCAATGGAGGTGAAACAGACCATCCTGAGGCTGAAAAAAAGAAGAAATCCATCAGAGAGATTGCAGAAATGTTAGGAGTGGCCAAATCAACAGTTTGGTACATTCTGAGAAAAAAAAAAAAAAAAAAAAATGAGTGCACTGGTGAGCTTGGGAAATCAAAAAGGCCTGGACGTCCACGGAAGATAACAGTGGTGGATGATCACAGAATCCTTTCCATGGTGAAGAACAACCCTTCACAACATCCACTCAGGTGAAGAACACTCTCCAGGAAGTAGGTGTATCAGTATCTAAGTCTACCATAAAGAGAAGACTTCATGAGAGTAAATACAAAGGATTCACCACAAGGTGCAAACCATGAATCAGCCTCAAAAATAGAAAGGCCAGAATTGACTTTGCCAAAAAACACCTGAAGAAGCCAGCCCAGTTCTGGAACAGCATTCTTTGGACAGATGAGACTAAGATCAACCTGTACCAGAATGATGGGAAGAAGAAAGTTTGGAGAAGAATTGGAACAGCTCATGATCCAAAGCACTACATCTTCTGTAAAACATGGCGGAGGCAGTGTGATGGCATGGGCATGCATGGCTTCCAATGGCACTGAGTCACTTGTGTTTATTGATGATGTGACAAAAGACAGAAGCAGCCGGATGAATTCTGAAGTGTATAGGGATATACTTTCTGCTCAGATTCAGCCAAATGCAGCAAAGTTGATTGGACGGTGCTTCACCAATGATCCGAAACATACTGCAAAAGCAACCCAGGAGTTTTTTAAAGCAACGAAGTGGAATATTCTGCAATGGCCGAGTCAATCACCAGATCTCAACCCAATCAGAATCAGAATGAGATTTATTGCCATTGTTCATGTAGTACACAAACTAGGAATTTGTCTTGGTGCAATGCTGCAACATTAAACATGGAGTAGCACTAAAGACAAAAAACTATGCATGCAATGAAAGGTAGAATATGAATAAGTAATACTAATCTATGCAATTTTTAAATATATTAACAAGCAGCAGATATTGTGGAGTTCCACATAGTGCAGTCGGTAGTGCAAAAAGAAAACAGTGATAATTGTCATGAGTCCGGTTGAGCTGCTGTACATAGTGCACGAGAGTCTAATAAGTCACTTAGTGTTCAGCAGTCTGATGGCAGAGGGGAAGAAGCTGTTCATGTAGCGGGAGGTTTTAGTCTGAATGGACCGAAGTCTTCTGCCTGAGGGGAGGGGGGCAAACAGTGCGTGTCCAGGGTGTGAGGGGTCGGCTATGATCCGACCTGCACGCCTCCGGGTCCTGGAGATGTACAGGTCTTGGAGGGATGGGAGCTTGCAGCCGATCACCTTCTCAGCAGCGCGCACAACGCGCTGCAGTCTTAGTCTGTCCCTGGTGGTGGCTCCTGCGTACCACACGGTGATGGAGGTGGTGAGGATGGACTCGATGATGGCCGTGTAGAACTGCACCAACATCTTGGTGGGTAGCTTGAGCTTCCTCAGCTGCCGCAGGAAGAACATCCTCTGCTGGGCCTTTTTGATGAGGGAGCCGATGGTCGGCTCCCACTTGAGGTCCCGGGTGATGGTGGTGCCCAGGAAGCGGAAGGAATCCGCAGTGGTGATGGGAGAGTCTGTGAGGGTAAGGGGGGCAGAGGGGCTGTGACTTTTCTGAAGTCCACGATCATCTCCACTGTCTTCAGAGCGTTCAGCTGCAGGTTGTTGTGGCTGCACCAGGACGCCAGCTGGGCCACCTCTCTCCTGTAGACGGACTCGTCGCCGTTGGAGATGAGCCCGATGAGGGTGTTGTCGTCCACAAACTTGATCAGCTTGACAGACTGGTGGCTGGAGGTGCAGGAGTTTGTGTACAGGGTGAAGAGCAGGGGGGAAAGTACACAGCCCTGGGATGATCCGGTGCTGATGCTAACAGAGTCTGAGAAAGTCTTTCCCAGCCGCACATGCTGCCTCCGGTCCGTCAGGAAGTCGGTGATCCACTTGCAGAGGGAGTCAGGCATGTTGAGCAGGGACAGCTTGTCCTGGAGCAGAGCTGAAGTCCACAAACAGGATCCTGGCGTAGGTTCCCGGGGAGTCGAGGTGCTGCAGGATGGAGGGGAGGGCCAGGTTGGGAGGGCTCCTCGAGGAGGAGCGCGCTGTCCGGTGTCTTTTCCTTGAGCCAGGTCTCAGTGAAGCAGAGGGCACACGAGGTGGAGAGGTCCTTAAATCGCCTCAGCAGTCTCAGTTCATCTACCTTTTTATAAACTGAGTTGACGTTGGACAGAAGGATCCCAGGCAAAGCCGTGCACGTGCCTCTCCTGCGAAGCCGCACCAGGGCGCCCGCTTGTCTTCCTCTCTTTCGCCGTCTCACTTTTTGGGCTAAATAGTGAACCAGATCGGCGGCAGGAGCCAAAAAAACTGGGAGTAGGTCCGTGGGAGTGAAAGTCCTGATATTTAGTAGCTCTTCACGGGTGTAAGAGCAGGCAGACACAATTGACGAACAAAAACAAACCAAAAAAAAAAAAGTGCAGCGAAGCACCATGGCGACCACTGTGGGCGCCATCTTGGATCAAAACCCATCTTGTGGTGGCGGACGAGCAAGTGCTGCTGGCGAGGGCCCCTCGGCGTGGAAGACCCCCCACGGGGAGCTTCCCAGAGAAAAGTTTCCCCAGAACACCCACAGGCACAGACAAAAAGTTTTCACCCCCAAACATCAACCCGCCAGCATGACAGCGCCGCGGAGGCGGTGAATCCTGGTTACAGCAGATACGGGAGAAGACTGAAGCCCAAGCAGCATGTGGATTGATGTTTAATGGTTCTGTCACAGCATACGGACTGTTATTCTTTTGTTCTATCCAATATGCTCGGGAGGGGTGGTATGGCGGCACATGGGGAAAGCATAATGTGTAACATCTTAGATAAGAACAAAGAGCAGAGGTTCCCTGGTGAGATAACAAGGAGGTGTGAAGGATGAATGCAGTGTGATCTTTTGTGTATCAGAAACTTCTAGAAGGATGGTAAAGGATTAAGTGAATGCAATGTGACCTTTTGTGTGTTAGAAGCTTCTGGAGGAATGCCATAGTATTTAAGAGAAGAGGCTTTGCTGAGATGTCTCTTTCCGACTATGCTTCTGTGTGAGATGTGTAATAAACTGTCTGAGTCAAATCCGCCTCGTTATTTACACGTGAGATGTCAGTGTGCAATGATTTATTGCACACTCACATCTCACGAGCACTGAACAGAATGACTCGTCACATTAAACATCCTTCTCTCTCTGCATCAAGTTACACTTCACAAGATTCAAGGCACTTCCTAATAGCAGGACATCTACACCTCGCTTCATTCAACCCCCACTCCCACTGTTCTCCCATGTGTATTCATCGTCTCTGTCTAAGGTGTGAAATAACCTGAGGCCCACACTGCCCCCCCCCCCAAATCGAGCATGCATTTTACTTGCTCAAGACAAAACTTAAGGCAGAAAGACCCACAAACAAGCAACAACTGAAGACAGCTGCAGTAAAGGCCTGGCAAAGCATCACAACGAAGGAAGCCCAGCGTTAGGTGATGTCCATGGGTTCCAGACTTCAGGCAGTCATTGCCTGCAAAGGATTCTCAACAAAATATTGAAAAATAACATTTTACTTAGGGTTATGTTTATTTATCCAATTACTTTTGAGCCCCTGAAATGAGGAGCGTTTGTATAAAAATAGCTACAATTCCTACATGTTTAATCATATATTTTTGTTCAACCCCTTGAATTAAACCTTAAAAGTCTGCACTGTGGTGGGCACACATATGTGACCTGCTTTGTGACCCACATTTTAGATCAGAACTAAGGCAGAGCTTCCTTGGAGATTACAGGAAGCTGCAAGGATGTTAGCTTTGGTATGCAAGGCTTGAGACTGTGGGGGTGTTATTAAAGGATTAGAGAGGGGATGCATTGCAGACAGTGGGGGTGATATCAGAGAGAGGGGATGCATTGTTATTGTCAATTCTAATGCAATGTGAACTGTGAGAGTCCTGGTATTTAAGGACGAGAGTTTCCTGTGTTGTGCTCTTTTTTTTCTTTGAGATGATGGTGAATGTGAATAAAGCTAACTTGAGAAAAACCTGTCTCCTCATTCCCACAGCACTTCAATTCCGTTGTACAGTGGGGCAAAAAAGTATTTAGTCAGCCACCAATTGTGCAAGTTCTCCCACTGTAAAAGATGAGAGAGGTCTCCAATTTTCATCATAGGTATACCTCAGCATTGAGAGACAAAATGAGAAAAAAAAAATCCAGAAAATCACATTGTCTGATTTTTAAAGAATTTATTTGCAAATTATGGTGGAAAATAAGTATTTGGTCACCTACAAACAAGCAAGATTTCTGGCTCTCACAGACCTGTAACCAGGGATGGCAACAGGAAATTCTGATTTCAGCTGAAATCTAATTTGGTCGATTGACTTACGGGGGTCTTGGGGTCTTGTTCACGAGTGAGGGGAAAATGGAGCGAGAGATCGACAGACGGATTGGAGCAGCATCTGCAGTGATGCGGACGTTGTACCGGTCTGTTGTGGTGAAGAGGGAGCTTAGTTCTAAGGCAAAGCTGTCGATTTACCAGTCAATCTACGTTCCTACTCTCACCTATGGTCACGAGCTTTGGGTAATGACCGAAAGAACGAGATCGCGGATACAAGCGGCTGAAATGAGCTTTCTCCGTAGGATTGCTGGACTCACCCTCAGAGATAGGGTGAAGAGCTCAGTCATCCGGGAGAGGCTCAGAGTAGAACCGCTGCTCCTCCACATTGAAAGGACTCAGTTGAGGTGGTATGGGCATCTGATTAGGATGCCTCCTGGACGCCTCCCACTTGAGGTGTTTCAGGCACGTCCCACTGGGAGGAGACCCCGGGGCAGACCCAGGACTCGGTGGAGAGACTATGTCTCCCAGCTGGTCTGGGAATGCCTTGGTATCCTCTCTGAAGAGCTGGAGCAGGTGGTGGGGGAGAGGGAAGTCTGGGCTTCTCTGCTTGAACTGCTGCCTCCGCGACCCGGACCTCCGGAAAAGCGGTAGAAGATGGATGGATGGATGACTTATGAGGGGGCCGGGGGGGGCGCAGCCCCCCTGAAGCTGGGAGGTTTTCAGTAAAACAGAAGTAATTTAGACTGAAAAAAATGATTAAAAAAATGAAATACTAGACTTGGATAAATCATTAAATTTAATGAAAAGTTAACTTACTTTTTCTTCAATGTTGTCTCACTGTCTTTAGTCCAACATATTTAACAGTTCTATTAGAGTTTTTTACACTATTTACACTGGTCACCAAGTCACTTCTAATGTGAAACTTTCTTCCTTTTGGCAACAAGCTGTGTCAGTCTCTGAACTTTGAACTTCATCTTCTTTTCTGGTTTCTTCAGAAACTGTCCGAGTGTTTCTCTTACCTCATTGAACTTTGAGCCAATTTTCACCTTTACTGTCACTTCGCTCCCCGAAGCTCCTGGGTTTTTATGATTTTTAAGTACCAGAACTGTGCTTACATGACATAAAACAAACAGCTGAATCCCACTTATTACTGTATAATATTGACTCATGTTCCAAGAAGATAGCATTCCTAAACTAGAAAAGCACTCAGAGCGCATCCCTCCGCCAAGGCTCCTTCCGTTTGTCATGGATCAACTCCAAAATGTAATGGGTTTGTGTGTAGGCCTATAGCCACTTGTGGTGAAAATTGCATCAAAGTCTGTCCATCAGTTTTGGAGTATTGTTGCTAACACACTGTGAGAAGATAAGTGCCTTGGCTGAGGTATGCATTCTCAGATCATCACCAAAATATAATGGGTTCCTCTCTAGCCCAAGAACCACCTCTGGTGAAAATTTTATCCAAATCCATCCAGTAGTTTTTGTGTAATCCTGCTGCACAAATACAAAAAAGCCCTTGGTGGAGGTATGCACTCTCAGATCATCACCAAAATCTAATCATCTGTTCCCCGTGCCATTGCACACCTTTCCTGAAAATTTCATGAAAATCCGTCCATAACTTTTCCTTGCTAACAAACAGACAGACAAACCAACGCCGATGAAAACATAACCTCCTTGGCGGAGGTAAATATTCCAACAAGCATTATCCATCACATGCTTTAACACTTGATCAAATCAAAATCAGTTAATTTTATCTATTCCATAATAGAAATAAAATTCCAACATACCATTACTTTTTATAATTTCAGCATTCATTTCAGATCACCAGTTTCAATCTCCATTGAGTCTTGAGCAGCTCATTTTCCTCCCCCGCGCAGCCCAGCTCAAACAGCCTTGTACGCTGCACTCAAACGGAAACCGGCGGACAGAGTCGACTGGACTCCTGAACGGGAGCAGGCGTTCTGAGGTTAAAACAGCGCTCATTACCCACGTCTCGGACATGGGCATAGCGGCCGTCGTGGAGCAATGCGTTGCCGGTTCTTGGCAGCCACTCACCTTTTTTTTAAAGCAGGTCTTTGCACAACAGTGAGCGTAAATACAGCGTGTTCGACAGAGTTAATGGCTCTCTACCTGGCATACGCCACTTCCGGTTCTGGCTGAAAGGGCACACTTTAACTGCGTTCGTGGACCACAAGCCGCTAACGTACTTAACGTACATATAATATAAAAAAGCGGAATTCGGTGAATTACCGGAAAAATCACATCCCTGAGAACAAGCCGAAATGAATTTTTGACAAAGCATACGAGCCATTTGATTGGTCCAATCGTTTGCAACTATCCAATCACAGGGCTGTTTACAATACAGCAGTAGCTTGAGTACATCCGGGTTATCGCGAGACTTCGGGGAAGCGCCGAGCGCGTATGTTTTTTTTTTTCCAAACTTTATTGAGAACAAGGTAAAGGTACAAAATTATGACAGATGATAAAATCAGCGGAAATCCGTGGATCGGCGGAAAATTGCCATCCCTGTGTAACTTCTTCTTTAAGAGGCTCCTCTGTCTTCCACTCGTTACCTGTATTAATGGCACCTGTTTGAACTCGTTATCAGTATAAAAGACACCTGTCCACAACCTCAAACAGACTCCAAACTCCACTATGGCCAAGACCAAAGAGCTGTCAAAAGACACCAGAAACAAAATTTTAGACCTGCACCAGGCTGGGAAGACTGACTCTGCAATAGGTAAGCAGCTTGGTGTGAAGAAATCAACTGTGGGAGCACTTATTAGAAAATGGAAGACATACAAGACCACTGATAATCTCCCTCGATCTGGGGCTCCATGCAAGATCTCACCCTGTGGGGTCAAAATGATCACGAGAACGGTGGGGACCTAGTGAATGACCTGCAGAGAGCTGGGACCAAAGTAACAAAGGCTACCATCAGTAACACACTACGCTGCCGGGGACTCAAATCCTGCAGTGCCAGACGTGTACCCCTGCTTAAGCCAGTACATGTCCAGGCCCGTCTGAAGTTTGCTAGAGAGCATTTGGATGATCCAGAAGAGGACTGGGAGAATGCCATATGGTCAGATGAAACCAAAATAGAACTTTTTGGTAAAAACTCAACTTGTTGTGTTTGGAGGAGAAAGAATGCTGAGTTGCATCCAAAGAACACCATACCTACTGTGAAGCATGGGGGTGGAAACATCATGTTTTGGGGCTGTTTTTCTGCAAAGGGACGAGGACGACTGATCCGTGTAAAGGAAAGAACGAATGGGGCCATGTATTGTGAGATTTTGAGTGAAAACCTCCTTCCATCAGCAAGGGCATTGAAGATGAACGTGGCTGGGTCTTTCAGCATGACAATGATCCCAAACACACCGCCCGGGCAACGAAGGAGTGGCTTCGTAAGAAGCATTTCAAGGTCCTGGAGTGGCCTAGCCAGTCTCCAGATCTCAACCCCATAGAAAATATTTGGAGGGAGTTGAAAGTCCATGTTGCCCAGCAACAGCCCCAAAACATCACTGCTCTAGAGGAGATCTGCATGGAGGAATGGACCAAAATACCTGCAACACTGTGTGAAAACCTTGTGAAGACTTACAGAAAACGTTTGACCTCTGTCATTGCCAACAAAGGGTATATAACAAAGTATTGAGGTGAACTTTTGTTATTGACCAAGTACTTATTTCCAACCATAATTTGCAAATAAATTCTTTAAAAATCCTTCAATGTGATTTTCTGGATTTTTTTCCTCTCATTTTGTCTCTCATAGTTGAGGTATACCTATGATGAAAATTGGAGACCTCTCTCATCTTTTACAGTGGGAGAACTTGCACAATTGGTGGCTGACTAAATACTTTTTTGCCCCACTGTCGTTTCATTTCAAATCCAATGTGGTGGCATGCAGAGCCCAAATCATGAAGATTGTGTCACTGTCCAAACATTTCTGGGCCTAACTGTATATATGTGTGTGTGTGTCCGTCACACACATATACCCCACCTCTTGTTTGTTGCTGTCTGTTGTTGCTGTGAGGTGGTTGGGTGCATGTGTGTGTACACATACACAGCACTTCACTCATGTGACATTTGAATGTTTTGCTTTGTAACACCTTAACTTTTGCACTTACATTTTGTACAGTTTCATTGCAGTTGTTCTGCTCGTGTAGGATTGTGTGTTTTTGTGACCCGCCAGGGAACTACAGATGCAAGTTAGCAGTATTGCTAAATCTGGCATACTTACATTGGTATTAATGTTCATTAGTATGCAATATCCCTTTCAAATAAACATTAAACTAAACTAATTTATGACAGAAGGATAGCAGCAAGAGTTAAAGGGAAGGTTTACAAGACAATAGTGAGACCTGCTATGATGTATGGTTTGGCAAACGTGGCACTGACAAAAAAAAAAAAAAAAAAAAAAAACCTGAGGCAGATTCTTATTGGGAATGACTAGGAGGGACAGCTCAGGTTGAGCAGTTTGGAGAAAGTAAGAGGCAAGGCTGGGATGGTTTGGACATGTGCAGAGGAGGGATAGTGGAGATATTGGACAAAGGGTGTTGAAAAAGGAGCTGCCAGGCAGGAAAAGAAGAAAACCACAGAGGAGATTCATGATGTAGTGGAAGTGAAGACGCAAGGGGAAGGGTGAGATAAGAGGCAGATGATCTACAGTGACGACCCTTAAAAGGAGCAGCCAGAAGAAGATCATGCAGACTGAAAAGATCTACTGTGGAGAACATGAAAATCCTGAGTACCGTGACTTGTAGATGTAGAAGCTGCAGCGTCAGGTTCAGTGGTGGTATCTGGCTCTGTGCTCTTCTTGACTGACAGGTCAATAGGACAACTGCTGTGGGTCTCTGTTTGCTGGTCTGGGGCGAGCTTGGTTGGTGTACTGCCTGCTGCATGGGAACTGCTGGGTGACGGCCCTGATGTCTGCTCCCCTGAGGCCACAGCAGGATCACTGGAGGGCTTTTGTGGCTTGCTAAACTGGGCAACCTGGAAAAAAAAAAAAATTAAATTCATCATTCTTCAACCAGAACGCCTGTGTGAGAGAGCGACTACTAAGTTAAATTGGGGTTCTAACTATTTTAGGGTTGGACCAGTCCAGCTTTTTGGCCAGTGATCCCATCTGACATCCTGGCTCTGATATCTGCCGATAATGATATTGGTTTTTACTGGAGTAAAAACAAAAGTTTCATTTACTCCTCAGCAAGAGACCAGAGCTCCTTAAAGCAATGTTTGACCTAAATTAAACACATTTTTAAAACTTTGTATTCCACCAACAAGCCACTTTAATACACTCCTGAACAAAATCTTAAGACCGGAAGAAAACTACAAGTATTTGCATTTCACACTGATGGATTGTAACCAGGTTGCAAGTTAGAGCTTCAAAATGCAAAAAGAAGGAATGGGAGCAAGAGACAAAAAATACTGCACTGAAAACTGCATTTTAAGCTCAAACAGGCTGGTCATCAGCTGATTGAAAGCTAAAGACCACAGGCCAAAACCCCCAGAACAGAGGTAAAAGGAAATGGTGTTCACTTATAGTGCTTTTTTTTCTTCATCTCAGGATGACCAAAGCACTTTACAGATCCTGATGTCCACCCATTCACACACTGATGGCGGTGAAGCTGCCATGCAAGGCGCTGGCCTGACCCACCAGGAGCAACTGGGGGTTCAGCGTCTTGCTCGAGGACACTCTGACATGCAGACTGCCGAAAGAGTGAGAATCAAACCACTGACCTTCTGATCAGAAGTCAGCCACACTACACCTGCACCACAGCCGCCCCAGTGTCAAAAAAAGAGACTCAAAAAGTGACTGCTGATCACTTCAAAAATTAATTTAGGTATACAGTACTTGATGTATGTCCAGGAGGCTGGTGGCACCGTTGCTCCATGTGGTGAAGATGGCTTCCACGCTGTGTAAACTTCCCCTGGCATCCATCCCCAAATGTTCTCAAAGGGATGTAGATCAGGGGAATACACTCTGTGTCCCCTCATCTATACTTTTACTTTTTCTATCTTTAAATCAATAGTTAATGTTGTCCAAGGGGGTGGTCACAGAGCAGATCCTAATTTAAATGGATGCTAGACTGGCAGTTTAACTGATTCAGTAATCAGGTTATAGCGGAACCAATATCCAATGCGTGAGGTGTCCTTGAGCAAGACACTGAACTCCAAGTTGTTCTGGGTAGGTCAGGCCAGCGCCTTGCATGGCAGCTCCACCGCCATCAGTGTGCAAATGGGTGGATAGCAGGATCTGCAAAGCGCTTTGGTCATCCAGAGATGAGAAAGAGCGCTATGTAAGTTAACGCCATTTACCAGTGTTGCTTCAATAGTAGCTTTAAAACAGACTTGAAAAAAGAAGATGATTTTAAGCTATAAGACAGATGGCATAATATCCTTTCAGTTACTATGGTGACCATGTAATTTAAAATACATTCACCTAAGCCAGTTCTTTTAGGTTCTAATTCTGGAAAATACTGCTGCCTGCTGTTGTATGCCATCTACTTGCATGATTTGAATTATGGGTTGGCACACCAAGTGTTGTGTCCATTACCAGGACTTGCTGCGCTTTACAAACTTCCGTCTCAAAGTCTTCAGCCTTGTCCTGGTCCGGGTCACTGTCGCACGTGCTCAGGCCACAGAAGAAGGTAGGCGGAAGCTGAAGGCTTTTGGCCTTTTCCTCCTCCTCCGGTGTTGGCTTCTTCTCCCACACCACCTGGCAGTCAGAGTCTGTACACACACACAAAAATACAGCAAACCGTGCTTAGAATCAAAACGTATTTATTTCAGTATTTAACAGAAATTGAATTAAAGGGCATAACCATCTCCACTAGCTGCAGTCTTTTTCACAGGAGGATCAGGGTAGAGTTTTCCATTCAAGGCTTTCACTGCTGACTCATAGTCTTCATCTGAGAAGTACAAAAGAAATTCAGAACATATTTTAAGAGAAGTGGAGCATTTACCCATTTCAATTCCACAGACTGAAAATTCCACAAATTTCAAACCTTTTCATCTCCATAACAGATTGCTTTGTAAGCAAATATGTCATAACAGCAACAAATGGCAAAAATTAAGCTGAAACAATTTGAAAATTGTGTTTAATGCAATTCTGAGCTCTACAGATACACATATGGGGGGGGGCAAAGTAGAACTATTATCTCCATACAATAACGGTCAAAATATAAATGTTTCAGTTTAATAAATGGCACAGACTAGGGATGTTACTCAACATAAGTTAACTGTTGATAAGAATTTGGTTGACTACATTAAATTAGCTGTCCATTAAGCTGACATCCCACAGGTCTTTTCAGTGCAGGTTTATTCTATGAATTTTAGTGGTGCTGCCAGTCCAAGCGAGGACCCATGGAGGGAAGTGTGTGGGAAGGGTGACGCTGTGACCGCGAGACAACACCGCATCCAACATGCCTGTCTACGTGATAAACAAGTCAACTGTCGTTTTTGTGGAATTTATGACTGAAGAGGTTTTTTCTCGACTACCTTAACTGCATCGACCCACGCAACTGAGCTGAAGACCTTGACAGCTATATTGACCGTCACAAATTTTACAGTTTTACCTTTCTGCAGCATGGAGGACAACACACAGCTACCCCTACTTCCACCTGACTTCCAGACTCCACGGTGTGTGTGTGTGTGTGGGGGGGGGGGGGGAGCTTGTTGAAACACCTGTAAAAATCACGTTTTTCCTTTCTCTTGTCAACATATCTGAAAACACGTTTATGACTCAACACATATCAAGAGCTAAATCATTCTTGTGTGTCATGTCTGTTTTTCTGCTGTGAAAGTTCAGTTCAACTCATCCCTTGGAAAAAGGCAAGGTTAGATGGTACATTTTTGTGACGCCATTACAACAGGTGAACCAATCAGGACCTTACCATCTATTTTGAGTCATTTTTTCCCAGTAGCGCTCTCTAACACTGCTGCTATGTTGTAAAATGATTGACAGTAACAACAATGGCACCGATTACACAAATGTAGCGTAAACATGGTTGTTACATTGGTAACGAGATAGCTGAGAAAAAAAAATGCACGTTGTAACAGTCCAGACCTGTTTCCCATTGAAAATGTGCCACATTATGAAGAGCACAATCCGACAACGGAGACCCCGGACTGTTGACCAGCTGAAGTTATACATCAAGCAAGAACGCCACCTACAAAGCTTCAACAATTGGCGTCCTCAGTTCCTAAACACTCACTGAGTGTTGTTAACAGGAAAGGTGACGTTACACAGTGGTAAACGTGACCCTGTCCCAGCTTTGTTGGAATGTGTTGCAGACATCAAATTCAAAATGAGTGAATATTTGAAAAAAGCAACAACAAAAAAAAAAAAAATCAGTTTGAACATTAAATATCTTGTCTTTGTCGTGCATCCAAATGATTATAGGGCTGTGCAATATGACCAATTTCATGTCACAATATAACTAATCTTACATCCCATCTTGGCCTGTCCTTGCCACTGATATGATATACACATTCTGTAAATTCTAGTTTTTATGTAATAATTACATAAAAAAAAGACCATCTCTTAATTTTAAATTGCATACTGAAAAAAAAATTGTAAAACTTCATCTATCATTAATTTTATGCAACTTTTTTCCCCCTCATAATTTTGGCTGTTTTTATAAAATTGTATTTTTGAAGTGCATTTGAGACTTATTTCAGATCGGCCATGATCTGAAGGTGATGTAACAAAGTACAAGCAAAGACTTCAACTTTATTCATTATCACTACTTGACTAATTAAAATGATTAGAAATCAAGTACGTTACAAGGGCTAGTTTGCTCCTCTGACAAGTTTTCATTGATTTAGTATATTTTTTTAATGTATGTGCCGCTATCATGCACTTTTGCAGCTTTAATATAATTTTTTCAGACAAAACTAGGAAATTCAGCAGTAACTTAAAGCAAAGAAACGATGGTCTGACACTAATAATGTTTAGTGACAACTTAGCATTGTCATTTAGCATTTGCTGTTTTACGATAAGAGAGAGATGGTGTTAAGTGTCACTTACCATCCATTAAAACGAGGTTAGAGGACCACCCTCTCTGACGCAACACGGTGGTAAACAGTCCCACATCCCTGGCAAACAGAAGTGGCTAGCTATTTGACCAAACCATTAGTTTGGAGTTAGCGGCTGTGCCAACCACTGGAATGACACCTAGTGATCCATTTACACCTGTTCCACGTTCCGTTGTGCGCACTGCCGGGCCACTGACAAGCAGTGTGTGAGGAGCTTTGCTAAGAAACGGGGATGTGCATTTTAAATCCTGATACAAACGATAGATGATTTTATCCCATCAACTGATATATACAGTATAGTCATAACGAACAACCCTAATTGAATATAGGTTGAAAATGATTTTTAAATTGATTTTTTTTTTTTTTTTTTTACATTTTACACAACATCCCAACTTCACCAAAATTGAGGGTGTAATAAAGGAAACCATACTCTACCTGCAGTCCTACTGTATGAGAGACCAACTCATGTGGTATCCTGGAGCAAAACCATAATGAAAATCCCAAACAGCTCATCACTGAATTCATGGTCACCCAACTTAAAAAGTTTTGTCTCCACTACATCAAGGAGGGGGGGGGGGGAGCCCCAGACTAGGACTGGGCGATAAAATGATAATTATTGTGAAATAACTTTTGTTCGATAGACATAATACAGTGGTGTGAAAAAGTGTTTGCCCCCTTCCTGATTTCTCTTTTTTTTGGATGTCTGTCACACTTAAATGTTTCAGATCAAACAAATTTAAATATTAGACAAAGATAACACAAGTAAACACAAAATGCAGTTTTTAAATGAAGGTGTTTATTGTTAAGGGTAAAAAAAAAAATAATCCAAACCTACATGGCCCTGTGTGAAAAAGTGCCCCCCCCCCCCCCGTTAAAACAAATTAACTGTGGTTTATCACATCTTTGGAAAGCTGAGTTCAATTTCTCTGGCCACACCCAGGCCCGATTCCTGCCACACTTGTTCTCAATCAAGAAATCACTTAAATAGGACCTGCTTGACAAAGTGAAGTCGACCAAAACATGCTCAAAAGCTAGACATCATGCTGCGATCCAAAGAAGTTCAGTAACAAATGAGAAAAAGTAACAGATTTATCAGTCTGGAAAAAGTTATAAAGCCATTTCTAAAGCTTTGGGACTCCAGCGAACCACAGTGAGAGCCATTATCCACAAATGACAAAAACATGGAACAGTGGTAAACCTCAGGAGTGGCCGGCCGACCAAAATTACCCCAAAAGCACTGCAACGACTCAGCCAAGAGGTCACAAAAGACCCCACAACAACATCCAAAGAACTGCAGGCCTCACTTGCCTCAGTTAAGGTCAGTGTTCATGACTCCACCATAAGAAAGAGACTGGGCAAAAATGGCCTGCATGGCAGAGTTCCAAGACGAAAACCACTGCTGAGCAAAAAGAACAAAGGCTCGTCTCAGTTTTTCCAGAAAACATCTTGATGATCCAAGACTTTTGGGAAAATACTCTGAGGACTGACGAGACAAAAGTTGAACTTTTTGGAAGGTGTGTGTCCCATTACACCTGGTGTAAAAGTAACAGCATTTCAGAAAAGGAACATCATACCAACAGGAAAATATGGTGGTGGTAGTGTGAAGGTCTGGGGCTGTTTTGCTGCTTGCTGTGGTAAATGGAACCATGAATTCTGCTGTCTACCAAAAATTCCTGAAGGAGAATGTCCGGCCATCTGTTCGTGACCTCAAGCTGAAGCGTACTTGGGTTCTGCAGCAGGACAATGATCCAAAACACACCAGCAAGTCCACCTCTGAATGGCTGAAGAAAAACAAAATGAAGACTTTGCAGTGGCCTAGTCAAAGTCCTGACCTGATGTTTTGGGACGCTTTATCTTTGTCTAATATTTAAATTTGTTTGATGAACTGAAACATTTACGTGTGACAAACAAAAAAATGAGAAATCAGGAAGGGGACAAAACACTTTCACGTCACTATACATGGTCAATAGAACTTCGATAGAACTCATTTGTTCCCTGTTATGACAGACAACATGAAAAGCCAATGAAAATGAGACTACACCGCACCAAATTAATCATGTGACTGGAAGTCACATTCGATTGACACACAACAGTGTGTGTATGTGCGTGGGACCAGCATGTAACTGGGGATTAGCAGTTAGCACATCTGCTAATGTTTAGCAGTGTAGATGACACGAAACATGAATGAAAAGTCCAGTGACAGCATTACCAAAGAAGACACCAAAATGGACGCTGCCCAATGCTCAATAGACGAGGAGATTGTTGAAAAGAATGGTCTGAGGAATTCAGTAATGTGGAGATATTTGAGCTATTTAAAGTCTAACAAGAAGCAGTTTACCGTGCACTGCAAACTGTGTCGCAGGCACGTTCCCACAAAATCAGGTAACACTACAAATCTTTTACCATCTGAAGCAGTGTCATCCTGTAGAAAGTAATTGACCCTCGTTACCAACTCCCTGGCCGTAAATATTTCTCTCCCACGGCACTTTCCCAGCTGTACAGGGAATGTAAAGAAATGGTTGAAAAGAAGCTGCCAAGTCTGCCATACTTCACTACGTCGTCAGATTTGTGGTCAAGTCACACATCTGAACCATATAGGAGCCTCATTGGCCACTTCATTGATCAAGATTGGAATTTGAAAAGCAAATGTCTTCAAACTTTCCTGAAGATCACACAGGTGAAGTGATTGCTTTAGGACTGACTGAAGGACTTGCATCCTGGAGAATGACTGAAGACAAACAAGTCCGCATCACGACAGACAGTGGGACAAATATAGTGAAGCCACATCACTAAACAAGTGGACATGGCTGCAGTGCTTCGAGCAAGTACTTCACTCAGTTATGGGTAAGTTGAAGAGCCGAAGATTATACAATATTTAGATTTTGTTTTATAATTATTTGAAATTATACAGTTGTATAATGTTCTACATTACATTTGTCAGGTTCAACTTTGACAGAAAACAAACCTTTAAAATTACTCGTTATAGCTTCACATCTCAGGAGTAAAAAGGAACTTTTAAGCTCGACAGAAATAGTGATCTGATTCATATAGCAATAAAAAATATTTACTTATTGCAATATCGACCAATATGAGGAAAAAAATTATCGTGACTGGAATTTTTTCATATCACCCCGCCCTATCCCAGACCGAGTCTAAGCACTTCAAACAAAAAGTCCTGATTATTAATACATATGTAATATTACCATTATGTATATGTTATGTAGGGTTAGTCTACATGATTCTCTTTTCACAGTTATTTTCAGGGCTGTTCGATATCACGATATATATATATATATATATATATATATATATATATATAGTATACACAGTATACTGTATATCTCAGATGACGAGATAAAAATGTCTATCTGTTCATTTAAAACGATGGTTTATGTTGGGATTTAGCAAAATACACATACAGCCCGTTTCTACAGCAACGCTCTTCACACACTACTGGTCAGCACCCCACCTCTCCATCATATGCACGCAGCACAACAGGTGTAGATGGGTTGCTAGGCTTCAGTCCGGTGGTTAGCACAGCTGCAAACTCCAAACTAATGGTTTGGTCAAACAGCTACGATAATAAATGCTTGCCAGGGATGTGGGACTGTTTTCCACAGTGCTGTGTCAGAGAGGACAGTCCTCAAAACCTCGTTTTAATTGGAGGCAAGTAACACCAATACAACCTCACTCATCATAAAAGAGCAAATGCTAAATGATGATGCTTAAGTTGTCACCAATAGTAAACATTATTAGTTTATCACACCATCATTTCTTTGCTTTAAATTACTGCTGAGTTGCTTAGTTTTGTCTGAAAAAAAAAAAGTGCATGATAGCAGCACATATACAGAGAGTAAATAATAAATCGAAAACATGTCAGAGGAGCAAATTGGCTCTTGTAACTTACTTGATTTCTAATCAATTTAATTAGTCAAGTAACGATAATGAATAAAGACGAAGTCATCACTTGTATTTTATTACATCACCTTTTGTTCCTTTGATTTTCAAATCATGGCCAATCTGAATAGAAGTCTCAAATGCACATTAAAAATACAATTATATAAAAACACAGCCAAATTATGAGGGGAAAAGTTGCATAAAATTAATGATAGATGAATTTGTACAATTGATTTTTTTTCAGTATGTAATGTAAAATTAAAGAAATGGTCCTTTTTATGCAATGATATATAAACTATAGAATTTACAGAAAATGTATATCACAATGTACATCATTACTGTGATATGATTTGTTATATTGCGATATGAAATTTTGGTCATATCACAGCCCTAGTTATTTTGAGCTGCTAATTTTTCCACCTTCAACAGATGAGCCACTTCACAATTTATTTTCATGTTGAAGTAGCCTACATACTTTATCCAATTTTCTATGCTGAATTTTGTGTACTAAAAATGCCATCATCTGAACTGTATCTCAAATTCTACATCATTAAATGAGGAATATGACATTTTTTTATTCAGTATATCATAAGCAATATTTAGCATTTCAGACTATTTGATGCCAAGGGAAATTCAGTTTCTCAGGAAAATCTCTGTTCATCAATTAATCATTAATTGACTGATAAGAAAATCAGCTAATAATTAGTGCTAATTTGCATCCCAGTACAGACATTCTACAAGCTTTCCCACCAAAAGGATAACAGGATAACATTCTTTTAATAATAATGGATTGAAGTTATTAGCGAGTCCATTATTCATTCACTCCACAAACGATGGTAGTGGTAAGCTACTCCTGTAGCCACAGCTGCCCTGGGGCAGACTGACGGAAACAAGGCAGCCAATACGCGCCAACGGCTCCTCCGAACACCACCCAACATTTATTTACATTCACACACCACTGTCACAGACACTAGAGGCAAGGTGGGTAAAGTGTCGTGCCCAAGGACACAACGGCAGGGTGTGTGTGTGTGTGTGTGGGTGGGGGGGAGGGACAGGATTCGACCCGCCAACCTTCCGGTTATTGGATGACCTGCTCGACTTCCTGAGCCACTACCACCCCTTTTCTTTTTCTAAAAATCAATCGGTCCATCAGGAAAAAAAATAGTCCAATGATAATGTATTTGGAAAATAATACACTGATGCAGAGGTGTGTATTTATGAATGCACATTTAGTTGATGCTTACTGCTAATTTGCATTGGTTTTCTTTATTTACAAACAAACAACTAGGGCTGCAGCTATCAATTTAAGTTGTTTTTTTCCCCACTTTACTTTAAGATCTTGTGATCAAAAGCTTGCCGTCTATGTATTAAGGAAACTCGCATTGACCAATCTGTGCTGAACCTTCTTCGCTAAAGACTGGTATCAAGCCCTTTCCCCCGGTCCACTCCCCCTAAAGAGCAGTAGTATTCATTCATTCATTCATCTTCAACCGCTTAATCCTTTTCCGGTCACGGGTGGTGGTGGGGGGGTGGAGTCTATCCCAGCATCTGTCCAGGGTACACCTTGGACAGATCACCAGTCCACCGCAGGGCCAACACAGAGAGACAGACAACCACTCACTCTCACATTCACACCCAAGGACAATTTAGAATCCCCAGTTGACGCCAATTAACCTAACCTGCACGTCTTTGGCCTGTGGGAGGAAACTGGAGTACCCGGAGAGAACCCACGCAGACACGGGGAGAACATGCACACTCCACACAGAAGGGTCATTGATGGTCAGGGGAGGGGTCGAACCCATGACCTTTTTGCTGTGCTGCCACAGTGCTAACCACCGCGCCACCGAACTGTAGTAACTGTTCAATAAAGTCAACAAGGATGATGCAATACATATTGCAAGAAGGGGGAAAAAAAAAAAAAAAAATCAGACGCAGCCTGCAAACAGACTGCACCTCATGCACGCCCTTTTCATACAGCATTCTTTCGTTTGATCCAATGTGGACGAGTTTGAGCTGTTAATTCCTTTGATACAATTTGCTCAATTTTTTGGATGCATGCCACATTCAGTGTTCACATTACTCAGGCAGGAGGGAGGGGCTACAAAACATTCAATGGACACCTGATTTTGTTTGTGTCAGCTATTTATAATTTGTTTGTCCCCCCCCCAACCCCCCCCCCCCCCACAAATTTTAAAGCATTTTGGTTTGATTAAATACTCCTATTTATTTAACTAAGCATCATGGAGATTAGGGGTGTGCCATATCATATTGTTCACAATAATACCGGTATAAATTTTGATACCGGTGTAAATATGAATATCATGATATTTGGGGTCCGTTATGCTGCCAACGGAAGTTATGCGTTACCATAGAAACAGCAAAACCAATATGGTGCAGGAAGCAGTGCTCTGTGCCTGGAACGTCTACGTCTAGCTGTGGGGAAGTAATTTAGTTTTAAGGCCATTTGAAACTGCTGCCATCTTTAAAAAAAACGGTGCAGCAATATGAATAATCTGCCCGCATTTTTTTTCCCACATGTCAACAATGCCACTTCGGGGAAAAGTTTTACTTTGTTACATCTGCTTCTCCCTGAAGCAGTGCTGCTGATGTCTGAAGTGCCCAGAGGTTTATTTTTGTTCCATTGTGGCTGCTCCAGCATGATTTATTCAACCAACCGAAAGAAAAAAAAAGTCCATTAACAGCCCAGGAGTTGGCTGTGCAACAGAGATTTCTAATGCGAGTAAACTGAGGGAAAGAGAGAGAGATGGGAGGGCCGATGCGGCGGTCATTTACCTGCAGAAGTGTCTTGGGAAATGGCAGACAGGCCAGCATACATTCACTATGATAAAAATGATGAAATAATAGTTTTAAATAAGCCCACTCCCTCCCTGTTTTATTTCAACGACTCCTGACCCGGTCAAATAACATACCAGACTACATAAATATGTTAAAATGATCAAAACCCCCTCACGCCCCGGAGCACAGAAACGAGCTGAAGACAGAAGTAATGTGGTGAATGATGTCTGTGGTTATATTATCCTGCTGTAGCTGCTTATAGTTTGGGGTTTACCTTTTGAATGTAATAAATAGGTTGGCATTAACCAGAGCTAAACTGCTCTTACGTTCATAAGGCAATACGTTCATAAGGCAATGTTTTCAGGACTATTCAGATGTTTTAAGAAAAATCTGCAGAATTTCCTAAACTACAGGCTGTATATAGTCAGCAGTACCAACTTTACTCTCATCTGCTTGTTACCGTTCTCTCCTGTTTTATTTTCTCATTTTTTTAAACATCTTTTCACAAAGGTACATTTTTTAACATTTTAAATGTTTTTGGTGACAAATTTGTGACTTTTCATGCAAAATTGTAACTTTTTACCTAAAACCTCTAATCTTGTGTTTTTATTCTGAAAAGGAGAAGAAATTAGAAGCAGCACCAGATTTAAATTAAGATTAGTCAATCAGTTGTTTTAATAATCAATAGATCAGTTGACTATTACAATCCAAATTTATAATTTTCCTCCCAGCTGAAGGTGATAATTACATTTATAACTAGTTTGATACCTGTTATTTTAAAATGTTGGCCTACTAAAACTGTGGTGGATTCTGGTTTCCAACAACAGGGTGGCCGAGGATGAAGTCAAATTCCCAGCCTGAATTTTGTCCCAGTCAGTGCGCTGTGTGTTGAACGCACAGGGCTACCAGAGGACTGACCGACTGTAGCTTTCACTACTTACAGTAGTTGTGTGTCCTAAGGGTCAGAGAAACGGAGATGGGCACTGACCCGATACACCACATGGTGTCCCACATGCTGTGGAAGTGAATTAACGCCTCAGTGCATTTAAGATGTGGTGGTTTATAATACTGTCTGGTAGTATTTGAGACAGAATTAAAAGAAAGTTTGAAACATGTTAAACTGCTCTTTATAAACTGGAGAAATAAGAGTTTTTGTTTTTACTGAATATGTTGAGCATAATCAACGCTGGCCTCTGAAACTGTCCTTTGTAAATTTATTAAAAAAAACAAACAAAAAAAAAACAACTGTATTCCGTGATATCATGGAGAATATAGTTACCGTGAAAATTCACAGAAATATTGTGATATCATTTTTAGGCCACATCGCCCACCCCTACTCGAGATCATCTTCGATACTGACAGACAGGTTCACTTACCTTGATCGCCTTACATTTGCATCACCATTTGTGCACAATTGATGATGCGTTGTAGCAAAAAAGAAGCACAAGACTAATGCAGAAATTCTAGGGATTAACACAAGTCCAGCTAATGAATGCAAGTCCCTTCTCTTTCTTACTCTCACCATCAGTTTCACCATCGCTGGTGTAGCCTGGTTCATTTTTATAGCAGAAGAAGGTGAGGGGCAGCAGGAGCTTCCTGGCTAAAGCTGCCTGTTCAGTAGTGGGCTCCCTGACGTACACAACCTCCACATCAGAGTCGTCATCCAGCCCTCCTGCCTGAGATGACTCTGTGATAGATGGACAAAGGCAAGTAAGCAGAGGTCAGGCTGGAATTCAGTACTTAGAACAAAAAAACAAAACAAAAAAAAAACAATGAAAGATGAGCACATTTAAAATGACAAGTTAAACAAAATCACAAAATCATGCACAGGAAAAATGACCAGCATGCATTTTATTAAACACAGTGGAAGACTGGTTTGTGTTAAAAGGGCAGCTGTGTATGGCCTTACCACTTTTAGCTGGACAAGGTAATGATAAGGTAATGGCATGAACATCTGAACTTCACCCCTATTAGCCTTTCTGAGGGGCACATCACTGCTAAAAGCCAGTCCAGACGGGGAGTTATGTTTCATGCTGTTGCTACACATCCAGCCCTAAAAATGGAACCTGTGACGTTTGCATAGTGCATTCCTCATTGAAATGGACACGCTCTTCTCTTAGCTCGCCTTTAGAAGGTATTCAACTTTTACTGATGGGCCTCCTGATACTATTCCATCCAGCAATTAACAGTTTAAGTCAGGGGTCTCCAACCTGGGGCCCCTGGAACGTTCAGGTTTCTGCTGTCTACTGTTGTCATCTTCCTGTACCGGCGTCCCATGTCCCGCCCTTCCTTAATTCTGATTGGCAGCTTAGAAAGGTCCGACATTGATGAGCACAGCTGTACAGTAATCTGACAAGTTGAACTTTTTTCAGCCCTGAGCACTGCAACAAAACGCGGCCACGGCTCAAAGAAAATAGTCACCCACAGCAGAAAAAAACAAGTTTGGTGGACACGCCCCTAATACTTTTTCTGCAGTGTTTGGCTTCCGGGTTGCAGAGGTGCGTGGCCTTATGGTGTGACCACACACGTAACTGAGTGGACACGTCTTAAAGTACATGAAAAGTGCCACATTAATATATAAAATAATATTCATAAAATTCCTGCATCCACATCTTGATCCGAATCACCACCAAAATCTAATCATCCGTTTCCTGTGCCATTACACACCTTTCCTGAAAACTTCTGAGTTGTGTTGGTAACAGACCAACCAACCAACACCGCTAAATACCTCCATCCTCCCTTGGCAGAGGTAAAAATTGATCTTATATAATATTCTAATTTTTTGACAAACTGAGTTGTGTGTTTTTTTTTAAGCTGTAAGCCATAATCAAAATTAAAAGAAAAAGAGTTGAAATATATCACTCTGTATGTAATGAATCTATATGGGTTTCACTTTGAATTACTAAAATAAATCAACTTTTCAATGATATTCCAATTTACTGAGACACACCTGTACTACTAGATGCCTGAACTAAGTAAATGACTTAAAAACTGCCGCATTACAAACCATTTTCATATTACCCTGATGAAATTAAAATTCTCTGAAAACTGTCTTCACACACTTGACATGCAACAGCGCAGTAGCTTCACTGCTTTTTCCCCACTCCGTGCATGTTGGTTATTCATTTCTAGTAGTAAAGGCCAGTGTCAACACACACACACACACTGCAGTGATTAGAGTACCTGTGGTTTCAAACTGGCTGGTTGATGTGCTGCTCCAAAAAGCCATTGGGTTATCTTTGAAAAGTCTAAAATCCAGTCCTAAAGGATGATGGGTTTTTGAATGAAGAGAAACTAATTGTGAGGCTGGTATCACGATCAGCAAACAATGTCAAAATAGCTTAAAATGAGAATTACTGAGTGTGAGATCACTAAATTATTTAAAAATGTATTTTCGCATTAATGTATGAGTATGTGATGTGGAGGATATTCAGCTACACTCATGATCGACTGTTACACGTGTGGCAAGAGTATGAAATAATTATAATTCAGTTCAGCTGTAGTAGAATGGGATGGATTTGGGCCAAATGAGATGAAGCAATGAGGTAATGAAACAAGACCATGGAGTAAAACCAAAAAGATCAAAAACAGTTGTGATTTTCATCCAAATGTGGAAAAGCAAACTTTTTTTTTTTTTTTTACCTTTTTCTGGGATTCTGAATGCAGGAGTCTTGGCGGGCTGGCCAGAATCATGGCCCTTTAGACCCAAAGCTGATTTCTCAGCTTCAGAGTTGGATTTAGGAGTGCCAAAAATCTTCTGAAGACTGTCAGTACCAAAGACAAACTTAGGAGGAGACACCACAGTCTTTGTGGGATTTATAGGTCTCTGAGACCCAGCCACACTCGCCCTACTGTCAGGAGAAAGCTCAATACGCTCCTTTGTTGTCTCTTCAAGAACAGCAATAGCTGCCTTCCCACATACACTCGGAGTAATGTTTGTAGATGCTGAAGCTCTAATGGTTTGTGGTGCAACAACTCCTGATGTCACTGGAGTCATCAGTTCTTCTTTGTCTTGTGCAAACTTGGCTTCATCAAAGACTTGTCTGAACATATTTGCTGTGTCTTGCAGCTTGAATCTTACTGCCAGTTGCTCAATTTTACCCTCCCCATCTTCAGCAAAGTCCATGGCACTCCAGACCCATGCCTTCTCTGCACCCTTCATAGGTTCCAGCTTCATGACTGCTGTGATCCAGTGGTTTGCACAGATCTTAAGAACCTGGTCCCTCCTCATTATCAACCTCACTCGTTTGGAATTGTAATTCTGTAAGATCTTAAGGTCTCCTATACCCCTCTCCTTCCACTGTCTCAGTTCCTTATCATAGCGATACAATTTGGCTCTGTGCGTGAAGACCACCTGTTCATTTTCTTCCCCTGTAGAAATTTCCACCAAATCAGGTAAAGGGACCACAGGCTCAAAGTACTGACTGTCCCGCTCTTCATCCTGAGTTCCATCCTGATCATCATCAGTGCCTACTGAGGCTCTGCTCTGGTTGAGCTTAGCAGGAGACTTTGAGGGACTGATGCCTGGTTGGAAGTTGAAGCTGAATCCACCTGTGGACTCCCCAAAGCGGAAGAGGTTCTTTCTCAGTGGGCTACTAGTAATGGGAGAGGCGTAGACTGCTGAGTCAACAGTATCATCCAAGGACTCCTCTCTGAGGTTGTAGTTGTCCCACTCCAAGGTGGGGCCAGTGGTTTTACCGTGAGGTTTCCCGGCAAGGTTTGAAATATCGCCAGCTGATGTAACATCTCCTCGGGTGTTGTCCTCTTTAATTTTTGTTTTCTCATCTGTCAAAAAGGACTTGAGATCTTTCAAACCAGACTTCATTTCCTCTGCTTTCCGAATGAGATGGGCTGTCCTGCCAGTGTCTACCAGCTTGTGGGGGGTTTGAAGAGGGATATCCAACAGAAGTCTCTGGCACTCTTCAAACTTTTCCTTAAACTCCCGTGCAAGCTCTGGGTTTTTAAACTTGGCAGCCAACTTCTCAAGTTTAGCATCTCCATCAGAGAAGTCATTTGCCATCCACATCCATGCTTTGTCTGAGCCTGCCAGGGGCTTAAGGTTCATGGTGGTGGTGATCCAGTGGTTGGCACATACTTTCAGAACTTGTTCTCTTCTCATCAGTATCCTCAGACGTCCATTGATATTATTTTTTAAAAATTTGAGGACTCCCACACCACGCTCCTTCCACTGACTGGTGTCTGGGTCAAACCTGAACAGTTTGACACGCTGAGAATAAAGAACCTGTTCGTCCTCTTCGCCCGTTACCAGGTCAACTTTTTCAGGCATCTGGACTACAGGCTCAAACTGAATGTCATCATTTTCCTCTGTTTTATACATCCCGTCATCCTCCAGCTCCTTTGAAGCCTCTGTCTTGGTGGGAGTTGCTTGGAAAGATGAGAATACCTGCTCACCAGCCCCTGAGAACCCTTTGAAATTGGGATCTTTCTGGCCAAACTGGAAGTCTCCTCCAGTGGATTTTGCCAAGTCTGCAAAACTAAATGTACCAGCTTTTCCAGATATCAGTGGATTTTGTTCTTGTTCTGCTGAAGTTATAGATGCATTTTCTTTATCTTTGTGCTTTTCAGCTATACTTTTAAGAAAACTGGACGCTGAACCTGATGTTTGATGGTCAGCTGAGGGGGGTTCCTTCACAGGGTCCTGAATGCCAAATTTGAAGCCCCCAGCAGGAATGGGCATTGAGAAAGAGAAGCTTGATGAACTAGTGGTGCTCGGTACAGGCTGTGGAGCTTCAAACTTGAAAGACGCAGCCGAGCTTTTATCTTTGTTTTGACCAAATTGAAATGTGCTCCCACTTTCAAAAGGCATTGAAAATCCTGTCTCAGAAGGCTGGCTTGAAGAACTCTTAGTTCCAAAGGAAAATTTAAAAAGGGAAGAGGAGAAACTAGTGCTGCTTGTGCTTTTAGCATTAGGATTTGGGGTCTGGCAGGATGCACACTTACCGGCAGAGGCATCATTTCTAACCAGACAAGCCTCACAATCCCATTGTCCATCCGTCTTTGCAAACCTGGCAGCTAAAGATATATTTTCATTTTGTGCTTTACAGGAACTACATTCAGTAGCTGATGCCTCATTTCTGACCAGGCAGTGATTGCAGTCCCACTGTCCATCTTTCTTTGCAAAATCAGCCCCTACTTGTGACACTGCTGGTAGATTTGAAGTTACTTCTGCCCCTTGTGTTGATTTGGCGGTTGGGTTTGGACTTTGACAGGCAACACATTTATCCACAGAAGCTTCATTTCTGACTTGACATACGCCACAGTCCCACTGTCCAGGCTTCTTCATAAACTGGGAACCAAACCCAAAGGCTGACTGAGATGACTGTGTTGCAGGGGTGTCGGCAGCAGCTGTGGTTTGTGCAGTAGTGGCCGTTTTAGCTGAGGATTTAGGAGCTTTGCAAGAAACACAACTGTCTTCAGACGCCTCGTTTTTCACAGAACATGTGTCACAGTCCCATTGCCCAGGCTTTATGCCAAACTGATTCCCAAAGCCACCAAATGCACTGGTTACTGTGTCAGGGGTCTTTGAGGAGCCAAAACCAAATGAAAATGTAGAGGGGATAGTTGTGCCAAAACTACCAAATCCAGTAAAGGTAGAGCTAGTACTACTTTGTTTTGATGAATCAGTACCAAATTTAAAAGTAAATGGACTGGCTTTAGTTTCTGCAGGAGCCCGAGTGTCTGGTTTTGATGAAGAGTTGGGGCTTGGATTTTGACAAGAGACACACCTCACATCTGAGGGTTTATTTCTCACACAACACACAGAACATTCCCATTCCCCTTCTTTGAGAGCAAAATGGGTAGCGAGTGATTCAGAATCTTCTATCAATTCCTCTTTCCTCTCCTGTTGTTTTGGCCTTTCTGGACATTTGACGGCAGTTTTTTGAGCTTCCTCAAACTTGGCCTTGAAAAGTGCTGCTTCATCTACAGTTTTAAAGCGAATGGCCAGCTGTTCTGGCTTAGGCTCTTCATCTGCATAATCAATGGCATTCCACACCCAGGATTTATCCGAACCAGCATTTGGCTTCAGCAACATGTCAGGAGTGATGTAGTGGTTTGCACATATCTTAAGGACCTGTTCCCTTCTCATTAAAAGACGGACCTTCCCTTTAGTGCTGTGTTTTAGGATTTTAACATTTCCAATGCCCCGTTCTTTCCATTCTTTTGTTTCTGTGTCAAAACGATATAATTTTGCCCTGTTGCAGAACATTTCCTCCTCCTCTTCCTCACCTGTTTTCACATCTACTTTATCAGGAAGAGGTACAATGGGTTCAAAGTGAGGGCCATCTTCATCCTCCTCAACATGAGTGCTGTCATTATCGCTCTCTGCTGCCCTATCCTGGTCTGCTGAAGATTTAGTTGCCCCCACGTTTGCAAATGAGAAACTAGGAATGTTTTTGTTGCTGAAAGTAAAGATGTTTGGTTGGCTGGAGGGCTGCTCCTGAGCAGGAGTTTTCTCTGGAATAGCATCTGTTTTGCTGGGAATGTCTGATGTGAGCAGGCCAAGTAAACTTTCACTGTGCTTGGTCTGTGAAGCTGAAAAAGTGAAATCTCCATCATTGGACTTAAAGTTTGAGTTAAATTTAAAAGCAGTTGAGGGCGTTGACTGGGCAGCAGGCCCAGGCCCAAAACTAGGCACCCGGGGGACCTCACCAGGCACCTGCTGGCAGAAGGAGAGCTTCCCAAAGTCCATAGGCTTCCCATCAACATTCTTTGGGGGCTGAACAGGGACTACAGATGGTTTGGTAAAGTAACCAGGTTCAGGGAGGGAAGGGTTTGTGGTTTGTTGGCCAACACTCTGACCATAATATTCTTCACTGTATGGGGAAAGAAGGCTTGTGGCTGGTGATTCAAAACGTAGAGGGGCACCAAAGACTTGTTCTTGAGGGGGGTACATGCAGGCCTGGGCTGACTGCAGAGGAGGCGTGTGAGTGGGCTGCTGGTAGGCATACATATGCTGCTGAGGTGGCATACGGTTTACACCGTACATAGGTGTCTGGTTAAAAAGAAATAACAGAAATTGTAAGCAATCAACATACTGTGAACAAGTTAAATACTGTTAAAAAAGGATGAATAATAATTACCTTGGTGGGTGTTACATTTGCTGCTGTACGCAAAAGATGCTGAGAGTTGTAAGCTGGAGACTGGCTGTAGTACACGGAGGGGCCTGTTGTAGCAACTAATAAAAAATAAGACATTTTCACATTTTAGTTTCATGAGCACAAAGCAATAGTGGGTGTGTGCATGACGTCACTGAACAGAACACATGGCAGTTCTGCACCACTGAGTGGAAAAAAAAACAAGTGGTAGCTTTAGACCGCCTGTCCACAGAAAGGGTTTTGTTTTTCCCCACTTGGGAGCATCAACATTCTTTTCATTTTCTACGTAGCCAAGCGTTTAAAGTCCACAGTGCCCTTGGTGTAAAAATGTTCTTGGCTGTCGCTACACCCAGAGATATATATATATATAAAAAAAACTACTTTTGAAAGGCTGCATTACTTGTCCACAGCACACCTCACTAATCAGTCAACCAGAATTAGGTTTAAGGATATGATCAATATTTGAAGCAAAAGCTTGGAGGGGGGGGGTGTGTCACCAATTTGTTGCAGTAGTATAGCGCAGCTGTGAGTGACAGGGCACGCTGTTACTAGGACACAGGGTAGAGACCTTTTTGATTTTTTTTTATTTTTTTTGGGGGGGGGTGTCCAGGGTACTTGCAATTAAAAACAGCAAACCCTGTCTTTGAACACACACAGCCTTTTGCAGCAAAACAAAGACAGTATTCAGCTTAGAGAACATCCTCCTATTATTCTGCATTGTATTAATTTACTAGTAAAACTACTTTAAACAAAACCAATTTCTTAATTGTGTGGCTATTTAGCTCAGGTAAATATCACGATATTTCTGTGAATTTTCACGATAACTATTTTTCATTCTAAATAATGACATTCCACCAAAAATCATTTTTTAAACATGTCTGTAACACGTTTTTAAGGGCTTACAAGACATATTGAAAGCAAAATCACTCAAATGTGTCATGTCTGGTTTTTTTGCAATGAAATTTCAGCTACACTCCTCCCCTTGAAAAAAGGCAGTTTAGACGGAGTGTTGTGGTGATGTTACTATAACACGTCCGTAGTGCTGAGCCTATCAGGATGCAGGAACCGTCTCTGACCTGACTGAAGTTAGCCTCCAGGGCCAGTTAGCATTTCTGGACAGCTGCTTTGCAAACTTGACCCAAATTAAGATGGGTTTTACCTAGGGCTGCAACTAGCAATTATTTTGGTAGTCAATTACTCTAACGACTATTTTTTGGGTTTGTCGACTAACCATGATTATTTCTCTCATGTCCATCATCTGTTTCCTGTTTGGGGCTCCAGGTCATGTTTTACCTCACCTGTCAGTCTCTGCCTTAATATAATGTAGCCTATTATAAAAACGTTCCCATAGCTAAGTAAAATAATGGCCCATCAAACAGGAGTTGGAAGCTTGAACCTGACAGCTTCATCAGAAGTGTTTGTAGCAACACAATTACACCACTCAGACATTCAAGTTTGGTCTTTTAAACCCCCAAAACTGAAACAGCAGCCTCTGCTGCTCCATAAAAGCTGTTGTAACTCTGCATGCTCAAAACAATCTAGAGCAGGGGTCACCAACCTTTTTGAAACCAATTCAACACTTTATTAATCTCAGCAATTGTTCAGATGATCATTTCTACATTTCATAAAAAAATGTCCAGTTTTCACCAGTCCCTTTTAACCATAAAAAACTAAACCATTTTAATTCATGAACTATGTTGAACCATGTTTGAAAAAGTTATGCAACATTTAAGAAAAATCAACTTTCATATTAAATAAATCTTATCACATTTTTAACTGAACAAATCTGCTGCAATTCTGCTCAAAATCTGTTACATTTAATAAACACACTTTTGTGTGTTCTTCTTCACTGGAATTGTATCCATACAGTTCTTGCCAAGAATCATGCTGGAGTAATAACCAGCACTGTCCTTTCATGAGAAGCTAAACAGCACAGAGTGCTTATATGCACGGTAGAGCAGTGGTTAGCACCGCGGCAGCAGTTTGCCCTCGGCCGGGGGATCGTGGGTTCGATCCCTGCCCCCGGCCAACAGTGATCTGTGTGGAGTTTGCATGTTCTGGTGGTGCATGTTCTCGTTTTTCATGCAAAAACATGCAGGCTAGGGAGTTAAAGGGCGCTTGCGCACGCAGCGGCTGGTGGCTTGTCACCGGACTGCAGAACAAATCTACCTACGGGTACAAGATAAGTCCAAAAAAAGAGTGGGTAGTGAAGTGGCGCTCCACATGCGCTTCGTCGTCGCCCCGCAAATGAAACACACGCAGCTTCCTTTCACGGTAGTAAAAAAGAACTCTTCCTCCCGCTCACTTTGAAAATGATAAATTTTCTGTCTTTTTTTTTGCCATGTTTTGGGGCTTGGAAACTGCACTCCGTTCACCATCTTAAATGCCCGCTAGCTAAGCTTACGCTCCACAAGCGCGAAGGTTTTGTCATGCGCACAATACTGACCTTTGAACTAGGTCAGAGTTCACCTTAACTTTACATATAAAACATATTTTCATTTTTTTTATTTTTAAGACATTGTCATTTTAAAATCTATATAAATGCAAGTGTGATTTTAAAAAATATAAAAAATATAAAAAAAAATAGCGGCAGAAAAAATTACATCTTAGACGCAGCTCACTTGCGAGTTGTGCTATTTTTAGAACAGGCCTGCGGGCAACACATGTGGTCGCCGCGGGTGACATGGTGCCCGTGGGCACCGCGTTGGTGACCCCTGATCTAGAGTAATGCTTGCTGGGTCTAAAAGTTTAATTAGGTTTCAGATGAAAATTAAAAGAACTTCTTCCAGCCCAAAATAAATTTACACTTTAAATATCAGTGCAGGAATGTGAGCCTTCACTACACATACAGTGAAATATTTAAGCAGTTTTAATTTATTTGTGATGATTATGGTTATCTTTTGTTTTATTAAATTACAAACCATGGTATCCTAATTTACCGAGATGCACTGATATTCAGAATGACGGTTGATATTACCGTGACAATAATAGAGAAGAAAAGGGTAAGCTGCTCCGGTAATTCACTCATTTAGTGCACTTCACACGTTACCCAGCATAACTGAGGCAGCTCAGCTGTCAGCAACCGTCCTAAGAAAGAGATTATTGTCCGACAGCAGGTAAACTAGTTAAACAGCACACACTAATAGTGTGGTCAGTTTTCTAAAGCTGAGAGAGTCGCTCACTGGAAATCAGAAGCACTAACTTTTTAACCACTAACCTTACCGGCGCAGTGTTTAGAAGTGGCCCGACTTCATTCATTCATCACTTGGGTGGAGTTCTGCTGACTGTTGGCTGGAGAACATGACAACTGAGTGGAGGAGGAAATGCGTCACTGTACTGCAGCGGTGCTATAACAGCTTTGCTTTACAGTCTACATTTAACTTGTTTCATTTATTTATTTTCGGTGAAATCTTTATACTTTGGAAACTTTTGGCCTTCTCTGATTTTCTCTCCATGTCGCCATGATGCATTCCTCTTCTTCTTCGCTGGAACAGTTAAACTGAACATTTCCCCTTTCCGATTAAATGACTCGCCGACAATAAAACTGTGCAACGACAAATTTTTATTATTGACGTTCTCAACAATGTCGACCATCGTTGCTGCTTTAGTTTTACCATGAAAGTGCTTTTAAGGACCGATACCATTTCAGTCATTATCCTGGGCCACCGCGCACACGGCTGGGCATGTCCTTCAACCGGTAAGTGTTTATCACAGGATTTATTCTGTTTACTGTAGCTAGCCACTGTCAGCCTTGTGGGGTGTGGGTGGACCTATTCACACATCCTGGTGTTTGAAGGAGGAGGAAAATTGACACAATTTTGACCCAAAACTGTAAGACAAAGTTTGGGTTTTTTTGTAGAAAAAAAGAGCATAAGACACTATTTCAGACGATGTCGTTTTTATGGGGGGAGGGGGTATATATCCCCTGGAGTGCATCTTTAATGGCCCCATTTTTATATGACGTCTCTGTTGGAGACGGGTCTGACAGTGAGAGCAAATTCAAAGTTATTATTTTAGATGTCAACACCTCACCGCTTACTGGACTGTAGTGATGTGTGGATGAAGAACAAGGGCCACATGTCAGTGGACTGGTTTTTAGCATTTGTTTAGTTAAAAAAAAAAGGCAGAATGATAAGAGGATCTTCTCCACTCCACAGGGAGGCATGTACCACGTACTGCTGTGACTGAATATTGTGTGGGCTTGTTGAGTTTTGCTGCATACAAAAACTCAAGCTGCTAGCCATTTTTACCACTCAGTGCTGTGTAAATCCACAAGTTCTGTTCTGACGACATGTGCATACTCTCTATAGAACCACACAGTTAAACTTTTTACAATTTTATGGAGCATGCCAACCTGTTAAGGGCACCCCGTGATAGGACTGAACCGGGTTAAAAGCGTCCTGGAGGCCTTCAGCTCCGTAGCTTTCCCCGTACATCTTATGATGAGGAGAACTAGCATGTACTGATGAGTTATGCCTCATATCATGAACCTCATTCTGCAAAACAGAAGCCTAATGAGAACCTGTGATACTCTCATTTGACCCAAAACAAGAAGATGTTCAAACAAACTTGTCAAAAGGAAAAAAATGCATTAAATTAAATATCAAAGCTGACCTTGAGGGCTTCAACTTGCTGACACAGCACCTTAATGAGACTTTTCTGGTCCTCCACCCAATGAGGTGGTGTCTTGGGAGAAATCTAAATAAAGCATATTAATTCAATACAAAAGCCATTAATTTAAGTGCCCAATTAACCAAACCACGTACAATTCAAAAAAAGAAAACAGGACTAACCAGTCTTTTGGAAGGAGACACGATACTTTTGCTTGGCGACGGAGTAGAAAACATCATGTGGGATACGGTTGCGCTGGTTTCAGTGAAATGTGCAGGACTGGAGTGGGCTGGTCCACGTCGACTCACTTCTTCCTTCTCATCCTCCTCATCCATAGCCTCCCCGCTGTCCCCCAGCTGCTGGTTTACATCATTTAAGAGGTCTACAACTTCTTCCATAGACACGAGAAGCTGTAACGCACATTAAAGGACAGAAGTCCACATTTCAAGTACAAGCCTGGGGAAAGAATGATGCCCTGTGAGTTTCCTCATGTTTTTAGAGTTTCAAAAGAAAGAGGATTACCTTGTCTTTGTCCTCTGCACTGGCATCGTAGATCTTAGACAGGTAGGTCTTTAACTTTCTCAGAAATGTGACGCATCCGTCTTGAGTCTCTTCAACACCGCTGCTGGCCTCCTCTGACAGCCGCTGATAGATCTGTCCGGCAGTCACCAAATATTACATTAAACATTAAAAAGGTGCATACAAGGTTCCATGGTTTCATTTGGTGGCATGTATCTATTTCAAGTTTAAAAAAATATATAATTTTTTTCTTTTTTTAAAAAGCCAATGACAATGGTATCGATACCGTTAAAAATGATCCTATCAAGAAAAAAAAAATAGAAAAACATTCATATTAACAGATATAGGAAGTAGGGATGTTGATGATTAATCAATTTTTGATTAATTGTCAATAAGAATTTAGTTGAATAAATTACATTCGTTGTCACTGAAGTGATAACTCAGCAGCCCTTTTCAATTGGAGTTCATCCTATGAAATGTAGTGGTGTTGCCAGTCCAGGCGGGTGTGCATATGGTCACCCATTGCTGCTTTTCAACCACAGGAAAAAAAAGAAGAAAAAAAAAAAAGCACCACCCCCAAACTACATGCACTGTGCAGACCGGAATGGCTCGTCTTTCTACGGTACATTCGGACAGCCAAAGCAAGAACTGCCAGTTCAGATGATGTGGAAGAGCTGAAAGGCCCACCCGTCTGCTTCAAATCAGCAGCGCGGGAAGATGAATGAGTGACGGACAAGAGGAAGACAGTGTGTCGGCAATGCAAGACGGCTGCACAATACTCAAGTGGAAACATGCCCAACGTGCAAATGCACAACATATCTGACATCACCCACACGCTCCACTGACCGAAGCGGTGGTGGTGGGGGAAGGGGGACTACAGGACAGAGGTGGGAATCGCGAGGGACTTCACGATTATGACTACACAATGAGGAATAACATGCAGTATGTTAGAATAAATCAAATATCACTACACTGCTCTCCAATTTTGATCCCCACTGTATGTCAAGGGTGGCAAACCTGCTGCTCTCTGAAATCTCTTTTCTCTCTCTCTCTCTCTCTTTTTTGAAATTGGTTCCTGTGAGGCTCTCTTTTGGAAAAAAAAAATAGGCCTTTTTTTTTTTTTTTAGATTTTTGTGGTGGGTTACCTTTAGGTGTGGCAAGACTCCACGCATTAGTGTTGCCAGCGGAAACCCTGGAATTTATTCCATTTTAGGTTGCTGAAGTTCTTTTTTTCAATTATATTTTTATTGGTGATCTTGATCAAACTGTTTACATTGAGAGCAGTACTTTATTACAAGGGAATAAACATAAGTAAAAGCTTAGAATTTGCCATCATTCAAATAGGATAAGAGAAGTTAATAAGAGATAGCACACCAGAAACTGCCCTCGATTAATCTTCCCATAAGTTTTTTTTTTTTATAGAATAAAGATAACATGTAGACAAATAAACTGAACAGTGGACAAGTGGTATTAAATTCTTGCAGTTCTGCTCTTTTCTTCCCTTCAATGGGATAATTTACTTAAAGTCTCTCCTTTGATTTCCTGTATATTGGGTCCATTTAAGCTAGTATTTATCAAATTTATCTCTTTGTAGTCTTAAAGACATGGTAATCCTTTCCATCACAAATATCTGGTATACCGTATCATGTAAATCCTGAATTCTTGGTATGTCTGTTTGGAGCCATTTTCTCGTTAAAACTTTCTTTGCTGACAATAGTACAATTCTCATTAAGTATTTATCTGCAAATGAGGCTATGTTAGGAATTTCCAGACCTAAGAACATGTACAGGAAGTCAAAGGGGACATGGGTAGAGAAAACCTTTTCCAGGCACTTATGTGTGTCTTTCCAAAATGGGGTAACTTTTGGGCAGGCCCAAAACACATGGTAATGATTGGCCTCTTCATTTCCACATAGTCTCCAACAACCGGTACCTAGATTTTGGTGGGTTTTTTTGGACTGGGGTAATAAAGAAGCGAATTAAATTTTTCCATCCAAATTCCCTCCAGACAGTTGAATAAGTAGTTTTCCATTGCACTGTACATAATGATTCCCAGTCACTATCATCTACTGTTAATCCTGTTTCTTTTTACCATTTCTTCTTAATATATAGGGTATTGATGGATTTGTTTGCTTGAAATCCCTGATAAAATCTTGTTATAATTTTCTGAACAGTAATAGTGCTTAAGGTCGTTTGGAATATATTTAGAATTTTATTATCCTCATCAGTCTTGGTCCTTATAATTTCATTATATCTATGTCTCAACTGTAGGTACCTAAAAAAGTCTTGGTTGTTTAACCCATTTTTTGATTTAAGGGTTTGGAAATCTGCTAGCTCCCCCTTGTGGTTAAATGAAGTATGAAGTGAGCCCCATTGACGTCCATTTTTGAAATCTTGTGTCATTACGGTTTGGTAAAAATCCTGTGTCGAAAGCGCACCATCTTAACATCATTTCAGTCTTGGTTAGTTTGTTCTCTCTACTTACGTCATTCCAAATCTTAAAAGTGAATTTTAGCCAGGGATTATCCGGGTCTTTCAAATGTGATTGCAATTTCCTGTCTATCATTGCTTGTATAGGAGGGCCCTTAGTGGCTTTTTCCTCTATATCTTTCCACCTAGATTTGAACACTGAATCACATAAGCAAACCAATGGTCTTAATTGGCTGCACGGTGGCGCAATGGTTTAGCACTGTGGCAGCACAGTTTTACCCTCGGGCGGGGGATCGCGGGGATCATGAGATCGTGGGTTCGATCCCAGCCCCTGACCAACAGTGAGCTGTGTGGAGTTTGCATGTTCTCCCCGTGTTGCGCGGGTTTACTCCGGGATTTCTCCGGTTTCCTCCCGCACACCAAAAACATGTAGGTTTAGGGCGCTCGCGCACGCAGCGACCAGCAGCCGGTGGCTTGTCACCAGACTGCAAACCAAGTCTACCTACGGGTACAAATAAGTAACAAAAAAAAAAAAAAAAAATTGTGCAGAGTAGTAGTAGTCCTTCATACATGGCAAAGATAAGCCACCTCTGTCCTTTGGTAGTTGTAATGTACTGTATCTTATTCAAGGTTTTTTCCCGAGCCATATATAGCGAGAAATCAACTTGTCCCATTCTACAAATTGTTGTTTTGAAACTTCAATTGGGAGAGTTTGAAAGAGGTAAAGTAATCAGGGTAAAAAATTTTTTTTTTTTTAATTCTATTCTATTAATTAGTCCTAAAGTTGGAATTAGACTCCATTTTCTTTAATCCGATTTTATTTTGGAATTTAATGGGCCATAATTCTTTTCAAACAACTTTCCAGTGTCTCTACTTAGTATCACGCCAAGATATTTCATGGAGTCTTTGTCCCATTTAAAATTGTATTTACTTTTTAACTCCATTGAGGGTTGGTAATTTAAGGTCATAATTTGTGTTTTTTCAATATTTAATTTGTAACCTGAAAGTGATCCAAAATGCTCTAATATCTCCATCAATCTAGGTAGAGATTTATTTGGTTGACCGAAATAAATTAGGACATCGTCTGCAAAGAGTGATATCTTCTGAATGTCCCCATGTATATTAATTCCCTTAATTAAGTTATCTTGTCTAATGTATTGGCTAAGCGGTTCAATAAATAAAGTGAATAAAATTGGTGAAAGAGGGCAGCCCTGGCGACATGATCTTTCAAGTGAGATTGGTTTTGAAAGACTACCATTTATTTTTATTTTGGCTGTTGGTTTGTGGTAAATTGCCTGGATGGCCTTAATGATTATATGGTGAAATCCAAATTTATTCAAAACTTTATAAAGAAATGACCATCTCACTGAGTCAAATGCTTTTTCAGCATCTAAACACATAAGCAATGCCTCAATATTATTTTTTTTTAATGTGTATAACGTGGAGGGTCCTTCTAATACTGTCTTGGGTCTGCCTCTGGCGGATAAAACCAGTTTGGTCATGATTAATAAGTCTGGGTATGATATTGTCAAGTCGTTTTGCTATTATGGACGTGTATATTTTGTAGTCTAGGTTTAAAACTGATATTGGTCGATACTGGCTACAATTCAATTTATCTTTTCCTTCTTTTGGGATGACAGTGATAATCGCTTCTTTCCATGAGGGAGGTAGATCTCCTCCTTTCAACACCCAGTTACACACTTCCCTCAGTCTTGGAATTAATTCCTCCCTGTAGGTCTTATACCATTCACCAGAGTAGCCGTCTGGGCCAGGGCTTTTATGTGGTTTTAGTCTTGTAATTGCATCACTGATTTCTTCATTTGTAATTTCTTTTATTAGGTTACTGTTCTCCTATTCGGTGACACCGGGGAGATTTAGTAAACTTAAAAAAATTTCAATGTGATCACAATTGTTTAATTTAGGCTGTGAGTAAAGGTCTTTATAATAAGTTACAAAGCTCTTTTGAATTTCTGTAATATGTGTAATTCCAGTTTGGGTTTTTTTTTTTTTTTTATTCTATAGATTGTGTTATCAGCCTGTTTTCTTAGTTTAAAAGCTAGCCATTTTGTTGACTTCCCTCCAGCCTCATAATAGTTTTGTTTAAGATAGATAAGCTTTTTTTGCGTTTCATCAGAATATATGTTATCAACTTCTTTTTGTAATCTTTTTATTTCATATTGTTTGTCATTGTTTAAAGTAATTTGTGTTGTCTTTGTAATTCCTTAAGATCATTTGTAATTTTTCGAGTTTTTCTTTTTTTTGCTTTTTAATGAAAGAGGTGCTGGCAATAATTTTACCTCTTATAACTGCTTTAAAAGCATCCCATAAAATGGATGGTGACACTTCCCCATTATCATTTTCCTTAAAGTATTCTTCAATTTCTTCTTTTAATTTCTCCATTTTTGAATCATTCAAAATAATAGAATTAAATTTCCAAGTTGTGGTTTTGCGAGTATCATTCATACAGATAGATATATTGGAGAATGGTCTGACAGATCAATTGTGCTAATATCACTTGTTTTAATCTTATATCCGTCTTTATTAAATGTGAAGAAGTAATCAATTCTTGAATATGTAGAATGGGGGGCAGAAAAATGTGTATAATCGCGTCCGGAAGGGTTAAAATCTCTCCAGATATCGATAATTCCGGTTTCACTCATGATACTGTTTATTTTCTTTATTATTGATTTTTTTTGTGCGAGATCATTCTTAGAACTGTCCAGTTTTGACAACCGTATATTCATGTCCCCTCCACATATCAACATTCCTTCAGTTTCAGATGCCATCATTTCGAACATCTGTTTATAAAAATTCCAATTACTTCCTGGTGGTGCGTATATGTTGAGAATAGTTACTAATGAGCCATCAATTTTTCCTTTTACCATATATAGACCGTCCCTCTATCCTTCTTATCAGATAAATATTCAAAACAAATCTGTCGTGAAATGAGAATTGCGACACCTCTACGGTGGCCATGTTTGTATGATGATCCATAGAGACACTTATAAAAACCTCGTTCAAGCTTTTTAAGTTCTTGGTCTAATACATGCGTTTCTTGTAGTAGGGCCACATGTATCTTTTCTTTTTTGAGTTTGGAGAGTATTTTGGACCTTTTTTGTGGGCTGTTAATTCCATTTACATTAAAGGAGATGACATTGATAGTCTGATTGTTGGCTATAATTTGTTTTTTTTCTTCCTTTCCAATTAATCGGAATAAACACAGGTATACCACTTGTCCAAACAGTGCTGCTCTGAATTGCAGCAAAATAGAACAATAACAAACATTTGAGGAAATAAAACAGGATTTCCATTTGTGGGGTTTAAAGAAAAACAAACCCTGTAAGACCTGATGTTGTTAGTCTTTAAGAGGGTTAGCCACTTGCGTCAAAGTGGGCCCTCTAATGGAACGTCCATCGTCACTCAATTCCTCCATACTATGCTTGAACAGTCATTTCCCGGCAGCTGATTTAGATTGGCAATAAGTCGTAGGTTTCACTCATTTCTCGTGTTTAGTTATTGTATTATCTCTTAATAGAAAAAACATGTATAAAGAAAAATAAACCACGGATAAGTCATTGTTAAATCAGATTACCTGTAACTGGGTTGTAAATTGAACAGCAAATTTATATTGGCGTTTTTACATGGATTCCCTTCTGTATTGTTGCAGTCTCTCCTTTATTGATGGTGGTCCCATCTGACCCGAGTCCAGCGGTGTGCGTCGCTTTCCTCCTGTGCTTCGTTTTAGTGGTCCACGCTGTTTTCTGAATCCGTGCCATCAGTGTCTCCGGTGGCTTGTATACAGTGACTGGGAATCCTCTGTCAAACATGTCTTTAGTTGCATCTTCAGCGGTGTTATAAAGTTTTGTTTCGTCTGAGTAGAACACTCGGAGTTTAGCTGGGAACGGGGTCTAGGTTGCTGAAGTTCAACATTGGTAGAAGATGGAAGGATATATTCATTTAAAATTTTATATTATATAATATATACAGTGGGGTAAAGTATTTAGTCAGAGAAGGGGAGAGAAGCGACTGCAACAACTACAGGGGCATCTCCCTCCTCAGCGTTGTTGGCAAAATCTACGCACGAGTTGTTCTCGTTCGTCTACAGAAGCTTGCCGAACGTGTCTACCCCGAGTCTCAGAGTGGCTTCCGCGCTGAGCAATCGACGGTAGACATGATATTCTCCATCCGCCAACTCCAGGAGAAATGCAGAGAACAGAACATGCCCCTGTACGTCGCCTTCAACGACCTCACCAAAGCGTTCGATCTGGTCAGCAGAGAGGGCCTTTTCAAGATCCTGCCAAAGATAGGATGCCCACCAAAGTTGCAAAGCCTCATCGAATCGTTTCACACCAACATGCAGGGGATGGACTTCCGGTTATGGCGGCCACGTAGGAAGACGTGTTTCACACTGCTCTGCTCCTAAAAATAAAAAGTAGGCTAAAACTCTCTTAATTGGAACAAAAACCTATCTCAGCATTTAGGCACGGATATGGAAAAGACTAAGGCTGGAAAATTAGGCAGAGGAAAAAGTAATTCAACAAAACAATCCAAACTAACAGACTTCCACGCTCGTGACGAAGCAGAAAAATCTCCAGAGACTATGGCGGAGGAGGGAGCCAGCGGCGGAGCGGTAACTGCTGAGGAGGGGACAAATGCGGTGCTTGCTGCCATCAGCTCCATGAGAGCAGACTTTTCATCTAAATTTGATGGGATTATAGCAGCGATAGAAGGAATGAGAAAGGAAATAAGCGACTGTATGAAACGAGTATCGCAGGCGGAGCTCCGAATCTCAAGCGCTGAAGATGACGTCACCAGCCTACAATCAAAGGTGCAAACACTGGAATTAAAATGTAAACGTCTGGAAGATAATGTCCTGGACTTAGATATCCCGCTCGCGACGGAATAATTTGAGGCTGGTGGGTCTCCCGGAGGGAGCGGAGGGACGGGACCCATGTTCCTTTTTGGAAAAGTGGATTCCAGAAGCGCTGAACAATGCGGACCTGCAGTCATCGGTCATCTTAGAGAGCGCTCACCGAATCGGCCCACCGAGAGATAATAAGACACCACCGAGGGCGCTGATTATGAAGTTCCTCAGCTACAGAGACAAGATGACAGTCACCAACGCGGCGCGAGCTAAAGGAGAAATTAAATACCAGGATCAACAGGTGCGGTTCTACCCAGATTTGGTCACAGGAATTCAACAATTAAGGAGGCAGTTCGACCCCGCCCGCAAAGAGCTGCGCAACCTCGGGATTCGTCACGGAGTGATTCATCCGGCAAGACTGCTGGTCACATAAGGGCAGAACTCACACCTTCAAGACCCCTCAAGAGGCGCAGGAGCTCATTAAGCAGATCCAGGAGGAGACTGGTGGGAGCTAAGCATGAACAAAATAAAGGTAGAACATTTAAGCATTTGTACAGACATCTGATTGATCTGAAATATATAACCGTCTACAAAATACAGACTGTATTATAAAAAGAAAAAAGCTATGATGTACAAAGTTGCTATAAAACTTTGAAGTTATGTTGGAAAAACTACAGAAGAGAGTTAATGTCATTAAAAAAGTAGTAGAGTCAGGGTGATTGAGAGGAGAAAGAGAGTGGTTTGACTGATCCTTGCAGGTGTGGAACAGTCACTAGCTACAACGGGAGATGGAATTTTTTTTGATTTTGGGGGGATTACCATGAATGTGGGGAAAGGGAATTTGTTTCTGTGTAGTTTGTAGGATGAATGTTCAACCATCCATGTTTTTGCTTCTCTGTAAGAGTATGTTTATACTGCAAGGTAATCTCAAACTCCTTATTGATCATAGATCAAAGCGTTAAATCTTAATTTAACTTCATGGAACTGCAGAGGTCTACAAAATCTAAAAAAAACTTAAACAAGTTATGAATAAAATAAAAGATTCAAAAATTGTGTTTTTACAAGAAACTCACCTAATAGAGGAGGATGTAAAAAGAATTAGGAGAAGATGGCAAGGAAATGTGTTCACCTCATCATTTTCATCCCGAGCCAGGGGAGTTATGACTCTCATACATAAAACAGTCCCATTTCAAGTGAAAAATGTAATTGGAGACAAATTAGGAAGATATCTAATCATCCAAGGATCTTTGTTATTAGAAAATATAAATCTGGTGAACTTAAACGGTCCCAATACTGATGATCAAAAGTTTGTTAATTTATTCCTCACTTTATCATCACTTACAGGGCAACATATAATAGCAGGAGATTTTAATTGTACATTGAATCCCAGTATAGACAGATCAACAGGACTGGACTGTACGCACAATGGATGCAGGATGACCATTAATCATTTTATGAAAGAATTGAGATTGCTAGATATATGGAGAGAAATGAAACCACAAGTCAAAGCCTATTCTTGTTATTCTAATACCTATAAGACATTCTCACATATTGACTACTTTTTGATCTCCACAGAATTAAGGTCCAAGATTCAAAACCGTTTCTATGATAACATCGTAATCTCTGATCACACACCCTGCTGTCTAATATATGTAGATAAGAAATTGACAAAGAATCCAGTTAGGTGGCATTTTCAGCATAAATGGCTTCAGGATGAGGAATTTGTTAAGTACATAGAAAAACAGATGAGTTCTTTGATATCAATACTACACAAACATCAGCATGTATAAAGTGGGAGGCTTTCAAAGCTTTTATAAGGGGGCATATTATTAGTTATACAGGTTCAAAATCTAAGAAGACTCGAGAGGAGAGAGTCCAATTGGAACGTAAAATAAAAATTCTTCAAGAAAAGGTGTATGCAGGAAGTAACCCACAGTTAGAGAACGAATTATTGATTCTGAGAGCTGAATATGACAAAAAATTCAGCGAATAGAGCTGCCTTGATTCTTCTAAGATTGAAGCAAACTTTTTATGAACAAGGTGAAAAATCAGGAAAATTATTGGCATGGCAGATTAAACAATTAGAATTTAAAACACCAATTACCAGTATTATAAGTAACGGACAGGCAGTTATAGATCCTTTAGAAATTAATAGTGCCTTTAGAGATTATAATGAAAAACTATAGGATACAAAAAATGAAACTGACTTCACAAAACTAAATGGGTTTTTGGATGGATTATCTATACCGTGTATTCCAAATGAAAACAGGGAGATACTGGAGTCTAAAATTAGTCAAGAAGAAGTTGGGCTAGCCATTGATAATATGAAATCAGGAAAAAGTGCAGGACCAGATGGTCTTCCAGTTGACCTCTATAAAAAAATTTAAGAATAAATTAATAAAACCACTTTTGGAAATGGTTTTAGAAGCATTTCAAAATAGTAATTTACCACCATACATGAATAATGCCTTAATTATACTGTTGCCAAAACCAGGTAAACCCCCTAATAAATGTGAAAACATGAGACCAATAAGCCTATTAAATGCTGACCTTAAGATAATCTGTAAAATTTTAGCAAGACGACTACAAGAAATATTACCAAATATTATTAACCGAGATCAGAATGGCTTTATAATGGGAAGACAAGGCTTCAGTAATGTAAGAAGACTATTTAATATTATTTATTCCAATAAAGAAGCACCGGATACAGCTCTCCTATCATTGGATGCTGAAAAGGCCTTTGATAGGGTCGAATGGCCCCATCTTTTTGAAGTCCTACAAAGGGTTGGACTTGGAAATAATTTCATAAAATGGGTCCAGATAATATACAATAATGCTACAGCAGAAATCCTAACAAACAGCAATATTTCAAAATCAATAAAAATCAATAGAGGATGTTGACAAGGCTGTCCACTTTCACCTTTATTGTTTACTATGGCAATTAAACCTTTAGCGATGGCAGTACGTTTACATCCACAAATATATGGAATTAAAGTAGGACCAACAGAACATAAAATCTCCCTGTATGCCGATGACATAATTTCGTTTATGTCGAATTTAAAAAAAAAAAAAAAAAAAAAAAAAAAATCAATTCCGACCTTGTTAAATTTCATAAAAAACTTTGGGGAAATATCAGGATATAAAATAAATAAAACTAAATCTTCAATATTAATGCTAAATGAGACCCAGAGAAATCACCCAGCTCCTGAGGTAAATCAATTCAATGTTGTAAATCAGTTTAAATATTTAGGAATTCAAATTTTGCCTAAGCTAGAATCAGTCGCCAGTGCCAACTACGAAGCCTTAATGACAGATATTAATGAGTTACTCCAGAGATGGATGTCACTACCAATGTCGATGATCGGGAGAATTAATATACTTAAAAGTAATATCTTACCCAAAATACTTTATTTCAATACATTCCTTTACCACCACCTTCAGATCTATTCTCAAGAATTAAAAAAAAGTTAGTGGAATTTATATGGAACAATAGGAAGGCTCGATTACGTCTGTCCTTACTATATTTACCATTTGATCGTGGAGGTCTGAAATATCCAAACTTTATGTTGTATTACTGGTCAGCACAACTGAGGTCTAGGACATTATTTTTCATCAAATGATCTCCCTCACTGGACTGAAATGGAATCATACAATTTGCCTTTACCTCTTCCCTTATTCATATACTCACGACTCGGCTAAAAAAAAAATATACAGAAACAAGTTAAAAATCCAATTGTAAAGCATATGATCAAAATATGGTGTGAAACCAAAAAATATTTAAAAGAACCACACTTATTGTCACAATTTAGCCCAATATGGGGTAATCAATATTTTACAACAGGGAGAGCGGATGCTGTATTTCAAGTATGGAATTTAAAAGGGATTCAAAAGATTCAAGACTTATATTTGTCACGTTCAGATAATGTTTTTTGAAGAACTGAGGATTAAATTCAATCTTAATAGAACACATTTTTTTAAATATCTTCAGCTTAGGAATTTTATTCCATCAAATCAAAATAATGCTCTCACCCGACCTACTTATTCATCCTTGGAAAAAATTTTGACGAAAGATAGTAAGAGAACGGGTATTATTTCAGAGTTTTATAACTCATTGACACTATTCTCAAGTGAAAACTCACAGAAAAGACTGAATTATTGGAAAGAAGACCTGCAAATTGAAATTTCAGAGGAACAATGGGAAATGGCTTGTACAGAAGCTCAAACCAAATCAATAAATGTACGTCTTAAATTGATACATTTTAAATGGTTAATGCGGATGTATGTTACACCAGTGGAGTTAAATAGATATAACAAAAACATACCAGATACATGCACAAAATGTATGGAAAGTAAAGGAACCCTATTTCACCGTTTATGGGAATGTAGAAAAATCAGAATGTTTTGGGAAGAGGTGAGGGGAACAATTGAAAAAATAATTTCAAAACAATTCACATTGAACCCTAAACTGTTTTTGTTGGGTCTGTATCCAGAAAAGCATAACTTTAATAAGAGTGAAAGAGCATTCATAGACCTCAGTTTGCTTAATGCCAAAAAATGTATTGCACTACTGTGGAAAAAGACTCAGACCAGATGTGACTCAGTGGTTAAGACAGATGTTAACAAACCTTCCACTAGAAAGAATAACATACATACTGAAATCAAAGGAAAATGTGTTTGAGAATATATGGAGACCTTTCATTGATTATGTAAAGAAATTAAACACAACTTCTGAAGAAGGTGGTGAATGATGTGTGTGGACCTTGCAAATTCCAAATTGGTGAATGTATAATATGTATACTTATGTAATAGATTACCTAGACTAAACAGAGGAGCATTGTTGATGACTTGCCTTTGTTAGTGGTTGTTGGTGTTTATAGTACTTTTTTTTTGTAGTTAAGTGTTTTTTTTTAAATTACTTTAGTGTTAGTGTTTGATTTTTTTTTTATACAAACATGGCACAAACAAAGTTCAATAAAAAATATTGTGGAAAAAAAAACATGCAGGGAATAGTGCAGCACGACGGCAACGTCTCAGAGCCATTCAACATACGCAGCGGAGTGAAACAGGGCTGTGTACTTGCGCCAACCCTCTTTGGGATTTTCTTTGCTATGCTCCTGAGGCATGCCTTCAGCACAGCAACAGAGGGAATCTACCTGCACACAAGATCTGACGGCAGGCTTTTCAACCTCGCCCGCCTGAAAGCCAGAACCAAAGTACACAAGGCTCTAATCAGAGACATGCTGTTCGCAGACGACGCTGCAGTCGCAACCCACACACAGCAGGAGCTTCAGACCCTGATGGACCGCTTCTCCCAGGCATGCAAGGACTTTGGGCTTACCATCAGCCTGAAGAAGACTAACGTCTTGGCGCAAGGCACGGAAGCACCACCAACCATCACCATCGACGACTACGAGCTGGAGGTCGTGAATCAGTTCACGTACCTGGGGTCCACGATCAGCAACAACCTCTCCTTTGATACAGAGATCGACAAGAGGATTGGAAAATCAGCCTTCACACTCGCTCGCCTCACCACACGAGTGTGGGAGAATCCCAAACTCTCTGTCAAGACGAAGATGGCAGTGTACAACGCCTGCGTCATCAGCACACTGCCCTATGGAAGTGAGACGTGGACAACATACGCCCGGCAGGAAAAGAGACTGAACTCCTTCCACTTCCGCTGCATTCGCCACATCCTGGACATATCCTGGCAGGACAAAGTGCCCAACACAGAAGTTCTGTCCCACGCCGGCCTTTCCTCCATGTTCACTCTACTCAGGCAGCGCAGGCTCCGCTGGCTAGGCCACGTTCACCGTATGGAGGATGGCAGAATCCCCAAAGACGTCCTCTACAGAGAACTGGCAACTGGCAGGAGAGACGTTGGCCGCCCACAGCTGCGCTTTAGAGAAGTCTGCAAGAGAGACATGAAGGCCCTGGAGATCAACACAAAGCGCTGGGAGGACCTTGCAACGGACCGCTCCAAATGGAGAGGCACCCTGACCAGACAGCTCAAGGCGGGTGAAGAGAGACTGACTGCTGCAGCAGATGAAAAAAGGACCCGCAGGAAGAACCGCCACAGACCCAGCAGCACGGAGACCACCCACAAGTGCGACCTGTATGACAGGGACTGCCATTCACGCATCGGCCTGTTAAGCCACAGGCGGTGCTGTTCCAGCAGAGTAGACGTTCAGGATTCTCTTCCATGGTCATCATAGACCGACGGAGGCCGCCACCGCCGATGTTGCTGAAGTTCAACATTGGTAGAAGATGGATGGATATATTCATTTAAAATTTTATATTGTATAATATATACAGTGGGGTAAAGTATTTAGTCAACCACCAATTGTGCAAGTTCTCCCACTTAAAAGATGAGAGGTCTCCAATTTTTATCATAGGTATACCTCTACTATGAGAGACAAAATGAGAAAAAAAAAATCCAGAAAATCACATTGTCTGATTTTTAAAGAATTTATTTGCAAATTATAGTGGAAAATAAGTATTTGGTCAATAAAAGTTCATCTCAATACTTTTGTTATATACCCTTTGTTGGCAATGACAGAGGTCAAACGTTTTCTTTAAGTCTTCACAAGGTTTTCACACACTGTTGCTGTTATTTTGGCCCATTCCTCCATGCAGATCTCCTCTAGAGCAGTGATGTGTTGGGGCTGTCGCTGGGCAACACGGACTTTCAACTCCCTCCAAAGATTTTTACTATGGGATTGAGATCTGGAGACTGGCTAGGCCACTCCAGGACCTTGAAATGCTTCTTACGAAGCCATGCCTTCGTTGCCCGGGCGGTGTGTTTGGGATCATTGTCATGCTGAAAGACCCAGCCACGTTTCATCTTCAATGCCCTTGCTGATGGAAGGAGGTTTTCACTCAAAATCTCACAATACATGGCCCCATTCATTCTTTCCTTTACACGGATCAGTCATCCTCGTCCCTTTGCAAAAAAACAGCCCCAAAGCATGATGTTTCCACCCCCATGCTTCACAGTAGGTATGTGTTCTTTGGATGCAACTCCGCATTCTTTGTCCTCCAAACACGACAAGTTGAGTTTTTACCAAAAAGTTCTATTTTGGTTTCATCTGACCATATGACATTCTCCCAATTCTCTTCTGGATCATCCAAATACTCTCTAGCAAACTTCAGACGGGCCTGGACATGTACTGGCTTAAGCAGGGGGACACGTCTGGCACTGCAGGATTTGAGTCCCTGGTGGCGTAATGTGTTACTGATGGTAGCCTTTGCTACTCTGGTCCCAGCTCTCTGCAGGTCATTCACTAGGTCCCCCCGTGTGGTTCTGGGATTTTTGCTCACCGTTCTTGTGATCATTTTGACCCCACGGGGTGAGATCTTGCGTTGAGCCCCAGATCGAGGGAGATTATCAGTGGTCTTGTATGTCTTCCATTTTCTAATAATTGCTCCCACAGTTGATTTCTTCACACCAAGCTGCTTACCTATTGCAGATTCAGTCTTCCCAGCCTGGTGCAGGTCTACAATTTTGTTTCTGGTGTCCTTTGACAGCTCTTTGGTCTTGGCCATAGTGGAGTTTGGAGTCTGACTGAGGTTGTGGACAGGTGTCTTTTATACTGATAACGAGTTCAAACAGGTGCCATTAATACAGGTAACGAGTGGAGGACAGAGGAGCCTCTTGAAGAAGTTACAGGTCTGTGAGAGCCAGAAATCTTGCTTGTTTGTAGGTGACCAAATACTTATTTTCCACCATAATTTGCAAATAAATTCTTTAAAAATCAGACAATGATTTTCTGGATTTTTTTCTCATTTTGTCTCTCATAGTTGAGGTATACCTATGATGAAAATTGAAGACCTCTCTCATCTTGTAAGTGGGAGAACTTGCACAATTGGTGGCTGACAATACTTTTTTGCCCCACTGTACATATAATATACACTACTCACAAAAAGTTAGGGATATTTGGCTTTCAGGTGAAATTAATGTAAAAAGTTCAGCTACAGTGATATTATGTATCATGAAAGTAGGCCATTAAAGTAGAAGCATGCAATGGTGATTTCCTCATCCCAAACAATTTATTGAAACAAAAGCCAACAACAGTGGTGGGTATACCACAACAAAAAATGTCAATGTCTCAATAACCTGTCATGTGCCCTTAACCCCTTGCACTCTGGTCAATTTCCCTAAAAACGCCAAAAAATAACGTGCCCAAAGTAAATCGAAAGCTGTTCTTCAACCCTTTGCAGCATCTTCATGGGGTTGGTCTCATTTAAAAGAAAATACTGAATTTTTTGGCAAAACAGTCATCTGAACATACTGAACTTGATGAAAATAAATTTGGCCTGGGTGTTTTTTTGGATACAAATGCTTGCAAATAACACACAGCTTCAGATCCGGGCTGGAAAATGCAACAGAAATGCAGAACCAAGTGTTATCCAGCTGAGGTCCAAATTTTGTAACAATACCACAAAAAATTAATATATTACACAGCTTTTTCCTCAGGTAGTTCCCAGGCGTTTTTGAACTGTGCCAAATTGTGCCAAATGGCACAGTTTGGAAAAACATCTGTAACTTTTGAATGATTCAATGTAGAAGCTTCATTTTGGGCTCTAATGAAAGGTGACACTCAGGGCTGTGTGCGCGCGCGTGTATGTGTGTGTGTGTGGGGGGGTTGTCCCCCCCCCTCACTACAGAGGACGGACATCGGCCATCGCTACATGACGGAATAGACTCATGTGGCGATGTGGCGACAGCGGCGCAGTCACCGCGGCTTCCCCCCGCCACTCGCTACAGAAGAGTAGCGGGGGGGGGGGCGTTCACGGTCTGGACGCAGCGCACAACCCGTGTACCGCGGCGCATGAACTTCAGATTTCGTGCGCCGCACAGTTGTAATTTACCGATCAGTCAAAAGTCATTTTTGATTACAATTTTCAGGGATAAAGAATAATTTAGCTTATAACACCTTACCTCTTCACAGCAGCAGTGCCCTGGCGAACTTCTCTTCCTCATTGTCAGACGAACACGACACTGGTCCGCTCGTGGTTCTGGTCTCGTGACCCGGTCAAAACATAATTCCATGATTGCGGTTTTGGCGAATGATTTACGACCTTCGTCGTCGGCCTCCGTCGGTCTATGATGACCATGGAAGAGAATCCTAAACGTCTGTTCTGCTCGAATAAAAAAAAACAAAAAAAACAACAAAAAAAACCCCCACAACGGCTGTGACTGAAGAGGCCGATGTGCGAATGGCTGTCCCTGTCACACAGGTAGCACTTGTGGATGGTCTCCGTGCTGCTGGGTCTGTGACGGTTCTTCCTGCGGGTCCTTTTTTATCTGCTGCAGCAGTCTGTCTTCATCCAGCCTTACAAAAAACAGCTTGCGAACTTCTCTGCTTCAATTGGCTCCCTGCATTCACAGCTTTGGTAGGCGGGTCCTTCTTGCTAGGTTTTCAGTCATTGGTTCTTCAAGGTTTCAGAAACCCAATTCAAGGCTCTTATTAGTCGAATGAGAGGTCAATCAGATGAACTAATCTGTTCGCGGCTGTGTCTGCAGTGGAAGAACGGAAATGCAGCTTTTATTTTCAGTGCGCGCTTGGACGCAGCTCCATCATGCGTCCTAGAGCGCACGAGGGAGAGCGCCCTCGTGCGCTCTGGGACGCAGAGACTTGCCCGCCCGCGGTACAACGGAGTGCAAGAGGTTAAGCATCAATCACAGTTTGACAACGACGTCTCATGCTGTTCACAAGTCAACTTATTGTCTGCTGAAGCATGGCATTCCACTCTTCTTGAAGAGGTCATTGAGGTTGTGGGGTGCAGGGTTACGAGCCTCTACACGGCGACTCAGCTGATCCCATAGGTTTCCTATGGGATTCAGGTCTGGAGAAAGTGCAGGCCACTCCATTTGAGGTACCCCAGCCTCCAGCAGCCGTTCCCTAATGATGCAACCTTCATGACCTTTAGTATTGTCGTCCATGAAGGTGAAATTAGTTCATGCAGGGAAACAATGACTGGATTAATGATGTTATTGAGGTGGTATCAGCTTGTCACTGTACCATTCACAAAGTGTAGGGCAGTTCTGTATTTAGATACACCTGCCCAGACTGTAACACCACCACTACCAAAGGCTCGTCTGGTGACAACAGTGGCTGATGCATAGCGCTCTCCTTGACGTCTCCAACATCGTTGGCGGCCATCATTTCTGCTCAACGTGAATCGACTTTCATCAGAGAACACCAATGAGGCCCACTGGTCCCTTGTCCAGTATAAATGCTCCCTGGCCCATGCAAGACGATGATGCCTGTGCTTGGTGGAGTGGTCAGGTACCCTTGCAAGTTGTCTAGCATGCAGACCACGCTAATGTAAATGGTTTTGAATGGTCTGATCTGACACTTGGATGCCTCTCACCTCCCTTAAATGTGCCTGGAGTTGAGTAGCATTCATCATCCCGTTCCGCAGGGCAATGTTCACAATGAAGTGGTCATCAGAGTGGGATGTGGCCAAAGGACGTCCACTTCTATGCCTTTCTGTGACTCTTCCAGTCTCTCTGCATCTCTGTTGCAACCTGCTGATGACACACTGTGACACTCTAGACTCAGTGGCCACTTCCTGTTTGAAGCCTCACAATGGCGAGGTACCAATGATCTATTGTCAGGTGTCATCTTGGTCTCATGATGTCAAAATGTGAACAGCATGATGAAGAGGACCGTTTAAATTCCAATTCTAATTGAACCAGAAAATTTATTGGTCGATTCATGGATCAAACACCTGTTGTGAATTTTGCATTCAGCACTTTGTTAAACAACAGCAAGTTATTCAAAAAGTACTGAAACACTTAACAGTTGGACATGGGCATTCAAAAGGTTAGAGGTCAAATTAAGTTCACCTGTAAAGGTGCTAGTGCATTTTAGGTGCATCCTGAAATTTCACCCGAAAGCTGAATATCACTAACTTTTTGTGAGCAGTGTATAATATGAAAATAAACACATTTATTTTATTCTTTTTCTGAGTTTATTTTACGTTGTTAATGTTTAAAAGAAAGCAGTACTGGTCATTATAACAACATTAATTGTGCTTTAAGTAATAATTTTATCCCATGAAACCTGCTCGGTCAAAACCAATCCGAAACAGCCATCGCTGGCTGGAAGTGACATACAATCGTCATTTCTGGCTTTACCGCGGACGAGTCTTTTTTAAAATAATACTACTGTTCGGGTTTTTTTTAGATAAATTTGAAACTGACTCTGGTAATTTTTTTTTTTTTTTTTTTTTTTTTTTTTTTTTTTTTACTTTTTCCTTATAACCATTTACATTTTTGACCATAATTTTGCAGTCAGAACAGAATAATAATTTAACTCTGATTACAAAGAAATCTCCATAAAATTGCGTCCAAGTTTATGTATATTTTTGTTACAGTTACTTCACAGTCTCCCATTGCATTACAGTTACAAAGTCAAAATCTGGTTTCTCTCTACAAAGGTTTAACTATAGACTTTATGCTCAGGAATCTGTTACCAGTTAATCTGATATTTGATACTTGTTGATCATTTCACCTACTTACAAATCAATTGAATGTAATGTCACTTAACTTGAGTTTGATTATTAAAACTGTTAACGGTATACATCAGTGTCAGGTCAGGCATTGGTTTGCTTGCTACCGGATAACCGTGAAAACCGGTGCTACCTGTCTCATGGGTCGGGCCGTCAGCGACTCAACCGGCAATCATGCCCTTCCGAGGGTGTGGATGGTGAAATTGGGCATCCTGGTAGAACTAAAAACAATATCTGTCACAGGTCTGTGGTGGACCACTCCCAGTTACACGGGGTGAGACTGGACATCCCGGCAGATGAGCACATCTGTCGTAAGGTCCGCGGAGGACTTTTTCTAGTCGGTGCATCATGACATGCACTACACAAAGAGCAGAGATAAACAAACCTATCATCTGGTCAGTCACTGCAACAGATACTGGAGTCAGTTTGTCATGGCCTGTCCTTGCCACTGAAAATACCTCTATCTGCCAAGAATGTGCCGCTAGTCCAGCAAAAGCTAGCGGTACTCAAATACTTTGCAAGCAGTTTCATGAAACGGTCAGTCAGAGAGCAACTCATACCGGCTCGGACATCACCCAGGTTAACAAGGTCAGGAGTTCCTGGCAGCAGAAGGCGAAGGACAGAGCTGCGTGGAGGAATCTGATCAGACCTAAATGAAACAGTCATTGTCGCCCCCGACAGACTGCTATGAAGAGGATGAGGACCGTGGACGAGTAAATGCATTCAGCAGATGCTCAGTGGGTTGAGATCAGAGTTGAAAACGGCGCAAGAGCTGCACAGATATATACTGCACAAACCGTCCGTGGAAATGGTCTTGATTGACGGCATGATCCGCAGGCACCTCCAGGGACCAGCAGCTGAAGGGGACCTGATGAACAGGCAAGTTCCCAGACAAGAAACTTCACAACACGCTGAATAAATCTTGATATTCTAGAATTTTATTTCATTAAATTACCGGGGCAGCACGGTGGTGCAGTGGTTAGCACTGTGTCAGCACAACAAGAAGGTCACGAGATCGATCCCACCCCTTGACCTTCGGTGACCCTTTTGTGTGGCGTGTGCATGTTCTCCCCGTGTCTGAGTGGGTTTACTCCAGTTTCCTCCCACAGGCCAAAGACATGCAGGTTAGGTTAACTTATCAACTGGGGATTCTAAATTGTCCTTAGGTATGACTGTGAGAGTGAATGGTTGTCTGTCTCTCTGTGTTGGCCCTGCGATGGACTGGTGATCTGTCCAGGGTGTACCCTGCCTCTCACCCAAAGATGCTGGGACAGCCTCCAACACCCCCCCCGCCCCCCCCCAATCAAATCAGTTAGCTGGAGTACTGCAGTCATACCATGTGAACATTTGGACTGTAGTTTATGTTTAATTATACACCGAAAAAGCTACCACAGGGAATGAACCTTGAACGAGTGTGGTCAGCTAGCCAGAAGTTAGCCGACTGTGATGTCATAGCCAGCTTCTCAGCATGTGACAATAGTGCCACCATGTTGGTATGGAGTTTCAAAGCTCAAACCAGTCATTCAGATAAACAAAGATGCCGGATTTATGTGCCGCACACGGCTGTTGTAATGAACAGACAATTTAATTTAATCAATCCCCAACATTAATTATGACCCACTCTGTCGAAAATTTACCCGAGCTAAATGCCATGTGGATGCCAAGTTTTCGATAGTTTCCAATGTAGCGATTGCCTCCTCGGTTCTTCCTTCAATGTCAAGGAGGAGTGCATATGCTATGCTGGCTTCATCTTCATAAGCTTTCACTGAAGAAATCTGAAAAGGGACACAAGACAGACCGATACAATTTGTTAGCCAACAGGGTAAAACTAGACTGTGTCGTACTGCCAGTTCCTTCATCTAAACACTTTTCAGTCCAACAGGTTCACCTTTGGAAAAGATGTCACTCAAATCTGCTCGCACAGTTATGGGCTCACATCTTTGTCTAAGATGCCATCTAATCCTTAAATATAACCAAAGATAATATTTATTAACAATAGAAAAATTAGTACCCCATCAGATTTACACTCCCAGGCCACGGGGGGCAGGGAGTGGGCGAACAATCTGAATTTGTTTTTCAATAGGTTTGACCAACCGCCCTCCCCCCTGACTACACAACAACCACTGCTGCCTGTAAAGACATCAAGTCCTGCTGCCCACTCCCCACTCCAACAACACCCCCCCACTCCCAACACACAGCCCCCCATCCTGACCCTGACCAGGATCCAGGTGAGGACGGAGCTGAGGAAGATCAAGGCGAGGAAGGCGTCGGGACCGGACGGCATCAGCGCAAAGCTCCTCAAGTCCTGTGCAGACCAGCTGTGTGGGATTGTGACGTACATCTTCAACCTGAGCCTGAAGCTGGGGAGGGTACCACAGCTGTGGAAAACATCTTGTGTGGTACCTGTACCAAAAACTTCCCACCCCAAAGACCTGAACAGCTACAGACCGGTGGCCTTGACGTCCCACTTGATGAAGACCCTGGAGAGACTGCTCCTTGCTCACCTCCGCCCCCTGGTGGAACCAGCGATGGATCCACTCCAGTTCGCCTACCAGCATGGCATTGGGGTGGAGGATGCGGTGATCTTCCTCCTTCACCGTTCTCTGTCCCACCTGGAGAAGCCCAGGATTGTGGTGAGGATCATGTTCTTTGACTTCTCCAGTGCTTTCAACACCATCCAACCGATGATCCTGAAGGACAAGCTGCTGCGCGCAGGGGTGGACCAGCACCTGTCATCATGGATCCTGGACTACCTCACGAACCGGCCTCAGTTTGTGAGAACCCGGGACTGTGTGTCCGACGCGATCATCAGTAGCATGGGGGCCCCCCAGGGAACGGTGTTGGCTCCCTTCTTGTTCACTCTTTATACTGCGGACTTCTCACACAACACAACGCCATCTACAGAAGTTCTCTGATGACTCTGCGATCGTTGGCCTCATTTCCAATGGAGATGAAGCTGAGTACAGAGGGCTTATCCAGGACTTCGTGGACTGGTGCCATCGGAACTGCCTCCAGATCAACGCGAGGAAAACTAAGGAGCTGGTGGTGGACTGCCGCAGGCAAGGACAACCCCTCACAGCACCAGTAAATATACAGGGAACAGACATTGAGATGGTGACATCCTACAAGTACCTGGGTGTTCATCTGAACAATAAACTAGACTGGTCACACAATACTGATGCACTCTACAAGAAGGGACAGCGCAGGCTGTTCCTACTGAGGAGACTCAGGTCTTTTGGTGTACAAGGGGCGCTGCTGAAGACATTCTATGACACGGTGGAGGCATCAGCCATCACTTTTGGAGTGGTCTGCTGGGGCAGTGGCATTACAGCAGCCGATAGGAAGAGACTGAACAAACTGATCAAGAAAGCTAGCTCCGTCCTGGGGCAGCGCCTTGATCCGGTGGAGGAGATAGGAGAGAGAAGGACGGTGGCTAAACTGTCATCTCTGCTGGAGTCCGAGTTCCACCCTATGCAGGACATACTGAATGCACTGAGGAGCTCATTTAGCAGCAGACTACATCATCCCAGGTGCACAACCGAGAGGTTTCGCAGGTCCTTCCTACCAACGGCTGTCAGACTGTACAACCTAAGCAGGGCTGCTCGCAGAGATAGCAAAAAGACGTAACAACCTAATAGTTTTTTGAATGCAAAAGATGCAATAGACTTACACAATGGTCCCCTCCGGCATACAACTAGGAAAATACCGGCAGCTACGGAGGGTGAGAATATGTATGGGCACATAATCATACCATGTAGGATAACTAAGTAGACGGTTGTGCCGTTTCATCCCATCTAGCAACAATGCTCTGCACTGTGTGTGTTTATATATTTACATATTTATTCCATCTAGCTACAATGCTCCGCACTGGGTGTGTTTATGTTTATATTTATATATCTATATATTCATTCCACCTAGCTGCATTGCTCCGCACTGTGTTTATATATTTACAATGCTCCGTACTGTGTGTTTATATACTCATATTTATCCCATCCAGCTACAATGCTCTACACTGTGTGTCTGTGTGTGTATATATATATATATTTATAGTAATATGTACATATGTATATTAGCTGCTCTTGCTTTCTTTTTTTTTTTTTTCTTGCCTTCTGATTGTTGCTATCCCTGTGCTGTTGCAATCCTGGAATTTCCCTGTTGTGGGACTAATAAAGGCTTATCTTATCTTAGAGCAGCACTATGCAACTTTCCTGCTCCTGGCGGAAACAATGAAAAGACTACAGCGGGCACATTTTATGGCTCAAGTCCCAACAGCCAGTCACATGGTGCTTTGTTAGTTGGTGGATAAAGTTGTGCCCTGTGATTGACTAATGGGACTCAGGCTGCAAAAGGTGCCAGTTGTCTTTTCAGTGTTCCAAGTCCCACAGCGCTGTTGCAGGCCATACGCCCCACTCAGTCTATAGCGGACGTGACATTAACCTGGTCCAAGGTTGATGTACCATCAAAACAGTTTTGGAAAAAACATTTAAAGTGAAAATCTTACAGTGTTACGTTAAGAAAACACACATTAAAAAGAGAAACTTTGTATGGCCATCCTTCACTACATCAAAGCAAAATAAAACAATCAAAATAATAACCTGAACATCTTTTGAAAGAAAGTGTATAAAAAGAGGGTCAAGGGGTTCTGGTATGTTGCGTCTGTTCTTGATCTTCTCCAAGAGTAGAAGGACAACTTTCCAATAGTGAACACTGCGGCTGATGTACTCCTTCTGATCATAATAGGAGTTCACACCTTCAACCTGCATATGAAACACAAAAACAAAATAAGCTTAATGCATGTAAAGGCCAATTTCGTTAAGAGTGTTTTGATTAATTCCAACGACACAACCTAAGAAGTAGCACATGTGGCTGGCTGGATATGTTCAACTTACGAGCAAATATAGAGTGACAGAAATGAGCAGGTGTTAAAGGCATGACTGCTAAACCACCCTCATAACCTGAGGCAGGGGTGTCAAACTCATTCCATGGAGGGCCAAGACCCCGCAGGTTTTACTTCCACCCAGTCTCTTCAGCAGGTGTTTTCACTAATCAGCAATCAGTAGGAAGAAATTCAGAGAAATCACCTGTTGAAGAGACTGGGTGGAGGTAAAACCTGCAGGGTCTTGGCCCTCCATGGAATGAGTTTGACACCTGTGACCTGAGGACTATCACGCTGACTTAAGCCATGTTTTCAAAAAAGGAAGTAGACACAACATGCTGTTTTGCTTTTGGTGACAGTGTTACAACCTTGTGTATGTGGCTGTGAGTATTTACTGTCTGACTGAGACACTGGGCCCAGTGGATGACCAGCGCTGGCTGAAGCCCATGTTTCTCTCCAGCCCTCAGAATGTTCAGCCCATGTTGAACTATCATCCGCAGCTTCGCTGACGTGCCAGGACTGAAAAAAACAAACAAACAATAATACATATATAAAATATTAGGCCTTTGCAGTGAAAGCATTTGGTATCCACTTTTGGTCTGGCAACCCTCTGTAACCAGCTATTCAACTCCATCAAGTGCCCTCTCGTCATACAGATAACATGCAGACTACTGTATGCAGCAAGTCAGTTTTGGGGCATGCGCAGCATGTACTTCCAGGCACTGAATTGGTTTGAAAGATTGAATGTCTTCTTTTCATCTTATCTGTCCCCTCACCCCCCAGCCAGTCGCAGCAAATGACTGGCCCTCCCTGAGCATGGTGCCGCTGGAGGTTTCTTCCTGTTAAAAGGGAGTTTCTTCCTCTCCACCGTCGCTAAGCGTTTGCTCACAGGGGTCTTTCCTCGTTGCTGGGGTCTTTCTGCAATTGTGGGGATTTCCCCTACAGCTGAAAGTGCTATGAGATGACTTGTTGTGAAATGGCGCTATATACTGTAAATAAAGTTAATTGAATTTTTCGCTCATGCATTTGGGGGAGCCTTGGCAAGGCCGATGAAGTCAAGATGGCTGCCCCCATGCATCAACAGTATTGTAAAATAGGGATGGGTTCAAAAGATTGATCCGACGATTCGATTCATGTTTGACTGAGTTGATATCGATCCACAAAATCCGTGGATCGATCATTGAATATAATGCCTTTACAGTCTGTGAAACACAAAACAAGTAGCCGGCTGAAGTCTCACGTGATGAACAACTGTGCAAGAGTTCCCTTCGCTGTACGCTCACATTACTTCCGTGTTTACATGGCAGCTACAGAGCGGAGTTGCCAACGTGACTTTATCAACAAAACTCACAGTTAAAGACTTTGCTCAACAGTTCCAGAATATTTTTCATAAAGCAGGGATAAACTGTTCTGTACTACGTGCAGCGTTGTGGTGGACCATAAACGTTAATGACCGATAAACAACTTTCAAAGGAAAAACACACAGAACAACAACAGACTAGAGAGGGAGACTATTGCAGCTGCTGGGGGTAAGTAAAATATTGTTTGGTTTTCTTTTTTAACATTTGGGTCGTAAATTAATAATTTATCTGGCATGATGGTGTTTTGTTTACAAACTATGGACACAGTAGTCAACTGTTGGTTCAGCACTGTAAATAAATGCAGAATAAAGGTATATTTTTCATCAGGACTTAATGACTGAGGCAACTGCCTTCATGCAATGATTCTATTGAATGACATTTAATTTTGGACTTCTAGCACTTAACTAACTAACCTGCACTTATATAGCGCTTTTCTAGTCTCAAAGACCACTCAAAGCGCTTTCACTAGTACTAACCCTCTATTCTAAGGGCCTATAGGAAACATATCTAGGGACAATTTAGAACAGCCAATTAACCTAACATGCATGTCTTTGGATTGTGGGAGGAAACCAGAGCCCCCGGAGTAAACCCACGCAGCACAGGGAGAACATGCAAATTCCACACAGAAAGGTTCCAACCCCTGCCAGCCTGGGGATTCAAACCAGGAACCTTCTAGCTGTAAGGCAACAGTGCTAACCACTGCACCACTGTGCTGCGAGAATTGAAGATGATGATAATAATAATCATCACACTAAAATAAAAATGGCAGAATTAATAAAAGCTGCAGTACAATGAGCCATTTTTACTCAATAGAAGTAAACTGAAATGACCAAATCTTCCAGGAAATTAACTGAAACCCTTCCCAAAAATTGAAAGTTATTTTGTAGTTTAAATATAAACAAAAAATAAACTAATTTTTTAAACTCTACTGCGGTGTAGGGATCTAAAAATATGATTAATTTTACTTTGAAATCTCTTCTCCTTTTCCCGTCCCCTTCAGATGTGTCAAGACTGGGTTTCCACTCCAAGCTCCATCCTGCACTGAGACCTTCTGAAGGATGAGGTCGTCAGTGGAGGACCATCCCTGCTTCATGTGGATTTCATCGCAGAAGACCTCAAATTTTTCAGGGGTCTTAGTTTTCAAATTCAAGATTCAAGAAGGTGCTGCCAGAATTTGCTCCATACTCTACATGCATTCAGTGCAATTTAGCTGTTGTAATTGCTAATTCTTTTATCTTTTTTATTTAAAGGGGTCATTGACTGCACTTTTTACACATTTTAGCAGCTCACTCATGTCTTAAAGCAGACGGACAGACGAAAATTCAATATCGCTAATTCTTATCTCAAATTGTTGTCTGAGACGAGCTAAGTCGAACCGCACATGTTTTGGTGTCAACAAATGTCGCATAAGGTGACAATGCGCTCTTGAAGTACGCTGTTGTGGAGAGCTGTCTGACCCAGCCAAGCGATCAGCGGCTAAGATGGCCACTGACTGTGTGACGTCACCACCGGCAAACACACGCACACGGTCGGCGGCCAGTGCTGTGTTTTGCTTCATGCAACACTTGTTTACGTCTTAAAATCGGCGATTACGGATATTTCTCGGAATACTTGTGGATTACAAATAGATTATTTATGAAGATTAGGATTTCAGGAATCGAATTACAGTGATCCCTCGCTACTTCGCGCTTCACCTTTCGCGCCCTCAGTGCATCGCGGATTTTTCAAAAAATATTCATCAAAAATTCAAAATTGAGAAATAATGGGCGGGCGCTAGCAGAAGGCAGGGAGACTACATTAGACCATCAGGTGTCAACACGGAGAGCAGCACAACTCTCTGTTCGCTGTTCTCGTGTTTGCTCGGCAATCTCGCAAGCTGATTGGCCGAGACGTTTCACCCCGCAAGCTGATTGGCCGAGACGTTTCACCCACCTCCTCTCCCTGCCAAGCACCCATGAAGGGAAGGAAGACCGCATTCATTGCTTTTTATCGCTCGTGTTACTTAGTCTCGCCGCGTGGAACTTTTTGCTGTTCTCTTGTGCCATTTTGTGCGAAATAGTCTTCCCGTCGAGCCACTACGCCGCCTCCTGCAGCTTCAGCTCTATCGGAAGCTGCCCTCGCTGATCCTGCACCTCCAGCACCTCACGATGAGGCGTCACCTGAGGAGCAGTAAAGCTCTCATTAACCTGTGCAGTAAATCATTTTCATCTTGAGTTACGTATCTTGTTATAAGAATAAAAGAGTTCTAAAAACATATTTATGTACACTTTGTTTACATCTACGTATGTATGTACACGTACACACACACACGTATCATATGAGAGAGAGAGAGAGAGAGTGGGAGAATGAACGTACGTATTATTTATGGATGGCGTCATTAGGGGTGACGCTACTTCGCGGTTTTTCACTTTTCGCGGTCGGTTCTGGAACCCATTAACCACGATAAGTGAGGGATCACTGTAATATGGTTTGGCGTTGTGTTGTCTACAGGTGCGATGGTCCTGCTGTGTTTTGCTTCATGTAACACTTGATGTTTACGTTTTAAAATCGGCGATTACGGATATTTCTCGGAATTACCAAATATTTTCATGATCATAAGAACGATTAGGGGGAAAAAACATGCTGAAGAAAGACAGTTTAACTCACCGGTTACTTATATTGGAAGTCCATCCTCCTGTGTTTTTTTTAGAAGCAAAGTTCTCAATTACAGAGACATACAGTGTTCCCTATTGCTTCAGCTTCTGTATTAAAGCAGACTCCAGTGAAATAGTTCCCAGGTTTGTCAGTCTTTCTTGTCCACATATATTTTGCAGGTGTCACGGCTCGCCGCTCTCAGGCATCTGCCTCAGCTGCGCGCACACCTGCACCTCGTTAGCGCCCTACATGTGCAGTAGACATTTCGTTTACAGCGATTTCGAGAATAAGATGCAATTTGCAAAAAGATTGGTGATAAAGAAAACGGCTATTCCAACTACTGTATATATCCCACGATTCCCAAGTCTGACTGAGACAAGTGTCAGTGACAGTGGCGTGAAAAGCCAGGATGATCTACCGAGGCGATCAGCTGTCAGAAAACGAGAAGTAAACAGGGTAAGTTTTGTATTTTTAATATTCACTGCAAATGTTTACTAAGCATTTTAAATGAATTCCAAGCAATGGATGATTTTCAAAATCAAATTATTTCTGGGAAATAATGCGGCGGCGGACAGGTGCCCGTGTCAGGTTTTGCAGCGTCGCGCAAACAGAGGCACACAGGTGGGCCCAGGCCACCAGTGTTTTGCGGGTGCTTTTGTGCCTAAAACGTTGAAGAACGCGGAGTTGACAAACAGACAAACAAACCCCGGCAAAAACATAACCTCCTCCTGGCCTTTTCGGCCTGGCGGAGGCAATTACCAATGATAGTTCAGCTTTCAATTTTTAGGGAAGCAACATATTTGCTAAGAAAAATAAATATAAGCCTAAGATTGTAAGAGAAATGTGCTTTTAAAAATGGAACCCCAATTTTCTACCATAAAATGGTGCCCATTATAACTGAAATGTTATTTATTGGAATATAATAATTGCTATATCTGGAAACTAGTTATTTTCTTAATCTGTAGTGATACTCCATTGATTTTTGTATTTCTTTGTATATTTCTGCTGTGTTTTCAAACGTTCATACAAAGGTGGTACAGTATGTAATATTTTTCAAATTGAGAAGAATTTAGTGTGTTCAAATTATTCAAATGTATATGACATGTGACTGATGAATGCTGAACTATGAGAATTATAACATTGACATGAACATTAATAAACTCAATATATGATTTTACAAAACTTTATTTACATATCATTGTTCACAAATCTAATCTTGGTAGGCAAAATCCCTTGTAGTGATCAGATGGGAATGTTTCTCTGATGAGGCTCACTGCACAGGCAGGCAACATAACCCTCACTTCTTTCCCACAAATAAGGCTGAATACCCCCTCAGCACCACCCAAAACTACTTCATCATCCGATTCCTCATTTTCAATGTCATCATTTATATTGAGGTCGTCAAACTCGAGAAAATAATCGCTGTCCGAATCACTTTGCTCTCGTTCTGCCATTTACTATGTATTGCTGTTGTGACGTCACCAATGCCCGCACCTATCGAGAGATGGCGGTACTGCAGCCTCACTAAGTGAAGGCTGAGCTATGAGCAAATAAGGTCATTTATGGAAGCTGGTGACGCATATTAAATCGCGGGAATAGACAGAATAGAATATTTTCATACAATCTGTTGATTGGTTCAATAAAAACATGTCACTGTCCGTCTGCTTTAATGAAGTGTTTGACATATTTTGTTCACATTATGTTTAATTTTTTCATTACTGAAGCAAATGTTTTTTTCTTCTTGGCTTTCTTCAAACGCTCTGATTTATAGCCCGTCACTTTAAGAAACAGACTTCGGGTGTTCAACTCCATCCTCCCTCTTAGGTCAGTTAGCCATTAGCTGAGTAGCTTCTAGCCAGCTCCTTCCAGCTTGGATGAGCAGTGCTGGTTCTCTGATCTGCAGTCGTTTATGCATCTTGCGTCATCCCGGCCCACACCCCAATAACCCCCCCAAGACACCACATTAAATCACCAGCACTGTGCACTCCAGAGTGGTGGCTTAGAAGTACAGCATCCGCCCCGCAACCGGGAGGTCGTGGGTTCCAGGCTGGGTCATACCAAAGACCATAAAAAATATATATAAATAGATAATAATAATTATTATTATCATTATTATTGGTACTTTCCGCCTTCTAGCTTGGTGCTCAGCATAACAGAACAGGGAAAGGAAAGTTAACGCACAGAGCTACCAGAAGACCGACTCCCCCACTGTAGCTTTCACTATGTACAGTAGCTGTGAGGCCTAAGGTCAGAGAAACGGAGATGGGCACTGCCCCTATACACCACATGGTGTCCCACATGGTGTGGAAGGGAATTAACTAACTGTACGCTCCACCGATCGCCACAAACTGAGGCCGGTGGCCAAGCCACGGGATCTCATAGGGCAGTGTCTCGCTCTGTGGTACTCCACTCCTCTCCCATGGCCAGCCGGGGGATGACCTGTCATGAAGCACTTCCCCATGCTACCTGTGTGAGTATGTCCAGAGGATGGTGGGGCAGCCGAGAGCCAGCTGCCGCTCCAGGCAGAATCCCCAGGTCGCGGCAACTGCTTATGCTGGCACACGCAGTGCAGGCAGTTACTGCGACCCGGGGATGCTGCCTGGAGCTGCTGGCTCAGCTCCCTGTGACTGTCATGCCAGCGCCCCGCCACGGAACAACAGCAAAACCACCAGGAGATGGGCCGGAGTTACATGAGGCACACTGTGGACTGCGGACTGGTGAACCATGTGGTAACAGGGATGGTTATTAGGGTGACTAAGATCTGAAGAAAATAGCAATACAAGCCGCATTCGGTTCGAGCTTCCTGTTACCAGTGTTAGCTTGGGGGCTAAAGCTGGATTCATGCTCCATCTCCACTGTCCACGTGACCGCGAGGCTTGTGTAATGAAATCTGCGATATCATCTCCAGTCCGCTAGTGTCCGCAGAGCTTTTCTGCGGAAGACCGTATGCAGCCCAAATTTTCTGACCGCACAGCCTGCCCGCATTGACTGCGGATGCACAAGACTGAACGTCCCATTCACAAGGTGGCACCATCGACACAGCATACAAAGTCAAAGTAGACAAAGAGGAAGCGGAAGACGAGAATAAACATACATTAATCATTTTGCAGCAGCAGCAGCTTGAGAGGAGCACTGAAAAACAGTAATTCCTCCTTTTCCTTAAAACGATGCCACTGTTGTTGCTACAAAAAAATGTGCGTTGCTCTTGCATTTATAGCTGGTGAACAAACTGGAGTGTTAGCATATTTGCGCTACCAATAGGGCTAGGCAAAACTACAAATAACAGTTGTGCACATGCATCAACCGCTTGGCCTGGTAGACAAAAAAAATGAAATATATACAGAGCCGCGTGCGTGCCGGCCTCGTCCAAAGCGAACGTGGTCCAGAGAGGAAATGCAGCATGAATCCAGCTTAATCGAGAGCCTAAGTCACACCCCCTCTACTTCCGCATGACACCTTAAATCAAAAAAATTCTCCACTGAAATGAATGGCAAGAGCAAAATTATCTTTTTGATCACAGGGTTTCCTCGTAACATCCTCGTGTGGCGGGCTGCCACGCCAAGAAAATATAAATTTAAGAAAAAATATGAAGAATGATGCTCCGCAAACGTGCACACGAACAACGCGTGTGACTGCCATCCGCATGGAGTTCAGAAGCACCCCGCCTGCGTGGCCGTTCCAGTCGGCAGGCAGTGTCTCACTAGTGTCACTGTCTGAGAAGCATGAGCTTATGAAAGTACTTTAAATGATGAAAAAAAGCAGAAAAGGTATGTAAGCACTGGAGGCATTTATGGTGGTTTTAACCCACTGGTAACAAGAACAAACAGGTGTGCTTCATATACAGGGAAAGACAAGGGTGACTGATGAATCGCTGAGGATTGACTTCACCAGCTACAATATTAACTAATAATTTATGTTCATTATTATGCACCTAGCAAGTTAAGATGACCAAAATTAATGAAGTCAATGACTTTAATCTGTCAACAGCCTTCAGACAAACTAAACATGCCAACATTTGGATTTCAAAATAAGGGAAGTTTTTCCCCGATGTCTGGGTGGCGAGGAGAGTTTAAAAAAAACAAAAAAAAACCCCAAACCTATAAATATAGAAAAAATTTAACAGAAATAACTGCATCTTTGGTAACTGAATTTATTTCCATCCATCCATCTTCTACCGCTTAATCCTTTACGGGTTGCAGGGGGGCTGGAGCCTATCCCAGCATCTTTGGGCGAGAGGCAGGGTACACCCTGGACAGATCACCAGTCCATCGCAGGGCCAACACGGAGAGACAGACAACCATTCACTCTCACAGTCATACCTAAGGACAATTTAGAATCCCCAATTGATGCCAATTAACCTCACCTGCATGTCTTTAGCCTGTGGGAGGAAACCAGAGTGCCCGGAGTAAACCCACGCAGACCCGGGGAGAACATGCAAACTCCACACAGAAGGGTCACCGGTGGTCTGGGCGTGGGATCGAACCCACAATAGTCAAGGGTGGAATCGATCCCATGACCTTCTTGCTGTGCTGCCACTGTGCTAACCACTGCACCACCGTGCTGCCCATTTCATTATATATAATTTCATTTATGTTTTTTCTTTGAAATAAAAGTTATTGTTCTGGCTCTGCAAAATTATGGTTAAGAGTGTAAATTGTATAAGGATAAAAAGTCACAATTTTACCACAATCTGTTTCAAATTTATTTAAAAAAACAAAAAAAACAAAACAAAAACGCGCAATTTCATTAAAGAAAAAAATTAGCCATAAAACAATCCACAAATTTATAATAAAGTCTCAAATGTACAAGAAAAGTCAATTTTACAAGAGGAAATTACAAATTTGAGGAAAATTGTTTCAAATTTAGATAAATTTACATAGAAAAGTAGAAAACTATAAGAAAATTGGTATAAATTTTAGAGAAAAACCTCAAAACTTCAAAACTGAAGTCATTACTCAAGTTTTTAGGTTGGTGCTCTTTGTACCCTTAACTCAACGAGAAATTTTTGGTTGTCTGTATACTTGTAATTATTAATTTCATAGCACTGCTTTTACATGAGTTGAATTTCTGGCTACTATACTCACCTCTGATCATATAATTTAAATAAGTGTGAGTTAATTACCATTATAAATGTTATTTTCCCTTCTCTTTCCCACTCTCTCTCAATGGAAAAAACAAAACACTTGAACAAAAACCCCTCATGGATCATCACCTTATCTTGGTGGGGGGTTTGCGAGCCCTAGTGATCCCAAGAATTTTGTTGTCCGGGGTAATTTGCCTCTGGTAGGGTCACCCAAGACAAACCGGTCCTGGGTGAAGGGCCAGACTAAGAACGATCCAACAGACTCTCATGATGATTGCTAGAACAAGGATTCAGTGTACCCCGCCCGGAATGGGGTTATCGGGACCCCACCCTGGAGCCAGGCCTGGAGGAGGGGCTCGATGGCTAGCATCTGGTAGCCGGGTTTCCTCCCATGGGACCCGGCCGGGCTCAGCCTGAAGGAGTTATATGGGTCCGCCCTCCAGTGGGCTCACCACCTGCAGGAGGGAACATGGGGGTCCGGTGCTATGTGGATCAGGTGGCGGTCAAAGGCAGAGACCTTGGCGGTCTGATCCCAAGCTTCCCAAACTGGCTTTTGGGACAGGGAATGTCACCTCTCCGGTGGGGAAGTAGCCTGAGCTAGTGCATGAGGTTGAGAGATACTGACTAGATGTAGCTGGCTTTACTTCAACACACAGCTCTGTTTCCGGAATCAGTTTCCTGGAGAGGGGCTGGAGCTTGGCCTACTCTGGAGTTGCCTCGGACGAGAGGCAACAAGCAGGGGTAGGTATTCTTGTATCCCCCCCGCCCCACCTTGCTGCCTCTACATTGGAGTTTTCCAAACGGGTCCTGACCATCATTTGTGCCTATGTGCCAAATGATGGTTCAGAGTACCCACCCTTTTTGGAGTCTCTGACAGGGGTGCTGGAAAGTGCTCCTCTTGGAGACTCCATTATCGTATTGGGGGACTTCAATGCGCACGTGGGCAATGACAGTGAAACCTGGAGGGGGGTGACTGGAAGGAACGGCTTGCCTGATCTGAACCCGAGTAGTGTTCAGTTATTGGACTTCTGTGCTAACCACAGTTTGTCCATAACGAACACCGTGTTCAAGCATAAGGGTGTCCATATGTGCACCTGGCACCAGGACACCCTTGGTTGCAGGTCGATGATAGATTTTGTTATGATGTCATCAGACCTGCGACTGTATGTCTTGGACACTTGGGTAAAGAGAGGTGCAGAGCTGTCAACTGATCACGACCTGGTGGTGAGTTGGATCCGATGGCAGGGGAGGATGCCATTTCAGACCTAGTAGACCCAAATGTATAGTGAGAGTGTGCTGGGAATGTTTGGCTGAGGCCCCTGTCCAGGAGGTCTTCAACTCCCCTTCCGGTAGAACTTCAACCACATTCCAAGGGAGTCTGGAGACATGGAGTCTAAATGGGCCATATTCTCCACCTCCATTGTTGAAGCAGCAGCCCAGAGGTGCGGCCACAAGGTCGTCGAGGCATCTCGTGGTGGCAACCCCCAAACCAAGTGGTGGACACCAGTGGTGAGGGGAGCCATTAAGCTGAAGGAGGAGTCCAATCAGGCTTGGTTGGCTTGTGGGACTCCCAAAGCAGCCGAGGTGTACCAGGAAGCCAAGTGGAGTGCAGCTCGGGTGGTTGCTTTAGCAAAAACTCAGGTATGGGAGGAATTCGGTGAGGCCATGGAACAAGACTTTTGGTCAGCCTCGAAGAGATTCTGGCAAACTGTCCAGCGGCTCAGGAGGAGGAAGCCGCTCCCTGTCCACACTGTATGGTGTGGCTGGGGCACTGCTGACTTCCGACTGGGGATATCGTCAGGCGGTGGGAAGAATACTTCGAGGATCTCCACAATCCCACTGACACGCCTTTCACAGAGGAAAAAGGGCTTGTGGACGAGGGAGACGACTCACCTATCACAGGGGCTGAGGTTGCCAAGGTGGTTAAAAAAAAATCTCTTTGGTCGCCGGGCCCCGGGGATGGACGAGATTCACCCCAAGTACCTCAAGGCCCTGGATGCTGTAGGGCTGTCATGGTTGACATGCCTCTGCAACATTGCGTGGAGGTTGGGGGCAGTGCCTTTGGCATGGCAAACCGGGGTCGTGGTTCCTCTCTTCAAGAAATCGGAATGGAGGGTGTGCTCCAACTTTAGAGGGATCACTCTCCACAGCCTCCCTGGGAAGGTCTATGCCAAGGTACTGGAGAGGAGAGTCCGGCCGTTGGTCGAACCTCAGATTCAGGAGGAGCAATGTGGTTTTCGTCCTGGCCGTGGCACATCGGACCAGCTCTTTACCCTCTTGAGAATCCTCGAGGGTTCATGAGAGTTTGCTCAACCAGTTTACATGCGTTTTGTGGACTTGGAGAAGGCATTTGACCGCGTCCCTTGTGGTTTTTTGTGGAGGTGCTTCGGGAGTATGGGGTATCAAGATTGTTGTTACAAACTATTCGGTTTATGTACGACCGTTGTGAGAGTTTGGTTCGTATTGCCAACACTCTGTCGTACTCATTCCCAGTGAGAGTAGGACTCCGCCAGGGCTGCCCTTTGTCACCAATCCTGTTCATAATTTTTATGGACAGGATTTCTAGGCGCAGCCAGGGAATGGAGGGTGTCATGCTTGGTGACCACAGGATCTCATCTCTGTTGTTTGCAGATGAGGTTGTCCTGCTGGCTTCATCCAGCAATGACCTACAGGTCTTACTGGAATGGTTTGCAGCTGAGTGTGAAGCGGCTGGGATGAGAATCAATCCCTCCAAGTCCGAGTCCATGGTCCTCAGCCGGAAAAAGGTGGATTGTCCTCTCCGGGTTGGGGACAAGCTCCTACCCCAAGTGGAGGACTTACAAGTATCTTGGAGTCTTATTCACGAGTGAGGGGAGAACAGAGCGACAGAGCGACAGACTGACAGACGGACCGGAGCAGCATCTGTAGTGATGCGGACATTGTACCGGTCTGTTGTGGTGAAGAGGGAGCTGAGCTCGAAGGCAAAGCTGTTGATTTACCAGTCAATCTATGTTCCTACCCTCACCTATGGTCATGAGCTTTGGGTAATGATTGAAAGAACGAGATCGCGGATACAAGCGGCTGAAATGAGCTTTCTTCGTAGGATTGCTGGACTCATCCTCAGAGATAGGGTGAGGAGCTCAGTCATCCGGGAGAGGCTCAGAGTAGAACTGCTGCTCCTCCACATTGAAAGGAGCCAGCTGAAGTGGTATGGGCATCTGATCAGGATGCCTCCTGGACGCCTCCCACTTGAGGTGTTTCGGGTACGTCCCTCTGGGAGGAGACCCCGGGGCAGACCCAGGACTCGCTGGAAAGACTATGTCTCCCAGCTGGTCTGGGAAGGCCTTGGTATCCTCTCTGAAGAGCTGGAGCAGGTGGCTGGGGGAGAGGAAGTCTGGGCTTTTCTGCTTGAACTGCTGCCTCCGCGACCCGGACCTCCGGAAAAGTGGTAGAAGATGGATGGATGGATGGATCAAAAATACACATTTTTGTCATTTATGTAAACTTATGACAAAAAATACTGCAGGACAAAACATGACACTTGATATTTTCTAACCTGTTTGTAAACCACCATAGATGGAGAACCTGAATAAGACAGGGCTCAGAGGGGGAAAGGTGAGACAGACAAGATGAGCCAAGGAGAGCAACGTGTTCAGGCAGAGGGTCCAGAAGAGGTGAGAGCAGAGGGAAGAGAGAAGGATGACACTAGTAACTAGAAAAGCACTCTGAATGCGCAGACCTCTGCCAAGCGCCACAGTTCCCCTGTGGGCATGTTGTCCTGTTTTTTTTTTTTTTCCAAGTGTTCTGATGATTTTTTTGGCAGAGTTACATGCACAAAAAAAAAAAAATACTGAAAAAATATTGAAAATGGCCCTCTCTCGCAATGTTTAAAAAAAAAAAAAAAAAAAAAAAGAATCCTTTAAAAAATTCCTGGATCCAGACGGTGATCCGGATCACCACCAAAATCTAATCATCTGTAGGATACCCCATTTCTGACAATCTCTGAAAATTTCATGAAAATCCGTCCATAACTTTTTGAGTTATCTTGCTAACAAACAAACAAACAAACAAACCAACGCCGATGAAAACATAACCTCCTTGGCAGAGGTAAAAAAGTCCAAACACAGGACATCTGGGTGGGACCCCAACTGGCCCAATATTCCAATATTCAAGCCTCGGTTGTACAATACTTCAAATGGTAAGTTCCATTTGCAAAGTTACTGTGCAAAATTTAAAAAGAAATAAATAGTATAAAATTAACATTCCAATTACAATAGTGTCATGTGTTTTCTGCCCCCCATGAAAAATATGATGCCACTGCACCAAGGTCTTTAAGCCAGAGGAAACACTGGATCCCGATCAAATTTTGTCACAAGTTACACATGTGTAACTCGTGACAAAATTTAATCGGGATCAAAAGATAATTTCGTTCTTGCCATTCATTTCAATGGAGATTTTTTTCAATTTAAGGTCCCATATGTGGAAGTAGAGGGGCCATGACGTAGGCCCTCTATAGCTCAGGGGTCAGTAGGCTACCTTTACCACCACTTCCATAAACATGACAGACGGCTAGGCAGGCCAATAATAGAGCAGTGGACTGGTCTCATCTGGAGGCATTAACAGTTTCCACAAAATGTCAACAACGTTTCTGGGAGAGAAAAATGAGATAAAAGTTGTGGGGTTTTTTTTTTTTTTTTGTTTTTGTTTTTTTTTTTTTTTAAGAAAATTGACCGTTTTGAAAAATTTCTGATAATTAGTTGACCAGTAGACTCATTTCAGACAGTTAAAACCTACAAAAACCATTTTTCAGTCAATGGCCCCTTTAATTTCTCAGCAAGAATACAATGTTGGTCATTTCTTGACAATTTTACTGAGCATTTAATTCTAAATAAAGCATTGTTTAACAGCAAATTTTTTGGCAATCCTGTGCTTTTCTTGTGGTGTTACATAGAATACATCATCATCATCATTGGCTCCATCGATCTCGAAAGATCATGGGGGGGTTTTGTGCCTTGGGTCATCATTCAGGGAGCTGCACCATCGGGCGTGGCTGTAGAGGCCGATACGGGATCTGCAGGTCCTGCCGCAGCCGTTGCAGATGAATTCTTCACAGTGTAGTGGGGGTCTCGACAGTCTCCTCTGTCTGCGGAGTCTCTTCTCCCCCCAGCGAGTGTCTCTTCTTTCCTCTGCTGTTCGGATGACATCCTGGGTGATGGTCCGCCAGTTGGAGCGGACAGAGGCGGCTGACTCCAGGTCGGAGGGGTTAAAGCCTCCAGCCTTGAGGTCACGCTTGCAAACATCCTTGAATCTGAGAGTTGGGCGTCCCTTTGATCTAGTTCCAGTAGCCAGCTCCCCATACAGTAAGTCTTTGGGGATGCGGCCATCCTCCATTCGGTTGACGTGGCCAAGCCATCGCAAGCGTCTCTTTGTCAGGATGGCAAACATACTGGGCACATCTGCTCTGGCCAGGACGTCGATGTTGGAGACACGGTCCTGCCAAGTGATGTGCAGTAGTCTGCGAAGGCAGCGCTGGTGGAAGGCGTTCAGTCGGCGTTCCTGGCAGGAGTAGAGGGTCCAAGCTTCACTGCCGTATAGGAGAGTACTCAGTACACAGGCCATGTAGACTCTTATCTTGGTGTTGATGGTTAGCATAGAGTTGTCCCAGACTCGCTTCGCCAGACGGGCCATCACCGTCGATGCCTTGCCGATACGGGCGTTCAGTTCGGCGTCTAGGGAGAGATTGCTGGAGATGATCGACCCGAGGTAGGTGAACTTGTCCACCACCGCAAGTGTGTGGTCGCCGATATTGATATTGGGAGCACTGCTGACATCCTGGCCCATGACCTCGGTCTTTTTAAGGCTGATGGTGAGGCCAAACTCAGAGCAGGCACGAGCAAAGCAGTTGATGAGACGCTGGAGCGCTTCCACGGTGTGGGCAACAAGACCAGCATCATCAGCAAAGAGCAGCTCCCTGATTAGAACGCTTCGCACCTTGGTCTTTGATCTGAGGCGTGCCATGTTGAAGAGGCCTCCGTCGCTCCTGGTGTGGAGAAAGACACCGTCTTCAGAGCCCCGGAAGGCGTAGCACAGAAGCAGGGAGAAAAAGATGCCAAATAGGGTAGGAGCCAGAACACAACCCTGCTTCACACCGTTCTTGATCGGGAAAGGGTCTGAGGATAATCTATCAAACTGGACAATGCCGTTCATGTCCTGGTGGAATGACTTGATCATGCTCAAAAGCTTGGGGGGACATCCAATTCGTTGGAGGAGGGCAAACGCCCTGTAAACTACTGTAAACTACTGTAAACTATGGAAAATGCAGCTACTTTAAAATCTGTACTTCCTCACACAACTTTCGGTGCAAAAAACCTCAAAAAATGTCAACTTTTATTGCAACTTTTTGGAAAAGCTCCCCCAAATTCAGGCTTTTTGGGCGGCAACAATCACAAAAACAGCCAATGAAATCCTGGAGGGACTGAAATACAGCGAGATAATGTATACATGCTTCATGCATGAATTTGTTTACTGACTTTGGGTTGTTAACTTGACACTACACACCCTTTGCACTAAAGAAAGCACGTGTTAGCACTTTGTGGAATCATAAGCTAAATAATAAAAAAAGTGCATTATTGTAGCTGTTTTTGGGTCAGTTCTTTATGTGATAATTTATGCACAGCAGTAACAAAGTTACAGTATTCCTGCTACAATTTGCAACATTAGGTCTCAGATTTTTTTCCTCGCAAGCAAAATAGCTATTAAAATGGTAATTTCCCTGACTGAATTGGGATTGGAATTGAATCGACTGAGAACCTCAAGAATCGGAATCAAATCTGGAAGTTTGTGAGGATTCCCAGCCCTACTGCAATATCATCACGGCAGCTGACAGGAAGAGACTGAACAGACTGATCAAAAAAGCTAGCTCTGTTCTGGGGCGGCGCCTCGACCCAGTAGAGGGAATAGGAGAGAGGATGATGGTCACTAAGCTGTCATCTCTACTGGAGTCTGAGTCCCACCCCATGCAGGACAAGATGAACACACTGAGGAACTCCTTCAGCAATAGGCTGTACAATCCTAGATGTGCGATGGAGAGGTTCCGCAGGTCTTTCCTACCTATGGCTGTCAGACTTTATAACCTAACCAGGGCTGCTCGTAGAGGTCGTATTGAAAGTACAAAATGGAAGAACCTTGCACAATAGATGGTCCCCTCCATTATACAACTCGGACTATATCAATCATTACCGAGGGTGACAACATGGCTGATTCAAATACGGAATATATTGTCTCGGTACATATTCATACTCTGTGGAGCAATTTAACAGACCGTAATGCTGTCTATACCACCTAGCTGCAATGCTCCTGCACTGTGTATATATCTGTGTACATACATATATTCATTTGTTCTTATTATCTTCTTAATTATTGCTCTGAGTGTTGCTATCCCTGTGCTGCTGCAATCCTGGAATTTCCCCATTGTGGGACTAATAAAGGCTCATCTTATCTTAATATGCCTAACTTCTACCATTGAACATGTTGCTATGTTTTCTCCATGCAAATTGCAGTGCTGTTGACATCATTTCAGGAGATGTTTTCAGCATCAGACAGAAAATGAATGGACTGTTTTCCATGTGAATGTAATATGTACACTGAACTAGACACTCACGCTGCTCGTTTGTGAATGAGTCTGTAGATGGCATCCCACCACTCTCTCTGTCGGTCAGTGGTTAAGAGGCGGAGCAGAGGAAGAGGGAGGCAACGAGGCTCAAAGAGCTGCTGCTGTTGCTGCTTCAGTCCAGCACTGATCTTTGCCGTCTCCTGAAGCTGACAGTCGCTGCAGAATACCACTCCATATACAAACACCTGGATGGAATGAGCCACAAGATATTTGTTATGGGATACAGCAAAGAATGAAACAGGAATGAGGAAATCACAGTCTTGCTATAATAATAAAAACTATTACAAAACTATTATAAAAACTATTGTTTATAGCAATAAAAATTGCTATAAACAATTTATGCACACCAGGAAGTCTAAATGTATGTACAAGAGCAAGGTGCAGGTTTGCAGTCATGGATTAAAAAAAAAAAAAAAAAATATTAAGGTTCCTTTATACATTTTCCAAATCAACACACATGGGCCATGTTAAAATGCTGTCCATAAACAGGGCTTCAAATAAAGCCTGAGTCAACCTTACCTCCAGGTCCAGCAGGCAGATGGACTCCGGTGTGTTGGTGTCTAGTCTGGAGGTTTCCAATGTAAGTCTTGGAAACAGTTGCTGAAGCCAGTCCCGCAGTGGTGGTCTTTGGTCCAGGAGCTTCCACTGCAACCCCAGCCAGCTCAGATGTTGAAGGTCACCACTGTGCAACAGGATGGAGCCTACACAGGGCAAAACAGGAGTTATTACAGGCCTAACAAGAGAATGAACGGAAATGCAGCATTTAGGCTGATTAGGGGCTCAGTACCAGTGTCGTATCTGGCCAGCTGAGCGGGGTCTGGAGCCATGGTGGTAATGGTTCGAATGTCATCATTGGCGATAAATGAAGCTGTTGAGGAGGCCTGAGGGCCCCACAAGAGTTCAAACAAAGAGTCCTGACCAATGCGGTTTCCAAATGTTTCCACCACCTTTACAGAGAAAAAAAGAAAAAGTTTGTGCTGTTTTTAACTACAAATTTAGCTGCAGCATATGATATTCTAGATATGTAAAAAAAAAAAAAAAAAAAAAAAACCTCTTTGATTAAAGTGGACGAATCAGTGCTGAAACTGAACAACATGTGCCCAGCCTGACTCTGTCTGTCATTGGCCAGCAGCTCCAATAGCTGTGGTGCTGATGTGTCTCTTTTGGTCATTTTTGCCTTTGGTCTTGGAACCTGGTGGAAAATGAATGAACACAATGTTACAGCTTAAAGCAACAAATCGGGCTAGTTTATATGCCAGTAACTGAGTGTGACCAGAGCTGGTCCATTGTGTGCGCGTCAGTACCTGATATGCCAGCAGGTAGGACAGTACAGCCAGGTCACTGACAGCCCTCCAAGTCTGCTGACGATCCTGAGCCAGTTTCAGCAGTAGTGTGGCAGCATACAGGTAGAGGTGACCCCTCATCTCCAAAAACACCTCACAAAGATCATCTGCATGACGGACTGCAACGTTGCTCAGTGTCTGCATCGCTTGGTCAAAACTACACTCATGAAAACAAAAACAGAACTTCAGAATGCCATGATGTTTCTACTGAATATTAATGTGTACAAAATGTCTCAATGCGATGAGTGAAATGGCTGCCTTATTTAAAATACTAGTTAAAAAAAAACACACTTACAAAAGCTGTGCAAATTTTACTTCTTGATTTGCAAATTGTAAAAGCACACAAGACATGCATTTCTCTCTTAATTCAACTTCCTCTTCTATAATCAAGATCAAATCAAGGCTTTAAATGTGGAACCAATGACTGCACTGAAACCACATGTCTTAATACAAGGTCTAACAAACATTAACAGCCTAATATTGCTGATATTTAACAGAAATATTTGAGGGTTTACAAGACTGTCTGCTTAGTGTACAACTTCTTAAATTCTAAAACTTTACTACAATGAAAAGTTAAATATATCCAATATACGCTGGCAAGAAAAAGTCTGGAAACACAAACACATTTTTGCATGTAGGTAAAGCAGAATACATGTACTTAAACGTAATGCAATCAATACCAAAACACACACACAAAAAAAAAAATGCTGACCGAGCATGTGCAGGCCCAAAAAAGTAACCGCGTGTTCAAGAATGCAGTGGCCAGTTTTGAGAAGTGTTTAATTTAAGAAGTTTTCAGCTATCTCCATCTCTACGTGAATACAAAGACGCAGCCAAGATGCCAAATTAATGGCGTGAAATAGCATCTACCATTGGCCAGGATGAATCTGTCTAAACAGAAATGAAAGCATCTACGGGGCAGATTCATTCAGGCCAAACGCAAAACAAAGTGTCGCAGCGGTAATGCCGGTGTATTAACTGGTGACTGATAACTGGTGAGGATAAACAGATGTGCATGTATTTCGCTATTAAAACATGTTTTTCACATAACCTGCATTCTTCTACTGTGAAGTGGCTCATCTGTCAATTTTTCCACCCAGAACACCAAAACAGTAAATTATATTCCTACCCGTTTCATTGCTTTGCATTTCTCCATAGCAGCCGTTACATTAACTTGTGACAGCAGCTGCTACAGGTGTGGTTTGGGACTGGAGGAAAATTGTTTCAGTCACTTTATGGTAAATATACAGTGGATATCGAAAGTCTACACACCCCTATTCAAATGCCAGGTTTTTGTGATGTAAGAAAATGAGACCAAGATAAATCATTTCAAAACGTTTTCCACCATTAATGTGACCTATAACCTGTACAACCCAACTGAAAAATAAACTGAAGTCTTTTAAGGGGAAAAATAAAAACTTACAAAAACCTGGTTGCATAAATATGCACACCCTGTTGTAACTGGGGATGTGGCTGTGTTCAGAATTAACCAATCACATTCAAACTCATGTTAAATGAGAGTCAGCACACACCTGCCACCATTTAAAGTGCCTCTGATTAACACCAAATAAAGTTCAGCTGTTCTAGTAGGCTTTTCCTAACATTTTTGTAGTCACATCTTACAGCACAAGCCATGGTCCGCAGAGAGCTTTCAAAGCATCAGAGGGATCTCATTTAGTAGAGTCATTTTTGGGGGTTTCGTGACCAACCTCCCAGGACCTTTTTTTCTCACTGGATTTAGCATTCTAGACCCATTTTAATGAAAATAAGCTCCCATGTACCTCCCAAAAATTACGGGAAACCTTTTTTTTGCCCAAAATTCAAAATGGCCGCCAAAATGCATACCACCACCTATATCTCAGTAACTAATTCAGCTAGGAGGTTGATTTTGGTGTCTAGACATAGGTTTTTGGGGTCAAGCATTCCATTAATGCTATTAGTTTACTTGTGAAACAAACCCATCACGATGAAATCCAATATGGCCGCCAATATGGCCACCGATTAACATTTTTTTTTTTGTTTCTTGACTACTAAGGCACCTAGAAAGCTGATGTTGGTGTCAAAACAAAGGTTTAAGGGGTCATACTATCTGTTTATTCCAATAAAAGTGTGTTTAAATGATTACATAATCAAGAAATCCAAGATGGCGGCCGGCTGTCATTTTCACATGCAATGGACTTTTTCATATCCGTCACCAAATGAGCTAAAAATGTCAAATGAGGTATCCTTACATTCATTTTTAATAATTATTAGAAAGCTCCTGCATTGATTCAGTGATTTCACTGAGGAACACTTGGGTAATCCCCTTAGGATTCCCGGAATCCTATGCTTGATTCATTGATTCCTTTTTGCATAGCAAGAGAGAGGATGCAGTGATTTTGTAACGTCTGTGCTGCCATAATATGTAGTCCTAATCTTTCCAATTTAACCAAGGTTGCCAGGTATGTATAAATTTAGCTTTAAACTTATCTGGAGAGGTTAGAATTCTGAATCTTGTTCCATACTATATAGTCAGGTAATGTTAGCATATTGACCATGCTGCTTGCTTAATGCTACCGTAATGACAGTAGACAGTACAAGGGCCTTTGACTCTAGGTCTTGTCATCCCTCCTTTTTCTCTCCTCTGTTCTGATAATGACAAATTTGTTTTTGTTTTCAGACACTTATTCATATAAAGTGAGGGATAAAATGGATACTGCAAGTGACAACGATGAATTACCATCAACGTCTTCCGGTGAATACGAATGCATTCTACGTTGTGGTCAACCATGTACCAAAAGTGACTCTTTGGATAATACCAAGGACCAAAAATGGAATTCAATTCGTGAAAAAACTCTACGATGGAAAGGACTTGATCGGTTTCAATGTGGGAATATTGATTGGGCCAAAGGGCCAAAAGGGCATTATATGCACCAGACATGTTACACCACGTTATCTAACAAGCGTCGTCTATCTCAAGCCGAGAAACGTAAGCATAAATTAGAGGTAGATCTTGAAAGAGACAATCAATCAGTTCAGGGGGATCCATCTCCATCTGCTTCTCTCTTTTCACCGAAGAGGCTCCGGTCCAGCATTGGTATTGTGCATGACAAGAACCTATGCGTGTGGTGCAATAAGAGACCACAGAAAAGCAGTCACTGGGACTGGAAACAATTGCTCCTAATATCAACAAAGGGTGGCATCAACAAAGTGCCCATTGGTGGGAGAGGAATCGTTATGCTCTACATTGCAGATATTTTAGTATAATTTTTATTGCACTGTAGGTTATTTTTTCTTGTAAAAAAAAAGGCCACACCTTTTTTGCGTGGCATGTTTCTTTGTGTGTGGGGGGCTTGTTTGTTCATTCATTCATGAATGAACAAACAACCCCCACACACACACACACAGCCCTGAGTGTCACCTTTCATTAGAGCCCAAGATGAAGCTTCTATGTTGAAGCATTCAGAAGTTATAGACGTTTTTCCAAACTGTGCCATTTGGCACAGTTTGGCACAGTTCAAAAACGTCTGGGAACAACCTAAGAAAAAAGCTGTGTAATATATTCATTTTTTGTGGTATTGTTACAAAATTTTGACCTCAGCTTGATAACACTTGGTTCTACATTTCTGTTGCATTTTCCAGCCAGTATCTGACAGCTGTGTGTTATTTGCAAGCATTTGTATCTAAAAAAAAACACCCAGGCGAACTTTATTTTCTTCAAATTCAGTATGTTTAGATGACTGTTACTCAGTGGCAGGAGCACTTAGAGAGATTATGACTGTTTTGCCAAAAAATTCAAAGTGTTTTCTTTTAAATGAGACCAACCCCATGAAGATGCTGCAAAGGGTTGAAGAACAGCTTTTGATTTACTTTGGGTACGTTATTTTTTGGCGTTTTTAGGGAAACTGACCATGGGGTTGGTCTCATTTAAAAGAAAACACTTTGAATTTTTTGGCAAAAAAAACAATCTCTCTACGTGCTCCGGCCACTGAGTTACAGTCATCTAAACATACTGAACTTGAAGAAAAAAAATTTGGACACTGTTTTTTTGGATACAAATGCTTGTAAATAACACACAGCTGTCCGATCCAGCTGGAAAATGCAACAGAAATGTAGAACCAAGTGTTATCCAGCTGAGATCCAAATTTGGTAACAATACCGCAAAAAATGAATATTTTACACAGCTTTGTTCTCAGGCTGTTCCCAGGCGTTTTGGAACTGTGCCAAATGGCACAGTTTGGAAAAATGTCTAACTTTTGAATAATTCAATGTAGAAGCTTCATTTTAGGCTCAAAGGAAAGGTCACACTCAGGGCTGTGTCTGTGTGTGTGTGTGTGTGTGTGTGTGTGTGTGTGGGGGGGGGGTCGTTCCCCCCCCCCCCGCTACCAAGGACAGAGTTCGGCCCTCGCTACATGACGGATTACACTCGTTGCATGTTTCCACAGCAACGCTGTCACAGCGGCTCCCCCCCCCTCGCTACTGTGTGTGTGGGGGGAGGGGTTGTCCCCCCCCCCCCGCTCGTTACAGAGGATGGACTTCAGCCATCGCTACACAACGGATTAGCCTTATGTGGTGATGTAGGACAGCAGTGCAGTCACCGCGGCCCCCCCCCTCGCTGCAGAAGAATAGCGGGGGTGGGGGGGGCGTTCACAGCCTGTACACTGCGAGCAACCCCTTGTACCGCGGCGCACGAACTTCAGACTTCGTGAACCGCACAGCTGTAATTTACTGATCGGTCAAAAGTCATTTTGGATTACAATTTTCAGGGATAGAGAATAATTTAGCTTATAACACCTTACCTCTTCACAGCAGTGTCCTGGCGAACGTCTCTTCCTCATTGTCAGACGAACGCGACGCTGGTCCGCTCTGGTTCTGGTCTCGCGACTCGATCAAAACATAATTCCATTATTGCGGTTTTGTGCTTCCATGATTGCGGTTTTTGGCGAACGATTTTTCAAAACAAGTAACAGTAGTAATTAAAAAAAGACTGGCGAAGGCGTGTGTGTCACTCAGCCTTCGTGGTAAGCCTCCGTCGGTCTATGATGACCATGGAAGAAATCATAACATCTACTCTGCTGGAACCAATACAAAATAAGCACCGCCTGTGGCTGAACATGCCGATCCACGAATGGCACTCCCTGTCACACAGGTTGCATTTGTGGATGGTCTCCATGCTGCTGGGTCTGTGGGGCTCTTCCTGTGTCCTTTTTTGATCCGCTCCAGCAGCCAGTTTTCACCCAGCCTTAAAAAAAAAAAAAAAAAAACAGCTCACGAACTTCTTTGCTTCAATTGGCTCACTGCATTCAAAGCGTTGGGAGGCGGGTCCTCCTTCCTAGGTTTTCATTCATTGGCTCTTCAAGGTTTCAGAAACCCAATTCAAGGCTCTTATTAGTCGAATGAGAGGTCAATCAGATGAACTAATCTGTTCCCGGCTGTGTTTGCAGCTTTTTTTTTTTTCCAGTGGCGCTTGGAGGCCACACCACCTACACCACCACCATCAATATCCTTATCATGCGTCATGCGCACGAGGGTGCGCCCTAGGACGCACAGACTTGCCCGCCCGCGGAACAACGGAGTGCAAAAGGTTAACATGTTTCGACTGTGCACTGCAGCCTTCTGACGAAGGCTAAAGGTAAATAATTAAAAGAAGGTAAATAATTAAAAGAAGACAAAATGAACCTACTTGAACGATGTGTGGTTTTTTTAAGAGAATTGACCGTTTTGAAAATTTTTGGCTTATTACGTGACCAGCTGACATTTGAGACAGTTAAAACCTACAAACACACAATTTTTCAGTCAACAACCTCTTTAATTTTCTTTTCCTTCACTTTAAAGTAAGTCATTTGAAGTTTTCAGTGTTAAATTTCATTAAAAATGGCCAAAAACAGCTTACAATAGAAACTCGTCGATCTATAATTGTTCTGAGACAGGAAGAATATTCTCTGCAAGAAAGTGACAAGTTAAATGTGTTTACAAACCTTCTTCTTGCCAGTGTATGTTGTACTATACTCCCCTCAAAGAATCAAACCGATGGCCAGACCTACCTTCTGAGTGCGTCTATGCTCGGCTGCACGCTGCTGTCAAGCAGTGTGATCCTCAGCAGGCTGCAGCGGGCCAATAGTAGCTCTCTCTGGAGATGCCGATACATCTTCTCATTGCTGGAGATGCTGGGCTGAGCCAGATACTCCTGAAATGAATGACATTCACTGTTAAGTAATGTTAAACAGGTTAAAAATTAGAAATATAAAGAAACAACATATTACTTCATCATGAAAAATATCAGGGGCCAGAGAACTGATCAACATAAAATGGACTGGGGGGGGGAATAAAAAAAAGTATTCCTCCCCAAAAAAGGAACCCCTCATTTTTTTTGGGGGGGGGGGGGGAATTTGTATACTTTATTGATCCCTAGAGGGGAAATTGAGGGCATCCACCTGGATGGATGAAGCAGCCACGGTACGGTGCTATCCCTTTACCATTCACACACACATTCACACCTAGGGCCACTTTAGAGTCTCCAATTAACCTAACTTGCATGTTTTTGGCCTTTCAGTCAGTGCTTCAGTATAAATATGAAAGGGGTCATTGAATGTACTTTTTCCACTTTTTAACAGCTCATGTCTTAAGACTTTGTGACATTTTGTTCACATTTTCTTTATTTTTTTATTACTGAAGCACATTTGTTTTGTCTTTTTTCTAGCTTTCTTGAAAATGCTTTGATTTAAAGTTTGTCACTTTAAGAAACATCCTTTACCTATTTAACTCCCCCCATTTTACATCAGTTAGCCACTAGCTGACTAGCTTCTAGCCTTTAGATTCTAGCCTCCTTCTAGCTCGGATGAGCAACACTGGTTCACTGATCCACAGTCAATGGTGCATCTCCATCAACCTGGCACATCTCCCAATAATTATGCAGTGATTCCACAACAAATCACTAGCACCACACAGTCCCTGGATTGCCACAACCAAGCTGGTCCAGGACCTGAGGCAAAGTGAAGCGAAGCTTGCCGAGCCGAGCCGAGCCACGGGAAGTCAAAGAGCAGTGTCTCGCTCCGTGGCACTTTGCTCTGCTCCCATGGCCAGCTGGGGGACGCCCCATCATGAGGCGGCCACACCAGTCCACAATATACCTCGCGTCACTCTGGCTCATCTCCCAATAATTTTGCCGTGATTCCACAGCAACCAGCGCTCGCGATTTGCTGTGGAATCACGGTAAAATTATTGGGAGATGAGCCGGAGTGACGCAAGGTATGTTGTGGACTGGTGAACCAGGTGGCAACAGGGATAGCTATTAGGGTGACTAAGATCTGAGGAAAAAAATACAAGCCATGCTTGGGGTAAGCTTCCTGGTACCACTGTTAGCTCGGGAGCTAATAGGCCACCTTTAGCACCCCTTGTATCTACATGACATCATCATCATCAAAGCAGTCTATCGTGGGCAACAATGACCGTTCCATTTAGGTCTGATCAGATTCCTCCACACAGCTCTGTCCTTAGCCTTCTGCTGTCAGGAACTCCTGTCTATATCCAACTTCAAGTTTCTTTTTACAATGTCTTTAAATCTGAGCCTTGGTCTACCCTGATTGCGTTTGCCCTCGCATAACTGAGTAACTGCCGAAGGAGACGCTGGTGGGACATCCTCTCAACATGTCCGAGCCATCTCAGGTTCGTCTGTATTAGCATGTCCTCCATTGATGGTAGACCAGCTCGTTTCAATACTTCTACTGTATGTTGGTTATCTTGTCTTTCATGTTCAGGTTACTTTATTTGTACCCGTAGGTAGATTTGTTTTGCAGTCTGGTGACATCCACATTTACAAGCCACAATTACATTCAACATAAACACAAACACAGGCACACATGAAGCTGACTATAAACATGATAAAAATACTCAAGGCTCCATCAATCAGGATATAAGACAAAGATGAGAGAAAAAAAACAGAGATAAGAGAGAAGGGTCATATTAAATAGTTAAAGACTAGTCAAAGAGGTTAAAAACTCAAAGGTCTAAAACCCAATAAAAGATTTAGAACCCAAATAAAAAACCTACAAAAATAAGTAAATATAAAATGAAATTAATAAATAGGTAACTAAATTATGTGCAATATATTGTTACATCTTGTTCAACTCTGACAGCAGCAGGAACAAAGCTGTTTTTGTAGCGCTGGGTTTTACTTTTTGGGACAGCAAACCTCCGTCTGGAGGGAAGAAGCTGAAAGTGGCAGTGCAAAGGGTGGGAGTCATCATTTAAAATGGAGGTAGCCATCCTCTGTACCCGTCTGGTGTACAGGGATGTCAGGCTCAACTGTGACTCACCAAGCAAATGACTGGACCATCTAACTACCTGATCCAAGGATTTCCTCCGTTTCAATTTTATCTGACCAAACCATGACACTAAAGAAAAGGATAAAACAGATTCAATAAAAGCCCGATAAAACACTGTCATTATGGTTCGGTCAATTTGGAAGCGTGCAAGTTTCCTTAAACAATGCAAATGTTGCTGACCCTTTTTGCACACCCTTTCACAGTTCTCCTCAAACTTTAAATTACTATCAATCGTCCCAAGATATATGTAGGATTGTACACATTCAATGGTCTGGCCTTTTAGTACGGCGACTTCGTGCCTGGGAGTTTTCCTCCTAAAGTCAATAATCATATCTTTAGTTTTTGTCGTATTCAGCTGCAGGCAGGAATCCTCACATCAGTGAACAAAATCATCAACTACTGGGCCGTGGCCACTCACCATCCTGGAGGAGACTGGCAATAACTGAATCATCAGCATACTTTATAATGCGTCTGTTGTCATGTCTGCTCCGACACATGTTTGTGTACAGGATGAAGAGTAGTGGTGACAACACACACCCCTGAGGAGAGCCAGTAGAACAGCACTTTTGGTCAGACAATGTACCATTGACCCTTACTCTCTGTGTCCTGTTGGTTAAAAAATCCAGAATCCAACCCACCAGATTATTGCTCAAATCAAATTGTTGCAGGAGCCTTTCAACTAAAATATGAGGTTGGATTGTGTTAAAGGTGGAAGAAAAGTCCACAAATAAAAGCCTGGTGTGTATCCCATTAAAATCCAGATGTTTAAAAAGCATGTTAAACAGAGTGACAGTGGCATCCTCCACTCCTCTGTGAGGCCTGTAGGCAAACTGCAGAGGATCCAATGCCTGCTCAGTCTGCTTTAGGACCTCACATCTGACCAGTTTTTCAAAAATTTTCATTAAAATTGAAGTCAAAGCAACTGGTCTAAAGTCGTTGACCGTTTTAAGACAGCTGGATTTTGGAACGGGGACAACCACGGCATCTTTCCAGATCTTAGGCACATGTGTCACTTCCACAGTAGCCACAGGATCGTCACTTCCTTGTGGTAACGTATCGTCACTTCCTGTTTTGCTGTCTGCCTGTGTGGTTTGCTCTCCAGCTCTCCAGCCACTAGCTAGCCACTAGCTATGGCTACTACCTCTCTTTCCTCTCCTCCTCTGGTGTGCTCTCTCTGTCAGATGTTTAGCTAACCGGAGGAACTAGGAACCGGAATCGGAAGGGCGAGAATGCCAGTTGAGTCGCCGACAGCCCGACCCATGAGACAGGTAGTACCGGTTTTCATGGTTATCCAGTAGCAAGCAAGCCAATAATGGAGCAGTGGGCAGGTCTCAAGGATGACGGGTAGGTTGGCTTTGTCAAATCATGATGTATACAATTTACCCAGAAGAGTCAAAAACATTTCTGGCATTTCTGGGAGAGAAAAATGAGAAAAGCTGTGCATTTTGCAGCTGTGCAAAATGCATTCAAATTCAATTCAAAGCTGTGCAGGAGATCGTCACTTCCTTGTGGTAACATATCGTCACTTCCTGTTTTGCTGTCTGCCTGTGTGGTTTGCTCTCCAGCTCTCCAGCCACTAGCTAGCCACTAGCTATGGCTACTACCTCTCTTTCCTCTCCTCCTCTGGTGTGCTCTCTCTGTCAGATGTTTAGCTACACCTCTGCCTCTTTTAGTGATAACGGTAAATGTAATAAATGTTGTCTTTTTGAGGCGCTCGAGGCGAGGTTGTCTGATTTGGAATCCCGGCTCCGCTGCATTGAAACACCGTCTGCGCCAGTTAATCTTGACGGACGCCCATTAGCTGCAGCGGAGCTAGCTAGCTTAGGTCCCACTGTCAGCGGTTCCCCGGCTCTCCTCAGCAGCGAGGAGACTGGGTGGGTGACGGTGAGAAGGAAGCCTAGTCGCAAAGCCCCGGTTCACCACCAACCTGTTCACGTTTCTAATCGTTTTTCCCCGCTCAGCGACACACCCGCTGAGGAAAAAACTCTGATCATTGGCGACTCTGTAGTCGAAAACGTGAACCTAGAGACTCCAGCGGCCATAGTCCAATGTATTCCTGGGGCCAGAGCAGGCGACAGAGTCAAATTTGAAAATGCTGGCTAAAAGTAACTGTAAATACTCCACAATTGTTATTCACGCCGGCATTAATGACATCCGTCTCCGGCAGTCGGAAGTCACGAAACTTAATATAGAATCGGTGTGTGAGTTTGCAAAAACGATGTCTGCCACTGTAGTATTCTCTGGGCCCCTCCCCAATCTGACCAGTGATGACATGTTTAGTCGCTCGTCATCCTTGAACCGCTGGCTGTCTGTGTGGTGTCCTAAAAATGACGTGGGCTACATTGATAATTGGAGCTCTTTTTGGGGAAAACCTGGTCTTATGAGACGAGACAGCATTCATCCCACTTTGGATGGTGCCTCTCATTTATCTAACAATCTGGCATCTTTTTTATCCAAATTTCCAAAACCGTGACTACTCAGAGTTGGGACCAGGAAGCAGAGTCGTAGTCTTACACGCCTCTCTGCAGCTCCTCTTCATCCGCCACCCCTCAGCTTAGCCCCTGTCTTCCCCATCAGAGAATCGTTGTCTGCTCCCTCCAAAGTAAATAAAAATATAATGTATAAGCGTCCCAAAGTGATAAAGCAAAATATTGGTAAAACTCAAATTAAACATAAAGCCTCTAAATTGAATGATTTGGCCTCTGTTCCTCCTCCTAATTTAAAAATTAAATATGGTTTATTAAATATTAGGTCTCTAACTCCCAAGTCTCTGTTAGTCCATGATCTGTTAATTGATTTAATTTCCCTTACAGAGACTTGGTTAGGGCAAGAGGATTATGTTGGTTTAAATGAATCAACTCCCTCTGGTTATTTAAACTGTCAAAATCCCAGAAGTTCTGGTCGTGGAGGAGGAGTAGCAACAATTTACCATTCCAAATTACTAGTTAATGTAAAGCAAAAAACATGTTATAATTCCTTTGAGGGCCTGGTCCTCAGTGTTGGGCACTTTAGCAATTTCAGGTTAAACCCAATTTTATTTGCCATAGTTTATCGTCCCCCATCAACCTACTCAGAATTTTTATCCAAATTTGCTGATTTCTTAGCTGATTTAGTGCTGAAATCTGATAGAATAATTATAGTAGGGGACTTTAATATACATGTGGATGTAGATAGTGACTGCCTTAATGTGGCTTTTAATTCAATATTAGACTCGATTGGGTTTTCTCAGAAAGTAGGAAATTCTACTCATTACCTCCACCATACATTGGACCTTGTTCTGACATATGGCATAGAAATAGAAAATCTTGTAGTGTCTCCTCATAACCCTGTACTGTCAGACCATTGTCTGTTAACCTTTGATTTTACCATTTCTGACTATTTGGCTCCTAAAGAAAAATATTATCACAGTAGATGCCTCTCAGATGATGCTGTTTCCAAATTTATGCAGATTGTTTCCTCTATGCCATGTGTCAACACAATGGAAATAAGCTATAGACAGCTTGCTCCTTCTGTAATTGATAACATGGTGGATAGTGTTTCAGCTTCTCTGCATCAGGCTCTAGACTTGGTGGCCCCCTTAAAAAAGAACAAGTCTAATCAGAGATTTTTAACTCCTTGGTTCAACACAGAAACTTGTAGCTTAAAACAGAAGACTCGTCAATTAGAAAGAAAATGGCGCTCTACTAATTTAGATGAAATCTATTTAGCTTGGAGAAATCATCTTTTTTTTTTTTCCACAATATCTTTATTGAACCTTTTTTTTTTTTTTAACAAACATGATACAAACAATCAAACACTAACACTAAAGTACTACAAAAAAAATGCACTAAAAACACCAACAACCACCAACAAAATCAAGTCTTCAACAATGCTCCTCTGTTTAGTCTAGACAATCCATTACATAAGTAGACATATTATGTTCACCAGTTTGGAATTTACAAGGTCCACACACATCATTCACCTTCTTCTTCAAGAGTTATGTTTAAATTTTTTACATAATCAATAAAAGGTCTCCATATATTCTCAAACACAATTTCCTTTGATTTCAGTATATATGTTATTCTTTCTAATGGAAGGTTTGTTAACATCTGTCTTAACCACTGAGTCACATCTGGTCTATGAGTCTTTTTCCATAATAGTGCAATACATTTTTTGGCATTAAGCAAACTGAGGTCTATGAATGTTCTTTCACTTTTATTAAAATTATGCTTTTCTGGGTACAGACCCAACAAAAACAGTTTAGGATTCAATATGATTTGTTTTGAGATTATTTTTTCAATTGTTACCCTCACCTCTTCCCAAAACATTCTTATTAATCTACATTCCCATACACAATGAAACAGGGTTCCTTTACTTTCCATGCATTTTGTGCACGTATCTGGTATATTTTTGTTATATCTATTTAACTCCTCCGGTGTAACATACATCCGCATTAACCATTTGAAATGTATCAATTTAAGACGTACATTTATTGATTTGGTTTGAGCTTCTGTGCAAGCCAATTCCCATTGTTCCTCTGAAATTTCAGTTTGCAGATCTTCTTTCCAGTAGTTTAATCTTTTCAGTGAATTTTCGCTTGAAGATAGTGTCAATGAGTTATAAAACTCTGAAATAATACCCTCTCTTTTACTATCTTTCATCAACATTTTTTTCCAAGGATGAATAAATAGGTCGAGTGAGAGCTTTATTTTGATTTGATCGAATAAAGTTTCTAAGTTGAAGATATTTTAAAAAATGTGTTCTATTAAGATTAAATTTGATCCTCAGCTCTTCAAAAGACATTATGTTATCTGCACATGGCAAATATAAATCCTGAATCTTTTGTATCCCTTTTAAATTCCATACTTTAAATACAGCGTCCGCTCTCCCTGGTTTAAAATATTGATTACCCCATATTGGACTAAATTGTGACAATAACTGTGGTTCTTTTAAATAGTTTTTAGCTTCACACCATATTTTGATCATATGCTTTACAAATGGATTTTTAACTTGTTTTTGTAATTTTTTTTGCCGAATCCGAGTATATAAATACGGGAAGAGGTAAAGGTAAATTGTATGATTCCATTTCAGTCCAGTGAGGGAGATCATTTAATGAAAAATAATACAGTGGTACCTCTACTTACGAATTTAATTCGTTCCGGAAGAATTCTCGTAACGTGAAAAATTCGTAAGTCGAGGCGCGTTTTACATGTAAATGCCGTAATCCGTTCCAAGCCCCCAAAATTCGGGCATAAATTTTTTATAAATCGTAAAAACGCATCAAAACATTTAACAAATACATGTTACAATTAGATTACTGCACAATAAACATAAAATGAGAGTTTAAAATGAGAGAAAGAATAATAAAAGAAAGAATAATAAAAATTATGTTCATTTACCTTTTAACTGCGATAGTCGGCGTCGGCGTCAGCGTCACCTTTTGCCTTCTTTGGTTCATGTTCTGTCTCATCAGTGGTTTTTGCCTGACGTTTTGTGATGAAACGATCCAAGGACGTTTGCTTTTATCGGCTTGTAAGGGCTTCCTTTTGTTTTAATACCGTGCTGATCGTTGATGTTTTTTTTTTTCCCCAAAACTTTATTAAGAACAAGGTGAAAGTACAGAGTTATAACGTAGATGGTGATAAACATGGCAGTTAATTTTTTTTTCTCTAAATTGTGTAGTTCAGTCAACAGTCTTACAAGAGGTAAGAAGGATAAAATAAAGTAGTAAGAATAGTAAATAATAATAAGAAAAAGCGAGATCAACCAAACGCACCCATTCGTGGCCAATGGGATACCAGGAAGATGCTAGGCGATAGCCAATGGCAGAGCAGCTACAGGTATGTTTACGTTCGGTAAAATACGGGAGCTGCGAGGAGCGCGTACTTTTTTTTGCCTTTCGTATCCTGAAATTTTGTTCGTAACTAAAGGCAATATTTTCCCGTTGAGGCGTCTCGTAACCTGAAAATTTCGTATGTAGAGACGTTCGTAAGTAGAGGTACCACTGTATGTCATAGATCTCAGTTGTGCCGACCAATAATACAACATAAAATTTGGACATTTCAGACCCCCACGATCAAATGGTAAATATAATAAAGACAGACGTAATCTAGCCCTCCTGTTGTTCCATATAAATTCCACTAACTTTTTTTTAATTCTTGAGAATAAATCTAAAGGTGGTGGTAAGGGAATGTATTGAAATAAATAAAGTATTTTAGGTAAAATATTACTTTTAAGTATATTGATTCTCCCTATCATCGACATTGGTAGTGACATCCATCTCTGAAGTAACTCATCGATATCTGTCATTAAGGCTTCATAATTGACACTGGCGACTGATTCTAGCTTAGGCACAATTTGAATTCCTAAATATTTAAACTGATTTACAACATTAAATTGATTTACCTCAGGGTCTGGGTAATTTCCCTGGGTCTCATTTAGCATTAATATTGAAGATTTAGTTTTATTCATTTTATATCCTGATATTTCCCCAAAATTCTTTATTAAATTCAACAAGGTTGGAATTGATTTTTTTAGATTCGACATAAACAAAATTATGTCATCGGCGTACAGGGAGATTTTATGTTCTGTTGGTCCAACTTTAATTCCATATATTTGTGAATGTAAACGTATCGCCATCGCTAAAGGTTCAATTGCCATAGTAAACAGTAAAGGTGAAAGTGGACAGCCTTGTCGACATCCTCTATTGATTTTTATTGGTTTTGAAATATTGTTATTTGTTAGGATTTCTGCTGTAGCATTATTGTATATTATCTGAACCCATTTTATGAAATTATTTCCAAGTCCAAACCTTTGTAAGACTTCAAAAAGAAAGAGCCATTCAACTCTGTCAAAGGCCTTTTCGGCGTCCAGTGATAGGAGAGCTGTATCCGGTGCTTCTTTATTAAAATAAATAATATTAAATAGTCTTCTTACATTATGGAAGCCTTGTCTTCCCTTTATAAAGCCATTCTGATCTCGATTAATAATATTTGGTAAAATTTCTTGTATTCGTCTTGCTAAAATTTTACAGATTATCTTAAGGTCGGCATTTAATAGGCTTATTGGTCTCATATTTTCACATTTATTAGAGGGCTTACCTAGTTTTGGCAGCAGTATAATTAAGGCATTATTCATGTATGATGGTAAATTATTATTTTGAAATGCTTCTAAAACCATTTCCAAAAAAGGTTTTATTAATTTATTCTTAAATTTTTTATAAAGGTCAACTGGAAGACCATCTGGTCCTGCACTTTTTCCTGATTTCATATTATCAATGGCTAGCCCAACTTCTTCTTGACTAATTTTAGACTCCAATATCTCCCTGTTTTCATTTGGAATACACGGTATAGATAGTTCGTTCAAAAACCCATTTAGTTTTATTAAATCAGATTCATTTTTGGTATCATATAATTTTTCATAGTAATCTCTAAAGGCTCTGTTAATTTCTAAAGGATCTCTAACTACCTGTCCGTTACTTATAATACTGGTAATTGGCGTTCTAAATTCTAATTGTTTAATCTGCCATGCCAATAATTTTCCTGATTTTTCACCTTGTTCATAAAAAGATTGTTTCAATCTTAGAAGACTCGAGGCAGCTCTATTCGCTGATTTTTTGTTGTATTCAGCTCTCAAAATCAGTAATTCATTCTCCAACCTTGGATCACTTCCTGCATACACTTTTTCCTGAAGACTTTTTATTTTATGTTCCAATTTGGCTCTCTCCTCTCGAGTCTTCTTAGATTTTGATCCTGTATAACTAATAATATGTCCCCTAATAAAAGCTTTGAAAGCCTCCCACTTTACACATGCTGATGTTTGTGTAGTATTGATGTCAAAGAACTCATCTGTTTTTCTATATACTTGACAAATTCCTCATCCTGAAGCCATTTATGCTGAAATTGCCATCTACCTGATTCCCTTGTCAATTTTTTATCTACATATATTAGACAGCAGGGTGCATGATCAAAGATCACGATGTTATCATAAAAGCAGTTTTGAATCTTGGACCTTAATTCTGTGGAAATCAAAAAATAATCAATACGTGAGAATGTCTTGTAGGTACTGGAATAACAAGAATAGGCTTTAACTTATGGTTTCATTTCTCTCCATATATCTAACAATCTCAATTCTTTCATAAAATGATTAATAGTCATCCTACATCCATTGTGCGTACAATCCAGTCCTGTTGATCTATCTATACCTGGATTCAATGTACAATTAAAATCCCCTGCTATTATATGTTGCCCTGTAAGTGATGATAAGATAAGAAATAAATTAGCAAAGAACTTTTGATCATCTATATTGGGACCATATAAGTTCACAAGATTTATATTTTCTAATAGCAAAGAACCTTGAATGATTACATATCTTCCAAATTTGTCTCCAATTACATTTTTCACTTGAAAAGGGACTGATTTATGTATGACAGTCATAACTCCCCTGGCCCGGGATGAAAATGATGAGGTGAAGACACTTCCTTGCCATCTACTCCTAATTCTTTTTACATCTTCCTCTATTAGATGAGTTTCTTGTAAAAACACAATTTTTGAACCCATGTCTTTTATTTTATTCATAACTTGTTAAAGTTTTTTTAAATTTTGTAGACCTCTGCAGTTCCATGAAGTTAAATTAAGATTAACGCCTTGGTTTATGATCAATAGAGAGTTTGAGATTACCTTGCAGTGTAAACATGCTCATACAGAGAAGCAAAAACATGAGTGGTTGAACATTCATCCTACAAACTACACACAAACAAATTCCCCCTTCCCACACTTGTGGCAAACCCCCCAAAATCAAAAGAAAAATTCCGTCTCCCGATATAGCCATCGACCGCTCCACATCCACGGGGAACAGCCTAAGCCACTCCTTCTTCATCCTCCCAATCACCCTAACTCTACTGCTTTAATGACGTAACATTAACTCTCCTCTGTAGTTTTCCAACTTAACTCCAAAATTTTTAGCAACTTTGTACATCATAGTTTTTGGGGTTTTTTTGTTTGTTTTTTTTTTTTTTTAAATATATATAATACAATCTATATTTTGTAAACTTGCTATTTACTTCAAGTCAGTCAGATGCCTGTGCAAATGCTCAATTATTCTACCTTATATTTTGTTCATGCTTAGCTCCCACCAGTCTCTTCTTCTTTGATCTTCTTGATGAACTCCTGCGCTTCCTCTGGGGTCTTGAAGATGTGGGTTCTGCCCTCATACGTGGTCAGCAGTCTCGCAGGATAGATTACACCATGACGAATCCCAAGGTTGCGCAGCTCCTTGCGTATGGGATCAAACTGCTTCCTCAATTGTTGGATTCCTGTGGCCAAATCTGGGTAGAACCGCACCTGCTGATCCTGGTGTTTAATCTCTCCTTTAGCTCGTGCAGCGTTGAAGATCTTCATCCTGTCTCTGTTGCTGAGAAACTTCATAATTAAGGTCCTCGGTGGTCCCTTATCTCTCCGTGGGCCAATACGGTGTGCATTTTCCAGAACCACTGCTGATTGCAACTCCACGCTGCCCAGCGCCTCAGGAATCCACTTTTCCAGAAAGGAACATGCGTCCCGACCTTCGGATTCCTCCGGAAGACCCACCAACCTCAAGTTGTTCCGTCTCGACCGAGATTCCAAATCCAGAATATTATCTTCCAGACATTTATTTTTTTTTTCCCCCAAAGTGCGCACCTTTAATTGAAGACAGGTGACGTCATCTTCAGCACTAGAGAGACGGAGCTCCATCTGCGCCATTCGTTCTACACAGTCACCCAATTCCTTTCTCATTCCTTCCAACGCTGCCATAATCCCATCAAATCGAGAGGAAAAGTCCGCTCTCATTGAACTCATTGCAGCCATCAGCGCATCTGCGCCGCTCCCCGCAGACATCGCACCGTTGCCAGCCTCCTCCGCCATATATGGAATTTTATTTGCTGCGTCACAGACCTGAAAGTCCGTTAATTTGGACTGTTTCGGCGGCTCGCTTTTTCCTCTACCTGGTTTTCCAGCCTTAGGCTTCGCCGACATATCCTCGCCCAAACGCTGGGATACGTTCTGTCCCAAATGAGTTATTTGCTGATTTTTTTTCTCCAGGAGCAGAGCAGAGTGAGACACGTCCGTCTTACGTGGCAGCCATAACCGGAAGAGAAATCATCTTTTAATTTATAAAAAATCTCTTAGAAAAGCTAGAACGAGTTATTACTCTGCATTAATAGAAGAGAACAAGAATAATCCCAGGTTTCTTTTCAGTACTGTAGCCAGGTTGACAAAGAGTCAGGACTCTGTCAATCCTAGCATCCCCTTAGAGCTTACTAGTCAGGACTTTATGAACTTTTTCAATAATAAAATTTCATCCATCAGAGATAAAATCAATCAGATTCTTCCCACAGTTAACTTAAATACTGTAACTACTACAACTCCTTCTACTGATTTCTGTCTTGATGAGTTTACTCCAATCGACCTTTGTGAGTTAGACAAAATAGTTTCCTCATCCAAACCTTCAACTTGTCTTTTAGACCCTATTCCTACCAGGTTATTTAAAGAAGTCTTCCCACTTATTGGTAGCTTTATTCTTCATATAATCAATTCTTCATTAACTTTAGGCCATGTACCGCAGGCTTTTAAAACGGCTGTAATTAAACCCTTACTCAAAAAGCCAACGCTAGATCCAGGAGCTTTAGCTAACTATAGACCAATCTCTAATCTCCCTTTCATTTCAAAAATCTTAGAAAGAGTTGTTGCTACGCAATTATTTGACCCACCTGCAGGGAAATGGTTTACTTGAAGAGTTTCAATCTGGGTTTAGAATCCATCATAGTACTGAAACGGCCTTAGCAAAGGTCACCAACGACCTCCTCATTGCATCTGATAATGGACTAGTTTCTGTACTTGTCCTTTTAGATCTTAGTGCAGCTTTTGATACTATTGATCATAATATTCTACTTGATAGATTAGAACACTATGTTGGACTTAATGGAACTTCGTTGCAGTGGTTTAGATCTTATTTATCTGATAGGTTCCAGTTTGTTCATGTAAATGATGAGTTTTCTTTCAGCTCAAAGCTTAGTCATGGAGTTCCACAGGGATCTGTGCTAGGCCCTACTCTTTTTAGTTTATATATGCTTCCGTTAGGCAACATTATTAGAAAGCACTGTATACATTTTCATTGTTATGCAGATGACACACAATTATACCTGTCAATGAAGCCAGATGATACTAATCAATTAGCCAAGTTAGAAGCCTGTCTTAAGGAAATCAAAGCTTGGATGACTTGTAATTTCCTGCTATTAAATTCAGATAAGACTGAAGTCATTCTTGTTGGTCCAAAAAAACCTTAGAAATTCCTTTCCAAATCAAACTTTCAGTTTGGATGCAGTTACTCTCTTAATAGCTCTGTGAGGAACCTTGGAGTTATTTTTGATCAGGATTTGTCCTTCAATTCACATATTAAATTTGTTTCTAAGACTGCCTTCTATCATTTGCGTAATATTGCCAAGATTAGGAGCATCTTGTCTCAGAGTGATGCTGAGAAGCTGATCCACGCTTTTGTTAGCTCGAGATTAGATTATTGTAATTCTTTATTATCAGGCTGTCCTAAAACATCTTTAAAAAGTCTTCAGCTGATCCAAAATGCTGCAGCAAGAGTTTTAACAGGTACTAGAAAGAGAGATCATATCTCTCCGGTTCTGGCCTCCCTTCACTGGCTTCCCATAGAGTTTAGAATTAAGTTTAAAATCCTTCTTCTTACTTACAAAGCTCTAAACAATCAGGCTCCTTTTTATTTAAAAGATCTGATACTACCGTATCATCCTAACAGAGCACTACGCTCCCAAAATGCAGGATTACTTGTAATACCTAGAATCTCCAAAAGTACAATGGGAGGCAGAGCCTTCAGTTATCAAGCTCCTCTCCTGTGGAATCAGCTGCCAATCTGGATTCGGGAGTCAGACTCGATCTCTGTTTTTAAGAATAGGGCTAAAACCTACCTTTTTGATATAGCCTACAATTAGGGAGGGATCATGTGTTTCTGAACCCTCCCTTAGTTATGCTGCTAATAGGTTTAGTCAGCTGGGGGACCTCCAGTAATGCACTGGGCCTCACTCCTTTCCTCACTCTCTATGAAATATTTTTTTTTTTTGCTGGTCATTAACATTTGTTTGTTCTCTCCCATAGACTGAGTCCCCATCGTGCTGTTTGCTCTCTACATGTCTGTTCTTTTCATCTTCTCTATCCCCTCACCCCCCAGCCAGTCGCAGCAGATGATTGCCCCTCCCTGAGCCTGGTTCTGCTGGAGGTTTCTTCCTGTTAAAAGGGAGTTTTTCCTCTCCACCGTCGCCAAGTGCTTGCTCACAGGGGATCGCCTGATTGCTGGGGTCTTTCTGCAACTGTGGGGGTCCCCCCTACAGTTGCTAGTGCTATGAGATGACTGTTGTTGTGAAATGGCGCTATATAAATAAAGCTGAATTGAATTGAATTTTTTGAAGAGAATTGACTGTTTTGATATTTTTGGTCATTATGTGACCAATAGACAATTTCAGACGGTTAAAATCTACCAACACTATTTTTCAGTCAATGACCCTTTTTAAGTCAATTTGATCAAAAATGCAGAAGCTATAGTGGTGACAACGAGTTGTCCAACAGATGGATGGACGGGTCAAAAACATTACATCCTACCCAACTTCATTGCCTGAGGTATAATACCTATAAACAGCATGGTATATGCTGATATACTTCTTTTTTTTTTCCCCCGGTCTGCACTGACCTCCAGCGTGCGCACCACCACGGTGTACCAGTCTAGACTGTGGCGCAGCATGCCTCTTTTCTCAGCAGCCAGGCAATGCTTCACAGCCTCATCCAGCCGACCGTCCTGGCAGAACAGCTGAACCAATTTCACATTCACGTGGGCGTCACCTGGCCGTGCAGTCAGCTCGGCCTGTAGGAGGTCAAACAACTGGTTCCAGCCCTGCTGACCCTGACGGCTCAACAGACGCTCCTGAATGAAGTCACAGGGGAGAAAAAAAAAAAAAAAAAAAAAGTGAATAATGTCAAGTTTTTTGCACTTTCAGATACTATATATCCTCCTTAGATTCAATCAATGCATAATAAATGTTAACACTATGAAGCGGAAGTGATGAATAGCAGATTGTGAACATTGCACGTACTGGTCAAAATACACAGCAGCTCACAGAAACAGGAAGTATTGCAGTCTAAGAGGAGATCAGAAAAAATGGCTGACCTTCAAGTTGAAGACTGCAGGGTTTCCTGGTAACATCTTTGCAGCTTTCTCCACCCAAAATTCTGCTCTGCTGTCACACTGCTCTTTACTCACGAGCAACTCTGCCACCTTCAGAACCAGGTCCCTCTGGGCTGGGTTCAAGTCCACTGATCGCTACATAAAAATGTGAAGGAAATTCCAATAATCTATTCAACAGGGTTGCAACAGAAACTGAAAGAACAGAAAGAACACTGGAAGTGGGGGATCAAATAAACATAATTCATCCTACTCACCTTTGGACATGAAACTGGAACCATTCTGATTAACCTGTACCAATGTTTTATGTGCACTTATTCCCTTTTTTTGACTGGAGTTATGGCCTAGTGGTAGAGCATATCCCCCACAGCCAGGAGGTTGTGGATTCAAGCACCAGCTCAGTCATACGAAGGACAATATAAAAACAGTACTTTCTACCTTCCGAGTTTGGTGCTCAGCATAAGAGAATAGGGGCAGGAAAGTTAACACACAGACTTACACGTGACTAATCCCCGCTGTAGCTTTCACTGCCTACAGCAGCTTTGAAGTCTAGGGTCACAGAAATAGATAGGCGCTGCGACCTTGGTGCAGGGGCAACATATTTTTCCGGGGGGGGGGGGGGGGGTATGTATGAATATGTTAATTTTATACTATATTTCTTTTTTAAATTTTGCACAGTAACTTTGCATATAATAACTCATCAGATTTATATAGTGCTTTATCATACATACTCAAAAGGCGCTTATTACAGATACATTATTCATTCACTCCAGACAATGGTAGTGGCAAACTACTGCTGTAGCCACAGCTTCCCTGGGGCAGGCTGACGGAAACGTGGCTGCCAATCCGGGCCAACGGCCTCTCCGGCCACCACCGAACATTTATACACATTTCCAGTGTTATGGACACTGGAGGCAAGGTGGGTAAAGTGTCTTGCCCAGGGACACAATGGCAGGATATCTGGGGAGAACGGGATTCGAACTGCCAACAAACCAGTTATTGGATGACCCGCTCTGGGCACTGCCGTGCATATGGAACTTACAGTTTGAAGTATTGTACAACCAAGGCTTGAATGTTGGAATATTGGTCATTTGGGGTCCCACCCAGACGTCCTGTATTTGGACTTTTTACTGGTGTCATCCTTTCTCCGTCCTCTGCTCTCATCTCTCCTGGACCCTCTGCCTCAACACTTTTCTCTCCTTGGCTCCTCTCTTCTGTCTCTTCTTGCCCTCTCTGCGCCCTGTCTAATTCAACTTCTCTCTCTGTCTCTGGTGGTGTACAAACAGGTTAGAAAATATCAAGTGCCATGTAAATTAAAGGAGACAACCAAAAATTTCTCGTTAAGGGTACAAAGAGCACCCACTTAAAACTTGAGTAATGACTTCAGTCTTGAAGTTTTGAGGTTTTTCTCCTAAATTTATAAAAATTTTCTTAGTTTTCTACTTTTCTCTGTAAATTTATCTAAATTTGAAACCATCACTCTATTAAAGCAAGAAATCTGTGTGTCTGTCACGTTCATAGGACATCATAGGACGGCCTATGATCTCAGACATAGGACTCGCGATGCTGTCAAAGACATGTCATCTATATGATGGCACATAGACAAACCTCTTTATGATGTCATATAGACCATCACTCACGATGCCTAGACTAACGTGACAAATGATGTCATATGGCTCAAAATTGGCAAGGTGAATAAGTCACAGGGCCAGTCTTTACAGCAAGTTTGTGTTTTCTGCACAACAGATTTCTGCAGCCATGGCCAATTCTACATTGCCGCGAGCAGAGTTCCCAGATCAAGCAGTCATCTTGAGCAACATCACGAAGAAGAAACTAAGCAAAAGCGTCGCTTTCTCAGCAATGTCGTTTTTAAAGAGGTGCTGACACAGTAAAAATGTGCAACCTTTAAGAATGCCAGTCTACACTACAAGTGTGTAAAATGCCAAGCAAAGCCCTGATTTCCTCTGGGTGCTCCGGTTTCTTGGTTTCTACGGGCATGCAAGGGCCTTCCTGAACAGGGTTGAAAGCCACTTTTTGCTTAGATCCATTTTCATGATCCTGCCCATGAACTGGAATTACGACGCGCCTATCCCTCAACCAGTGGTCTGAACGAAGAGCAAGACCCACCAGATGGAGAGCAACAGAATGAGGAGAACTGCTGCACGTCAGAAAAGATGCCGTGAACATGAAACACCTCAGGTTCCAGCAGTACGCTACAGGCGTGACAACAACACAGCTGTCAGACAGGAGGAGACCCTTCAGCAACGGGCATGCAGAAATATTTGCTTATACTTGGTTTCTACGGGCATGGATGGGTATGCACTAGTAGTAATAATAAAAGCCAAGGAAGTCATCATAATGTGAATTATAAGTGTAGTTCACCTGTAGAAGAACTACAGTCCGTCTCCTGTCTCACACTCCAGATGTCCGGGAATGAAGGTGCATGTAATCTGACGCTGCAGTCACTTACACGCAGAATTTTGGCCGTTGGAACTTCTCATAAATATAAATTAATTAATGAAACAAAGTTTGAACTAAACTACTCCTGAATTCAGTAATAAATGCGGGGGCTGGATGGATGGAGGCTGGACTGCTATACTGGTTGCAAACTAAACTTTAGGTTTTGTTGCTCCTGAATATGTTGCATGTTTGAAATAAACATCACCAGGAGAGCTGCTTTATTTATAATAAGGTCAAGTCTAGTGTGACAATAAAAAACATGATTATATTTTAGTTAAAATCTTTGATTAATTTACCTACAAAAAAACAGTGCATATTCAGCTCATGCAAGGATTTGTTTTCTTGATGTGTGCCAAGGCAGAAGAAAAAAAAAAAAGTTCTTACTTCTCACACCTGATTAATAAATGTGTGGCTTGTTTTTAATTAAAGACACACTGCACTACAGATTTAAGACAGTACAGTGGTACCTCTACTTACGAAATTAATTCGTTCCGGAAGTATTCTCGTAACGTGAAAATTCCTTAAGTAGAGGCGCGTTTTACGTGTAAATGCCGTAATCCGTTCCAAGCCCCCCAAAATTCGGGCATGAATTTTTTATAAATCATAAAAACGCATCAAAACATGTAACAAATACATGTTACAATTAGATTACTGCACAATAAACAAAATGAGAGTTTAAAATGAGAGAAAGAATAATAAAAGAGAATAATAAAAGAGAAAGAATAATAAAAATTATGTTCATTTACCTTTTTTTTTTTTTTTTTTTTACTTATTTGTACCCGTAGGTAGACTTGGTTTGCAGTCTGGTGACAAGCCACCGGCTGCTGGTCGCTGCGTGCGCGAGCGCCCTAAACCTACATGTTTTTGGTGTGCGGGAGGAAACCGGAGAAATCCCGGAGTAAACCCGCGCAACACGGGGAGAAACATGCAAACTCCACACAGCTCACTGTTGGTCGGGGGCTGGGATCGAACCCACGATCTCATGATCCCCACGATCCCCCGGCCGAGGGTAAAACTGTGCTGCCGCAGTGCTAACCACTGCGCCACCGTGCAGCCATTTACCTGTTCATTTACCTTTTAACTGCTATCGTCGTCGACGTCGTCACCTTTTGCCTTCTTTGGTTCATGTTCTGATCCAAGGACGTTTGCTTTTGTCGGCTTGTAAGTGCTTCCTTTTGTTTTAATACCGTGCTGATCGTTGATGTATTACGGCCATATTCTTTGGCGAGATCAACCAAACGCATTCCTTTTTCATACCTTTCGATTATCTCCTTTGTTTGTATGGACAAAAAAACTCTCTTCTTTTCTCCTTTTCCACTTATCTCCGTCACTTTCTTGGGGCCCATAGCGAATAAATGTTAATTCTGTACTGTACACACACGTAAAACTTTCACCTTGTTCTTAATAAAGTTTTGGAAAAAAAAAAACAAAACTTCGTGGCCAATGGGATACCAGGAAGATGCTAGGCGATAGCCAATGGCAGAGCAGCTACAGGTATGTTTACGTTCGGTAAACTACGGGAGCTGCGAGGAGTGCGTACTTTTTTGCCTTTCGTATCCTGAAATTTCGTTCGTAACAAGAGGCAATATTTTCCCGTTGAGGCGTGTCGTAACCTGAAAATTCCGTATGTAGAGACGTTCGTAAGTAGAGGTACCACTGTAATGGGATCAATGGGGGGGGGGGGGCGGGGGGGACAGACTCAACATCTTTCTGCTTCATTAATTGTGGGCAGTTTCCATGCAACTACAAGAGAAGCCTAGCTCTCTTTTACAGCACTCACAAAATATATTACAACAATGAAGGCACCGTTCTACTTCTTATGATGTGAAATGAGTGCATGTGTGGAAAAAGGTCTACTGTGATCGGACAGAACAGAGGACTATGGCTGGGACTCTAATCAAGATCGCTGGAGACAAGCAGGATGCCCTTTATGGTATTACTAGACCACTGGGTTCCCCTATATGCTCATTCAATTACCTACATACTTTTAAGATGTAGGAAATTAACACAGGCTTGAAACACACTGTGTGTAATGAAACAAATATACGAGTTTCACTTTTTGAATTACTGAGCTTTCTCCGTAGGATTGCTGGACTCACCCTCAGAGATAGGGTGAGGAGCTCAGTCATCCGGGAGAGGCTCAGAGTAGAACCGCTGCTCCTCCACATTGAAAGGAGTCAGTTGAGGTGGTATGGGCATCTGATTAGGATGCCTCCTGGACGCCTCCCACTTGAGGTGTTTCAGGCACGTCCCACTGGGAGGAGACCCCGGGGCAGACCCAGGACTCGGTGGAGAGACTATGTCTCCCATCTGGTCTGGGAACGCCTTGGTATCCCCTCTGAAGTGCTGGAGCAGGTGGCTGGGGAGAGGGAAGTCTGGGCTTCTCTGCTTGAACTGCTGCCTCCGCGACCCGGACCTCCGGAAAAGCGGTAGAAGATGGATGGATGGATGGATGAAATAAGTCCCCCCCCCCCCCCGTCCTGTCAGGCAGCTAGGCAAACAGAACAGGGATCCGTCACCCTTACTGTGCCAAAACAGATTTACTTTGCCAAGAGGAGCCTATACAGTACCTAACTGTGCACTGTATATTGTTGTAAACTCCTCCTGTAATAACTTTTAATACTTAATTTTAATTATTTTACCCATGGAAGACTCAACAGGATGGAGAAGAGGGAAAGGAAGTGTGTGAAGGGGGGAAAGAAAAGGGAGGGGAACAGACAAAAAAAAAAAAAAAAACGCAGCGAGCCCGAACATGCACCAGTGCCTGGCAGTGACCAGGGAGGCCACCGGCGCAGGCCACAGAAGCAGACCCCCACCCCCCGGCACCCATCTGAGCGAACAATCAGCAGACCATTGCAGGCGCCCCAAGATGCCACCCGGCATGCAAAGCGCCGCCCAAAACTGACCCATCATCACCACCTCCATTCATCACCCCCTCACTCACACTTAGACTCATATTCAGCCCCCCATCACTTCTTTGGTTGTATCTATATATTTAGTAGCATCCAGGGATTTTGACAACATGATCGGTCCCAGGCTCCCCACCAGGCTCCTACACCCCCAGCAAGAGCAGGGCAACAGGGATGGGGGAAGACCCCCACCTCCTCCCCCCGCACAGAACATGGTGGGTGTGTGTCGGTTATATGATATAATTGTGTATAAATGTGTGGAGTACTAAAGTGCAATTAAAATTGGGGGGGGGATAGTGATTGAAGCATCGTTAGCCACTGTGATGGGCAGCAGAGCCCCCATCCCCCCATGCCCTCAGTGTCTAAAATGCAATTAAAATTGAGGTCAGTGCAGCCCCACCATGCAGCAAAGGTATCCCCTTCACCAACACAGTGCGGCACACCCCCACCCCAAAGCCCTAAATGTAACAAAAAAAGATCAGGGGGAGGGCGGGAAATAAGACTGGGAGGTAGGCGGTCTAAAAGCAAGGCCGTCCCCCCCCAGAAGCCAGCTTGCAGACTGGTTTATGAGACCACCCACTGCCCCCAAATCCCAACCCAGGGCGAGGGCCGCCAGTGGAAACAGCCCAGGACCCACCAGCATCACGCCCCGGCGCTCCAGCACCACTAACATGACGGGGCAGCCAAACATACTTCCACTCATCTTACACACACGAACATGGACAACAACAGTCACAATAGTGAACAATGGGCCAGACCCACACAGCGCCCAACATGCCAGGCGACACCCCCAAGCACCCACGCAGGCCCAAGACCACCCACCCCAGACACACACCAACAGCTGCAGGCCGCCCTGCAACCACAGCCACCCCAGAACAACCCAATGGAAACACGGCCATCAACCCGCGCCAATGACCCCCCAGCCACCCCCAAGCACCAACACACACCCGCTGCCAATGACACCAGGGGCGATGTAGCAAAGTGCCTCACCCCCCAACACAACAGCAGGGCGGCCGGGACAAGCAAACCCCGAAACGTCAGCCCCCATGCCACTAGATGGACTGCCCAACCCCTGCCACCCAACAAAGCTCTCCTACCCATACACACATCCTCCGCCCCCTAGACATCTACCCACAAGTAACCGCTTCCATACACACACATAACTCCACCCACCATCACACATACCCACCTACACAAACACACACCCCACCTGCCCACTCAACACACACCCACTTCCACATCCGCTCATACACAAGCCCACACTCACACCCGCACACACCCCCACCCGCAGACCCCAGTGAACGGGGAGGGCGACCCAGGATGCGGGCACCAGCCCCAGAGCGGCACCAGGGCCCCAGGAAACACACGACCCCACCGTGCAAGGATGCACCAGCGACAACCCCCACCGCCGGCGCACACCCGACCCCGGCCCGGGGCGGGGGGACGCCCCCCCCCCCCAGCACCAGGGGCCCAGGGCCAGACCCCCCCCCCCCCCCGAGGGGCGAGGCCAGCCGGCCAGGGGCCACAGCCCAACCCCCCCGGCCCACCCCCCCAGGCTCCTGAGGGCTCGAGACGCAGCTTTCAGGGCCGGCGACACTGCAGGACTAACAAAAGCTAGGGCCAACCTGTCCCGTGGCGTCAAGGAGGCAAAACGACAGTACAGCAAGAAAATATCTGGCCACTTCAGCAACACCAGAGATGCACATTCCCTCTAGCATGGCATACAGACCCTTACAAACTACAAACCTCCACTTCAGTGACATCACACTGCTTAACAACCTAAATGACTTCTTCGGCCACTTTGAAGCACAAAACGGCACATCAGCATAGAAGACCACTCCTCCTCCAGACAAGCAGGCCATAAGTCTGGATCCGGCTAGCGTAAACAGGACCCTCTCCAGGATCAACCCAATCAAGGCAGCTGGACCGGACAACATACACGGTTGTGTCCCAAAGGACTGTGCAGAGGAGCTCAAGAATGTCCTGGCCGACATCTTCAGCATCTCCCTGACTCAAGTTGTTCCCACATTTCAAAACTGCCACCATGATACCAGTCCCAAAGAAGCCCATCCCATCCAGCTACAATTACTGGCCTGTAGCACTGACCCCCATCATAATGAAGTGCTTCGAGCGGCTGGTCATGCAGAACATCAAGTCCACCCTCCCTCCCACGGCCCATCTCAGTTTGCATACAGGTCAAGCAGATCCACAGAATATGCCATCACTGCTGCTCTCCATCCAGCCTTCACCCACCTGCACTCAAAGAACTCCTATAATCGAATGCTGTTCTTGGACTTCAGCATTCAGCACAATCATCCCCCAGCACCTAATACAAAAACTCGACACTTACAATTCAAAACCTCTCTCTGTAACTGGGTGTTGGACTTTCTCACAGGGAGGCCACAGAACGTGCAGGTTGGTAGCAACACCTCCCAGACCATCACACTGAGCACAGGGGCCCCACAAGGGTGCGTGCTCATCCCGCTGTTCTTCACCCTGCTGACCCATGACTGTGTACCAGCCTACAACACCAACTACATCATTAAGTCTGTGGATGACACGATGGTGGTGGGCCTCATCACCAACAACGAGGAGGCCAACTACAGAAATGAGGTGAGCCAACTGGTCTAGTGGTGTAAAGACAATAACCTCTTTCTGAACATGGGAAAACCAAGGAGACTGTGGTTGACTTCAGGAGGGGACACACAAAGCACCCCCTCTGATCATCGATGGTGCAGCTGTGGAGAGGGTGAGCAGCACCAAGTTCCTGGGGGTGCACATCTCTGAGGACTTCACCTGGTCCAACAACATCACATCACTAGCCAAGAAGGCTCAAACTCGCCTCCATTTCCTCCGCAAACTGAGGAAAGCACGAGTCCCCCCCCCCCCCCCCCAATCATGTGCTCCTTCTACCAGGGGACTGTTGAGAGCATCCTCACCCGCTGCATCATGGTGTGGTATGGAAGCTGCACGCCTCCTGCTGGAAGACACTACAACGCACAGTAAAAGCAGCACAGTACACCCCCCCCCCCCCCGGACATCTACCTCACCCGCAGAGCCATCAACACTGCAGGCAACACCTCACACCCCTCACACTCCCTCTTCAGCCCCCTGCCCTCTGAGAAATGGTACTGGAGCCTCCTGGCCTGCTCCATAAGACTGCTAAACAGCTTTGTTCATTAAACTGTCAAGTTCAAGTTTCCAACTCATGTTTGAGGGGTCATTATTTTATTTAGTTCTGGGAACTTTTTATAATAGTCTTCATTATGTTAAGGCAGAGACTCACAACAAAGTGATTTTCACAGGTGTTTGCAGGCTCAAACAGGTGAGGCAAAACATGACCTGGAGCCCCAAACAGGAAGCAAAGATGACTGACATGAGAGAAATAATCACGATTAGTCAACAAATTGAAAAAATAGTCATGAAATTAGTTGACTACCAAAATAGTCATTAGTTGCAGCTAGGGGTGGGTTCAAAAGATCAATATATCGATATGGATCGATCCACGTTTGACTGAGCCGATATCGATACACAAAATCCGCGGATCGATCTTTTTAATATTAATATGTTTTAATATAATATTTTTACGTTTGTGAACATCTGCTGAGTATAATCGGGTCGAAACCGGGTCAGTGAGCCAGGAACAACGGCCGAGAACCATAAACAACCGACGCGCTAACGGAGCTAGCAAGCTAACGGATATGCTAGTTCTTCTTCTGTGGTGTTAAAACGGTTCTCATCCGGCAAGAGTTTCCTGCCGCGCGTGCTCTTTCGTGTTTACACGAGCGGCGATAATAACGTACGTCTCTTAATTTAGCAACAAAAGTCACCGTAAAGATTGTCCTCAACAGCTTCTGAATATTTTTCATAAATAAAACTTCTGTGTTCCCTGCGGCGCGTGCACACATCTTTTGTGTTTACATGACGCGGAGTTAATAACGTGCGTCTCTTAATTTAGCAGCAAAAGTCACCGTATAGACTGTCCTCAACAGCTTCTTAATATTTTTCATAAAGCGGGGATAAACGGACTTTTACTCCATGCAGCGCTGTGTTGGAACATAAAGTTGACGACTGATAGACGGAAAATGCGCGGAGACTGAAACCCGTGAAGCAGAGGGAGACTTGGAGCTGCTGAGACAGTAAGTATAATATTTGTTTCTTTTAACGTTTGTGTCGTCAATTAATAATTTATCTGGCATGATGATGGTTTCTTTTACAAACTATGGACACAGAGAGAACTGTTGGTTAAGCGATGTGAATAAATGCAGAATTAAGGTATATTTTATGAGATTATGGACTTCTGCCACTTAAGAGATGTGAAGAGCATAAATCACAATAAAATTAATAAAGGCTGCAGTACAACAAGCTATTTTTACTCAGTAGAACTAAATTGAAATGAACAAACCTTCTCAGGAAATGAACTGAAACCCTTTTCCAACATTGAAAGTTAATTTGTAGTTAAAATATAAAAAAAAAAAAACTAAATTATTAAACCCTACTGAGGTGTGGCGATCTAAAAATATGAATGTTAATTTTACTGTGAAATCTATTCTTTTTATCTGCCTTCAGATGTGTGAAGACTGGAAGCTTCATTCTCACAGACCTTCTGAAGGTCAGAGGTGGTCAGTGGAGGAGCATCCCTGCTTCATGTGGATTTCAGCACAGAAGAAGACCTTCAAATTCAAGATTCAAGGAGGTGCTGCCATCACTCTCCACACTAACATGCATTCAATGCAATTTAGTTGTTGTAATGACAAATTCTTTTATTTCTTTTTTAAAGTTCTCAGCAAGAACACAATATTGGTCATTTTTTTTTTTTTTTTTTTACAATTTTACTGAGCATTTAATTCTAAATAAATCACTGTTTAACAAGAAATTTTTGGCAATCCTGTACTTTTCTTGTGGTGTTACATAGAATAGCATCACTGTAAACTATGGAAAAAGCAGCTGCTTTAAAATTTGTACTTCCTCACACAACTTTGAGTGCAAAAAAAACTCTAAAAGTGCCATAACTTTTTGGAAAAGCTCCCACAAATCCAAGCTTTTTGGCCACAACAATCACAAAAAGAGCTGACAAAATCCTGGAGGGACTGAAATACAGTGAGATTATAAATGCATGGTTCATGCATTGAATTTGTTTACTTACTCTGGGTGGTGAACTTGACACGACACACCCTTTGCACTAAAGAAAGAACCTGTGAGCACTTTATGAAATGATAAGTTAAATAATAAAAAGTGCATTATTGTAACTGATTTTGGGTCAGTTCTATATGTGATAATTTATGTATTAATAAAGTTAGAAGATTCTTGGTACAATTTGCAGCATTAGGTCTCGAAGATTTTTGTTTCATGGGAAGTAAAATGGCTATTAAAATGGTAATTCCCCAGATCGAATCGGATCGATTCAGAATCTCAAGAATCGGAATCAAATCGATTCTGGAAATTAGGGATTGTTCCCAGCCCTAGTTGCAGCCCTACTGACAGCACATGCAATTAAGTTCTAACACAGGGGTGTCAAACTCAATCCATTTCGGGCCAAGACCCTGCACATTTTACTTCCACTCAGCAGGTGTTTTTGCTAATCAGCAATCAGTGGGAAGAAATTTAGTTAAAACACTCATGGAAGACACTGGGTGGAGGTAAAACCTGCAGAGTCTTGGCCCAGAATGAAATGAGTTTGACATTCCTGTTCTACCACCTGTGGTATCATTGCTGACTGAAAATACCTGTTCGGTTGGTTCATCCAAGTTACTTCCTTAATCAGCTGTTACACAAACTGCACTAACACCATTTTCATTTGGTGCAACCTGTAGATCTGGATTATCTACATAATAAATGAATGCTTTGATTTTGAGAAAGACATTATAAAAAGACTTTGATTTCTACCTTGTAACATCCAGTCGCCTTGTTGATGTCTCCCTCTCTCTCATAGAGCTGTCCAAGGAATTTATGTGCTTTGGGATCCCTCTCCTGGACCTTGAGATAGTCTGATACATGTCTAGGAAAAAAGCCCAAGACATGAATAATGAATCAATACAATGCTGAAGGTACATTTATGACAAGAAAAAGTTGAGGTTCAAATGCTTACCTTTTTGCAAGTTCATACTCCTTGGCTTCAAAGTACAATTTAGCAAACAGAAATCCTTTGACTGGTTTCTGTGGAGAGAAAATGAATCAGAAATTACATCAGCGTGCCAACAATTTTTAGCTTCTACTTAAGTCACATCAATCTTTCTTCTGGAAGTTACAATAGTGTACGCATTAATAGGAGGCATTACTGTTCATTAACTGACCAACACCCTAGCCACCTTGATTACAGGATTAGCTCATCAGATTTGCTTCAGACTTTTCTTGGGTGCCTACAAAAACACATTCTGTGTTTTTGTAGGCCTTATGCCGGTCCAATGCCACTGACCCGGCATCGGCCCGGTAGATGACGGTTGAGCCTCCAAACTCACTGGAGCTTTGTCGGTCTACTGGAGAGAAGGACGAATGGAAGGAGCCGTGGGATGTGCCAAGTTAATGCTATCGCTATAACTAACGCCATAGCTAGTTGTAGCCAACACCGATACAAAGGAGCGACTCTGTCCCTGGTTCGTCTCACTGACCCGGCATCAGCCCGGTAGATGACGGCTGAGCCTCCCGCACAGATTCTTAGAATCTTGTGATTGGGGCTCGGAGGAGGAACTAACCGAGGCAACAGTTGGACAGGAGCCAGATTGGAGCTCAACTACAGCGGCGGTAGGAGATTGGGATCAGCAGAGGAGCAGCCAGGGCCCCAGCTGGATAGGAGCCGGACCGGAGCTCAATTACAGTGGCGGGGCTCAGTACACTGATGAGTGCAGAAGTGTCTATCCAGGCAATCAATTATTAAATTTTCTGATGACACTGCTATTTTATCACTACTTCAAAAGATTCATGATCTGTCAAGCTACTTTATAGAAATTCAGAGGTTTGTCAATTGGTGTGATGACAGTCATCTCATTTTGAATACTGATAAAACAAAGGAGATGGTGTTTGACCCTCGGGGAGTTGGTGACCACAGGCCTGTGGTCATCTACAACCACACTATAACACAGGTTAGTTCCTATAAATATTTGGGAGTATTTATTGACAGTTCATTAACCTGGAGCACACATATTGATTACCTCTGCAGTAGACTACAACAGCGGCTGCATTTCTTGCGTAGATTAAGAATACATGGTGTTGATAAAAGGATTATGCTAATATTCTACCAGGCTGTGTTGGAGAGCTGTATTAGATACAGCATTACAGCTTGGTTTGACAACCTCTCTGTGAAACTTAAGAACAGAGTGTTGCGTTTAATTCATACAGCATGGAAAATTATTGGAGTTAAAGAGTATTTACCCATGCAGATCTTACACAACCAGGCAGCCTGTAGACAAGCTCAAAAAATAATCAGTGACATGAGCGATGTACTAAACAATGAATATGTGCGGCTGCCCTCAGGGAGGAGATACAGAGTTCCCAAGTGCAGGTTCAATAGATACAAGAACTCATTTATCCCGACGTCAGTAAAACTTTTAAACTCAGATAAATAGGTCAGGGACACTTATAACTCCTGTTCTTAATGACTGCTGTTATATATTTATGTATGTATGTATGTACGTACTTGTATTATTTATTGGGTTTTTGTTTTTTTTCCCCCCCCATTCATTATGTACTACATCCATTGTGTATGTGTGGATTGTGTGGTTGCAGCAAGGGTGACAAGCCCAAGACAAATTTCCCCTTGAGGGACAATAAAGTTTATCTTCTCTTATCTTATCTACTGTAGACCTTCCCAGGGAGTCTGAGGAGTGTGATCCCTCTAAAGTTGGAGCACACCCTCCGATCCCCTTTTTTGAAGAGAGGAACCACCACCCCGGTTTGCCATGCCAAAGGCACTGCCCCCGAACTCCACACAATGTTGCAGAGGCGCGTCAACCATGACAGCCCAACAACATCCAGGGCCTAGAGGTTGCGTTGAGACATTGCGTTGAGACATTGAGATAAATTAGTCGAGCTGCACAATAATATAACTAGTAAGAAAATGGTTGTAATCTGTGGAGATTTCAATATTAAGATAAGATAAGCCTTTATTAGTCCCACAATGGGGAAATTCCAGGATTGCAACAGCACAGGGACAGCAACACTTAGAGCAACAATCAGAAGGCAAGAAAAAAAACCAACATCTAGCAAACATATGTCCATATTACTATAAATGTATATACAGTATATAGACACACAGTGCAGAGCATTATGGCTGGTGGATGTGCAGCAGAAAGTCTAAGCTCTCTCTCCGCGGATGCAGCGGGCCAGCTGGAAGTCTTTGGGCATGATGGTGACCCCCTTAGCGAAGAAGAGACCACCAGGTGGGTCTCGCTGGTCTCCTGCAGAGCCATGACGGCGAAACTCAGGAAACGCAGGACGGTCTTGAAGTCCTGAGCGATCTCCCTCACCAGGCGCTGGACGGGCAGCTTACGGATGAGCAGCTCCGTGGATTTCTGGTAGCGACGGATCTCTCTCAGAGCCACGGACCTGTGACGGCGAGGCCTCTTCACTCTGCCGGTGGCCAGAGCGCCTCTCCGAGCAGCCCTGGTGGCTAGCTGTCTCCTGGGGGGCTTCTTCCTCCAGTAGATTTTACGGGTGGTCTGCTTGGTTCTTGCCATCGTTCTTTATTATTCTGTCTTATATTTCTTTCACGCCGCCTAAACTCCAGCCCGACACCCGCTTCGTTTTCGCTACAGCTCCCGGTATGTCGAGTTTCCCATTAGCACCGGGCGGCGGCCAAGTGCTAGCTAGCACTAGCTCCTCCCCGCTGTAACGTCTCCCGCTACAAACCGTGGCTCCGTCCGCCGACCCGGGAGACCCCCGGGGCGATCCGTGCGTCCGTGATATATATACAGAGTGAAAGGTGTAGAAAGAAGAAGGAAGATAAAAAAAAAAGGCTGTTGCAACAGGCAGCCGACTCGTGTGGCGCCGCCGGTCCGGCAGAGCCGGAACCGAAAATTAGTTCAAATTAATTATCAAAATTAATTAGTTAAAATTAATTTACTAAATCCATTTCAACAAAATGTAATTACAGAGTTCATGAATTCTATGTACAGTATGAGTCTATATCCCACAATGACACATCCCAGTAGAATCACAGTTCACACTGCTACACTTATTGACAACCTGTTTGTTAATATTATTGATAAGAAAATAGAAAGTGGATTACTGATAAAAGACATACGTGACCATCTGCCAGTCTTTGCACTTATCCTTGGCCACACGGGGGCCAATCCAGAAACAACTTTAAAATCTTTGATACAAATCACAAAATGCAATCAGTTCTTTTAAAGAAGACCCGCTGAAGCAAGACTGGACAAAAGTCTATGTGTCAGATGTAAATGAAGCCTATGACACATTCATGAATATTGTAACCACTCTTTATGAAAAAAAAAAATGTCCATTAGTAAAGAAAAAGCTTAAACAGAAATTTGTCGACAAGCCATGGTTAACCAAAGGATTTCAAAAAGCGTGTAAAAAGAAAAATTCATTATATAAAGCTTTTCTAAAGAAAAGGACAAAAGAAGCAGAGCAGTGGCATAAAGCAAACAAAAATAAGTTAATATATATAATGAGATGTAGTAAGAGACTATTACAGTAAAGAACTGGAGAAAAACATTAAAAATACATGGACAATACTCAATATTCTTGGAAATAAAAACAGAAATAATTTTTTGTTAACATTGGTCCTAATCTGGCTCAAGAAATACCCATTATGGCATCTACAGGTGATACAATAAGCAAAAACATTGCTGGGGCTCCAGAATACCTCCCCCCAGGCCACGGGGGGCAGGGAGTGGGCGAACAACCTGAATCTGTTTTTCAATAGATTTGACCAACCGCCCTCCCCCCTGTCTGCACAACAACCACTTCTGCCTCTAAAGAAATCAAGTCCTGCTGCCCACTCCCCACTCCACCGACACCCCCCCACTCCCAACACACAGCCCCCCATCCTGACCCTGACCGAGACCCAGGTGAGGACGGAGCTGAGGAAGATCAAAGCGAGGAAGGCGCCGGGACCGGACGGCATCAGCGCAAAGCTCCTCAAGTCCTGTGCAGACCAGCTGTGTGGGATTGTGACGTATATCTTCAACATGAGCCTGAAACTGGGGAGGGTACCACAGCTGTGGAAAACATCTTGTGTGGTACCTGTACCAAAAACTTCCCACCCCAAAGACCTGAACAGCTACAGACCGGTGGCCTTGACGTCCCACTTGATGAAGACCCTGGAGAGACTGCTCCTTGCTCACCTCCGCCCCCTGGTGGAACCAGCGATGGATCCACTCCAGTTCGCCTACCAGCATGGCATTGGGGTGGAGGATGCGGTGATCTTCCTCCTTCACCGTTCTCTGTCCCACCTGGAGAAGCCCGGGAATATGGTGAGGATCATGTTCTTTGACTTCTCCAGTGCTTTCAACACCATCCAACCGATGATCCTGAAGGACAAGCTGCTGCGAGCAGGGGTGGACCAGCACCTGTCATCATGGATCCTGGACTACCTCACGAACCGGCCTCAGTTTGTGAGAACCCAGGACTGTGTGTCCGACACGATCATCAGTAGCACGGGGGCCCCCCAGGGAACGGTGCTGGCTCCCTTCCTGTTCACTCTTTATACTGCAGACTTCTCACACAACAACACACTGCCATCTACAGAAGTTCTCTGATGACTCTGCGATCGTTGGCCTCATCTCCAATGGAGATGAAGCTGAGTACAGAGGGCTTATCCAGGACTTCGTGGACTGGTGCCATTGGAACTGCCTCCAGATCAACGCGAGGAAAACTAAGGAGCTGGTGGTGGACTGCCGCAAGCATGGGCAACCCCTCACAGCACCAGTAAATATACAGGGAACAGACATCGAGATGGTGACATCCTATAAGTACCTGGGTGTTCATCTGAACAATAAACTAGACTGGTCACACAATACTGATGCACTCTACAAGAAGGGACAGCGCAGGCTGTTCCTGCTGAGGAGACTCAGGTCTTTTGGTGTACAAGGGGCGCTGCTGAAGTCATTCTATGACACGGTGGTGGCATCAGCCATCACTTTTGGAGTGGTCTGCTGGGGCAGTGGCATTACTGCAGCCGATAGGAAGAGACTGAACAAACTGATCAAGAAAGCTAGCTCTGTCCTGGGGCAGCGCCTTGACCCGATGGAGGAGATAGGAGAGAGAAGGACGGTGGCTAAACTGTCATCTCTGCTGGAGTCCGAGTTCCACCCTATGCAGGACATACTGGATGCACTGAGGAGCTCATTTAGCAGCAGACTACATCATCCCAGGTGCACAACCGAGAGGTTTCGTAGGTCCTTCCTACCAACGGCTGTCAGACTGTACAACCTAAGCAGGGCTGCTCGCAGAGATAGCAAAAAGACGTAACAAACTAATAGTTTTTTGAATGCAAAAGATGCAATAGACTTACACAATGGTCCCCTCCGGCATACAACTAGGAACATACCGGTCGCTATGGAGGGTGAGAATATGTATGGGCACATAATCATACCACGTAGGATAACTAAGTAGACGGTTATGCTGTTTCATCCCATCTAGCAACAATGCTCTGCACTGTGTGTGTTTATATATTTACATATTTATTCCATCTAGCTACAATGCTCCGCACTGTGTTTTTATATATCTACATATTATTCCATCTAGCTACATTGCTCCGCACTGTGTGTGTTTATATACTTGCATATTTATTCCACCTAGCTGCAATGCTCCGTACTGTGGGTGTTTATATACTTGCATATTTATTCCACCTAGCTGCAATGCTCCGTACTGTGGGTGTTTATATATTTACATATTTATTCCATCCAGCTACAATGCTCTGCACTGTGTGTCTGTGTGTGTGTGTGTATATATTTATTTTATAGTAATATGTACATATGTATATTAGCCGCTCTTGCTTGTTTTTTTCTTGCCTTCTGATTGTTGCTCTGAGTGTTGCTATCCCTGTGCTGTTGCAATCCTGGAATTTCCCCGTTGTGGGACTAATAAAGGCTTATCTTATCTTATCTCTTATCTTATAAAAGACCATTTTCATAAAGAACACAGACGAGAGAGAGGTCATTGAAATTGTTAAATCGTTTAAAAGTAAAACATCTACGGATTGTGATGGTATTGACATGCTTTTAGTCAAAACTATCATTGAATGCTTAGTGAAGCCACTGACGTATATCTGTAACCTGTCTCTCCAAACAGGTATATTTCCCAATGCAATGAAAATAGCTGAAGTAATTCCGATATACAAGACGGGTGACAGAGGAGAATTTTCAAACTATAGACCTAATTCACTATTGCCGCAATTTTCCAAGATACTTGAAAAAATATTCTGTGAGAGAATTGACAACTTCCATAATGAAGAATAATTTTATTGTGTGAGCAGCAGTATGGGTTCAGACACAAGAGGACAACTGCATTTGCTCTAATGGAATTTATAGAAAAAATATCAACTGCCGTTGAAAATAAAGAGTATTCAGTTGGGGTATTCCTGGATCTTAAAAAAAAAAATTTGATACAGTGGATCATAATTTATTATTAAAGAAACTACAAAATTATGGTATGGGCGGGGTAGCACTGTCCTGGTTATGTAGTTACTTAAAGAACAGATATCAGTATGTATGTGTTGGTAGCAAAAACTCAGTTACTGAAGGTTACGGAGTCCCACAGGGTTCAGTTTTGGGGCCACTGTTATTCAATATTTACATAAATGATATATGCAAAGTTTCGGAAAAAATGGATTTAATACTGTTTGCAGATGACACAAATTTATTATGCAGTGGAAGCAATTTGGGACAACTTTTGGATACACTCGGAAAGAAAATAGGAAAGCTTTAACTGTGGTTTGGTTCAAACAAATTAATGCTCAATTTAAGTAAGACAAAATTTATAATTTTTAACAACCATCACAACAACTTAGTATCTAAACTCAGTGTAAATGGTGTAGAGATTAAAAGGGTATCCGAAATTAAATTTCTTGGAGTAATAATTGATAAACTGTGTTGGAAGTCACATAATTATATTAAAGGTAAAATATCCAAATCAATTGCTATACTACACAGAGTGAAATATCTGCTGAATCAACCCACACTATATACTTTGTATCATTCATTAATACTCCCATACATGACATATTGTACTGAAGTATGGGGAAATACATATAAAACAAACATATATCCAATCTTTATGCTTCAGAAGAGAGCTATTAGAATAATAAATAAAGCTGATTACAGGGAACCAACAAACCCACTTTTTCTTAAAAGCTCTCAAGTTGAAAGATCTGGTTGACTTTTAAACTGTAGTAATAATGTTTAAAGTGAAGAATCTATCACTGCCCACAAATATCCAAAAGTTGTTCCAAATAAGGGAGAAACAATATCATTTCAGAGGAACATGTATATTTCAAAAACCTTCAGTGAGAACTACCACCAAGCAACACTGTCTCAGTCCAAGGAGTCAGACTGTGGAGCGCTTTTGGACCTGAATTAAAATCATGTACAACGCTTGGACAATTTAAACAAAAACTAAAGGAAGAAATACTCCAAACATATATACAAAATGACATGTAAAATCACATAAGGATTATCATATTCAGTAGGGGTGGGTTCAAAAGATCAATATATCGATATGGATCGATCCACGTTTGACTGAGCCGATATCGATCCACAAAATCCGCGGATCGATCTTTTAATATTAATATATTTTAATATAATATTTTTACGTTTGTGAACGTCTGCTGAGTATTATCGGGTCGAAACCGGGTCAGTGAGCCAGGAACAACGGCCGAGAACCATAAACAACCGACGCGCTAACGGAGCTAGCAAGCTAACGGATATGCTAGTTCTTCTTCTGTGGTGTTAAAACGGTTCTCATCCGGCAAGAGTTTCCTGCCACGCGTGCACACGTCTTTCGTGTTTACACGAGCGGAGATAATAATGTGCGTCTCTTAATTTAGCAACAAAAGTCACCGTAAAGACTGTCCTCAACAGCTTCTGAATATTCTTCTTAAATAAAACTTCTGTGTTCCCTGCGGCGTGTGCACACGTCTTTTGTGTTTACATGACGCGGAGTTAATAACGTGTGTCTCTTAATTTAGCAGCAAAAGTCACCGTATAGACTGTCCTCAACAGCTTCTTAATATTTTTCATAAAGCGGGGATAAATGGACTTTTACTCCATGCAGCGCTGTGTTGGAACATAAAGTTGACGACTGATGAACGGAAAATGCACGGAGACTGAAACCCGTGAAGCAGAGGGAGACTTGGAGCTGCTGAGACTGTAAGTATAATATTTGTTTATTTTAACATTTGTGTTGTCAATTAATAATTTATCTGGCATGATGGTGGTTTCTTTTACAAACTATGGACACAGAGAGAACTGTTGGTTGAGCGCTGTGAATAAATGCATTATTAAGGTACATTTTATGAGATTATGGACTTCTGCCACTTAAGAGATGTGAAGAGCATAAATCACAATAAAATTAATAAAGGCTGCAGTACAACAAGCTATTTTTACTCAGTAGAACTAAATTGAAATGAACAAACCTCAGGAAATGAACTGAAACCCTTTTCCAACATTGAAAGTTAATTTGTAGTTAAAATATAAAAACAAAACACTAAATTATTAAACCCTACTGAGGTGTGGCGATCTAAAAATATGAATGTTAATTTTACTGTGAAATCTATTCTTTTTATCTGCCTTCAGATGTGTGAAGACTGGAAGCTTCATTCTCACAGACCTTCTGAAGGTCAGAGGTCGTCAGTGGAGGAGCATCCCTGCTTCATGTGGATTTCAGCACAGAAGAAGACCTTCAAATTCAAGATTCAAGGAGGTGCTGCCGTCATTTTCTCCACACTAACATGCATTCAATGCAATTTAGTTGTTGTAATGACAAATTCTTTTATTTCTTTTTTTAAAGTTCTCAGCAAGAACACAATATTGGTCATTTTTTTTTTACAATTTTACTGAGCATTTAATTCTAAATAAATCACTGTTTAACAAGAAATTTTTGGCAATCCTGTGCTTTTCTTGTGGTGTTACATAGAATAGCATCACTGTAAACTATGGAAAAAGCAGCTGCTTTAAAATTTGTACTTCCTCACACAACTTTGAGTGCAAAAAAAACTCTAAAAGTGCCATAACTTTTTGGAAAAGCTCCCACAAATCCAGGCTTTTTGGCCACAACAATCACAAAAAGAGCTGACAAAATCCTGGAGGGACTGAAATACAGTGAGATTATGAATGCATGGTTCATGCATTGAATTTGTTTACTTACTCTGGGTGGTGAACTTGACACGACACACCCTTTGCACTAAAGAAAGCACCTGTGAGCACTTTATGAAATGATAAGTTAAATAATAAAAAGTGCATTATTGTAACTGATTTTGGGTCAGTTCTATATGTGATAATTTATGTATTAAAGTTAGAAGATTCTTGGTACAATTTGCAGCATTAGGTCTCGAAGATTTTTGTTTCATGGGAAGTAAAATGGCTATTAAAATGGTAATTCCCCAGATCGAATCGGGATTGAATCGAATCGATTCAGAATCTCAAGAATCGGAATCGAATTGATTCTGGAAATTAGGGATCGTTCCCAGCCCTAATATTCAGTCTGTGTTGTTGCTTAGTTTTTGTTTTTTGCCACGTTTTGTCAGCTTTGTTCTGAATTGTAATCACTCTTGTTTTGTTTTTCTTTTGAATTCTTGGATGGAATATGGGTGGGCAATATAAGCTGCGGCTTCAGCCATCACCCATTTCGGCTAACTTATGTTGAACTGTATAATCAGAGGAGTTGTTTAATTTGACCTTGTAAGATTTTTTTTTCCCCTTTGGTTATATTATTCTGTTCCTTTCTTTTAATCTTTACTTTTAATCTATCCAAAATAAAGAAAGATTCATTCATTCAATGTTCCATATGGGACGTCCTGCCTGCTATCAGTTCTATTTCAATGTGCCTTCGTCATTAGCAACAGTCCGCACTTAGCATGTTCCATATAAACCGTACATTTTGCACTCACAGCGCATACCTCCACCAAGGCTCCTTCTGTCCCTCATGAATCACCTCCAAAATGTAATGGGTTTGTTTGAGGATTTTTGCTAACACAGCATGAGAAGATAAGAGCCTTGGTGGAGGTATGTGTTCTCAAATCGTCACCAAAATGTTACGGGTTCCTCTCTAGCCCAAAGACCACCTCTGGTGAAAATTTAATCCAAATCCATGCAGTAGTTTTTGCATAATCCTGCTGCAGAAGTACGAACAAGGCCCTTGGTGGAGGTACGCACTCTCAGATCATTACCAAAATTTAATAGGTTGATCCTTCGCCTATGGGCTACCTCTGGTGAAAAGTTCATCTAAATCCGTCCAGTAGTTTTTGCATAATCCTGCTAAAAGACTAACAGACAGACCACCCTGATTACATAACCTCCTCGGTGGAGGTAATTATTAATAAATAAATACATGCAATAAGAAACTAAGGAACATACCCGCAAGTAGTGAAGGGCAAATGATAGAAGCTTCGAAGCTTGTCTCTTCTTGAACCATCGACACCAATGTCATGTGACCGATGACGTCCAAAGCTAACGTCATTGCTGCTTCAATTCACGATTCATTGGTTCAATGTTTTGAAGCTTTCGGCGGCTCAGACCATCATAAGATAAGATAAGATAAGATAAGCCTTTATTAGTCCCACAACGGGGAAATTCCAGGATTGCAACAGCACAGGGATAGCAACACTCAGAGCAACAATCAGAAGGCAAGAAAAAAAAAAAAAAAAAAAAAAAAAAAAAAAAAAGCAAGCAAGAGCAGCTAATAAACATATGTACGTATTACTATAAAATATATATATATACACACACACACAGACACACAGTGCAGAGCATTGTAGCTGGATGGAATAAATATATGAATATATGAACACACAGTGCAGAGCATTGTAGCTAGATGGAATAAATATGTAAATATATAAACACCCACAGTACGGAGCAAAAAATCATGTTTTTAAATAAAGCTTTCTAAATGAACCTGAATGAACATTTGACTAACTATTCTGTCATTAATAGCAGTGACAGAAAACAAAGCTGTTCCATCATTTTGACAGATCAGACCGCTGTTATTAAAATTGTGATTATCAAGTCTACGGTCTCCTTTTATTTATTTTTTCATAACATCTTGTACATCATGGTAGTGTTCTCCGTCTGCACACAGTCTCCTCACAGTAGCTGGCTGACCAGCCAATTGATCCACCTCCTCCCCTGGATCCCAAGGGGACTCACCACGGGCTGGTCCCTCGCCGGACCGGGGGAACAACCGTCACCCTACATTGTTCAGGCCATAGTGAACTTGTGCTGCCTGCTACACTTTGCACACACTCCACCGGAATACCAGAGCATGCAATGTCAAAATATGCATCCAACGGTATCTCATTTTATGACTATTTCACTCATTCACTGTCATTGTTTTAACAAGATGATTTAAAACCAAACTAACAGAAACAGGAGCCATTTGATCACATCCACTGAATAGATAAATCACAAAAGCATACAAGTCTGTCCCCAAGTAGGTCTGGTTTTAGAAAAAAATCGTTTCTAAACAAACTGTCTGATGCCAATGTTTTTCTAGCGTTCCGTACGAAATGTTCCACATTTACAGGACATGCATGTAAGGCACTTAGGGATAATAGCAGGCTGGACCGCTAGCTAGCATGAGCACCACTGTTCCGTACCTACAGATCATGTATGCAAGATAAGGGTGGGATTCAGTTCGGATTGCAATACTTGGGTCACAATAGGATTTTATCACGATATCATGGAATCGAGTATCGCAATACCATAGCTTTCAAATTTTTTTTTCACCTTATTCAACCTCAAATAATGTCCCAAAGTAAAACTGTTGACATTTTAGGGCGCTCGCGCACGCAGCGACCAGCAGCCGGTGGCTTGTCACCAGACTGCAAACCAAGTCTACCTACGGGTACAAATAAGTAACAAAAAAAAAAAAAAAATCTCTTTCATATAACAAAGTAATGTTGGGGCTTCATTTTCGGCGGAGACGCGTCTCTGCACACATGGAGGGAGGTGGATGGCGTTATCTGGAATAGATTCCCACTCCAGCTACGTTTATCTGACTCTGTGGATTCTTAAAAGGCAGCTGAAAACTTGTTTAAGGTGGTTTTCTGTTGAGTTTCAATTCAACTGCTTTTTAATGGCAAGTCATATTTTTTTTTAAATCATTGTAATTTGTGTTTTAACTTGTTTGTGTATTTTTAAATTATTTTTATCAAAATCCTTTTGTTCCATTTTATTGTACAGCACTTTGTGACCGTCTCTGAAAAGTGCTTCATAAATAAACATTACTTCTTCTCAAAGTTCAGTTCAAAGTTTGTTTCATCCATTAATTTATATTTATGAAAATGTCTGAGTCAAATTTCTGAGTGTAAGTGAATGCAGCGTCAGAGTACACGGCTGGCCGGACAGTGGTAGACTGCGAGAGGGGACACAGACCAGTGAACTACGCTTACAGTTCACATTGTGATGACAACTTTGGCTTTATTATGCAAAATGCTGAATTTTTTGGGTCTTTCTGAAATTATGCAATATAGCAAAGAAGGCATACCTGCCAATTATTAGGTTTAAAAAAAAAAAAAAAAAAAAGCAGTGGCTATGGATACCAAAGCGTACCCATAGAATCTTTGCAATAGGTACAGCTCAAATCTGAATGGCAATACATTTTATTAATACCGTATCTTAAAGGCCACAGGTACAGAAATCTGAGGCATTTGTTTGAATTTTTTAATTAATATCTATTTCATCATAGCAGTCTGTCGTGGACTACTACCTTTTTAACCTTACCCATCCCAAATCCTAATGCTAAAGGCCCTGTCCCACCTTGACGATTTAGGCACCGTTTGCCAAACATATAAAAATTGGTCTAAAATGCTGACATACACCAAAATTTTCACTTTTGGCAGCATGCATCGCGTTTCCATAACGAGTTTGACGTATACATAACGTACAAGTGGCATACAGAATGTTTCAATAACATTCACCGCGTTCTAAATTATTATGCAAATATTTGTCTCTGATTTTCCTAAATAGCTGATGCAAATGACAGTGTAATCATCAACAGAGCAAAATTCAAATTTTATTTAACAAATCTCCCAATAATTACTTTTTTGCAAAAAAAAAAAAAAAAAAAAAAAAAAAAAAAAAAAAACCCTCAAAATGCACTGTTCCAAATTATTATGCACAGAGTTTCAAAACATTTTATTGGTTGTAAAGAAGTGAAAGTGGTAATTTGTTGAATTTGCAACATTAGGTAGTCATATTTACTGAAATCAAAAGCTATATCAAAAACATTTTAACAAGCCAAGTTAGATGTTAACACGGGACTCCTTTGATATAACCTTCACAAGAGTTTCTGCTTGAATTTCTTTGCAATATGTCACAATAGCCTCCCTCAGCTGCTGTTTTGATGTGAACTGCCTCCCACCTTTGTAGATCTTTTGCTTGAGGATGCTCTAAAGGTTCTCAATAGGGTTGAGGTCAGGGGAGGATGGGGACCACACCATGAGTTTCTCTCCTTTTATGCCCATAGCAGCCAATGACAGAGGTATTCTTTGCAGCATGAGACAGTGCATTGCCATGCATTAAGATAATTTTGCTTTGGAAGGCACAGTTCTTCTTTCTGTACCATGGAAGAAAGTGGTCAGTCAGAAACTCTATATACTTTGCCAAGGTCATTTTCACACATTCAGGGACCTTAAAGGGGCCGACCAGCTCTCTCCCCATGATTCTGGCCCAAAACATGACTGCCACCTCCTTGCTGATGTTACAACCTTGTTGGGACATGGTGGCCATCAACCAACCATCTGGACCATCCAGAGTTGCACGGCACTTATCAGTAAACAAGACTGTTTGAAAATTAGTCTTCATGTATTTCTGGGCCCACTGCAACCATTTCAGCTTGTGAGCATTGGTTAAGGGTGGCCGAACAGTAGGTTTATGCACAACTGCAAGCCTCTGGAGGATCCTACACCTTGAGGTTCATGGGACTCCAGAGGCACCAGCAGCTTCAAATAACCTGTTTGCTGCTTTGGTAATGGCATTTTAGCAGCTGCTCTCTTCATCCGATGAATTTGTCTGGCAGAAACCTTCCTCGTTATGCCTTTATCTGCAAAAACCCATCTGTGCTCTGAATCAGCAACAAATTTCTTCACAGTACGATGACCATGCTTACATTTTCATGAAATATCTAATGTCCAAGGCATTGCAGTATTTGACGCTTTTCGGCAGCAGAGAGATACTTTCCCATATTGCTTGAAACCTGTGGCATGCTTAATAATGTGGAACATCCTTAAGTAGTTTTCCTTTAATTGGGCTCACCTGGCAAGCTAATTATGACAGATGTCAGATTGATATCAGTGATCCAAAGAGCCCTGAGACAATATCGTCCATGAGTTTAACTGAAAAACAAAAAACTGAATATTTATGACACAAATCCTATTTGCATAATAATTTGTAACAGTGTCACCAACTTAAACCAACAAATGCTTAGCATGTTGCTATCATTCACAACAGAGACATCACACAGTCGAAGCATGTCAAGGTATGAAACATCTCTTTACTTTGAATAGAAGAACAACACCCGTTTACCGGGTTCCTCCTGTAAACCAACACTGCAAATATGCCATTATACAGTAGCTGTAAGTTAGAAACCCGTTCAGTAAATTACACATAGGTTCAAAGAGCATCACTCATATGTTAGAAACAAGTTTGGGTAGGCTAGATATTTATCTCAATGCATTTTGACTTATGAGTCGCTTACAAGTAACGTGTGAACAAATGCATAACTTCCCTACAACTTATGCTCCACGTATGCGGGACGTTTTAACCATACGCTGGGTATGTTGGCCATTTTTCAACATGCTGAAAATTTTCAGAGAAGCTCGGCACATGACGACGTATACCAGTGTGCTCATAACTTATACAAAACTTACCCATAACTGATTCAACATACACCAGCATATTTTTCCAAAGTTAGTGCAAAATCTAGATTGATGTGGGAAAAAATTACAAATTTACAAGAAAAATGTCTGAGGTTTATGAGGAAAAACTCTTACAAATGTATGAAAACAAATCTCAAATGTACAGTCCTAAATTTAATCTTGGTCCACCAGCCATTCCTGGGATGGTTCACCACTGTTCCATGTTTATCATTTGTGGATAATGGTTCTCACTGTGGTTCACTGGAGTCCCAAAACTGAAGAAATGGTTTTATAACCTTTTCCAGACTGACAGATCTCAATTACTTTGTTTCTCATTTGTTCCTGAATTTCTTTGGATCGCAGCATGACGTCTAGCTTTTGAGGATCTTTTGGTCCATTTCACTTTGTCAGGCAGGTCCTATTTAAGTGATTTCTTGATTCAAGGATTCAAAGGCTTTATTGTCACGTGCACAGTTGAGAAATGCAACATTTCCTGAGCAATGATATTCTTACTCTGCTGTCCGCAACAAATGCGAAGGTAACAAATACAACAATACTAATAAAGGTAATAAACGCACCTTCTTTTAGATTTGACTGGCAGTTGGCAACCAGCTTACAGGTGCATCACTGCCATGCAACTCACTCCACATCATCACTATCTGGTCAGGAGCTGTAGTACATATCTGCGTCTCATCTCTTCTTTTCGATTTGATTGGCAACCAGCTTACAGGTGCATTACTGCCACATACTTCACTCGATATCATCACTATCTGGTCAGGAGCTGAAGTCATTCTATCATCATTGCTGTGTCCAATCAAACCTCAACTCTATCTTCATACATCACTCTTCTTTGTCGCTTCTTTTAGATCCGTTTGTTTTAGATTTGATTGGCGGCTGGCAACCAGCTTAAAGGTGCATTACCGCCACTGACTTGATTCTTTGTATAAGGAGTTCTTACCAAGGAGCACTGAACAACTCCTTATGTGTGAAAAAAATTCTGTCCTTGGACTGTCTCCTCAGCGGCGTCGACTACTCTTATTCTTCTTCCTCATCTCATTCTTCTTCTTTTAGATTTGATTGGCGGCTGATCCACTAGCCCATGATGTCTTTGAACTTAAAGATCCCCCACTTAACAAGTCCTCAACTGCTTCCCAATGTAGCCCCTTCATGCCAAGATATTTTTCTGCTGCTTTCGCAATGATTTATTCCGTTTCCTTGGAAGTCTGTGCAGTGCAGTTTATCACAGCTACCACAAATAAGAAAAGTATTTTCCTTCAAAACCAGAGTATCTTCTTTAATTCGACTACATGCATTGCAAGCCTGCACACTTTCCCTGTTCGAGTCCACTCCCACTTTTTTAGCTGGCACCTTTTTTGCAGCTTCTGCATACGTTAATCCCTGAAAAACTTACCTGCTGAATTTCTGCTGCTCTTTCTTCACAACCGCGATATGCAGAGCTATGTTCTTCTTTTAGATTTGATTGGCGGTTGGCAACCAGCTTACAGGTGCATTACCGCCACCTACTCTATACATCACTCAATATCTTCTGAGCTACCACCGCAGTTACAGCACTTTAATTTGGCTCCTCTTTCACACTTGCCATATTCATGTTCACCGGAGCATGTGGCACATCGCTGTCTACCTTTGCATATCGCTGCTACATGACCAACATTTTGACATTTGAAACATCTGAGTGGACGAGGAACGTAAAGTCTGACTTCATAGCTCATATGGCCAATATACACCTTACTTAGCAGTCTTGTTTCATCAAATTTTAACATTACCGACAGACTATCACATTTTTCACCATTTCTATCCACCTTATTCCTGGGGGTGCTGCTGTAGGAATGATGGAACTTTCGGTTTCAGCTGACCCAGTGTTACACACGTGGACAAAATTGTTGGTACCCCTCTGTTAATGAAAGAAAAACCCACAATGGTCACAGAAATAACTTGAATCTGACAAAAGTGGTAATAAATAAAAAGTCTATGAAAATTAACCAATGAAAATCAGACAATGCTTTTGAATTGTGGTTCAACATAATTATTTTAAAAAACAAACTCATGAAACAGGCCTGGACAAAAATGATGCTACCCTTAATATTTTGTTGCACAACATTTTGAGGCAATCACTGCAATCAAACGATTTCTGTAACTGTCAATGAGACTTCTGCCCCTCTCAGCAGGTATTTTGGCCCACTCCTCATGAGCAAACTGCTCCAGTTGTCTCACGTTTGAAAGGTGCCTTCTCCAGACGGCATGTTTCAGCTCCTTCCACAGATGTTCAATAGGATTTAGATCAGGGCTCATATAAGGCCACTTTAGAATAGTCCAATGTTTCGCTCTTAGCCATTCTTGGGTGTTTTTAGCTGTGCGTTTTGGGTCATTATCCTGTTGCAAGACCCATGACCTGCGACTGAGACCTAGCTGTCTGACACTGGGCAGCACATTTCTCTCTAGAATACCTTGATAGTCTTGAGATTTCATTGAACCCTGCACAGATTCAAGACACCCTGGGCCGGATGCAGCAAAGCAGCCCCAGAACATAACAGAACCTCCTCTATGTTTCACAGTTGGGACAGTGTTCTTTTCCTGGTATGCTTCACTTTTGCATCTGTGAACATAGAGCTGATGTGCCTTGCCAAAAAGTTCCAGTTTTGTCTCGTCTGTCCATAGGACATTCTCCCAGAAGCTTTGTGGCTCGTCAACATGCAGGTTGGCAAATTCCAGTCTGGCTTTTTTATAATTTGTTTTCAACAGTGGTGTCGTCCTTGGTCGTCTCCCATGAAGTCCACTTTGGCTCAAACAACAACGGATGGTGCAATCTGACACCGATGTACCTTGACCTTGGAGTTCACCATGAATGTGTTTAGAGGTTGTTCTGGGCTCTTTTGTTACCATTCGTATTATCCATCTCCTCCTGAGGCCACATCCAGGGAGGTTGGCTACAGTCCCATGGATCTTAAATTTCTGAATAATATGTGCAACTATAGTCACAGAAACATCAAGCTGCCTGGAGATGGTCTTGTAGCCTTTACCTTTAACATGCTTGTCTATAATTTTCTTTCTAATCTCCTGAGACAACTCTCTCCTTTGCTTCCTCTGGTCCATGTTTAGTGTGGTACACTCCATGTCACCAAACAGCACAGTGACTACTTGCCACCCTTTAAATAGGCCCACTGACTGATTACGAGTTTGTAGACACCTGTGATGTTAATTAGAGGACACATCTTGGTTGAACATGTCCCTATGGTCACATTATTTTCAATCTTTTCTAGGGGTACCATCATTTTTGTCCAGGCCTGTTTCAGGAGTTTGTTTTTTAAAATAATTCTGTTGAACCACAATTCAAAAGCATTGTCTGATTTTCACTGGTTAATTTTCATAGATTTTTTATTGCCACTTTTGTCAGATTCAAGTTATTTCTGTGACCATTGTGGGTTTTTCCTTTCATTAACAGAGGGGTACCAACAATTTTGTCCACGGCTGTAAATCAGTCAGTAAGAGGGCAGTTGCAGGGGCATTTTTCAAACTCATTTTAATGTATAGTCCACAGACGTGTTTTGCACTCAAGTGGCAGCTAATTTCAGCTCTTCTAGTTTTTGTATTTTTTAAATGTGTGGCGTCATTCTGGCATTTGCTGGTGTTCGTGGTTATACCAGACTGGATGAATGGACGCTTCTCAACACACAGTGACAGACGACATCCAACCACGGTGTTGTGACTTACATCTGCTCTAAGGTAAATTTGATTATGTCCAACATATTTTAACAAAATGCAGCCCACTTTATTGCGGTGGAGACGTGTGACCCATGCTGGCAAAATGAGTCAGAATGTGCACTGTGTCATTACAACCTACAGGCAGAGAAGTCATAAATTGTGACTCTGTTAGCGGCAAAGTCCGAGGAACACCCCCCCCCCCCCGATTGTCTGGTATCATTTTAAAGCTTAGAAATTGTACTTTCTAAAAATACCTGTTTTTGCGGAAGACATAACTCCCGATCGATCGAACGCGAGTTTTCAACCCAGCTAAAATATTGTTTACATCATTAGCATCTTAGCAGCAGCACCAACTAACGGAGCTACTGTGTACGCCACTTTTTAAGATCATCTTTCCATCCCTTGATAGTCATGGAAAGTGGGATGATTACCTCCGCCAGGCCGAAGGCCAGGAGGAGGTTATGTTTTTGCCACGGTCTGTCTGTCTGTCTGTCGGTTAGCAAGATAACTCAAAGTTTTGGACGAATTTCGATGAAACTTTCAGGCGTTGTTGGAAATGGTACAAGGAAGAACTGATTAAATTTGGGGGATGATACGGATCACCGTCTGGATACAGGAATTTTTAAAAGGATTCTTTAACATTGTGAGATACGGCCATTTTCAACATGTATGCAGGGGCAATAGAGGGCGCTGGTCGTCTTGTCTGACGAACACAAACCCCGCCTTCTTCAAAGTTTTAGGCACAAAAGCACGTGGAAAACTGTGGTGGGCAGGGCCCGCCAGCGTGCCTGTGTTTGCGCCACGCTGCAAAAGCTGACACGGGCAGCTGTCCGCCGCCGGATTATTTGGCACAAATTCCCCGGCCAGCCATAGGGGCTGCGCAAAAACCAGCTCTCTGCTGGGGAAGCTTCAAATCCACTTTTTTTCCGCGGAGTGCAAACCAATAAAACCCACGCCAACCTGTCTACCCAATTTGCATCCGTCAAAACAGTGGTGGCCCGGGCCCACCAGCGTGCCTGTGTTTGCGCTACGCTGCAAAAACTGAGACGGGCAGCTGTCCGCCGCCGGATTATTTGGCAGAAATTCCCCGGCCAGCCATAGGGGCTGCGCAAAAACTAGCTCTCTGGCGGGGAATATTCAAAAACCCCTTTTTTTCCGCGGAGCGCAAACCCAATAAAACCCACGGCAACCTGTCTACGCAATTTGCATCCGTCACTGAAGCCCTGAGTGCTGCTTTCAGTGATCTATGAAAACGCTCGCAGCCTGGGACTTTGCACATGAAGGAGATGGACACAACACTAACACTTCAGTTTATTACCTCCGCCAAGGAGGTAATGCTTTTACTATTGAACCACTAATCCTATCATTGTGAATCCAATTGCTAGACATACGTTTTCATGGTCAAGGAATCTGAAAACGTACACACAAACACTGTACGGGGGGGGGGGGGGGGGGACTGTGGCGCTTGGCGGAGGTCTACGCTCTCCGAGTGCTTTTCTAGTTATGTTACTGTTTTGAGGTGCAAGAGACTGTTCCCGCATTTCCAATGCCGAAGTCATTGTTTTTTAACAAGGAAAAGTGTCTCGTTTCAGTGAACCATATGTTCTATAGTAGTACCGGAAGTTGCTACCATAATTCACGCAAGGCATCACGGGGCCTAGGAATAAGGTGGATTAGTTTTCAATCTTTGTACCTCTGTCACTTTTGCTCGAGTTAAGTTTTTCATCATTTCATCAGTTGAGACAGCTGTTGAAATGACTGATATCACTCCTAGATTTGATTGGCGGTTGGCAACCAGCTTACATGTCTCATTGCCATCACTACATCCTACACACACCATGTAGACACCCAGCTCAACACAACCATGAGAACCATAACTGGGACAATCCGCTCAACACCACTCCCCTGGCTCCCTGTACTGTCAAACATAGCCCCCCCACACATCCGGCGAGCAGCACTAACTCAAAGGATGCTTCAAAAAGCCAAACACTCTCCTCACTTACCAGTCCATGCAGATATCTACACCCCACCCACTGCCCGACTTCCATCCAGATGGCCGATTTGGAAAAACCCTCCCCCAGCTGATTTCACCATCCAGACAGCTTGGCAAGAGGAATGGGAGACCAAGGAGGTCCCAAACAAACACCTGGTGACAAACCCCAACCAACAGGTCCCGGGCACCAACCTCCCAAGGAGACAGTGGTCTACACTCAATCGCTTCAGGGCTTGACATGGCCCCTGCTTGGCCAGCCTTCACAGATGGGGCAGTAGCCCTAGCCCACTGTGCGCATGTGGAGAGGAGCAAACAATGGAACACATTATACAGGCTTGCCCGCTCCAAAGACTGGAAGGAGGATTACACACCCTCCATACAGCAAACCAGGAGGCAACTGCTTGGCTTGAGGACTTTGCATTTGCTAAATAAATAAATAATTGCCATCACTCTATATACACTAGTGCATGCCCATAGAAACCAAGTATAAGCAAGTATTTCTGCATGCCTGTAGAATGCAGGTGTAAGCAAGCATGTCACTCTACTATGGTGTCTATATGACCTCACAGACATCATGTAGAGATCACAGGAACATCAGTCCTATGGGCTATATGACGTCATATAGACATCATGTAGAGTATGTATGTGTAGACATCATAGGACCATCATAGGCAGTCCTATGATCTTTTAGCGAGTCCTATGATCGTGATAGACACAGAAATTTCTTATAGAGTGATAATTCAAGAAATTTCTGTGTGTGTCTGTCACGACCATAGGACTCGCTAAAAGATCACAGGACCACCTATGATGTTCCTATGATGTCTACATGATGTCTACATGACATCATATAGACACTGTCATGACCACAGGACTTGCCAAAAGATCATAGGATCGCCTATGATGTTCCTATGATCGCTACATGATGTCCTATGATGTTCCTATGTATAGTGTGTGGAAAAAAAAATTCTGTCCTTGAACTGCATCACTCACAATCATAGGACTTGCTATGACATCAAAGTTCTTCTTCTTTTAGATTTGATTGGCAGTTGCCAACCAGCTTACAGGTGCATTCCCGCCACATACTTCACTCTGTCGTCATCACTCTTTGTCCAAAGGCAGGCATCACTCACGCTCACTCAATCATAGGACACCAAAGATCAAAAGCAGGCATCACTCAAGATCACAGGACTCGCTATGACATCAAAGATCAAATGCAGGCATCATAGGATTCGCCATGACATCAAAGATCATAGAAGTCGTTATGATGTCAGATCAAAGGCAGTCATCCCTCACGATCAAAGGATTCGCTATGACATCAAAGATCATAGGACTCGCTATGACACCAAAGATCAAAGCCAGGCATCACTAAACGAGTGCTGACGTGCTTGCTTACACCTGCTTTGTATGGGCATGCAGAAATACTTGCTTACACTTGGTTTCTACGGGCATGCACAGGTATGCACTAGTAATAATAATAACTAGTGCCTACCTGTGCATGCCTGTTCATTCCTGTAGAAACCAAGTATAAGCAAGTATTTCTGCATGCCCGTAGAAAGCAGGTGTAAGCAAGAACGTCACCACTCGTTCAGTGATGCCTGCCTTTGATCTCTGAAGACGTCATAGTGAGTCCTATGATCTTTGATGACGTCATAGCGAGTCCTATGATTGTGAGTGAGGCCTGCCTTTGATCTTTGATGATGTCATATAGTGAGTCCTATGATCTCTGATGTCAGCGCGAGTCCTATGATCTACAATGACGGCACAGCGAGTCCTATGCTGCCTGAGATCATAGGAAATCATGGAGACATCATAGGAACGTCATAGGCGGTCCTATGATCGTTTAGCGAGTCCTATGATCGTGACACACTGCCAGATTTATAATAGACGGTCAATTGTATTGACTATACATTGGGGCTGGGAAATTCCAAATCAACACCATGGTTTATTGAATCTTTCAGGTCTGTTTCGTTTTTGTTTTCCCCTCCTCTCTTCTCCATTACAGTTTACTGACAAGTTTCATAATTATTAAGCAATATTACACAACAGTATCCCAGCATCTTTAGGCGAGAGGCAGGGTACACCCTGGACAGATCGCCAGTCCATCGCAGGGCCACTGCCCGTGACCCGAAAAGGATTAAGCGCAAGAAGATGGATGGATACACAACAGTGCAGTCATACCATTCATTGTTTGATGCAGCAAAGTTCAGCCGCCACCTCCTCCACCCGTCACCTCCCGTTCTTGTCTTCCTGTACCGGCGTCCTATGTCCCGCCCTTCCTTAATTCTGATTAGCTGCTTAGAAAGGTCATTGGCCACAGTTACATGAGCAAAATTTCTACAATCCGATTACAATTCAGTTCAGAATTTTACTGTTTACATGGATCCTGAAAAAGCTGATCCGATTAGGACGTGCGTTTCCATGTGTCACACATTTGAATGGAATAAATCCTTTTGACATGCGCAGGTGGACATGTCGACATTCCGAGAATAGTAGAAGAAGCAGCAACTTCCAGTGTTAGCAAGCCTCGCTTCGTGTCGAAATTGACCTGTATTGTGTTATTCAGACTGTACTTTTGTTTCTGCTGGTCTCCGTAGTGAAGCTACAAGTACATACTTCTGCATATGACGGACAGAGGGAGACAGCAGGACGATACAGACCAGTTTTGTTTTACTCCCGCTATGTTTTCCGCTAGCTCCTGCTAAGGCGGAAATAAGTCACGTTGATGTGCGGCTGGTGTACAGACATGCACAGTAAACATATTTTCTGCCCTATGTTCAGAATAAGTGTTTTCATGCGAACCATTCAGATTAACAGTCGGCATAATCCACCCCCTCAATTGGAATGAAATTTATATTCAGACTGGTGTGTTTACACGAAGCATTTTTATTCCAATCAGGCTTTTAATCTGGTTACTTGTGTCCATGTAAACATAGCTATTGATGAGCACAACTGTACAGTACTCTGATAAGTTGAACTTTTTTCAGCCCTGAGCACAGCGACAAAAAGTGGACACTGCTCAAAGTGGTAAATGCTGGACTACATGGAGAATGAACAGAAAATAGTTGCCCACAGCAGAAAAATAAGAGTTTGGTGGACAAGCCCCCCCCCCCCCCCCCAATACTTATTCTGCAGTGTTTGGCTTCCGAGTTGCCGAGGCACGTGGCCCTATGGCATGACCATGCATGCATGTGTCTGAGTGGACACGTCTTAAAGGGGCAGTACATGAAAAGCGCCAGATTAATTCAGAGTTTTCGATCACGTGAGTTTCGGTGGGGTCGAATAAGATCACCAGCCACGTTAGGGGGATAATCACAGAGCAATGGAACACAAAAAGTGAAAATGTCCGAAATTTATTATTAAACTCTTAATAGTGACAGACAGCAGTAGGACGACAAATTAGTTTTAATTGGGAAGCAGGCCCCTTTGTCATTCCAAAGCAAAACTGGCCAAAAGACATGGAGGAGTGGGCCTAGCATCACCTATCCAGACATGTACAAAGCTAAATCTATTTCTTGATTTTCACAACACTTATCATGCATGTTTAGCCACATCAGCCCATAAATTATTCAGAGCCCTCAACTTAATTTCTCCTGTTTGTTTTTCTCTGTTTTTTGATATATCTAATTTGATTTAGCATTAGCTAAAGGCTGGCTTCATTCAGCACACTCACCTGTCCAGGTGCTTTCAGATGAAGTTAAGACATCATTGTCTTGGTGTCTAATCGTTATCCCCTATTGTTAACAATAAGCAGCTGATTTGTAGACTCCCAGTATCTTGTAATAATCCTCAAAGCCACAGGCTAATTAACCCGTGTTCTGACATTTTGGCATCAGAACAGCAAAATTTGGGTTACTTGTCATTTTCTTCAGTTGTTATTCAGACAAATTAATATTTCCCAAGCGAGTGACACTCTTAATGTTGGGGAGGCCTGGATCTCGGCGTCCTTCTCGAAAAGCCTCAACTCCAGCTAAGGTTAGCTTCAGAAGCTAGCTTGTTCCAGTACAGAGTGTCCCGGCTTTGCTGGTTTTCTGCCAACAGCTTCAAGAATAAAGTCATGTTGCTTTTCTCCTCTTTGGAGCCTTCTTTCATAGGAAAGGAAACAGAAGGTGAGTATGATCCAAGTGTGGTGAACACACATCGCCCTTGGGTCTGTACAGAGTTGTAATCAGCCAGTGTTATGCCAAGAATTGAATGGAAGGAGGAAAATTATGAGGAGGAGTATGCAGGGCAACAAAAAAATAATTCTCTCCCTCTCTCTTAGGGAACGTTTTGTGCTCTGTGGGTCGGGGGGGATGACTTGTGCTTGCACTTTTGAGATGTGACACACTTGGGGCTGTGATTTTTTGGTGTTCTTGCATTATTGAATTGCACAATAAAGCCTATTTTAAAAGTCAAAGTCTCTCTCTCTCTCATGGACTGTAGGGAACGTTTTGTGGGTCAGGGGGATGAGTTGTGTTTGCACCTTTGAGATGTGACACACTTGGGGCCGTGATATTTGTGTTCTTGCATTTTTGAATTGTACAATAAAGCCTTTTTGTCAAAGTCTCTCTCTCCCTCTTTCTACTGCTGGCCGCTTTTCCAGTTTTTGTTTTTTTGGGTGGAGGATGGCGGCCTTGGGAAAGCCACCTCCATCTATCCACCAGGGGGTGAGGATCGTTCCCCCGGACAGCGCTGTTACTGTGGAGGAGGTCCTGGAGGCTGTGGCCGAGCAGGTGGGTCCTGACGCGGTCTGCTTTGCTTCCCGAATGAATAGAGCTGTGGTTGTGTTTCTGGCAGCTGAAGACGATGTCCACACCCTGATTGTAAGCGGTGTGGTTATCCGGGAAACGTATGTACAGGTGTCCCCCTTATCTGTCCCATCAACGAGAATCACCGTCTCAGGTGTTCCACCTTTCATCACTGACGAGCAGCTGGCGACGGAGCTCCGCAGATTTGGGAAGTTTGCGGGCCCGTTTACAACTCTGCCTTTGGGATGCAAGGCCACCAAGTTCAAACATGTGAAATCACTCAGGCGACAGGTGTTCATGTTTCTCGACTCGCCCACTCAGACTCTGGAAGTCTCCTTCAGGGTCAAGCACGGGGACGGATCTTACATGGTGTATGCGAGCTCGGGACAGATGAAGTGTTTTGAATGTGGAGACGTGGGCCATAAACGGTTCGCTTGTCCACACAGGCAGCGGGCGGAGGGCCCTGATGGGGCTGCGGATGGTGCCGGCGGCGAGCCCACCGCTCACGCCGCAGCTGCGGACGGTGGCGCGGCCTCCGCTCCCGCTACCCCTGCTCCGGAGCCTGCCGCTGTGTCTGTGGACGGCCCGTCTGTGCCGCCCGCGGCCCAGCTTGCGGCCGGGAGCGTGGATGGCGATGGCACCAAAAAGGTTACTGATGGTGCGTCACAATCATCTCACTGTGACATCAGCGGCTGTGCCTCCGCCAGCTGCTGCCGCTTCGGAGGAGGGGACGGAGCCCCGACCTGATGGTGCGTCAGAATCTCGCTGTGTGACATCAGCGGCTGTGTGACATCAGCGGCTGTGTGACATCAGCGGCTGTGTGACATCAGCGGCTGTGCTTCCGGAGGCTGCTACCGTTACACAGCGGGGGATGGAACAGCGACAGTCAGCTGCTGAGGGTGGCGTCCAGGAAAATGTGGCCCATGGTGAATCCACTGACCCGGGAGAACCAAGCAGTCAGCTGAGTGGTGCCGACGAGGAAATGGAATCTGAGAACGACACTGTGTCTAATGCTGAGTCTATTGAGGCAAAATGCAGTACAAACACGAGTTTGTATTCACTGGAAGAAATAAATGCATTTCTGGATGAAACCTATAACAAAGCCATTAGGGTCGCCGACTACTTCAGTGACACTGATAAATTCATTAAGTCTGTGGATGTGCTAAGAAGGCAGGTTGGTGTTGACCTCCTGGATGAAAGGAAGCGTTATCGCCTCAAGAAACACCTGACAGCCCTGCGTAAAGCAGCAGGGGGAACGCCGGTCAAGCGCGCCCGACAGGAGGAATAAATGGCGGTCGTTCCGCGGCCTGTTTTACACATTTTTGGGATATTTTTTGATCAGACTTGTATATGACGTTTAATTGACTGTAATTGACTTGTCACGGAACTGGATCTTTACCTGCAGGGCATGGACGCCCCACAGTTTTCTTTCTACACTCTGGACGAGCCTGCTGCACTGTTGACTTGCTTGAAAAACCCACATGGTCTAAGGACTCCAATCCTTCTGAGATGGGGAAACTGTCTCCGAGATGTGCAACGGAACTGGCGGGGGCCTCTGGCTCGTCTCTGCACGGACTACGGGGAGGACTCACACTACTGCCACTGCGGAATAGGTGGACTGCAAGGAATGCTCTGTGTTGTGTGTGTGGGGGGGGGGGGGGGACACTTCAGTTTGCACTTTTTCCAATGTGACACACTTGGTGGGTGTCAGTGATCAGTGTGTTTTTTGTTCCTCTAGGGAGACTGTTTTTCATTGTTTTATTGAATGTCAGCGCCTGAGTGGCCTCTTTGAACTTCTCACAAAACTTTTTCATATTTTTAAGGAAGTTTTCTCTAAGCAGGTTTTCATTTGTGGTTTTATGTACAATCGTCGTTTTAAGCAGAAGTGTCAACTACTGAACTTTGTTTTAGGGCAGGCAAAGTTGGCTATCTATGTAAGCCGGAGAAGAAAACTTGAAAATGTTGAGAATGATGTTGATGTCAAAATTTTATTTGTGAGGCTACTTAAAGCCAGAATCAGGCTGGACTTTCAGTTTTTTATGGGGAATGGGGGATGTGGAAGGTTTCAGGACCCTCTGGTCCCTGGAGAATGTCCTCTGTTCAGTTCATGATGGACAGCTTTTTTGGGGGGGGATTAATTTTCTGTGTAACATAGCATGATATAGAAATTGTATTGACTGATGGACAAGTGTGTTTATTAAATCTCTCTCTCTCTCTCTCTCTCTCTCTCTCTCTCTCTCTCTCTCTCTCTGCGTGGGCGTTTGTGGGAGCAGGGGTGTGGAGTGGTGTCGAGTGAGTACTTTAAACTTTGTATTTTCTAACTTTTTCTCTATCTTGTGTGTTTGAGGTGTGTGTGTTTAATATAGTGGGTTGAGTGTGTGTGTGCTGGGGTGTGAGTGTTGGAGTGGGTGTGTTGGGGAACGGTAGCTTCTGCTGCCGGTTTTTCCCGGCCGGCATCATGCCGGTGATTGATGGTGGTGTGGAGTTTGAGCGCTTAACCCGGCGTCATGGTGTGAGAATCCTCCCGACAGCTCCCTGTTCTGTGGAGGAGGCCAGCCTCGCTGTAGGACAGGTGGTTGGGCATGGCAGCATAAAATCAGCATCGAGGATGAACAGCGCAATTGTGATCTTTCTGGATTCGACTGAGAAAGCTGATCAGGTGGTGGCACAGGGAGTGGTCATAGGTGACACTTTTACTCCCGTTTTACCGCTGGCGAACCCGTCTAGGAGGATCACCATCTCAAACGCTCCTCCTTTCGTTAAAAATGATCAGCTGATTAGAGAGTTGTCCCGTTTTGGCCAGGTTGTGTCCCCTATCAGAATGGTCTCTCTGGGTAGTAAATCACCCCTGCTGAAGCATGTTGTATGTCATAGGAGGCAGTGTTTCATGGTGTTGAAAGACAGCTCTGCTGAACTGAATGTGTCTTTTAATTTCAGGATTGACGGCTTTAGCTACTTGGTGTTTGCAACATCTGAAACCATGAAGTGTTTTGCGTGTGGCACAGAAGGCCATCTTATTAGGTCATGTCCTGAAAAGGCGAACACAAAGAGCACTGGCGGTAAGAAAGGTGACGCCGCTGTTTCTGGTGGTCCGGAGGGTAGCGCTACATGTGGTGCGGCGGATGCCGCTGCGGCGCCCGCTTCTGCTGGGGCGGTCGCGTCCGCATCCGCGTCCGCTTCTACTTCTGCGGGGGCGTCCGCTTCTACTTCTGCGGGGGCGTCCGCTTCTACTTCTGCGGGGGCGTCCGCGTCCGCATCCGCGTCCGCTTCTACTTCTGCGGGGGCGTCCGCGTCCGCCTCTGCTGGGGTGGCCGCGGCGGGCGCGGTAGTTGCCCCCCCAAACAGTGATGGTGGGGAATTTGTCTGGCGGCAGCTCTGATCATTGTGACGAGCCCGTCGCCCGGGGTAAACAGGTGGAGGGTGTAAGTAAAAGTGCAGTTAAACGAAGGAACGTAAATGAACAGACTTTGCAGGCGGGGGAGGAGCGGTTTGAGGCTGTAGGGGACACACAGAGCAAACACTGCATGACAAACGTTGCAGTTCATGAAGAAATGCAGGAATGTAGTTTTGCTGAAGAGGATCCTTTTAAAGCTGCACAAAAAAGAAAAAGTGCTGAAAACTTACAGAGCTCTGCTAAATCTAGTAGGGTTGGGAAGTTAGATTTACTAGATGAGAGCGTCTCTGACGAAAGTGGAGCTGAGTCTGAAATGATGCAGACGCAGACGCAGGAGGAGCAAAGCTCCTATTGTTTTTCCAAAATTAGGCAATTTCTCCAGGTGACCAAGGGGTGCAGAGCTGTGAAAGTGGAAAATTACTTTCCAGATCTGGAGTTATTTGTGGCATCAGCTCGCAAGCTGATGAAACTGAATGATGGGAATGAGACTTTTACTGATCAGGAAATTTTTCGTTTAAAGAAACTGGTTGTCAAACTGAAATCACAAATTACTAACAGTCATGTTGACTCTTAGTTTGTTTCTTCCCTTTTATGCTATGTGTGTTTTTTTTACTGTACCCTATTTTTATCCTTTTTAATGCCCCACCTTAGAATTGGCACTCTTAATATTAATGGGGCCAGGGATGATGTAAAAAGGGCCTCTTTATACAAGCTTTTTAATTTAAAGAAACTTGACGTGCTGATGGTCCAGGAGACTCACAGCACTGTGGACATTGAGAGCCATTGGAGAAAAGAGTGGGATGGCTGCATTTTTTTTAGCCACAAATCCAGTAGCAGTGGGGGGGTGGCTGTACTTTTCTCTAGGGGTTGTGTGCCTGTCTCTTATGAGGTAGAAGAGGTGGTGAGAGGTCATTTCCTCTTATTAAAGGTACAGTTTGAAAACGTGAACTTCGTTTTTATAAACGTGTATGTGCCAACACAGAGAGCAGAGAGGATCAGGGTCTTTGACGTGCTTTTGGATACGGTTAAGTCCTGTGATCCAAATAGTTTTTTATTTCTGGGGGGTGATTTTAACTGTACATTAAACCACAGACTAGACAGGAACCATCAGGAGCCTCACCCTGCTTCTGCCAATAGGCTGAGAGAACTGGTGAAAACACATGAAATGGCCGATGTGTGGAGATCACATCATGGGGACCAGAGGCAGTACACTTGGAGCCATGTCAAAGATAACCTTTTATCTATAGCTAGGTTAGACCGTTTTTATGGTTTTAAACATCAAATGAGTGTTTTTAAAAATAGTTGTATCTGTCCTGTTGGTTTCACTGATCACTGCCTGCTGTTTTGTTCTGTGTTTATTGAAAATGTAAAGTGTAAGAGTGCTTTTTGGCATTTTAACAATACACTTTTAAATGATGTGTTTTTTAAAGAGGTTTTTCATGATGTTTGGAAGTCGCACAGGGAACAAAAACCCTCTTTTAGTTCTCTCCAATTGTGGTGGGATTTTGGTAAGGCCCAGATAAAACAACTCTGCCAACAGTACACTCAAAATGTCACTCGTAGCTTGACCCAATCCTTGAAAGTTCTGGAGACTGAGGTGGTAGAACTAGAGGAGTTGCTCAGTTCTACAGGAAAACAGGAGCACTTAGAGGCTCTCAAGTCAAAAAGGTCAGCCTTGGCTAGCTTGCTAGGGGTCACCGCACAGGGTGCTCTGGTCCGCTCACGCTACATGGATGTAGCTCTGATGGACTCGCCCTCCCAGTACTTTTTTGGACTGGAGGGGAAAAATGGACAGAGAAAGCTCATTCACTCCTTGTTGGGCGATGACGGGAGAACAATCTCCACAGCAGCAGAGATCAGGAAACACGCTGCTAGCTTTTACAGTAAATTGTTTAGAGCAGAGTGGAGGGAGGACACGGCACTGGGCCAGGTTTTCCTTGATGGTCTTCCAGTGCTCTCAGAGGACCTTGTTGCCGGCTTGGATGCTCCACTGTCTCTGTCTGAGCTGCATACAGCGCTAATGAGCCTCCAGAATGGAAAATCACCAGGCATAGATGGTCTCTCTGTGGACTTTTTTAAGGAATTCTGGCCCCTGCTTGGTCCAGACCTGCTGGAGGTTCTCCAAGATAGCTTGGAAAGGGGGACCCTACCCACGACCTGCAGGAGGGCCATCATCACACTGTTGCCGAAAAAGGGGGACCTCCAGAGCCTAAAGAACTGGAGGCCAGTCTCTCTGCTCTGCACAGACTACAAGATTCTCTCAAAAGCTCTGGCCCGAAGACTGAGAAAGGTGATGAGCGAGCTCATTCATGTAGACCAGACTTACTGTGTGCCTGGCAGGCTGATTAGTGACAACGTCACTTTAATTCGGGATATTTTGGAGGTCTCTGGTTCATTGGCGGTAGAAACTGGTTTGATTTCAATTGACCAGGAAAAGGCGTTTGATCGGGTTGAACACCAATATTTATGGACAGTTTTAACAGCTTTTGGGTTCAGCCCAGGCTTCATAGCCAGGATACGGGTCTTGTACAGTGACATTGAGAGTGTGCTGAAGATAAATGGGGGCCTGTCTGCCCCTTTAAAAGTCCAGAGGGGGGTTCGGCAGGGCTGCCCTCTCTCAGGGATGCTGTACTCCCTCGCCATAGAGCCTTTGCTTCACTGCCTGAGAAGGGATCTATCAGGAGTTACTTTTCCTGGCTGTGACACCACGTTCAAGCTGTCGGCCTATGCAGATGATGTAGTCATTCTGCTAAACAAGCAGAGTGACATTGACGTTCTGGTTAGGAGTGTCAATCTTTTTGGCCAACTTTCCTCTGCAAAGATAAACTGGGGAAAAAGCGAGGCTCTGATGGTGGGGGAGAAACTAGAAAATCAGCTTACGCTGCCGGGTGGGTTGATTTGGAAAAAAGGAGGTTTTAAGTATCTTGGCGTCTTTATTGGAAATCAGCAGTTTGAGCAAAAAAATTGGGATGGGGTCATAGAGAAGATTAACGGGAGACTAAACAAGTGGAAGTGGCTAATGCCAAGAATATCTTTTAGAGGAAGAGTGCTCATTTTAAATAATCTTGTTTCCTCATCCCTGTGGCACCGCCTCATGTGCATGGACCCCCCTGCTGGTTTGTTGTCCAAAATTCAGTCTGTTTTGGTGGACTTTTTTTGGGGGGGTGGACTCCACTGGGTTCCTCAAGCCCTGTTATTTCTTCCCAAAGAGGAGGGGGGGCAAGGAGTGATTCATTTAGCTAGTAGAGGTGCTGCTTTTAGACTGACTTTCATACAGAGACTGCTGACGGGCCCCCAGGACCTGGTATGGAGGCCTTTGGCCTGTGTTATTTTACAGAGAGTCCTTGGGCTTGGGCTAGACCTCCCTGTGTTTTTAATGGATTTTACCCAGTTTTTACCGCAGTCTCTTTTCAGTGTGGATTCTTTTTAAAAAACAAAGAGGGCCATGCGATTCCCTCTACTGGTTGTTGAGGGAGCCGCTGGTTTTTGGTGGTCACCTTGGTGTCCTGCCGGGAGTTGGAAGGACCTTCCTTGATAGGCTGTGTTCCAGGAACATTCTCACTCTGAAGCAAGTGGTGGAACTGGCTGGTCCTGGCCTCAACAACGCCTCAGCTTTAGCAGCTCATCTTGGTGTCAGGTCAAATCGTTTCATCGATGGTCTTCTTGCACACTGGAAACAGGAGCTTCATGGACTTGAGCACTCCCTACTCTTGGACTTTAGCAATGGCACGCTGCAGCCAGAAAGCACTGACCCCTTTCCCTCTCTCACGCTCTATATGGACTTTGACGTCGCTCCTTGCTCCTTACTGGCATTCTGTGCTCCCACTGGTGTGGACTTTGGAGGAGCCAGTGGTAAGGCACTCTACAGACTGGTGGTGATGGCACTCAACAAGGACCGATTGAACACCTGTGTGGACACTCCTTGGAGAGCCTATTTTAAACTAGGAAAAGGGCATCGGCCTGCCTGGAGGGCTCTTTACAAAGCCCCTCTCCCTAAGAGACATGGAGACTTACAGTGGAGGGTCCTGCATGGTATTATAGCTGTCAATGCTTTTGTTTCTGTGATTAACAGCAGTGTCAGTGATCAGTGTGTTTTTTGTTCCTCTAGGGAGACTGTTTTTCATTGTTTTATTGAATGTCAGCGCCTGAGTGGCCTCTTTGAACTTCTCACAAAACTTTTTCATATTTTTAAGGAAGTTTTCTCTAAGCAGGTTTTCATTTGTGGTTTTATGTACAATCGTCGTTTTAAGCAGAAGTGTCAACTACTGAACTTTGTTTTAGGGCAGGCAAAGTTGACTATCTATTAGGGATGGGCATTCGGTGAAATTTTCTTCACCGATCGTCGGGAGAATTAATGATTAATAATCGGTTAATCATTAACATTTTTAGGTACGCAACAAGGCAGGTAGACTACATTAGCCGCACAACTCAAATCCACTTCTCTCTCTCTCAAATCCCTCTCTCTGTTCGCTGTTCTCGGGTTGGCTCGGCTCGGGAATCTCGCAAGCTGATTGGCCGAGACGTTTCACCCCGCAAGCTGATTGGCCGAGACGTTTTACCCAGCTTCTGTCCCTGCCGAGCGGCCACCCAACAAACGAAGACCGCATTCATTGCTCTATCGCTCGTGTTACTTAGTCTAGCCGCGCGGAACTTTTTGCTGTTCTCTTGTGCCATTTTGTGCAAAATAGTCTTCCCGTCGAGCCACTACGCCGCCTCCTGCAGCTTCCCTCGACGATCCTGCGCCTCTAGCACCTGAGGAGCAGTAAAGCTCATTAACCTGTGCAGTAAATCATTTTCATCTTGAGTTACGCATCTTGTTATAAGAATAAAAGAGTTCTAAAAACATATTTATGTACACTTTATTTACATCTACGTATGTATGTACACTTACACACACGTGTGTGTGCATCTTCTACCGAATCTTCATGACCTTCTCAATAAAGTTTCTGAAAAAAAAAAAAAAGAATCTTCACCGACCGCCATTACTCAGCGCGCAACCACTGTTGGCGGTTTCTTTGCGTAATAAGGGTGTTCCATGGACCCTGTCGATGAGGTATATTTGTATGCTGCATTGCAGTGATTGCAGTACACCTGGTCATTTTTTAAATTGAAATGGTCCCACGCAACACTTCGCCGTAACCGCTTCATGATTTGGCGACTGCCCTACGGAAGCGCGCATGTATCAACTGAGGCACGCCAGGGTACGGCGATGGTGTAATGTTGCCCCCTGGTGCCCAAATTTTGCCATTGCATTGTTTGAGGACGGCCGTGCACTAGGCCTAATAACCTCGGATTGTTTAAAAAAAAAACAAAAAAAAAAAAAAACGGTTTGTCGACGAAAATGAACTTCCTCGGTGAAATTCTTAATGATCAATTATCGGTTAATCGGTAAATTATGCCCATCCCTACTATCTATGTAAGCCGGAGAAGAAAACTTGAAAATGTTGAGAATGATGTTGATGTCAAAATTTTATTTGTGAGGCTACTTAAAGCCAGAATCAGGCTGGACTTTCAGTTTTTTATGGGGAATGGGGATGTGGAAGGTTTCAGGACCCTCTGGTCCCTGGAGAATGTCCTCTGCTCAGTTCGTGATGGACAGCTTTTTTTGGGGCGTTTTTGGGGGGAATAATTTTCTGTGTAATATAGCATGACATAGAAATTGTATTGACTGATGGACAAGTGGTTTTATTAAAGATCTTTAAAAAAAAAAAAAATCTCGAAGGAGGGAAGAAATGGGGAACTCCGTGGTCTATTGGGACTTTTTTTTCGCTTTTCCATCGCTGCCCGCATAATACATTCTTGTTTTTGGGGGAGGAGGATGGCGACCTTGGAAATGCCACCTCCATCTATCCGCCAGGGGGTGCGGATTGTTCCCCCGGACGACACTGTTACTGTGAAGGGGGTCCTTTTGGCTGTGCGGGCCCAGGTGGGCCCTGCTGCGATCCGCTATGCGTCCAGGATGAATAGGGCTGTAGTTGCGTTTCTGGCTACTGAGGAGGATGTCCACGCTCTGGTTGCAAGCGGTATTGTAATCGGGGACGTGTATGTGCAGGTGTTCCCCTTAGCAGTTCCATCAACGCTTGTCACCGTCTCGGGTGTTCCACCTTTCATCACTGACGAGCAGTTGGCGGCGGAGCTCCGCAGATTCGGAAAGTTTGCGGGCCCGTTTAAACACGTCAGTTTGGGAATCAGGGAAGCCGACTTAGACCATGTGAGATCACTCAGGCGACAGGTGTTCATGTTTCTAGACTCGCCCAGTCAGACTCTGGAAGTGTCCTTCCGGGTCAAACACGGGGACGGCTACTATATGGTGTATGCGAGCGCGGGACAAATGAAGTATTTTGAGTGTGGCGATGTGGGCCATAAACGTCTCGCCTGCCCGCACAGGCGCCCGGCGGGGGGCTCTGGTGGGGCCGCGGCTGGGGCAGTCGGTGAGCCTTCCGCTCGCGGCACTGCTGCGGACGGTGTGGCGGGGGATTCCGCCGCGGCGGAGCCCGGCGAAGCCACACAGCCTGCCGGCGGGGCCTCTGCTGCGCCTGCCGCGACTGCGGACGGCGTTGCGGGGCCTTCCGCCGCTCGTGCTCCGGGGCCTGCCGCTGTGCCTGTGGACAGTCGGCCTGCGGCGCGGCGTGACTGGCGATGGTGCACAAGCGGTCCATGACGTGGACTCAGCATTGCGCTGTGTGACATCAGCGGCTGTGTTTCCGCAGCCTGCTGCAACATCACAGCAGCAGGCGGAAAAACGCCGGTTGGCAGATATAGGCGCCGCCCCGGGCCACGTGACTGATGAAGGATCAGCTGCAACAGCTGACGTGCCGGCTGTATCTGACAGTCAGCGCGTGACTGATGAAGGATCAGCTGCACAAGCTGACGTGCCGGCTGAATCTAACAGTCAGCCCATGACTGCTGAAGGATCAGCTGCACCAGCTGACGTGCCAGCTGAATCTGACAGTCAGCAGAGTTGTTCTGCTGAGGGAATGGAGTGTGGAACTGACGCAGAGTCTGCTAAAAATGAGTCTATTGGGGCTAATGGCGATGCCAATGCGCATGTGTATTCACTAGACGAAATAAATGCTTTCCTGGATGGGACCTATAATAATATGGCCGTTAACGTTGCAGATTACTTCAGTGACACTGACAAATTTATTCGGTCTGTTAATGTACTGAGGAAGTTGGTTGGTGTTGACCTCCTGGATGAAAGAAAACGCTACCGCCTGAAGAAGCACCTCGCAGCCCTGCGTAAATCAGCAGGGGGACAAAAGGCCAAACGCGCAAAGACAGAATGATTTCCATGGCAAAGCACAGTGCACCTCACAAATATCGCCATAATGCAGAAAATACAATTAGGGACCTTAAACATAAATGGTGGGAGGGGTAATCATAAAAGGGGATTCGTTAGTGACCTGTTCAAACGGAAGGGTCTCACCATTTTGTTTTTGCAGGAAACTCATACCACTTCGGCGGATGAAGTCGACTGGGGCTTGTGGTGGAAAGGCCCATTTTCACTCAGTCACGGCACCAATCTAAGCGCGGGAGTGGCCATTTTGTTTGGGGAATCAGCAAATGCACAAATTTTATCGGTGGTGGAGATAGTGAGGGGCAGGCTGCTTCTAGTTAGGGCGCAAGTGGGGGATTCCGTGTTTTGCCTGGTTAATGTTTACGCGCCAAACCACGGCGCGGACAGGGTTGCTTTTTTCAATACAATGACTACTGAAATGCAGCGCTATCACCAAGACCAACTTGTTGTGGCTGGTGATTTCAACTGTACCTTGGACTTCACTGTAGATCGCACTAATGCAGAACCACATCTGCAATCTTCTAGATGCTTGGAAAATTTCACTGTGCAGTTAGACTTAGTGGACACGTGGAGGTTGAAAAATGCCAATGCGAGACGGTATACCTGGGTCAGGGTCACTGACGGGGTTGTCAGTGCTGCTAGATTAGACAGGATATATGTTTCTAGAACCTGTAGCCCCGGCCTCCTTCACAGTAACATAAGTCCCGTCGGTTTCACGGATCATCACCTGGCTACTGCGGTGTTAGTGAACTCACCAGGGAAACGGGCAAAGTCATATTGGCACTTCAATAACAAGCTCCTACAAGACAATGCTTTTTGTCAGTATTTTGTGTGCTTCTGGGAACACTGGAGGACCACGAAAGCTCGTTTTGGTTCCCTCGAACAGTGGTGGGACGTTGGCAAAGTGCAAATTCGCCTTTTTTGTCAATGGTACGCTGCGTACTCAACTGCCATTATCAACGCCAAGGTCAGTGAACTGGAGGACGCCGTAAAGAGGCTGGAGGCTTGGTTACGGGTCGGGATTCTACCGCTGGTCCTTTGCTGCAGGAGAAGAGATCGGCCCTGTGCACATTCTTGCAGGGCAGAGTGGAGGGGGCGCTAGTGAGGTCGCGCTTCACTCGCCTGCAGAACATGGATGCACCAACGTCCTTCTTCTTCAATTTGGAAAAGTCTACTGCGACAAAGAAGCTGATGGCTTGCTTGACACTCCCAGATGGTCGCCTGACTACGGACCCGTCTGAGATGCGCCGCCATGCAGTGGATTACTACGGGGCCCTGTTTGCTGCGGGGATGTGTTGCAAAGAATCTCAAAATCAGCTCTTCGAGGCCCTTCCGGTGCTCGGCCAGGACGACAGGGCCGCGCTGGACTGTGCCCTGACATTGGATGAGCTGACTGTGGCTGTGAATCAGCTGGCGCTGGGACGCGCGCCTGGACTGGATGGCCTTTCTTCAGAATTTTTTAAGCATTTTTGGAATGTGGTTGGACCAGACTTCTATAACGTTCTGACGGCCTGTTACAGGGAAGGAACGTTACCTGTCTCATGTCGCCGTGCAGTGCTGTCTCTGTTGCCAAAGCAGGGGGACTTGGCCCTGCTGAAAAACTGGAGGCCTGTGGCTCTTCTTTGCACGGACTACAAGGTGCTTTCCAGGGCCCTGGCAAACAGACTGAACACTGTCTTGGGTTTGATTGTGGATAGGGATCAAACATATGTATTCCTGACCGGAACATTATGGACAATGTATTCCTCATACGTGACGTTCTCCAGCTCAGTAAATGTCATGACTTACAGTTTGGAATTGTGTCTTTGGACCAGGAAAAGGCCTTTGATAGGGTTGACCATTCCTATTTGTTTTCTACCCTGAGGGGGTTTGGTTTTGGAAATATGTTTTTGAGGTGGGTCAATCTGCTATACACTGGAGCAGAGTGTTTGGTGAAGGTGGGGGCGGGACTGAGTCGGCCAATCCCTTTACACCGGGGAATACGTCAGGGGTGTCCACTCTCGGGTCAGCTGGACAGCTTGGCTATTGAGCCTTTGCTGTGCAGGTTGCGCGCTCGGCTGGGTGGTCTGGTTCTGCTTGGGCCATCAAGCTATGGCCGCCCGACTGTCTTGTCTGCTTATGCGGATGACGTCGACGTTTTCATCACCACCAACGGGGATGTGCAGCGTCTGGTGGACACTTTGACAGTTTATGAAAGGGCATCTTCTGCACGGGTTAATTGGGCCAAGAGTGAGGGTCTATTGGTGGGCCACTGGTCGCGTCAAGCCATCCCTCGCCTGCCCGGCGGCCTTCAGTGGGGGACGGCCGGTCTCAAAGTGTTGGGGGTTTTTCTGGGTACGGAGGCCTTTGAACGAAAGAACTGGGAGGGTGTTAAGGACAAGGTGTGTGCTCGCATTTCTAAATGGAAATGGTTGCTACCACAGCTGTCATATAGGGGCAGGGTTCTGGTCGCGAATAATCTGGTTGCCTCGGCTCTCTGGCATAGGCTGGTGGCTTTGACACCGCCAAGGAGCCTCGTGGAGGACATTCAGAAGACAATCGTGGACTTCTTTTGGTCTGGTCGCCACTGGGTCCGCGCGCCAGTTCTCTACCTGCCTTTGGCCGAGGGGGGACAGGGCCTGGTGGACATACATTCCAAGATCGCCAGCTTCAGGCTTCGAACTGCACAACGACTCCTTTACGGATGCGGACCCTGCTGGATGGACACTGCTAAGCTGCTTTTGAGGAGAGTTGGTCGCTTGGGCTATGATAAGCAGCTATTCCTCGTGACACCTGGGGAGGTGGACCTTACTGGACTATCTGCTTTTTACACATCCGTTTTGCATGCATGGCGAGTCTTCAGCGTGGGCCGCTGCCGTGACGAGAAGCCGGGCATGTGGCTGTTCGAAGAACCACTGTTTTTCAATCGATTCATCGCAGCAGAGGTGCTGCAGTCTGCCAGTCTGTGGAGTTGTTTGTGGGAGGCACGCTGTACCAAGCTGGGTCATCTTATGAGGATGTCGACCACATCGATGGAGACACTGAGGCGGAGTGCAAAAATTACATCTGTCAGACTGCTGCAAAGGGTGGTGGAGGACGTGTGCGCTGCCCTGCCGCAGCCGCTTCGGGCGTTTGCGACGAACCGCACTCTTTCCAATCAATGGGATGACGACACTGCGTCCACCTTTCCTGCAATTTCCGTAACTCCGGATGTGGGGGAGTGGCAGGGAGGAGAGGATCACCTACTGACCTTCAGGATTCTTCGCCTGGGCAAGTTCCAGTTTGTCGGGACAAGGGCGGTGTATCACATCTGTGTGAAGGTTCTGAATCTGCGCACTCTGAAGGATGTCACGGAGTCGAGGTGGGCGGGTTGTTTGGGGCCAGGGGTCTCCCCAAAAGGCAGCTGGCGGTGCATGTACAAGCAACCGATTGAGAAACGCACAGCAGATCTCCAGTGGAGGATTGTGCATGGGGCAATAGCCACAAATAAATACAGGGCACACCTTGATCCGACTGTGGGGGGGGAATGTTTGTCCACTGTTTTCGTTTCAGGCCTTTTTGAGCTTTTGCGCGAGTGGTTTCGGGCTTTGGGTGAACGATTCTCTTTTGGCCTGTTCATTTACAGTCTGAAGTATAAAGTGGCAAGGAAGGCTGCCCACACTTTGATGAACTTCCTATCTGGGACTGCTAAGCTTGCCATCTGGTTCACGAGGAAAAATCGGGCAAGCAATGCTGGCAATGTGGATCCTGTGTCCACTTTCAAGGTCTTGTTGACAGTCAGACTCCGGGTGGATCTCTCTCTCTCTCTCTCTCTCTCTCTCTCTCTCTCTCTCTCTCTCTCTCTCTCTCTCTCTCTCTCTCTCTCTCTCTCTCTCTCTCTCTCTCTCTCTCTCTCTCTCTCTCTCTCTCTCTCTCTCTCTCTCTCTCTCTCTCTCTCTCTCTCTCTCTCTCTCTCTCTCTCTCTCTCTCTCTCGTCGTGAGTGCGAGCTGAGAGCGTGTGACAGCATGAGTGAATTATTTCAAACTTTTTCTCTGTTCGTGTTGAAGGTGTTTTTGGTTAAATAATCTTAAGTTTTGTTGTTTTCTGTAGCTGGGGTGGGGGTTTCTGCTGGTCAGCATGGTTTTGGAGCGAGGCTCCGGATTCGAGACGCTGACACGCCGGCATGCTGTCAAACTGACACCGGCTGTCAGCTGCTCAGTGGAGGAGTGTAGTCTGGCTGTGGGGGAGCTGGTCGGTTATGAAAGTCTTAGATCAGCTTCGAGAATGAATAGTGCCGTGGTGATTTTCCTCGATAGTGTGGAAAAAGTTAACCGGGTAGTGGAGAGCGGGATTGTGATTAAAGACACACTGGTTCCTGTTCTGTCTCTGGTGAATCCCGCAAAGAGAATTACCATCTCAAATGTCCCACCATTTTTAAAGAATGAGCTGTTGGAGAAGGAGCTGTCGAGACACGGGCAGCTTTTGTCCCCAATTAAGCACATCCCTCTCGGTTGTAAGTCCCCACGTTTAAAGCATGTCATGTCTTTTAGGCGACAGGTGCTCATGATTTTAAAGAATAGCGAGGAAAGCCTCAACCTCGTATTTAAATACCGGATTGACGGCTTTGATTATACCATCCACGTCACCTCCGATAATATGAAGTGTTTCGGCTGCAGAATGGAGGGACATTTGATTCGATCATGCCCTCAGGGAGTGGGGGGTGATCACTCGGGGGAGGCCGCTAGTGCGGCCTCGGGGCTGTCTGGCAGCGGGGCGGCTTCGCCGCCCTCCGCAGCCGGCCTATCGATCATAACTGAAACGGCAACAAAAGTTAAAGCACATCGCGGAGCTGCTGCACAGACCAACACTGCAGACAAGGGTGATATTACCGAGAGGGATCACGCTGAGGGTCAGACAGAGGAGCCAAATGAGGCCCAGGTAGATGGTGGGACTAGAAAGATGAATATAAAACCACAGCACAGGGTCAGCGAAAGACAGGAAGAGACAGCTACCAGGGTGGCTGAGTCAGTGTTGGAGGATGACACTGAATTAGATGAAGAATTATGTAAAATCTCAATCAAGCGGAAGAATTTGGAAACCAAACAGCAGAGGAGCAAAGTAAAAAGGGTTGTCAAAGACAGTTCTGAGGTTTCTCTATCTCAGCCAGATTCTTATGCTGGGTCTGAGATAGAGAGTGATGGTGAAAGTAGTGATGATGGGGCCAGTGGAGGCGGTTACCCCTTCACAGAAATACAGAAGTTTTTGCAGGACACTAAGGGGTCCAGAATGGTTAAAGTTGAAAGCTTCTTCCCCGATCTAAAACGTTTTGTTGACTCTGCTCGGGCCTACATGAAAAATAGGGGAGAGCTTGAGCAGGAAAGTTTCACTGATCAGGAGATCTACAGACTAAAAAAGCTTGTACTAAAAGTTAAGAACCAAATTGCCCAGGATGATTAGTCTTTTATCGCTCATTCTTTTTTTGTTTTTGTATTGGCTTTGCCCTCTTATATACATGTGTAGTTTTAATTTTGGCACACTCAACATCAATGGAGCAAGAGAAATGTCCAAGCGAGCGTGTGTTTTTACTCTTGCAGAATGCAAGAAAATTAATGTTCTGTTTGTTCAGGAGACTCATAGTTCTGAGGACAATGCTGCTGACTGGAGGAGGGAATTTCGGGGTGAAATTATTCTTAGTCATAAAAGCAGCAAATGTGGTGGAGTGGGTATTTTATTTTCTCGAGATTTTATTCCACTTTCTTATGACATTGATGAGATAATTGCAGGCCACATTTTAAAAGTTCGAGCTGTTTTTGAGAACGTGAAAGTTGTTTTTATAAATATGTATGCTCCAACCGTAGGCACAGAAAGATTGTGTCATCTAAAATATTTAAAAACGCCAATCAAAAATTGCAGTAATGATGACTTTTTATTTGTGGGAGGTGATTTTAATTGTACAGAAAATCCTCTTATGGATAGGAATCACCCAGAGCCACATGCTGCATCCAAAAGAGTTTTAAAAGCTAGCTAATCTAGCTACAATGCTCTGCACTGTGTGTTCATATATTCATATATTTATTCCATCCAGCTACAATGCTCTGCACTGTGTGTCTGTGTGTGTGTATATATATATTTTATAGTAATATGTACATATGTATATTAGCTGCTCTTGCTTGCTTGTTTTTTTTTTTTCTTGCCTTCTGATTGTTGCTCTGAGTGTTGCTATCCCTGTGCTGTTGCAATCCTGGAATTTCCCCTTTGTGGGACTAATAAAGGCTTATCTTATCTTATCTTATCTTAAAAGGTCTCATAGAAGCTCATGATCTGTGTGATGTGTGGAGAAATTTTCATGGTAAGGCTAGACAGTACACATGGAGCCATAGAAAGGACAATATTTTGTCCTTAGCTAGACTGGATAGGGTTTACAGTTTTAAGCACCATTTTAACATTTTTAAAAGTGCTTTTATAGTCCCTGTTGGCTTCACAGATCATTCCCTGGTTCAGTGTTGTGTTTTTATCAAGAATATAAAGTGCAGTAGTGCATACTGGCATTTTAACACGTCACTTATCGGATAACAGTTTTAAAACTGCTTTTATGTTTTTTTGGAGTAATTTTAAATTAACAAAATCAAATTTTAGTTCTTTGCAGCAGTGGTGGGATGTAGGGAAGAGCCAAATAAAGAATCTGTGCCTACAGTATACTCGCAATGTCTCTGGAGACTTGGCCAGGTCTGTCAGGGACCTGAAGAGAGAAGTAGTGGAGCTGCAGTCTTTGGCAGGCTCCACAGGAGAAAGAGGACATTTTGAGGCCCTCAATGGCAAAAAGTCTGTTTTAACTGACCTACTGGGTGTGGCTGCCAGGGGCGCTGTGGTACGCAGTAGGTTCCAGAACATCGCACTAATGGACGCTCCATCTCATTTTTTCTTTGGTCTGGAGAGGAAGAATGGTCAGAGGAGGATGATCCACTCTCTTAGCTCCGAGGACGGGCGGCCGATCCATGAGTCTGCGGAGATCCGTCGCTTTGCAGTTGCTTTCTACAAGGATCTCTTTAAGAAAGAATTTGTTGAGAATCCACATGCACTGAGTCATTTTTTGACGGACTTGCCAAAGGTGATGGCTAGCGTGAATGCGGAGCTGGAGAGCGGGATCACTCTGCAAGAACTGGCAGTGGTTGTCCAGTCTCTTCAGTGTGGAAAAGCCCCAGGGATAGATGGCCTACCAGCGGAGTTCTACAAGGCGTTCTGGTCTGAGATCTGTGAGGACTTGCTGGAAGTACTGTCTGACAGTCTGCGGAAGGGTCACCTAGCCTTAAGTTGTAGGAGAGCAGTCCTCACCCTCCTTCCCAAGAAAGGCGACTTGAAAGACATTAAAAACTGGCGTCCGGTGGCCCTCCTCTGTACCGACTACAAAATTCTCTCCAAAGTGTTGGCTACCAGACTGAGGAAGGTGATGGAGCAGGTCATACATGTAGACCAGACCTACTGTGTACCTGGTAGGTTGGTTGCAGACAACATTTTTTAAAATTTGTGATGTTTTGGACCTCTCCAGCTCATTGGTCAAAGAACTTGGTCTTATTTCAATAGACCAAGAAAAGGCGTTTGACCGAGTTGAACATCCATACCTTTGGCAGACACTAGAGGCCTTTGGTTTCAGCTCAGGGTTCATCGCCAAGATCCAGGTTTTGTATAGAGACATTGAGAGTATTCTTAAGATTAATGGTGGTTTGAGTGCTCCTTTCAAAGTTGAGAGGGGTGTCCGACAGGGCTGCCCCCTCTCAGGTATGCTGTATTCTCTTGCCATCGAGCCCCTCCTTTGTAAACTAAGGCAAGGCCTCACTGGTTTTAAAGTCCCCAACTCTGACTCTGTTTTTAAAGTGTCTGCCTATGCTGATGATGTTGTTGTTGTTTTTACAAGAAATCAAAATGATGTAGACTACCTTTTAAGAACTGTTAATCTTTTTGGTGAGTGCTCCTCAGCGAGAGTGAATTGGGGTAAGAGTGAAGCGGTTGTGGTGGGGGGGAGACCACAAAAAACTGCCCTACCCGGTGGCCTTTCGTGGACACAAGGTGGTTTTAAATATCTTGGTGTGTTTTTAGGAAATCAGACTTTTACTGAGAAAAATTGGGAGTGTTTTTTAGAAAAAGTTGAAGACTAAAAAAATGGATTCTGACAAACTTGTCCTTCAGAGGTCATGTTTTAATCATCAACAACTTGATTGCTTCAATGCTGTGGCATCGACTGTCTTGTCTGGACCCTCCACCCAATTTGCTGGCCAGAGCGCAATCTATAGTCGTGGACTTTTTCTGGGACAGTCTTCACTGGGTTCCACAGAGCATCCTGTTTTTACCGAGGGAAGAAGGTGGTCAAGGGCTCATCCATCTGGCCAGCAGGGGGGCTGTCCTTCGCCTGCAGTTCATTCAGCGACTGCTGAGTGGCCCCCTCGACCTTGTGTGGAGACCTATTGCCAGGGCTGTCCTGGCTCGCTGTGGAGGGCTTGGACTAGAGGAGTCGCTGTTTTTAATGGATTTAAGGGGCCAAAAACTCCCAGAACTTCCCCAGTTTTACCAAAGTGCTTTTAAAATCTGGGGACGTTTTCTTGCTGAAAGATTGGAGAGACTGTCTGTCCGCAGAAGAACACACTGCTATTGTTTTACACTGCGAAAACTCTGTGCGAACTGCTGATGAACCTTTTCCTTTTAGTATTTTATCTCCTGATTTTAAAGATGGTACCGGTGTGTTTTTAAACTCTGAACACATTAACATTTGTGACTCTCCTGGTAAAAAAAATTTATCGACTTTTGGTGAAAATTCTAAATGTGAATAAGTTAAAAGGTCGAGCTGATACACCATGGAGGAAACACTTGGGTTTGGGTTCAGAGGTGAGGCCTGCCTGGAGAGCACTCTATAAACCACCATTAACTAAGAAGGTTGGAGACCTACAATGGCGAGTTTTACATGGTGCTATGGCTGTAAATGCTTTTATCTCTATTTTAAACCCAAATGTTATTGAGGTTTGTCCATTTTGTCCTCAGAAAGAGACTGTGTTCCATTGTTTTCTGGACTGTAACAGACTGCAATTGTTGTTTGTTTTTTTAGGGAAGCTGTTTTATCTGTTTGGAGAAGTCTTTTCCCTGCAGATTTTTATCTTGGGTTTCCCATATAGACAGAGAAGTAAGAAAAAGAGTGAACTTTTAAATTTCATCTTGAGTCAGGCTAAAATGGCTATTTATGTTAGTAGGAAAAGAAAAATTGAACAAATGCTGGATTGTAATATAAAAGACATGCTGGTTGACATGATCAAGGCTCGAATAATGATTGATTACAATTACTATCATCTGATGCAAAATGTTGAAACTTTTGAGGCTATGTGGTGCTTTAAGCACATCCTGTGTTGTGTTAAGGAGGGGAAAATTACCTATGGTATGGTCCTGATGTAAGAAGCAAGTTTTTGTTGTAGTTTTCCTGGTTTGGTTACTTGTGTCTTTGATTTCTTGTCGGTGAGTCATTTTACTTTTCCATTGCTTCTTTGAGTTGTTGTGTTTTTCTGTTGAACTTGTGACAAAGGTGTGTTCAAAAATCAAATCTCTCTCTCAAACCCCACGTTGGTGTGCATATCGCTTTAAGAAAGTCACGTGACCGATACAGGTACTGTTTCGAACTGACACTGACGCGGCAAACTGCGTTTATAAGGAAGCGCATCCGTCAATGGGATGCATCTGCCCAAAGAATCTGATGTGGTGCGGACGGTTCATCGGCAAACTCCTCAATTATGGAGCATGAGCAGCCTCAAGCTAAAAGAAAGGTTTCCACCGTGTGGGACCATTTTGATCTCATATCGGAAAATAAGATATTTGTTTTAATGTCCTTGTTGTTTCATTCTGTTCCTCTGAACAACTTGATCTATCTGAATTCCAATTCATTTCAAAGTGACTCTTAGTTTACTATTCATATTATTTTCTGCAGGTTAAATGTCGCATTTGTTCGACCGAACTTTCATATTTAAACAAAAGCACCTCCTCAATGCTGAGGCATTATAGGGCCAGGCATGACAATGAAGTCCCAGATACACCCAGGATAGACTCAGGTATACAGCCATTCTACAACTTACTCACAGTTGCTTTATTGATAATTAATTCCTATTAATTTATTCTTTACTTCATTTTTAACCAACAAGCTTCCAGGAAGCAGATGCTGGATGAAGCTGTGCTCAATTTCATCGTGAAGGACCGCCAGCCCCTCAGCATTGTGGAGAGTGAAGGGTTCAGGCCCTTCAGCCCTCATATGTTTTGCCAACCAGAAAGGTTTGTGTGGAAATTATCTGAAGTAGTAGTTGATATATCCAGTTTATTTAATCTTTAATTTAAATATATGGATTTTCTTTTGGTTTGACTTGGTGTAATTTTCAGACCATCAAACAAATGGTAGCCAAAAAGTATGAGGAGGAACGGGAACGAGTGAAAAAGGAAGTACAGCAAGCTGTGGCAGTGAGTATAACAGCTGACATGTGGACATCTGTGAACATGGAGGCGTACTTGGCTCTTACCTGTCACTACATTAATGAGAATTTGCAGTTGTGTACATCTGTGTTGGGAGTGCAATACTTTCCCCAAAGTCACACTGCTGACAATTTGGCCCAAGTCAAAAGGGGCATGATGGAGGACTGGGCCATAACCAATAAAGTGAAGTGTCTTGTGACCGACGCAGCACCAAATATGATTGCATCCACTAGACAGCTCCAAATTCAGCACTCAATTTGCATTGCACATAGTCTCAATTTAGACGGGACCGTCTTCACAACAGCTGTCTGCACCCACTTCAGGCATGTTATTCAGCATTATTCGTTTGTTGTTGTTTGGAAATCATGTACTAAAATGCCAATTTGTTGTTTTTGTAGATAACCTTTGGCAACATCTCGACATCGAAGTGGGCAGGCAGACCACAAGTGCCACAGCTGATGCCATCCAGGAGGTGCAGAGATACCTGGCAGAGGGCAATACTGCCAGGTCCCTGGATCCTAGGAGATACTGGAACAACCAAAAGAATCTATCCAAACCTCTTTCAGCTTGCCTTACAATTTGTCTGCACTCCAGCCTCATCTGTGCCGTGTGAGCGGGTGTTTTCTACAGCTGGAGAAGCTGTCAAAAAAGCGTAACAAGTCTGAATTTCAAAACGTTGGAAAAACTTTTTTTTTGAATAAAAATTTGTAACAAGCATCCTCATTCACAACATGTTCACTTAGATTTTCACGTTATGATGCATGTTCACATTTATTGACTGTATCACTGTATTTAAAATATCAACGATATTTTAAATTAAAAGATATGAAATAATACAATATAAAATACAATGACTTAAAGTAGAACTGAACTCACCTTTTTGCCAAAAAAGTAGAATAGCAGATTAATTCCTTATTGCCCATTGTATTTTTCAATACATAAAAGAAATTTTTAGGCCGTGCGATGGCCAAGCTATAAGCCGATAAACTTTTGCCTCTGGCTGGCAGTGCCAAACAAACCGGAAGTAGTGCAGACGACGCTGCGTGACGTCACGAGTGTGACCCTTATGAAAACAACAATGGCAGATGATAGCAGTTCCAGCAGTCAAGAACACCAGAGTTTTCAGAGTGAAGAGGCATTCAGGATCGGTGACAAGACAGAGGAGGATGCAGGAGTGTCAAGTGAACAGGAAGAGAGCGAGGGAGGCATCGAACCGTACAGATTAGAGCCAGAATTTTCGGGGGATTCCGGCACCGACTCAGACCGCAGCAGTGATGGGGAGGAGAGTCGCTTATTGAATACAGAATGGTGAGTCTTTACTTTGGCATGTTTGGGGTGTCAGGATAAGGAAAATTAACAATAAAAAAGAAAGGGAAAAAAAGCCATCAGCATTTTTCCAACTTATTACAGTGATCCCTCACTTATCGTGTTTAATGGGGACCAGAACCGACCGCGAAAAGTGAAAAACCGCGAAGTAGCGTCACCCCCCCCCCCCCCCAGGGCGTCACAAGCACTATTTTGCACAAAAAGGCACAAGAGAACAGCGAAAAGTGCCACTAAGCAACATGAGTGACAAAGAACAATGAATGCGGTCTTCCTTCGCTGGGTATGGAGTTTTTGCGTAGGCTCGTAAAAATCACGTGACTCGCGGGGGTAAACATAAACACGCCGTACGTGCCGCCATTTTGGATGGCAAGAGCAGCAGTTGCACTGTGACAACCCAGGCGTAACTTGTACTGTTTAGCGATCAGAATGAGTGAGGAGAACACACAGTCACAATCTGACATAATAACATCCTATCATCCTCTTCAACAGCTGACATTATGGCCTCTGAAACTGTGTCTGCGATGTCTGTCACATTCAGTGGAGTCATTGTCAGCAGTCATAACAGCAGACAAGTGTTTTTAATCTTGCTCCCGTGCGCTCCTCTGGTGTGCTGAAATGCCTCAGTTGAACGGAGGTGACGGGTGTGGGGTAACAGCTGGAGCAATTAGCAGAACAATGACTGCCAGTAATCTGCTCAGCGGGGATGATTTGGGGGCAAACGATGAGATGATATCTTTCAAAGACGAAGGGGAGCAGGAGGAAAAAATATCGGAAAACGTGTCAGCGGAAAGGGATGTGGATGATGTGAAGTCTTGGCTGGTGAACGAGTCGGAAAACAACAGCAGCTCCTCACTCAGAGGTGAGTGAAGCGTGCTGCGTGTTTTTTTTTTTTGTTTTTTTTTGTTTTTTTTAAAGGCTCTCCACGGCGCACCGCGTTAAAACGTACCTGATTTTATGCACATGTACAATAGTTTTCTCCCCTTTCATGTGTGCATCGTAGCAAGCAGAGAGGCGCCCCCAAACCACAAAGTTTTTTTTTTTTTTTTGGTTACTTATTTGTACCCGTAGGTAGATTTGGTTTGCAGTCTGGTGACAAGCCACCGGCCGCTGCGTGCGCGAGCGCCCTAAACCCACAGTCTCATGATCCCCGTGATCCCCCGGCCGAGGGTAAAACTGTGCTGCCACAGTGCTAAACCACTGCTCCACCTTGCAGCCCGTTATGACAAAGCGAGACATTACGTCAGTGAAGGTAATTATTCAAAAATCCAACTTTTTTTTTTTTTTTTTTTTTTTGCATTTCACACCGGCCATTTAATTCCCCGCTTATCCCCTTATCAGGGGGAACAACAGGAGTACACCATTTTGCGGAGTTTGTAGATACACATGAGCTATGTGGTTTATTTCACCCTGCTGCTGCTGTTTCTTGCCATCCAAAATGGCGGCTCACTAACGGGCCAGTGCGGCACGCCCCCTGACGTCATATGCAAAAACTCCATAGGCGCTCGGCAGGGAGCGAAGCTGGGTAAAACGTCTCGGCCAATCAGCTTGCGAGATTCCCGAGCGGTGAAGAGGGGGGCGGAGAGGAGTGGAGCGGTGGTCAGAGAGGTGGATTTTGAGTTGTGCGAGCTCTCCGTGTTGATACCTGATGTTCTAATGTAGAAGGCAGGGAGACTACATTAGAACATCAGGTATCAACACGGAGAGCCCGCACAACTCAAAATCCACCTCTCTGACCACCGCTCCACTCCTCTCCGCCCACCTCTTCACCGCTCGGGAATCTCGCAAGCTGATTGGCCAAGACGTTTTACCCAGCGAAGGAAGACCGCATTCATTGTTCTTTATCGCTCATGTTGCTTAGTGGCACTTTTCGCTGTTCTCTTGTGCCTTTTTGTGCAAAATAGTGCTTGTGACGCCCTTGGGGGGACGGGGGACGCTACTTCGCAGTTTTTCACTTTTCGCGGTCGGTTCTGGTCCCCATTAAACGCGATAAGTGAGGGATCACTGTATATCTAGAAATGCATCGCTTCCCGGTCGCTTTTCCTCCCCTTTTCTTTTCTTTCGTCGCCATGACAGCTTTCCTTGGCCACTGAACAGATCTTCCCAGGTGTTGGAAGTGTTTTGTAGTCGACTATCACGACAAAATGCACCAAAAACAACCAGTGTCGACGTGCTCGCAATGGTAAACATGAGGACTGGGTCACACTCGTGACGTCACGCGGAACTCCGGCTGCACTTCAGTGGATTTGTCTGATTTTTCAGGGCGGGAAATTCAAAATCGCGATTTTCTCCAAGATTCCGGGATTTGTGGAGGGGGTGCCAATGATAAATTATCTTTATAATTGTATGTACTATCACCCAGTGCCGTTCAGTTCAGTTCTACTTTAAATTATATACTGCTCAAAAAATAAAGGGAACACTAAATAACGCATTCTAGATTTGAATGAATGAAACATTCTTATTAAATACTTTGTTCTTTACATAGTTGAATGTGCTGACAACAAAATCACACAACAGCAAATTGATTGTCAATCAGTGTTGCTTCCTAAGTGGACAGTATGATTGAGGGACAGTGTTCCCTTTACTTTTTTGAGCAGTATATTATTGTATATACTAGGTCATCAAATCAGTGTCAGTTGAGTCTGTCAACTAGGTTGTCTGTAGGGATTTTTAAGGTCCAGCAGGTGTCAGTATCAACACAGTATCAATACAGTTTGGCAATGTGTCGAAACGCATCATGACGCCTCATCTACAAATCACCATCTTAGAGCTATAGTCTGTTTCTGCATCTCATGTAATTATTCTTCTTTTAGACTTGATTGGCGCTTGATCCACTAGCCCATGATGTCTTTTAACTTAAACACCCCCCCCCCCCACTTAACAAGTCTTCAACTGCTTCCCAATGTAGCCCCTTAATGCCAAGATATTTTTCTGCTGCTTTCACAATGATTTTGATTTTTTGTTTTCTTGGAAGTCTGTGCAGTGCAGTTTTTCACATCTACTACAAATAAGACAAAATTATTTTCCTTCAAAACCAGAGTATCTTCCTTCGCTACTACCGATTGGATGGTTTAGTGAGGTCCTCGGATCGGTCCCGCTGGGATCAGCAACGGCCCTGGCGGAGCGCTGGGAAGACGATCAAACTTGACTAGCTAGAGGAAGTAAAAGTTGTAACAAGGTTTCCGTAGGTGAACCTGCGGAAGGACCATTAACGGTGGAGCGGAGAGTCGCCACCCAACCACCGAGGCCGGAGGGGCTCCCCGCCGCCCTCTGGTATGAACCTTTGACCGCCGAGGGTCTCCTTCTCCGCTCCCCCGTGTGGGGGAGGGGAGTCTCGAGGCTCTGCCAGGTTCTCTGTCCGAGTCCCTCTGCCAGGAGGGAAGGAGGAGGGCCGGCCGGCGCAGCGTCCCAGCCGCCGTCCGAGCGAGCTCCGTCTCGGCAGTCCCTCCCGGGGGCTGACGGGTGCCCATCATGGAGCTCACTGGGGGCCGGCGGTCCAGTGCGCCCGCCGCCGCAGAACTCTGACCTAAGCGTGGTGCGCAGCCTCGCCCCAGGTGTCGCGCCACGTGCCTCCGGGTACCCAACTCTCCTCCCTCCTCCAGCGGGAGCACGGGGGGGTTTAATGTCTCCTCCTCCATCCTCCCTGGCGGGGATGGAATGGAGCGCCCGGGGGTTCTGTGTTTTAATTAAAAAAAAAAAAAAAAAAAAAAAACATGGAGTGGTGGCTCAGTTGGTAGAGCATCCGCCCCACACCCAGGAGGCAGGGGTTCAAATCCCGGCCGGGTCATGCCGAAGACCATATAAAAGCGGAACTTCCTGCCGTCCAGCTTGGTGCTCAGCAATAATGGAATGGAGGAGGGAAATCTGTGGCGGTGCCTTGCATGGCAGCGGCCCTCTGATTCTATACATGGGGTGTGTGTGACCAACACTGTAGATAGGAGAGCCCTTGCTGAGATGGGCTGAACACTTTAGTACCCTGCTTAACCAGGACTCAGATGCAGACCCCACTGTTCTTGACGACTTGCCTACATTTCCTCTGATGCAAGACCTAGATCAGCCCCCAACCTTCCTGGAGGTTCCATCAGCTACCCGCTCTCTCAAAAACAACAAGTCCCCTGGTAATGACAACATCTCTGCCGAGCTGTTGAAACAAGGAGGTTACTTGTGTACAAAAGCCCTGCACAAGTACATCACCAAGGTCTGGGCCAATGACAACATCCCACAACAATGGAGAGACGCCACAATTGTCACCATTTATAAAAACATGGGTGACAAGGCTGTCTGCGGCAACAGCAGGGGTATTTCGCTCCTTGCTGTTGCTGGTAAGGTCCTGGCGAAGGTGATGCTTCACAGGCTGATCAACAATGGGCATACATATGTGCGCATGCGCACGCAGCGACCGGCAGCTGGTGAAAAAGACAGTCGTCTGTCTGTTTTTATGCACTTTAATGTGTTTTTAACAAAATTCTCTGTGTTGTTTCTGTCCTGGAATGTTTGTGGACTGTATGGCGAAGAGCTCCCTGGTTCCATCAATATGGATTTCTTCCCCATTTTTGCACTGCTGCTAATTTTCCACCAGCACTGTGTCTCTGAGGTGAGAGCGATCGGGATCATGCCGGGCAGAATACAATATTCCAGGGACATATTGCTGCATTTAAACACGGATGATGCAGCGTCTGTGATTGAGTTTTACATTTACAGTGGGGCAAAAAAGTATTTAGTCAGCCACCAATTGTGCAAGTTCTCCCACTTAAACGATGAGAGAGGTCTCCAATTTTCATCATAGGTATACCTCAACTATGAGAGACAAAATGAGGAAAAAAAAAATCCAGAAAATCAAATTGAAGGATTTTTAATGAATTAATTGGTAAATTCCTCGGTAAAATAAGTATTTGGTCACCTACAAACAAGCAAGATTTCTGGCTCTCACAGACCTGTAACAACTTCTTTGAGAGGCTCCTCTGTCCTCCACCAGTTACCTGTGTTAATGGCACCTGTTTGAACTCGTTATCAGTATAAAAGACACCTGTCCACAACCTCAAACAGTCAGACTCCAAACTCCACTATGGCCAAGACCAAAGAGCTGTCAAAGGACACCAGAAACAAAATTGTAGACCTGCACCAGGCTGGGAAGACTGAATCTGCAATAGGTAAGCAGCTTGGTGTGAAGAAATCAACTGTGGGAGCAATTATTAGAAAATGGAAGACATACAAGACCACTGATAATCTCCCTCGATCTGGGGCTCCACACAAGAGCTCACCCCATGGGGTCAAAATGATCACGAGAACGGTGAGCAAAAATCCCAGAACCACACGGGGGAACCTAGTGAATGACCTGCAGAGAGCTGGGACCAAAGTAACAAAGGCTACATCAGTAACACACTATGCCGCCAGGGACTCAAATCCTGCAGTGCCAGACGTGTCCCCCTGCTTAAGCCAGTACATGTCCAGGCCCGTCTGAAGTTTGCTAGAGAGCATTTGGATGATCCAGAAGAGGATTGGGAGAATGTCATATGGTCAGATGAAACCAAAATAGAACTTTATTGTAAAAACTCAACTTGTCGTGTTTGGAGGAGAAAGAATACTATACCTACTGTGAAGCATGGGGGTGGAAACATCATACTTTGGGGCCGTTTTTCTGCAAAGGGACCAGGACGACTGATCCGTGTAAAGGAAAGAATGAATGGGGCCATGTATCGTGAGATTTTGAGTGAAAACCTCCTTCCATCAGCAAGGGCATTGAAGATGAAACGTGGCTGGGTCTTTCAGCATGACAGTGATCCCAAACACACTGCCCGGGCAACGAAGGAGTGGCTTCGTAAGAAGCATTTCAAGGTCCTGGAGTGGCCTAGCCAGTCTCCAGATCTCAACCCCATAGAAAATCTTTGGAGGGAGTTGAAAGTCCGTGTTGCCCAGCGACAGCCCCAAAACATCACTGCTCTAGAGGAGATCTGCATGAAGGAATGGGCCAAAATACCAGCAACAGTGTGTGAAAACCTTGTGAAGACTTACAGAAAACGTTTGACCTCTGTCATTGCCAACAAAGGGTATATAACAAAGTACTGAGATGAACTTTTGGGATTGACCAAATACTTATTTTACCGAGGAATTTACCAATTAATTAATTAAAAATCCTTCAATGTGATTTTCTGGATTTTTTTTTCTTCTCATTTTGTCTCTCATACTTGAGGTATACCTATGATGAAAATTGGAGACCTCTCTCATCTTTTAAGTGGGAGAACTTGCACGATTGGTGGCTGACTAAATACTTTTTTGCCCCACTGTACTTATTTTTGTAGGATGTTACTTGGGTTCTAAATATTTTATTGGGTTTTAGACCTTTGAGTTTTTAACTTCTTTGACTAGTTTAACATTTAATATGACTCTTCTCTCTTACCTCTGGTTTTTCTCCCATCTCTGTCTTTTTATACCCTGATTGATGGAGCCTTGAGTATTTTTATCATGTTTATAGTCAATTTCATGTGTGCCTGTGTTTGTGTCTATGTTGAATGTAATGTGTGGCTTGTAAATATGGATGTCACCAGACTGCAAAACAAATCTACCTATGGGTACAAATAAAGTAACCTGAACCTGAGTCTATGCTGCAACTGCCGGACTTTATTTTGATAGACGTTCATGGACACAGCGGTGAAAAGAGAGACGGGAGAAGGAAGCGCGGAACGCGTGAAATTACACCTGAGGAAACGTCAGTTTGGTAACATTCCTCTTCCTTCTATGATTTTTGGGAACGTACAATCTCTGAGGAACAAGGTGGATGAAATTCAAGGGAATGTACGCTACCAGAAGGACTTTAAGAACTCCTGTGTCATGGTTTATACCGAGTCTTGGCTTACTGCGCATGACCGGGACGCGGACCTGTGGATTGATGGCTTTGGAGCCCCACTCCGCTCTGATCGGCAGGAAGAGGTAACGGGGGAAGTGGCAGGGGGGCGGTGTATGTTTATATATTAATAAGCAGTACTGCACATCTGTCACGGTCAGAGAGTGCATCTGTACACCCCATGTGGAGCTTCTGTCTGTGTCACTACGCCCCTTTTATCTGCCTCGCGAGTTCCCCCAACTTTTTATCACGACTGTGTACATTCACCCGAGGGCAGATACTGACTCCGCCTCCAGCACCATCTTTGATGTGGTGCAGTGGCTGCAGTCAATTTCTCCAGAGGCGCAAAACTTTATTCTTGGGGATTTTAACCATGTTTCTTTAAAGAAGACACTTAAAAACTTTTATCAGTATGTCTCCTGCCCAACCAGATGAAAAAAGACATTGGACCTGTGCTATGGATCCATAGAGAGGGCCTATAAATCACTTCCCCTTCCTCCTTTAGGATCCTCAGATCACAACTGTGTACATTTGCTGCCCACATATAAAACTGCTCTCAGAAGGGGCAAGGGGAAGTTTGGTCATGTAGCAGCGATATGCAAAGGCAGAAAACAATGTGCCAGATGCTCCGGTGAACATGAATATAGCAAGTCTGAAAGAGGAGCCAAATTAAAGTGCTGTAACTGCAGTAGTGAACATAGCTCTGCATATTGAGGTTGTGAAGCCAGCAAAAGAGCAGCAGAAATTCAGCAGATAAGTCTCCCAGGGACTAACATATGCAGAAGCTGCGAAAAAGGTGCCAGCTAAAAAAGTGGGAGTGGACTCCAACAGGGAAAGTGTGCAGACTTGCAGTGCATGCAGAAGAATTAAGGAAGATACTCTGGTTTTGAAGGAAAATAATTTTGTCTTATTTGTGGTAGATGTGAAACTGCACAGACTTCCAAGAAAACAAAAAAAAAATCAAAATCATTGTGAAAGCAGCAGAAATATCTTGCCATTAAGGGGCTACAATGGGAAGCAGTTGAAAACTTGTTAAGTGGGGGATCTTTTAAGTTCAAAGACATCATGGGCTGGTGGATCAACCGCCAATCAAGTCTAAAAGAATAATAAAGAGATGAGATGCAGATGCAAGATTAAAAAGAACACCACAAAGCTATGAGGAAAACGTCAAAGCGATGAGGACAAAGCTACGAGGAAAAACAGACAAAGAAAGTGAAGTATGTGGTGGTAATGCTCCTGTAAGCTGGTTGCCAACTGCCAATCAAATCTAAAAGAAGAACTTCCGCACCTCGGACACAGTCCACAGACAGACACACAAGAGATTTCTTGCACCAGTCCAAGGATGGATAATTTTTTCCCCACACAGAAGGAGTTGTTCAGAACTCCTTATACAAAGATATAGTTATGATTTCAGTTGTTTGCTATCTGCTAGTAACCAAGAGAAGAAGAAGAATCTAGTCAGTGGCGGTAACGCACCTGTAACTCCGGGAGTTCTCCGGTTTCCTCCCACAGGCCAAAAACATGCAGATTAGGTTAACTGGAGACTCTAAAGTGGCCCTAGGTGTGAATGGTAAAGGGATAGTGCCATAACGTGGCTGCTTCATCCATCCAGGTGGATGCCCTCAATTTCCCCTCTGGGGATCAATAAAAGTATACAAAATACAAATAAGCTGGTTGCCAACCGCCAAGCAGAAGAAGACCGCCAATGAGCACTTGAACAGAGACTGGTTTGGGTGACTGACATCTTGGCCATGGCAACTGTGTAGGGTGATGATATGGAGTGAAGTGATGATATAAAGTACGAGGAGACGAAGAAGAGTGATGTCTGAAGACAGTTGAGGTTTGACTGGACACAGCAATGATGATGAAGGACTACAGCTCCTGACCACATAGAGTGATGATATAGAGTGAAGTACGTGGTGGTAACGCACCTGTAAGACGTACCTGTAAGAAGAAGACAACTGCCAATCAGGTCTAGAAGAAGAAGTTGTTCAGAACTCCTTATACAAAGAGTGATGATAATCAAGTCAGTGGCAGTGCACCTGTGGGCTGGTTGCCAACTGCCAATCAAATCTAAAAGAAGAAGGTTGTTTGTCTGCAGTGGGTGGAGGAGGTCAGACCAGACCAGGTGGCCGTGTGCACTGACTGACTTGCAGCTTTGAAAACCATACTGACACTAAAATCTACTGGGAAAGACTTGGTGGTTGAGCTATATCGCAGTATGTTTGGGGTGCACGGGGATGGTGGAGAGGTTCAGTTTTGTTGGGGTCCTGCTCACGAAGGGTTGATGGGGAATGAGTGTGCAGACAGGTTGGCAAGGAGTGCACTTGGGAAGGAGATGGCTATACCATTGTCTCTTGGGGGAGGAAGGAGGGCAGTGGTCAAGGAAGAGGGAATTGAGCTATGGCAAAAACGATGGGATGAAGATCATAAGGGTAGATCGTATCACAAAATACAAAAATCTATTGCAATAAAGAATTATGGAGCAGCAAACAGGAGGGAAGACATCATTATGGCAAGACTCAGACTGGATCATACAGGTTTAAACGACACTACTCACCATGGGGGAATGCGAAAGTGACAAATGTAGAGAATGTGGAGTAAAAGAAAATGTCGAGCACATCTTATACTGTCACAAGTACGGAAATGAAAGACTGAAAAATGAAGTTTGAGAGGCTGGTAGGGAATGGGATTTAACTGGCATTCTGGGAACAGATGGAGAGGCACCAAGAATCATGAGAAGGGCTCTTTTCTCTTTTTTAAATAACAGGATTAAGTCATAGAATTTAGGGGTCTGGCTCAAATTACATAATGTTACACACTTGTACAGTAGGTGGCGGTATGCATCTTTCAGTTGTTTCCAACCGCCAGTAACCAAGAGAAGAAGAAGAATGCACCTGTAGAGTGGCGCTCCTTTGAGTGCGACGTAGCGTAGCTCTCCAAGTCAAGTTTTATTTAGTTTTTATATCTCTAGTGTTGTTTTTATTGTTTCAAGTGCAGCACGTTACAGCTTATGTTAAGTATGATCGAGAGACTCCTTTACAACTTAGAGCACGGCGTCACTGGGGACAAATTGATACAAATGTCCTGGACTGCTTCCCAGAGCTACAGCTCCATGCTAGAGGGCTGCTGGGTCAGGCTGCAGCAGGGGGTTTTCCTGGTGCCCCAAGGCCGACATGGAAGCGTGGAAGGCAGGGTGAAGCAGAACAAAGACTCTGTCGATTGGTTAGCAATGGATGGCTAACTCTCCCAATCATACTCTTCGCCAACATCCAGTCTCGGGTCAACAAGATGGATGACCTACTCAGTCGGATGGCTACACAGAGGTACATCAAGGATTGCTCCATTTTATGTTTCTGTGAAACATGGCTCGGACAGAGGACCCCCGACAAAGCCATAACACTGGCAGGCTACACTGTTTACAGGGCCGACCGCAGTGCTATGGAATGCGGTAAAACACGGGGAGGAGGAACAGCTATCCTCATCAAACGATCCTGGAGTACCGATAACATGGTAACATCACAGTCATGTTCTGAGATGTGGTGTATATTACTCTGAAGTGCAGGCCATTCTACTTACCCAGAGAACTGCAGTGAATCATACTTAGTACAGTGTATGTACCTCCCTCAGCTAACGAGGAAAATGCCCTTAGAGAACTGCATAACATGATTAGCAGACAGAACTTATACCCAGATGCTGCTTTTATCATCTTAGGAGATTTTAACCACTGATCTCCAGAAAAGCATCCTCAATTTCTACCAGTTTGTCAACTTCCCCACTAGAGGAAACAGCACTCTGGACAAATGCTACAGCAACATCAGAAATGCTTATACCGCTATCGCCAAGCCACATTTTGGGAAGTGTGACCACCTTGCCATCCTGCTACAGCCCACCTATACCAAAAGGCTCAGAGCTGACCCAGTCACAGTTAGGACTGTGATGAAGTGGCCTGATAATGCACTGAAAAAACTGCAGGGCTGCTTGGAGGCCACAGATATGGCCATTTTTAAGGAAGCTACAAACATACATGAATACACAGACACTGTTAGCAGCTATATTGACTGGTGCACATCCATCTGCATCCCGTCCCGGACTATTCGTGTGTTCCCTAACCAGAAGCCCTGGCTCAATGCAGATATACACAGCAAGATCAGGATGTGGTGCACAGTTTTCAAGTCAGGTAACATCACAGAGTAGGCTTGCTCGATATGAGCTCCAAAAATCCATCAGAGCAGCCAAGAGGACATATACCCAAAGACTTGAAAGTTGTTTCAGGGAAAAATAATACATGAAGTATGTGGCAGGAAGGATGCCAACAGAACTGTGACCCGAGATGGCATTTTTCCGGACAACCTCAACAGCTTTTACACCAGGTTTGATCAACACAACACAGACATCCCCTCCAAGGCCCCTTGCAACCTGGAGAAAACTGCACTTTTGGTGACACACACATACACAGGTTCTCAGAGCTCTCAGGCAGGTTAACCCTCGCAAAGCTGTGGGACCTAACCATGTGGCACCAAGAGTCCTGAAGGCATGTGCAGAGCCATTGGCAGAGGTGTACACAGACATCTTCAACATCTCCCTCTCACAGGAAACAGTCCCACACATCTTTAAGTCATCTATAATAGCACCAGTCCCTAAAAAACCAAACATTTCCACAATGAACGATCTCTGACCCGTGGCACTTACACCGGCTGTCATGAAGTGTCTGGAAAAGCTGGTTCTAAGGCACATAAACTCTATGGTTCCAGACACAGTGGACCCTCATCAGTTTGCCTACCGCCCCAACAGGTCAGTGGATGATGCGGTGGCTGTGGCACTTCACTTCACACTCCAACATTTGGACACTCACAACACATATGCACGGCTACTGTTCCTGGATTACAGCTCCGCCTTTAATATGATCAGGCCGATGAAGCTGACCGCTAAGCTGGCTGGCCTGGGAGTACCAACACCCACCCAGAATTGGATTCTGGACTTGCACACAGACAGACCACAGGTGGTGAGGATGGGAAGGAGGGTTTCTGCTGAGCTTACAGTGAGCACAGAAACCCCGCAAGGCTGCTGCCTCAGTCCAAAACTCTTCTCTCTTTACACACGACTGCACCTCTACCCATGACAACAATATCATCATCAAGTACGCCGATGACACGACCATCCTTGGCCTCATCAGGAAAGGGTACGAGTCATCATACAGGGACCTGGTTCAAAAGGTCACCGTCTATGGAGAGGATAACGACCTTGTCCTCAACATAAGCAAAACAAAAGAACTCATCGTGGATTTCAGAAGAAGAGGTCCACCTTTGCAGTTGTTCACCAACAAGGGGACTGAGGTGGAGCGGACCGACAGCCACAAGCTCCTTGGTCTTCAACTCACAGAGAGCCTCAGCTGTGCTAAAAACACTGCAACTACAGTGAAAAGAGCTCAGAGGCTGTACTTCATCAGGCAGCTGAAGAAGGCTGGACTTAAATGTCAGCCCCTCACCCAGGCCTACAGAGGACTCACTGAAAGCATCCTCACCAGCGGTATCGCAGTATAAGATACGATAAGCCTTTATTAATCCCACAATGGGGAAATTCCAGGATTGCAACAGCACAGGGATAGCAATTGATCCGCTGTTGCAAAAAGGCAGCCTACTCGTGTGGCGCCGGAAGTAGTAGTAGTATGGTACGGCAATACCACCCTGGCAGAGAGGAAAAATCTACAGCGGGTCATCAAATCTGCAGAGAGGCTCATCGGCTCCATCCTCCCTTCCATGGATATCATGTACACACAGCGCTGTAGGAGAAGGGCACAGAGCATCCTCAGGGACAAACACCACCCAGCCCACGTTCTGTTTCAGTGGGTGGACTCAGGTCACAACCACAGGCACTGCAGACCTGAGAGCATCAGCACTCGCAAGGCCCGCTTCTACAACAGCTTTTTCCCAGCTGCTGTCAGGCTAGTGGCACAGGACATTAAAGACAGTAAACATCCATAACCCATTCAGACGCTGGACAATTACCCCTTCACTGACCCTCCCTCACATACACACAACTGTCCACCCGCCCCTCACAAACATACACATCCAATACAGTCTTCCTGTCCTTTCCCACACATACTGTATACATAACTTTCCATCCATTCCGTAATACTGTGTGCAATAGCAAAACTACCTCTACACCACCTACCGCATGTGCAATAAATTAAAACTCTCAGGACATTTCTATCTCTTAGTATTGCTGTTATATAGCTTTTTAACTATAACGTACACGTGGACAAAATTGTTGGTACCCCTCTGTTATCCATCCATCCATCCATCTTCTACCGCTTTTCCGGAGGTCCGGGTCGCGGAGGCAGCAGTTCAAGCAGAGAAGCCCAGACTTCCCTCTCCCCAGCCACCTGCTCCAGCTCTTCAGAGGGGATACCAAGGCGTTCCCAGACTAGCTGGGAGACATAGTCTCTCCACCGAGTCCTGGGTCTGCCCCGGGGTCTCCTCCCAGTGGGACGTGCCTGAAACACCTCAAGTGGGAGGCGTCCAGGAGGCATCCTAATCAGATGCCCATACCACCTCAACTGACTCCTTTCAATGTGGAGGAGCAGCGGTTCTACTCTGAGCCTCTCCCGGATGACTGAGCTCCTCACCCTATCTCTGAGGGTGAGTCCAGCAATCCTACGGAGAAAGCTCATTTCAGCCGCTTGTATCCGCGATCTCATTCTTTCGGTCATTACCCAAAGCTCGTGACCATAGGTGAGAGTAGGAACGTAGATTGACTGGTAAATTTAATTCGGTAAATTTAAATTCGATTTACCAGTCGATTTACCCCTCTGTTAATGAAAGAAAAACCCACAATGATCACAGAAATAACTTGAATCTGACAAAAGTGGTAATAAAAAGTCTATGAAAATTAACCAATGAAAATCAAACAATGCTTTTGAATTGTGGTTCAACAGAATTACTTTAAAAAACAAACTCATGAAACAGGTCTGGACAAAAATGATGGTACCCCTAGAAGAGATTGAAAATAATGTGACCATAGTGACATGTTCAACCAAGATGTGTCCTCTAATTAACATCACAGGTGTCTACAAACTTGTAATCTGTCAGTCGGCCTATTTAAAGGGTGGCAAGTAGTCGCTGGGCTGTTTGGTGACATGGTGTGTATCACACTAAACATGGACCAGAGGAAGCAAAGGAGAGAGTTGTCTCAGGAGATTAGAAAGAAAATTATAGACAAGCATGTTAAAGGTAAAGGCTATAAGACCATCTTGAAGCAGCTTGATGTTCCTGTGACTACAGTTGCACATATTATTCAGAAATTTAAGATCCACGGGACTGTAGCCAACCTCCCTGGACGTGGCCGCAGGAGGAAACTTGATGAAAAATGGAAGAGACTGATAATACGAATGGTAACAAAAGAGCCCAGAACAACCTCTAAACACATTCATGATGAACTCCAAGGTCAAGGTACATCAGTGTCAGATTGCACCATCCGTCGTTGCTTGAGCCAAAGTGGACTTCATGGGAGATGACCAAGGAGGACACCACTGTTGAAAACAAATTATAAAAAAGCCAGAATGCAATTTGCCAAACTGCATGTTGACAAGCCACAAAGCTTCTGAGAGAATGTCCTATGGACAGATGAGACAAAACTGGAACTTTTTGGCAAGGCACATCAGCACTATGTTCACAGACGCAAAAATGAAGCATACCAAGAAAAGAACACTGTCCCAACTGTGAAACATGGAGGAGTTTCTGTTATGTTCTGGGGCCGCTTTGCTGCATCTGGCACAGGGTGTCTTGAATCTGTGCAGGGTACAATGAAATCTCAAGACTATCAAGGTATTCTAGAGAGAAATGTGCTGCCCAGTGTCAGACAGTTTGGTCTCAGTCGCAGGTCATGGGTTTTGCAACAGGATAATGACCCAAAACACACAGCTAAAAACACCCAAGAACGGCTAAGAGCGAAACATTGGACTATTCTAAAGTGGCCTTCTATGAGCCCTGATCTAAATCCTATTGAACATCTGTGGGAGGAGCTGAAACATGCTGTCTAGAGAAGGCACCCTTCAAACCTGAGACAACTGGAGCAGTTTGCTCAGGAGGAGTGGGCCAAAATACCTGCTGAGAGGTGCAGAAGTCTCATTGACAGTTACAGAAATCATTTGATTGCAGTGATTGCCTCAAAAGGTTGTGCAACAAAATATTAAGTTAAGGGTAGCATCATTTTTGTCCAGGCTTGTTTCATGAGTTTGTTTTTTAAAATAATTCTGTTGAACCACAATTCAAAAGCATTGTCTGATTTTCATTGGTTAATTTTCATAGAATTTTTATTTATTACCACTTTTGTCAGATTCAAGTTATTTCTGTGACCACTGTGGTTTTTTCTTTCATTAAGATAAGCCTTTATTAGTCCCACAATGGGGAAATTCCAGGATTGCAACAGCACAGGGATAGCAACACTCAGAGCAACAATCAAGAAGACAAGAAAACAGTGTCAACAACATCTTACATGATTGCACCTTTCATCTAGTCAGTGTTTATTCTGACTTTGCCGCCATCAGTGTGTGAATGGGTGGATAGCAGGATCTGTAAAGCGCTTTGGTCATCAAGAGATGAGAATAAAAGCGCTATATAAGTGAGTGCCATTTACCATTTGTTCCTTTCATCTTTTTATTATTATTATTACTGTTAACTGACTCAGAGACACGCACAAGAATTCCAGTGTACCTGTTTTTTTACTTGTACAAATGGCAAACTTTAATTATTAACTGTACAAGGAGACAAAGAAGAGTTATGTCTGAAGATAAGAGCTGAGGTTTGACTGCACACAGCAATGATGATCGAAGGACTACAGCTCCTGACCACACAGAGTGATGATTTTTTTTTTTTTTTGATTTTGTACACTTTGATCCCCAGAGGGGAAATTGAGGGCATATAGAGTGAAGTACGTGGCGGTAATGCACCTGTAGGCTGGTTGCCAACCGCCAATCAAATCTAAAAGAAGAAGACTACTATCAGCCATTGGCAGGGTTAAGAAATGTCAAGAACACATCTGGCAGGTGGCGGTAATGCACCTGTAAGCTGGTTGCCAATCGCCAATCAAATCTAAAAAAAGAACAAGAATGCACCTGAAGATATAAAGAGTGATGACGTGGCGGTAATGCACCTGTAATTCTGGATGCCAACCGCCAATCAAATCTAAAAGAAGAAGGTGGTCATGTAGACATAGAAATCTCACTGAAGAAGATTGTTCAGAACTCCTTATGGAAACTCCTTGTACAAAGATAAAGAGTGAAGAAGACGAAGAAGAGGTTGCCAACCGAGAAGAATTCTGACTTTTGATACATCAAGTTATGTTTACTGAGTGAAGTACGTAAGGACTACAGCTGCTGACCAGACAGTGTGATGATAGAGAGCAGGGGTGGGCAGCCAGGGCCATTCCACTGCAGGTTTTCTGTTCCACCCAGTCTCTTCAGCAACTGTTTGCTCTGATCAGCTTCAAGGATTGCTAATCAGTGAAAACACCTGCTGAAGAGACTGGGTAGAATAAAAAAAACCTGCAGTGGAATAGCCCTCCATGGCACATGATTGCCCACCCCTGATACAGAGTGAAGTACGCGGTGGTAATGCACCTGTAGGCTGGTTGCCAACCACCAATCAAATCTAAAAGAAGAAGACAGACAGACTTGACGCCGCCGAGGACACAGTCCAAGGATGGATAATTTTTTCCCCACACATAAGGAGTTGTTCAGAACTCCTTTTACAAAGATATACAGTGATGATAATCAAGTCAGTAGCAGTAATGCACCTGTAAGTTGGTTGCCAACCGCCTATCAAATCTAAAAGAAGAAGAGTGATAATGTTCAAAAAATGCCTGCATCCACATCATGATCCGAATCACCACCAAAATCTAATCATCCGTTTCCCGTGCCATTACACACCTTTCCTGAAAATATCAAAATCCGTTCATTACTTTGAGCTCTGCTGCTAACAGACAAACCAACCAACACCACTAAAAACTACCTCCGTCCTCCCTTGACGGAGGTAAAAAATAAAAACAGAAATGATCGACAATATATGAAGCACAAGATTACCATGGAACTGCTTTTGCATTTATTTTAACAGACATGTTAACACAAACTTAATATATTTCAGAGCCTACTACGATCCCATGGACGCCAACAGTCGAGCTGCACCATGCCGCGCATTTTCTGACACGACGAGGCGTAACCATGCTGGTTAGATGAACAGAGCGACTCTTCTGGGACAGGCGGTATACAAAGGTTCGTATTTGCTGTAACAGATTTCACACCTTTTACTTTAAACTATAATCCATTTACCGTATGTCCCGGCTGTGTCCCAACTACCTCCATGACCGGCTAACTCACGACGGCAGCAGGCTAACGTTAGCCGTTAACTTACCTCTTTGAGAGAAGGCGAGGAGCTCTGTACCGAGGACACGTACCGGTCCACTTCAGCCTTACTCCGCCGCATGGCTCGCGGAAACGTAATTGCTTCTAAAACGTCTGACTATGCTACATAAAATACCGACAATTCACGAAGGAAAACACAGAAACTACCATTACCGCGAGCTCTAAGTGTGTCACTCCTCTCGTTAAATCTAGTGCGCAGACGAACTAACGTCAAACGTCACATGGGTGGGGGGGGTTTTCTTGAAAGACTTGATAACCAATCAGAGCGGATGATTCGGTTGACGCAGGATGACGCATTCTGTCTTGAAGTTGGGGTGGACTCAGCTGGGACCGGGTCCCTGGACTCAATTTCATATCACATATTGTGCAAGACTTGAAGCCTTTATCTGTTCTATGGTTGCAGCTACTGCTTAAAATTATGAAATGAAACTTAATTTGATCATAAGAACAAACAATGTGACACTATTATAAATCATTTTGTTAAACCAGACAGGCTTCATATTGATAAAGCCAAGATTGTTAAATGAATTACGTATTTTAAATTATTTCTGACAATGATGATTATTCTTCTGTTTTATTCCCGTTTGAAATTTGAAAATTATTTTTGCAATTTTCTCTACAGTAGGCCTACTTATATACTACTATACAATTCCCAGTGTGTGAAATTCCCCTAGTGGGGGAGTAATTACTCTTACATTTCCGTCATTTTTTTCTCCACATTTTTTATTGAACCTTTTTTTTCACAAACATGGCACAAACAATCAAACACTAACAATAAAGTAATTTAAAAAAAAACACTAACTACAAAAAAATGTACTAAAAACACCAATAACCACTAACAAAGGCAAGTCATCGACAATGCTCCTCTGTTTAGTCTAGGTAATCTATTACATAAGTATGCATATTATACATTCACCAATTTGGAATTTGCATGGTCCACACACATCATTCACCTTCTTCTTCAGAAGTTATGTTTAATTTCTTTACATTGTGGAGTGTGTGAAATCACAGGCAGATGTATTTCAAATGATTTATTGCACACTCACATCTCACGAGCACAGAACAGAATGAACTTTTTCCCAGAGACTCTCCTCTTAAGTTTCACGGCTTACATCACACACAACAGGACATTTGCATCACACTGCATTCAACCCCCTACATCCTTAACTCCTTCCCACTCTCTCACCAGGAGCCTCCTGCTCTTTTGTCTCCCATGCTTATTCACTGTCTCTTGTCTGAGATGCTAGAAATCTAACTCTCCCAAGGTGCTACAAATACCCCCCCCCCCCCAGCATCTTAGATAAGACAATAGAATAACAGTCCACATGCTGTGATAGAACAACAGAACATCAGTCCACATGCTGTTTGGGCTTCCGTCTCCTCCCGAATCTGCTGTAACCGGGTTTTACCGCCTCCACGGCGCTGTTGTGCCGGTGGGAGGTTGCTGGGAGGGGGGCCACTTCGGTCTGTCCGTGTGGCTGCTCTGGCGAATCGTTTCCTTGGGGAGCTCTCCATGGGGGTCTTCCACGCCAAGGGGCCCTAGCCAACAGCACTTGCTCGTCCGCCACAACAAAAGCGGGTTTGAGTCTGTCTATGCCAATTTTTTCCCTCCTACACCCCAAGTCTAGCAAAAAATGCTTATCCCCTGTTTCCAACACTCTGAAAGGTCCATCATAGGGTGGGCGCAATGGAGGGCGGTGGGCATCGTGTCTGACAAACACGAACTCCGCGCTCTTCAAAGTTTTAGGCACAAAAACACATGGAAAACTGTGGTGGGCGGGGCCCGGCAGCGTGCCTGTGTTTGCGCTACGCTGCAAAAGCTGAGACGGGGAGCTGCCCGGAGCGGGATTATCTGGTAGAAATTCCCCGGGCAGCCGTAGTGGCTGCGTAAAAACGAGCTCTGCCGGGGAAGCTTCCAGATCCTCTTTCGGCGCGGAGCGCAACCCCAATAAAGCCCACGGCAGCCTTTCTACCCAATTTGCATCCGTCAATGAGGCCCTGATTGCTGCTTTCAGTGATCTATGAAAACGCTCGCATAACCCATTGGCCTGTGGGTTGTACGCAGTTGTGCAGTGAATTGTAACACCCAGGCTACGGGCCATCGCAGACCAGAGTTCGGAAACAAATTGAGGGCCCCTGTCGGACGTAATGTCCAACGGGACTCCAAAACGCGCCACCCATGCTGTTAAAAAAGCGCGCGCTACGTCTGGGGACGTGATTGCCGCCAGCGGAACCGCTTCTGGCCGGCGCGTGGTGCGGTCCACCGTTGTCAGGAGGTGCATGCACCCCTGTGATGGCGGGAGGGGGCCCACAAGGTCCACGTGAACATGGTCGAACCTCTTAGCCGGAATACGAAATGGCTCCAAGGGAGCCTTCGTGTGTCTGTGTACCTTGGCTCGTTGGCACGCCACGCAGGCTGCAGCCCACTCTTTCACTTGTTTGCGTAGGCTCGGCCACACAAACTTCTCTCCCACCATATTGACCGACGCACGCACTCCTGGGTGCGCCAGAGTGTGAACCGACTCAAACACGCGGCAGCGCCACGCAGCCGGGACCACGGGACGCGGGCAACCCGTGGAGACATCGCAGATTGGGGGGGCATGCCGTCTTGCAGCACCCTGCTCTCCAGCCTTAACCCTGTTGGTCCAGACTGGAGCGCGCGGACGTCTGCATCGCTAATCTGCTCCGCGGCCATGGCTGCGTAATCTATCCCCACGCAGACCAGGGCCACCACGGCGCGCGAGAGGCAGTCCGCCACCACATTCAGTTTACCCGACACATGCTGAATATCGGTAGTAAACTCTGAGATCGCGGCCAGCTGTCTCTGCTGCCGGCCCGACCACGGTTCTGAAACCTTGGCCATCGCAAATGTTAGCGGCTTGTGGTCCACGAACGTGGTGAAACTGCGCCCTTCCAGCCAGAACTGGAAGTGGCGAATGGCCAGGTGGAGAGCCAGCAACTCTCTGTCGAACGCACTGTATTTACGTTCACTGTCGCGCAAAGTTCTGCTGAAAAAGGCGAGCGGCTGCCAAGCCCCGGTGACGCGCTGCTCCACGACAGCCCCTATGGCCACGTCTGAAGCGTCGGTGGTGAGCGCTATGTGGGCCGTCGGGTCTGGATGTGCCAGCAGTGCGGCGTTTGCCAGGGCTGCTTTAACTTCCGAGAACGCCCGCTCTCGCTCCGGGGTCCATTCGACCCTATCCACGGGTTTCTGCTTTTTGAGCGCGGCGTACAATGGTTGCATGAGCTGCGCCGCGTGGGGAAGGAAACGGTTAAAAAAGTTCACCATTCCCAAAAATTCTTGCAGCGCCCTGACCGTTTGGGGCCGGGGAAAATCCGCCACGGCGCGCACTTTGTCGGGCAGCAGAATCGCTCCTTCTGGAGAGACGCGGTGCCCCAAAAAATCAATCTCCATTACGCCGAACTGGCATTTCGCCGGGTTGATTATTAACCCATGCTCCCCCAACCTCCGGAAAAACGTCGTGAGGTGGGTTTCGTGTCTGTCTTCGGATGCGCTGGCTACCAGGATATCGTCCAGGTAGACGAACACGAACGGGAGATCGCGCAGCACTGCATCCATCATGCGCTGGAACGTCTGTGGCGCTCCTTTTAACCCGAATGGCATGTGCAGGAACTCGAATAGACCGAACGGAGTTATTACCGCTGTTTTGGGTACATCCTCAGTGCGCACTGGGACTTGGTGGTAACCGCGGACCAGGTCTATTTTGGAAAAAATGCGTGCCCCAGCTATGTGGGGAATCGGGTAGCGGTCGTGCGCCATGGCGTTGTTCAACCTGCGGAAATCACCGCACGGTCGCCACGATCCCTCAGCCTTAGGGACCATGTGTAGCGGGGAAGCCCATGGGCTGTTCGAGCGCCTGATGATGCCCAACCTTTCCAGGTTGGCAAACTCCTCGCGCGCTATGGCCAGTTTAGCTGCGTCCAAGCGCCAAGGTCTTGCAAAAACGGGTGGCCCGGTGGTGGTGATAAAGTGCTCCACCCCGTGTTTAGCGATGGCCGCGGAAAACGTCGGGACCGTGAGTGCTGGGAACTGAGTGAGCAGTGTGTGGAACTTACCGCCTGCAGCTGTGACGTTGGCTTGTGCTGTTGGCCGGGCCACTCGAGCTATACAGTGGAGAGAATCGAAGGACAGTGCATTAACGAGGCGCCTGTTAGCAAAATCAACCAATAAACCATGTGCACACAGAAAATCAGCCCCCAGTATATGGTAATTCAGTGCTGCTATGACAAAAGTCCACTCATATGTACGGCCGTGTAGAGATAAGAGCAGAGTCCTCTCACCAAAGGTCTTAATATCCGAGCCGTTTGCTGCCAACATCCCGGGGCCGCTAGATCCTGCCAGCCTTTCAGCGTAGGTCGGCCGGATGAAGCTCTTCTGGGCTCCGGTGTCCACGAGGAAATGCCTCCCCAAGTGTGCGTCCGTTAGGTAAAGCAGCTTGTTCTCTTCACCGAGGGTCGCTGCTGCTACCGACCCCCGGCCTTGGTGTTTTCCCGAGCGCTGGAATTGGCATGGTGGCGCACATCTGCGTGCATTCTCTCCGAAGCGGCGGTGGTAGGAACAGAGCATGTCTCTCTGGTGCTCCTTAGTCCCCGCTGCTGCTACCGTCGGTGGCTCCTCGCCTCCTCTGGTCGTCTCGCTGGGCTCCGCCGCTGCCGCGTTGACTGTGGTCGCCCTGGTGGTGATGATGATCCGGTCTGCCTCCTGGGCTAGCGCACGGTAGTCTCGTGCAGCCAGCCACGGCGAATTGGCCAGAAACACTCTCGCTACTGTCGGAAGGTTCCAGAGGAAGAGGTGGGTAAACAGAAAGTGCTCGTCGTCCGTGCCCATTAACGCCAGCATCTTCTTCATCAGGTCTACGGCCGAACCCTCTCCTAGCTCGGTCCGTGTCAGGAGCCTCTCCGCTCTCTCACAGTCCGAGAGCGTGTAGCGCTGGATGAGCGCAGCTTTGAGCGCCTCGTATCTGTTGCTGGCTGGTGGCTGATCGAGCAGGCTCGCTACCTGTTGAGCTGTGCGGGCGTCGAGCGCTGCGACCACATGGTAGAATCTGGTGTCATCTGCCGTTACTCCCCGGAGGGCGAACTGGGCCTCGGTGAGGTGGAACCAAGAGTGCAGGTTGTGCTGCCAGAAATCCGGTAGCTTGACTGAAACCGCACACGCGTGGCTGGAGGTTCCAGTCCGGGCTGTCTGCGGGATGGCTGCCGCCTTGCTGTAGCTTCCTGACCGGGCCGGCTCCGGGGATCTTGCCTCGTGTTCCATAATACGTCTTGGGTCACCAGTGTGGAGTGTGTGAAATCACAGGCAGATGCATTTCAAATGATTTATTGCACATTCACATCTCACGAGCACAGAACAGAATGAACTTTTTCCCAGAGACTCTCCTCTTAAGTTTCATGGCTTACATCACACACAACAGGACGTCAAATCAAATCAAATCAAATCAAACTTTATTGTCATATTGCTGTACATACAACTGTAGTGCAGGCAAGATGAAATTGCGTTTCTCTCGGCATCCATATAAGAAGCAGCATGATTAAGACACACTCCCACATAACTCCACCCCCCACCCCCACCCCCCCATCCATTCACACATCCCTGAGACATACTTGGGGAAAAGAATAACTAACTATAATATACAAAATGTCCGTAGGTGCAGTAGTGTGTATGAGAGATTCCGGGTCAGCTGTTCAGCATCCTGACAGCTTGTGGGAGGAAGCTGTTGATCAGTCTGGTGGTTCTGCCTCTGATGCTCCGGAATCGTTTACCAGATGGAAGAAGTTCAAAGTGTTTATGCAGAGGGTGAGAACAGTCCTTGACAATGTTCAGTGCCCTGCTCCTACAACGGTTCTGAAAAAGTTCTTGGACAGAGGGGAGGGAGACTCCAATTACCCTCTCCGCCCCCTTGACTATCCTCTGCAGGGCTTTTTTGTCTGACATACTGCAGCTGGAGTACCATGTAGCAATGCAGTATGTCAGAACACTCTCCACCACACCTCTGTAGAAGGTCCTGAGGATGCAGATGGGGAGAGAGGCCTGTTTGAGTTTCCTCAAGAAGTGTAGTCTCTGCTGAGCCCGCTTCCTGATCTCCAAGGAATTCTTGCTCCAGGTCAGGTCCTGCGAGATCTGCACTCCGAGGAACTTGATGTTCTCTACTCTCTCCACTAAACGGCCGCCGATGCTGAGGGGGACGTGCTCAGGCTGTGACCGCCGGAAGTCGATAATCATCTCCTTTGTTTTGTCCACGTTGAGCACCAGATTGTTCTCCCTGCACCAGCCCTCCAGGTCTCTCACTTCTTCCCTGTACATTGATTCCTCATCCCTCTGAATAAGTCCCACCACCGTGGTGTCATCTGCAAACTTAATAATCTGGTTCCCCTCGTGTCTGGATACACAGTCATGTGTTAGAAGTGTAAACAACAGTGGACTGAGTACACAGCCTTGAGGGGTTCCGGTACTCAGCGTGACAGAGTTGGAGATGTTGTTTCCAACCCGGACAGACTGAGGTCTCTCAGTCAGGAAATCCAGGATCCAGAGACATGTGGCGGTGTTCAGACCGAGAAGGAGTAATTTCTCCATCAGTCTCTGGGGAATAATGGTGTTGGATGCTGAACTGAAATCAATGTACAGGAGTCTGGCGTAGGTGTCTTTCTGGTCCAGGTGGGTGATGACAGAGTGTAGGGTGGTGACTATAGCATCCTCTGTGGAGCGGTTTGAACAATATGCAAACTGGAGCGGGTCGTGTGATGCAGGGAGGCAGGCTGTGATGTGTGGTTTGACAAGCCGTTCAAAACACTTCATCACAATTGGTGTCAGTGCAACAGGACGATAGTCATTCAAACAGGACACCACTGGTTTCTTTGCCACTGGTACAGTGATAGAGGTCTTGAAGCATCTGGGAACGATGGCCTGACTCAGGGAGATGTTATAAATGTCAGTCAGGACATCCCCCAACTCGCTCGCGCAGTCTCGGAGCACACGTCCCAGAATGTTGTCTGGACCTGCAGCTTTGCGTGGGTTGACTCTGGATAGGGTCCTCCGTGTGTCCGCTGTGTTGATGGTAAAAGCTGGTCCGACCGATGGTGGGGGTGGGCCGGCCCTCCCTCTGATTGTCGAGTTTGATGCTTCAAAATGTGCAAAGAAGTCGTTAAGCCTGTCTGGAAGCGAAGCGTCGTCATCATCGACCCCCTGCCTAGACTTAAAGCCCGTCAGTGTCCGAACTCCCTGCCACATCTGCTTGGTGCTCCTAGTGTCACAGAGGTGTCCCTGGATTTTCTCCGCATAGGCGCGCTTTGCCGCCTTAATTCCCTTTGAAAGCGCAGACCTGGCTGAGCGGAGGGCAATCCTGTCCTTCGCTCTGAAGGCTGCATCTCTGGCTGTAAGCAGCGAGCGCACCTCTGCAGTCATCCAGGGCTTATGGTTACCCCGCATAGTGATGGTCTTCACTGTAGTGAAATCCCCTGTGCACTTCGCGATGTAGCTGGTGACCGTATCAGCATACTCCTCCACATCTGTCTTGTCTTCCTGGGAGGCTGCTGTTTTGAAGATCTTCCAGTCTGTGTGCTGAAAACAGTCTTGCAGTGCAGAGGTTGCACTCTCTGGCAAAATCCTGATTTGTTTCACTGCTGGTCTGCTGCGCTTCAATAAAGGTTTGTAGGCAGGCACCAGCATCACGGACATGTGATCAGAACGGCCGAGATGGGGGCGGGGTATCGCTTTATATGCATCTGTGTTTGTGTACACTAAGTCCAACATATTCTCTCCTCTGGTCTTAAAGTCTACACATTGTTTAAACTTGGGGAGCACAGTCTTTAAGCTGGTGTGGTTAAAATCCCCCGCAACCACCACAAAACTGTCCGGGTGTGAAGTTTGGATTTCACTGATCGCATTGTGCAGTTCCCTGAGTGCCTTCTTAGCATTAGCTTTAGGATTAGGGCTCGGCGCTATGTAAACACCAACTACAAACACGTTGCTGAATTCCCTCGGCAGATAAAATGGCCAACAATTAACAATAAGGAACTCCGCCAACGGAGAGCAGTGTTTAGACACTAACGTGATTAACGCACCAGTTCTTGTTAACATAGATGCATAGCCCACCCCCCCGGCTCTTACCGGAGCTCGCCGTTTCCCTGTCGGCACGGAACATCGCCATATCTTCCAGCTGAATGGCCTCGTCAGGAATGTTGTCGTGGAGCCATGTCTCGGTGAAAACAAACACACAGCAGTCCCTCCACTCTCTCCGGGTTTCTCTCAGCAGACGCAGTTCGTCCACCTTGTTTTCGAGGGCGCGGACGTTTGAAAGAAGAAGCGACGGTACCGCTGGTCTGGAGGGGTTAGCCTTTAGCCTAGCATGGATCCCGGCCCTTTTTCCTCGCTTTTGCTTGCGTTCACACCGTCTGCGCTTCCTCCTCTCCCGGGTAGCTTCCAGCGGGGACTCCGCCAAAATTCCATGCTGGCGTAGAATGTCCAAATCACAACTGATCGCCGCGATTCTTGCAGCGTGCAGTACCTTGATGTTTAATAAGGTCTCACGGTTGTAAGTTTTACAGAATGTACGTCTGGGATGATTAAAACTCTCACACTCGCTGATGCCAAGAGGGGCCGCTGCGTCTAGGCACGCCGCCATCTTTTTTTTTTTTTTTTTTGACATTTGACATTTGCATCACACTGCATTCAACCCCCTACATCCTTGACTCCTTCCCGCTCTCTCACCAGGAGCCTCCTGCTCTTTTGTCTCCCATGCTTATTCACTGTCTCTTGTCTGAGATACTAGAAATCTGACTCTCCCAAGGTGCTACAACATAATCAATGAAAGGTCTCCATATATTCTCAAACACATTTTCCTTTGATTTCAGTATGTATGTTATTCTTTCTTGTGGAAGGTTTGTTAACATCTGTCTTAACCACTGAGTCACATCTGGTCTATGAGTCTTTTCCCACAGTAGTGCAATACATTTTTTGGCATTAAGCAAACTGAGGTCTATGAATGCTCTTTCACTCTTATTAAAGTTATGTTTTTCTGGATACAGACCCAACAAAAACAGTTTAGGGTTCAATGTGAATTGTTTTGAAATTATTTTTGGAGGTAATGTTTTTGCCGGGGTTTGTCTGTCTGTTTGTCTGTCTGTTGGTTAGCAAGATAACTCCAACAGTTTTGGACGGATTTCGATGAAACTTTCAGGCGTTGTTGGAAATGGTACAAGGAAGAACTGATTAAATTTTGGGGATGATCCGGATCACCGTCTGGATCCAGGAATTTTTTAAAGGATTCTTTAACATCGTGAGATGGTCCCACTTTCAACATGTGTGCAGGCGCAATGGAGGGCGCTGGTCGTCGTGTCTGACGAACACGAACTCCGTGTTCTTCAAAGTTTTAGGCACAAAAGCATGCGGAAAACAGTGGTGGTGGGCAGGGCCCGGCAGCGTGCCTGTGTTTGCGCTACGCTGCAAAAGCTGAGACGGGCAACTGTCCGGCGTGGGATTATTTGACAGAAATTCCCTGGGCAGCCATAGGGGCTGCGCAAAAACAAGCTCTCTGCCAGGGAAGCTTACAAATCCTCTTTTGCCGCGGAGCGCAACCCCAATAAAACCCACGGCAACCTGTCTACCCAATTTGCATCCGTCAGTGAACCCCTGAGTGCTGCTTTCAGTGATCTATGAAAACGCTCGCATAACCCATTGGCCTGTGGGTTGTACGCGGTTGTGCGATGAATTGCAACGCCCGCAGCCTGGGAGTTTGGAGATGGACACAACAGCAACACTTGACTTTATTACCTCCGCCAAGGAGGTAATGCTTTTACTGTGGAGCATGTAAATAACGAGGCGGATTTGGCTCAGACAATTTATTACACATCTCACACAAGAAGCATAGACAGAATGACTACTCAGCAGAGACTCTTCTCTTAAATAGCATGGCATTCCTCTAGAAGCTTCTAACATACTGTAGCGAACTCAATATGAGCACCCTACTTGGCTTGCCAAGTGGGTTGACCCTATTGGCGACACAGGTAGGGTGCGGGACTCCGGAGCGGGAGGCGTGAGTTCGAATCTCCCGGTGGGACGTCGCCATGTCGAGCAGCACGTTACACTGGTGTCAGAAGTGGGATATGGAGCGAGATGAGGATCCAGGCGGAGGTACAGCGGCCGGAGCGATTCATCGCTCAGCCGGGAACGGAGTGTAGAGCTGAGACGCCGGCCCCTGGAGAGCTTCGCCGCGATGGACGGAGCAGAGCAAACCAGCCCCGCTTCCCGCCCTTTTCAGGGCAGGACGGGCTGGCGATTCCAGAGCGACTAGGAGCGGCAATCGACCGGGAGATGACAGTGTCATCCATCCAGCAGCGGGCCAAGATTCCCCGCTACAACGGCGAGAACCTGTTGGATGACCGCCTGGCCCAGATCGAGCTGGCTGCCGCGCTGATCATCAGAGGAAACCACCGTGCTGAGAGCGAGTGGAGGAGGAGCTACGGCACATCACAGCAGCGCGTGCACGAAGGAGACAGCCGTGGCGACGCGAGGAAGGACGGCTTCCGCTGCACAGAGCCAGGGTACATGGCATGGTACTGCCCCGCACACAGCGCACGACAAACTGGCCCCTCGCCGACGCTAAATTAGAGCGAGGTGGCATGGACGGGAAAAAAAGCCGCCTCCTGCAGATGCTTCCCCCGGCAGATGACGTCACAGAGGCGCAGGAGCGACGCAGCGGAGCGAGCAGGACGAAGATGCGGCCACTTTCCAGGCGCGGCAAAGGCTGGACGCATGGATGCGGGCCAGCGGCCGCCTGGGAGAACTGGCAGCGGTGGGAGTCGGCCGGAGCGGGCCTGGGACTCCCGCTGCCAGGGAAGGGACTGTGCGTGGTCCTACAGAGGCTGTCGGATGTGTCCATCCGCCCGCTGGTGGCCAAACCGGAACCCTACCCCAACCAGATGCTCTGACCGAGACTCAGATGGCCCGTGCATGCCGCCCTGGCACCGGGCTGACTCGCGTTGGATTTCTGAAAGTGGACTTTGAATTTTCTGGGGACAGAAACCAGTCCGGGGGGGGGGCAGTGTAACGTCGGGGCCATTTTAAGGGAGCCAGGGATTTCCCAGCATGCTTTGCCAGTTTGAAACGTTACTGTGTGTGTTAAATGTGTTACTTCTGAGTTATACTGCTGTGTCATTATAACTGCATTATAATGGCCCAGCAGTGTTTAGCAGGATTAGGGCAAGATGTATCATGTGTGTGTAACCGTGATGTAAACAGAGGTCTGTGAGAATGACCTCCCCGGCTCTGTGTAATAAGTTGCAGGTTGGGGGTTGGGGTGTGTGAAAAATAAATCAGGTTGATCACAGCCATCTGCTCCATTGTCTTTGTGTGAACCCTGCAAACGTCACAATACAAAAGGTCACATTGCATTCACTTCCTTAATCCTTTATCATTCCTCTAGAAGTTTCTAACACATAAAAGGTCACACTGCATTCATCCTTCACACCTCCCTGTTATCTCCCAGGGAACCTCTGCTCTTTGTTCTTGTCTAAGATGTTATACAATTATGCACTCCCCATGTGCCGCCATACGACCCCCCCGAGCATCTTGGATAGAACAATAGAATAATAGAATCATTAAACATCAATCCACATGCTGCTTGGGCTTCAGTCTTCTCCCGTATCTGCTGTAACCAGGATTCACCGCCTCCGCGCGCTGTCATGCTGGGGGGTTGATGTTTGAGGGGTAAAAGTCTGTCCGTGTGGGTGCTCTGGGGAATCTTTTCTCTGGGAAACTCCCCGTGGGGGTCTTCCACGCCGAGGGGCCCTCGCCAACAGCCCTTGCTCGTCCGCCACCACGAAAGCGGGTTTGAGTCTGTCTATGCCAATCTTTTCCCTCCTACCTCCCAAATCTAGCAAAAAATGCTTGTCCCCTGTTTCCAGCACTCTGAACGGTCCATCGTAAGGTGGGCGCAGTGGAGGGCGATGGGCGTCGTGTCTGACAAAAACGAACTCCGCGTTTTTCAAAGTTTTAGGCACAAAAACGCACGGAAAACTGTGGTGGGCAGGGCCCGGCAGCGTGCTTGTGTCTATGCTACGCTGCAACAGCTGAGACGGGGAGCTGCCCGGCACGGGATTATCTGGAAGAAACTCCCCAGGCAGCCGAAGTGGTTGCGCAAAAACGAGTTCAGCCGGGGAAGCTTCCAGATCCTCTTTAGGTGCAGAACGTAACCCCAACAAAACCCACGGTAGCTTGTCTACCCAATTTGCATCCGTCAGTGAAGCCCTGAGAGCCGCTTTCAATGATCTATGAAAACGTTCGCATAAACCATTAGCCTGTGGATTGTACGCCGTTGTGCGGTGAATTGTGACACCCAGGCTGCGGGCCATTGTTGACCAGAGTTCGGAAACAAATTGAGGGCCTCTGTCGGACGTAATATCCAACGGGACTCCAAAACGCGTCACCCATGCTGTTAAAAACGCGCGCGCCACCTCCTCGGCTGTGGTTGCCGCCAGTGGAACCACTTCCGGCCAGCGCGTGGTGCAATCCACCATTGTCAGAAGGTGCGTGCACCCTTGTGATGGCGGGAGGGGGCCCACGAGGTCCACGTGAACATGGTCGAACCTCTTAGCCGGGATGCGAAACGGCTCCAAGGGAGCCTTCGTGTGTCTGTGTACTTTGGCTTGTTGGCACGCCATGCAGGCTGCCGCCCACTCTTTTACTTGTTTGCGAAAGCTCGGCCACACGAATTTCTCCCCTACCATTTTGACCGACACGCGCACTCTCAGGTGTGCCAAAGAATGAATCGAGTCAAACACGCGGTGGCACCACACCGCCGGGACCACGGGACGCAGGCGCCCCATGGAGACATCGCAGATTAGGGGGGGCATGCCGTCTTGCAGCACCCTGCTCTCCAGCCTTAACCCTGTTGGTCCAGACTGGAGCGCGCGCATGTCCGCGTCACTAACCTGCTCCGCGGCCATGGCTGCGTAATCTATCCCCACACCGACCGGGGCCACCACGGCGCGCGAGAGGCAGTCTGCCACTACATTCAGTTTACCCGACACATGCTGAATATTGGTAGTAAACTCTGAGATCGCGGCCAGCTGCCTCTGCTGCCGGCCCGACCACGGTTCTGAAACCTTGGCCATCGCGAATGTTAGCGGCTTGTGGTCCACGAACGCGGTGAAACTGCGCCCTTCCAGCCAGAACTGGAAGTGGCGAATGGTCAGGTGGAGAGCCAGCAACTCCCTGTCAAACGCGTTGTATATACGTTCACTGTCGCGCAAAGTCCTGCTGAAAAAGGCGAGCGGCTGCCAAGCCCCGGCTACGTGCTGCTCCACGACAGCCCCTATGGCCACATCTGAAGCGTCAGTGGTGAGCGCTATGCGGGTCGTTGGGTCTGGATGTGCCAGCAATGCGGCATTTGCCAGGGCTGCTTTGACTTCCGAGAATGCCCGCTCTCGCTCCGGGGTCCATTCGACCTTATTCGCAGGCTTCTGTTTTCCGAGCGCGGCGTACAGTGGTTGCATGAGCTGCGCTGCGCGGGGAAGGAAACGGTTATAAAAATTCACCATTCCCAAAAATTCTTGTAGCGCCCTGACTGTTTGCGGCCGGGGAAAATCTGCTACAGCGCGCACTTTGTCAGGCAGCGGGACTGCTCCTTCGGGAGAGATGCGGTGCCCCAAAAAATCAATTCCGTCACCCCGAACTGACATTTCGCTGGGTTGATTATTAACCCGTGCTCTTCCAACCTCCGGAAAACCATCGTGAGGTGGGTTTCGTGTTCGTCTTCAGATGCGCTGGCTACTAAGATATCGTCCAGGTAGACGAACACGAAAGGGAGACTGCGCAGCACTGCATCCATCATGCGTTGGAACGTCTGTGCAGCCCCTTTAAGCCCAAAAGGCATGCGCAAAAACTCGAATAAACCGAACGGAGTTATTACCGCTGTTTTGGGTATGTCCTCAGCGCGCACTGGGACTTGGTGGTAACCGCGGACCAGGTCTACTTTAGAAAAAACGCGCGCTCCTGCAAGGTGAATGGAAAAATCCTGAATGTGAGGAATTGGGTAGCGGTCGTGCGCTGTGGCGTTGTTCAACCTGCGGAAATCCCCGCAAGGTCACCACGAACCTTCAGCTTTAGGGACCATGTGTAGCGGGGAAGCCCATGGGCTGTTTGAGCGCCTAATGATACCCAGCCTCTCCAGGCTGGCGAACTCCTCGCGCGCTATGGCCAGTTTAGCTGCATCCAAGCGCCGAGGTCTTGCAAAAACAGGCGGCCCGGTGGTGGTGATAAAATGCTCCACCCCGTGTTTAGCGATGGTTGCCGAAAACGTCGGGACAGTGAGTGCTGGGAACTGAGTGAGCAGTGTGTGGAACTTACCGCATGTAGCTGTGACGTTGGCTTGTGCTGTTGGCTGGGTCACTCGAGCTATACAGGGGAGAGAGTCAAAGGACAGTGCATTAACCAAGCGCCTGTTAGCAACATCAACCAGTAAGCCATGTGCACACAGAAAATCAGCCCCCAGGATATGGTAATTCAGTGCTGCTATGACAAAAGTCCACTCAAATGTACGGCCGTGTAGAGACAAGAGTAGAGTCCTCTCACCAAAGGTCTTAATCCCCGAGCCGTTCGCTGCTGCCATCTCGGGGCTGCTAGATCCTGCCAGCCGGCCAGCGTAGGTCGGCCAGATGAAACTCTTCTGGGCGCCGATGTCCACGAGGAAATGCCTCCCTGAGCGTGCGTCCGTCAAATAGAGCAGCTTGTTCTCCTCCCCGAGGGTCGCGGCTGCTACCAACCCCCGGTCTTGGCGTTTCCTGAGTCGCTTGAATTGGCACGGTGGTATACATTTGCGTGCCCTCTCTGCGAAGCGGCGGTGGTAGAAGCAAAGCGTGTCTCCCCCGCGTTCCTTGGCCCCCGCTGCTGCTGCTGTCGGTGGCTCTGCTGCTGCCGTCGATGGCTCTTCGCCTCCTCCGGTCGTCGCGCTGAGCTCCGTCGCTGCCGCAATGGTCGTGAACTCCCTGCTGGCGACGATGATCCGGTTTGCTTCCCAGGCTAGCACACGATAGTCCCGCTTGGCCAGCAACGGCAAATTGGCCAGGGTCGCTCTTGCCGCTGACGGAAGGTTCCGGAGGAAGAGGTGGGTAAAAATGAAATGGTCGTCATCTGTGCCCTTTAACCTCAGCATCTTCTCCATCAGGTCTATGGCCGACCCATCTCCCAACCCGGTCCGAGTCAGGAGTCTCTCTGCTCTCTCACCATTCGAGAGTGTGAAGTGTTGGATGAGCGCAGCCTTCAGCGCGCCGTACTTGTCGTCGGTTGGTGGCTGATCGAGCAGGCTCTCTATGTGCTGAGCCGTGAGGGCGTCGAGCGCTGCGACCACATAGTGGAATTTTGTGTCATCCGCCGATATCCCCCGGAGGGCGAACTGCGCCTCGACTAGGTGGAACCAGGAGCGCGGGTTGTGCTGCCAAAAATCCGGTAGCTTGATCGCAACAGCACATGTGTGGCTGGGGGTTCCCATCGAGGTTGGCTCCGGGGGTCTTTCGTTGTGTTCCATGATTCGTCTTGGGTCACCAGTGTGGAGCGTGTAAATAACGAGGCGGATTTGGCTCAGACAATTTATTACACATCTAACACAAGAAGCATAGACAGAATGACAACTCAGCAGAGACTCTTCTCTTAAATAGCATGGCATTCCTCTAGAAGCTTCTAACATACAAAAGGTCACATTGCATTCACTTCCTTAATCCTTTATCATTCCTCTAGAAGTTTCTAACACATAAAAGGTCACACTGCATTCATCCTTCACACCTCCCTGTTATCTCCCAGGGAACCTCTGCTCTTTGTTCTTGTCTAAGATGTTATACAATTATGCACTCCCCATGTGCCGCCATATTACTGGCATTTGTCTGTTTGTCTGTCTGTCTGTCTGTTACCAACATAACTCAAAAAATTATGAACGGATTTTGACGAAATTTTCAGAAAAGGTGTGTAATGGCACAGGGAACAGATGATTAGATTTTGGTGATGATCTGAGAGTGCATACCTCCACCAAGGGCTTTGTTTGTATTTGTGCAGCAGGATTACACAAAAACTACTGGATGGATTTGGATGAAATTTTCACCAGAGGTGGTTCTTGGCCTAGACAGGAACCCATTACATTTTGGGGATGATCTGGGAATGCATACCTCAGCCAAGGCTCTTCGCACAGTCTGTCAGCCACAAAACTCCAAAACTAATGGACAGACTTCGATGCAATTTTCACCACAAGTGGCGATAGGCCTACACACAAGCCCATTACATTTTGGAGGTGATCCATGAGAAACGGAAGGAGCCTTGGCGGAGGTATGCGCTCTATGAGTGCTTTTCTAGTTTCAATTGTTCCCCTCACCTCTTCCCAAAACATTCTGATTTTTCTACATTCCCATAAACAGTGAAATAGGGTTCCTTTACTTTCCATACATTTTGTGCATGTATCTGGTATGTTTTTTGTTATATCTATTTAACTCCACTGGTGTAACATACATCCGCATTAACCATTTAAAATGTATCAGTTTAAGACGTACATTTATTGATTTGGTTTGAGCTCCTGCACAAGCCATTTCCCATTGTTCCTCTGAAATTTCAATTTGCAGGTCTTCTTTCCAATAATTCAGTCTTTTCTGTGAGTTTTCACTTGAGGATAGTGTCAATGAGTTATGAAACTCTGAAATAATACCCTTTCTCTTACTATCTTTCGTCAAATTTTTTTCCAAGGAAGAATAAGTAGGTCAGGTGAGAGCATTATTTTGATTTGATCGAATAAAATTCCTAAGCTGAAGATATTTAAAAAAATGTGTTCTATTAAGATTGAATTTGATCCTCAGTTCTTCAAAAGACATTATGTTATCTGAACGTGACAAATATAAGTCTTGAATCTTTTGAATCCCTTTTAAATTCCATACTTTAAATACAGCATCCGCTCTCCCTGGTGTAAAATATTGATTACCCCATATTGGGCTAAATTGTGACAGTGAGTGGGGTTCTTTTAAATATTTTTTGGTTTCACACCATATTTTGATCATATGCTTTACAATTGGATTTTTAACTTGTTTCTGTAATTTTTTAGCCAAGTCTGAGTATATGAATAAGGGAAGAGGTAAAGGTAAATTGTATGATTCCATTTCAGTCCAGTGAGGGAGATCATTTGATGAAAAATAATATGTCATAGACCTCACTTGTGCTGACCAGTAATACAACATAAAGTACATTTCCGTCATTTTTAATTTTAAATTGTAATTGTAGGTCTGGATATATTTACCAATCTTGAATTTAAAAAAACTGTTTTATTATTGTGCAACATTTGCATCAACAGCACTTTGAACAATAAAAAAGAAAGTTAAATGCAACAAACAGAAAAAACCATACACAATATCCATGCAAATGATGCCGACTATAATAATGACCCACAACAGAAAGTTTACATTCAAAATGGAGCAGGATGGAGCAAAACTTATCCTTACCTACCCCAACTTTAACAGAAATCACAATTTTGTTACTTGCAACATATTATGTCATTATTATTATTATTACTGTGGCTCATAGTATATTTTTGCCTACATATGTATAAGCACAAGGAGATGCTTAGGACTGCATGTGTTGATTGACCTCACGTCTTGGATGGGACAATACGTCTGGACCGCCTATGGATAATGGCAGGAGGACGGAGGTGCCGTGATAAGACTCTGAAAGGACTTCCTGACCTCCTGGAGCCAGACGGAGGACTAAGGGACTCGGGGGGAGAATTATTGTCAAATGGGGGTTTGACAGCAATGTGTGATTCTGCCTTTGATGTGTGATGTATAAATGTGGGGGTTTTGATGCAGCTCATTCTCTTCTGTTCTTGAGAGAAAAGCTGGGGATGTGAATTCTGCAATAAACCTGAATTGAGAAATAATTCAGTCCCTTTATTTCACGCTCCCCACATTGGTGACCAATGACGTAGAATGCCTAGAAACGATTCCCCCGAACCAGGCTCGTCGGAGACCGCCCGAGCGAGCGCCATCTCGATCAAGCTACCAGAGTTCTGGCAGGACAACCCGGACTCGTGGTTCCTACAGGCCAAAGCACAGTTCGCACTCGGGGGAATAACGGCGGATGACACAAAATTCTACCACGTCATCGCCAAGCTCGACAACCGCACAGCTCGATGCGTGCGGAGCCTGGTGCAGCAGCCGCCCGCTGACGACAAATACGGCGAGCTGAAGGCTGCCCTCACCCAGTGTTTCACGCCCTCAGCCGAGGAGAGGGCTAGGAGTCTCCTGGCCCTACACGACCGGGGAGGATGCAGGCCAGTCGACCTGATGGAAGATATGCTGCAGCTGAGGGACACAGAGAATGACAATTTCCTATTCAAACACATCTTCCTGAGAACCCTCCCGATGCACATGAGGGCGACCCTGTCCAGCATACGTTGTGTGACCCAGCGGGACTTCCGTGTGCTGGCCCGAGAGGCGCAACAGATCCTCGACTCCTGCGGTGAGCAGACGGCCACCGCGGCAGCGGCAGACCTTGATGCGGCGTCCGGGAGCAGCGAGGGGCCAGAGATAGCGGAATCAAGCCCACCAACGATGGCAGCGGCGCGTTCCCGACGCAGCGGAGGAGATGACCTTTGCTTTTACCATCGGCGTTTTGCAGAGAAGGCGCGCAGATGTGTGCCGCCGTGCCACTTCAAGAGCTCGGGGAAACACCAGGACCGGGAGTCGCTAGCAGCATCAGCCCTCGACGAGCGGAACAAGCTCCTCTACCTCACAGATGTGCACTCCGGGCGACATTTCCTCGTGGACACGGGCGCCCAAGTGAGTTTCATCACCCCAACCTATGCTGACCGGCTCGCAGGTCCCCGTGGTGACGGAGCTACAGCAGCGAACGGCTTGAGCATTAAGACCTTCGGCGAAAGGACTCTGCTTCTGTCCTTACACGGCCGCACTTATGAATGGACTTTTATTATAGCGGCGGTGAGTTTCAACATGTTAGGTGCTGATTTTCTGTGCTCACATGGGTTGTTAGTTGATCTTGCCAACAGGCACTTGGTTAATGCACTTCAAATCTTTTTATTCCATTCCTTGTGCAGCTCGAGTGTCCCTGCCACCAGTTCAGACCAACGTTGCCACAGCAGGCGGTAAGTTTCACACACTCCTCACCCAATTTCCAGCGCTCACAGTCCCCACATTTTCGGCAACAGTTGCGAAACACGGGGTGGAGCACTTTATCACCACAGCTGGCCCCCCTGTCTTCGCAAAAGCTCGGCGCTTGGATGCAGCTAAACTCTCCATAGCGCGCGAGGAGTTCGCCAACCTGGAAAGGCTGGGCATAATTCGCCGTTCGAAGAGCCCATGGGCCTCCCCACTGCATATGGTCCCTAAAGCTGACGGCTCGTGGAGACCTTGTGGTGATTACCGCAATTTGAACAACGCCACGGCGCATGACCGCTACCCGATCCCACACATCCAGGATTTTTCGGTGCATCTGGCGAGGGTGCGCATTTTTTCTAAAATAGACCTGGTCCGCAGCTATCATCAGGTCCCAGTCCGAGCCGAGGACATTCCCAAAACAGCGGTAATAACCCCGTTCGGACTTTTTGAGTTTTTACACATGCCATTTGGCCTCAAAGGCGCTGCGCAAACCTTCCAACGCATGATGGATGCCGTGTTACGCGATCTCCCTTTTGTGTTCGTTTACCTCGACGACATTTTAGTCGCCAGCACATCCGAGGAGGAACACGAAAAACACCTCACTGCAGTTTTTCGGAGGTTGGGGGAGCACGGGTTAATAATTAATCCAGTCAAGTGCCAGTTCGGTGTGGCACAGATCGATTTTTTGGGGCACCGCGTTTCCCCAGAAGGGGCGGTTCTGCTACCGGACAAGGTGCGCGCAGTGGCAGAGTTTCCCCGGCCACAAACGGTCAAATCATTACAGGAGTTTTTAGGAATGGTAAATTTTTATAACCGTTTCCTACCCCATGCAGCGCAGCTCATGCAACCATTATATGCCGCGCTTAAAAAGCAAAAACCCTCCAATACGATCGAGTGGTCCCCGGAGCGGGAGCGCGCATTCACGGAGGTTAAAAAAGCCCTTGCTGACGCTGCGCTGCTAGCTCACCCAGACCCAACGGCCCGCATACCGCTCACCACTGACGCATCAGATTTGGCCATAGGGGCGGTTGTGGAACAGCAGGTTGCCGGGGTTTGGCAGCCGCTGGCATTTTTCAGCAGATCCTTGCATGAAGCCGAGCGGAAATACAGCACGTTTGACAGGGAGCTGTTAGCGCTCCACTTAGCCATTCGCCATTTCCAGTTCTGGCTGGAAGGTCGGCGTTTCACCGCGTTTGTCGACCACAAGCCGCTCACTTTTGCGATGGCCAAAATTTCAGAACCTTGGTCGGGCCGGCAGCAGAGGCAGCTGGCCGCAATTTCGGAATTCACTACTGATATTCAGCACGTAGTGGGTAAACTCAATGTAGTGGCAGACTGCCTCTCTCGCGCGGTAACAGCACCAGTCCGTGCAGAGGTAGATTATACTACCGCAGCTGCAGGGCAAAATAGCAGCATGGAAGCGCACGCGGCCCCAGTTCACGTGGGGATAGATTATGCAGCCATGGCAGCGGAGCAGGGTAGAGATGCGGACGTGTGCGCGCTCCAGTCTGGACCAACAGGGTTAAGGCTGGAGAGCAGGAGTTTGCAAACCGGTATGCCCCCCCTAATCTGCGATGTATCTACCGGGCGGCCGCGCCCGGTGGTACCGGCCGCGTGGCGCCGCCGCGTTTTTGACTTGGCTCACTCCCTGGCGCACCCGGGGGTGCGCGCTTCTGTGAAAATGGTAGCGGAGAAGTTCGTTTGGCCGAGCCTGCGCAAGCACATGAAAGAGTGGGCAAGAACCTGCATGGCTTGCCAGCGGGCCAAAATTCAGAAGCACACAAAAGCCCCCTTAGAACGGTTCCACATTCCGGCCATGAGATTCGATCATGTGCATGTCGACCTCGTGGGCCCCCTACCGTCGTCGCAGGGGTTCACACATCTTTTGACAATGGTGGACCGAACCACACGCTGGCCGGAAGTGGTCCCACTGGCATCGACCACGGCTGCAGAGGCGGCTCGCGCATTTTTGACGGCCTGGGTAGCGCGTTTCGGGGTTCCATCGGATATTACGTCCGACAGGGGACCTCAATTTGTGTCTGAGCTTTGGTCAGCGATGGCCAGCAGCTTAGGGGCGACAATTCACTGCTCTACCGCTTATCACCCCCAGGCTAATGGTTTATGCAAGCGTTTTCATAGGTCTTTGAAGGCAGCCCTCAGAGCGTCGCTTACGGATGCAGATTGGATAAACAAACTACCATGGGTTTTATTGGGGTTGCGTTCTGTACCCAAGGAGGACTTAAATGCCTCCCCAGCGGAGTTGGTTTTTGCACAACCTCTCAGGCTGCCCGGTGAGTTCCTACCAGAGCATCCGGCGCCGGGGCGCCCCCCGGCTCTGGGACCACTGATCGGCACGGGAGCAGACATGCTCCCGGGCCCCATTCATCACACTTTTCCGCGTGTTTTTGTTCCCAAAGCTTTAAAAAATGCCGAGTTTGTTTTTGTCAGGCACGAGGCTCAGTGACCAAGCCTCCGCCCGCCATACGATGGTCCATTTAGAGTGCTGGAAACAGGTGATAAACATTTTGTGCTGGATTTGGGGGACAGAAAGGAAACATTTAGTATTGACAGACTAAAGCCTGCTTTTGTGATGAACGACGAGTCTGTACGGGTGGCGAGGGCACCTCGACGTGGCAGACCTCCCAGGGAACACGTCCTGGAGCCCCCGCAGGGATCAAATAACCATTCTCTTCCTCAGTTAGCAGATTCTCTGCAGGACGGCGCCGCAGGGACGGCAAAGCCTGCTTACAGCAAATTTGGAAGACGTTTGAAGCCCAGACGGCGTATGGACTGATGTGTGATTTTATCATGTTGTGTAGACTATGCTGTTGATTTTACCATGTTGTGTGAACTATGCTGTATTGTCCATTCTTCGACGTTTGGGGGGGGGGGGTTATGTGGCTCATATATTTTTGCCTACATATGTATAAGCACAAGTTGACGCTTAGGACTGCATGTGTTGATTGACCTCACGTCTTGGATGGGACAATACGTCTGGACCGCCTGTGGATAATGGCAGGAGGACGGAGGTGCCGTGATAAGACTCTGAAAGGACTTCCTGACCTCCTGGAGCCAGACGGAGGACTAAGGGACTCGGGGGGAGAATTATTGTCAAATGGGGGTTTGACAGCAATGTGTGATTCTGCCTTTGATGTGTGATGTATAAATGTGGGGGTTTTGATGCAGCTCATTCTCTTCTGTTCTTGAGAGAAAAGCTGGGGATGTGAATTCTGCAATAAACCTGAATTGAGAAATAATTCAGTCCCTTTATTTCACGCTCCCCACATTACTACCAATTTTATCTTGTCTGAAGTTTTTATGATTTACTATATGGCTGTCTTTTATTACTGTAATCAAAATGGATTGTACTAAACTTCTTTCATTACATTTTATTACTGCACGGTGGCGCAGTGGTTAGCACTGTGGCAGCACAGTTTTACCCTCGGCCGGGGGATCGCGGGGACCGTGAGATCATGGGTTTGATCCTTGCCCCCGGCCAACAGTGATCTGTGTGGAGTTTGCATGTTCTCCTCGTGTTTGCGTGGGTTTACTCCGGGATTTCTCCGGTTTCCTCCCACATGCCAAAAACATGCAGGTTAGGGAGTTAAGGGGCGCTTGCGCACGCAGCGACCGGCAGCTGGTGGTTTGTCACCAGACTGCAAAACAAATCTACCTACGGGTACAAAATAAGTAATAAAAAAAACAAAAAAAAAACAAACCTAAGAAAATAACTAATAGCTTTTTTTTTTTTTTTTACATAAAATACATTTTTAATTTAAGTTTTTGTAAAGGGTATACAGGTCATTACAGCATTGCATTGTTTACATTTTCATCACATGTTCCCTTATTTTTTGCTATTTGACAACATTGGTAGGATAATTATTACAACACCCCCCTTTTTTTTAAAAAGTGAAAGAAAAAGTGAAATTAAAGAGAATAAAATAAAAACAAACAAACAGAACAGCAAAAAACAAACAAACAGAAAATTAAGTAATTAAAAGTAAAAGAGCAACTGAGTAGCGTTGGAACAAAGAGCGGAACCATTATTGAAATGGTATTTGTCAAAGATTAGATCTAATGGAAGACACATATGCGATCCAGGGTTGCCAAAAGTTCATGAACCCATCCATGTCCTGTCTCAGTGCGAATGTCAACTTTTCCATCGAGTAAATGTCTTGGATCACGTTAATCCATTCTTCAGGTGTAGGACAGTCCTTCAACATCCATTTTTTAGTTAGAGCTTTTTTGCTTGCCAATATTAAAACATTGAATAAGTATTTTTCTCCTCGTCTTTCCAGTGAGTCCGGTAGTAAACCCAAATACAAAGTTACAAAAGAAAAGGGAACTGTTATTTTGAATATTTTCCCCAATATTGTCTGTACATTGGTCCAATATTGGTGAATAACTGGGCATGACCAAAACACATGAAAATGATTTGCAGTCTTTTCACCACACAAGCGCCAACAGTTCAACTCCTTATGGGTAAATTTGTTTTGTGCAGGTGTTCTGAAAAATCTTACCAAATTCTCTCCACTGCACAGATGAGGTACTTTTCCATTGCTGTTTATTTAGCTTTTCCCATATTTCCAATTGTAAAGTGAAATTCCCCTCTTTTTCCCATCTCTCTTTTATATATGATGTGTTGTCTCCTTTTAAGTCTTGAAGACCTTGGTATATTTTAGAAATGTATCTGATCCCTGGGATCCCTTTATATGCCATTAAGAAGACCTTCAGAACACCTGACTGGGCCCTTTCCAAATCCTCCTTTTTAAGTATATTGTTTATGTGGTGTCTAAGCTGAAAGAACCTGTAAAGGTCTTGATTTATTAGACCTTGTTTTTTCAAATCTTCAAAACTTCTTAAAGTTTGCCCCTTAAAAAAATCGTAATATTTTATCAGCCCTTTCTCTTTCCACTCTTTAAATCTAGTGTCTGTTTTATTGGGGGTAAAGTCTTGATCATAGGCAATCCATTGCAGAAGTCGATAGGGCTCTTTAGCTTGATTCTCTCTGACTATCTTAAACCAAATTTTTAGCGGGGTCTCTATCCACGGGTTAGTGTTATTCAAGAGTTTAGGTAAGGCATTGTTCCCTATTATCGCCTGTAGGGGGATGTCACTTGTTATTTGGCATTCGATCTCCTTCCATTGTGCAGTGTAGACTGGGTTACATATCTCTATTAAAGTTTTAATTTGTGTGGCTTTAAAATAGTCCCTGATATTTGGCAGCGTGAGCCCACCTTTGTCTTTGTTTAGCTGTAAGGTTCTATATCTGATTCTAGGTCTCTTGCCCTGCCATATGAATCTTGAGATCCTTCTGTCCAGCTCCTGCCATGTTTTTTTGGGAGGTTCTACCGGTATTGTTTGGAAAAGGTATAGAAGACGTGGAAGTATGTTCATTTTGACTGCTTCAATTCTTTGTGCAGTACCTAAGAATGGTATCATATTCCATCTTGCTAGGTCAGATTTTATTTTTGTCTCCAGTGGATCATAGTTTAGTGTTATAATTTTGTTGAGTTGTTTCGGGATATTGACCCCCAGATATTTCATAGATTCCAACTCCCAGTTAGTTTTGAGTTCACTTAGCGAATAATGATTTGGGTCATAGTTGAATGTCAAAACTTGGGTTTTATGCATGTTTAATTTGTACCCCGATAAATCTCCATAGTCTGAAAAAACTGAGATTAGTTCTGGTAAAGAAGTGTCCGGCTGCCCTAGGTATATTAATTCAATTCAATTCAATTCAACTTTATTTATATAGCGCCATTTCACAACAACAGTCATCTCATAGCACTATCAACTGTAGGGAGGACCCCCACAGTTGCAGAAAGACCCCAGCAATCAGGCGATCCCCTGTGAGCAAGCACTTGGCGACGGTGGAGAGGAAAAACTCCCTTTTAACAGGAAGAAACCTCCAGCAGAACCAGGCTCAGGGAGGGGCAGTCATCTGCTGCGACTGGCTGGGGGGTGAGGGGACAGAGAAGAAGAAAAGAACAGACATGTAGAGAGCAAACAGCACGATGGGGACTCAGTCTATGGGAGAGAACAAACAAATGTTAATGACCAGCAAAAAAAAAATATTTCATAGAGAGTGAGGAAAGGAGTGAGGCCCAGTGCATTACTGGAGGTCCCCCGGCTGACTAAACCTATTAGCAGCATAACTAAGGGAGGGTTCAGAAACACATGATCCCTCCCTAATTGTAGGCTATATCAAAAAGGTAGGTTTTAGCCCTATTCTTAAAAACAGAGATCGAGTCTGACTCCCGAATCCAGATTGGCAGCTGATTCCACAGGAGAGGAGCTTGATAACTGAAGGCTCTGCCTCCCGTTGTACTTTTGGAGATTCTAGGTATTACAAGTAAACCTGCATTTTGGGAGCGTAGTGCTCTGTTAGGATGATACGGTAGTATCAGATCTTTTAAATAAAAAGGAGCCTGATTGTTTAGAGCTTTGTAAGTAAGAAGAAGGATTTTAAACTTAATTCTAAACTCTATGGGAAGCCAATGAAGGGAGGCCAGAACCGGAGAGATATGATCTCTCTTTCTAGTACCTGTTAAAACTCTTGCTGCAGCATTTTGGATCAGCTGAAGACTTTTTAAAGATGTTTTAGGACAGCCTGATAATAAAGAATTACAATAATCTAATCTCGAGCTAACAAAAGCGTGGATCAGCTTCTCAGCATCACTCTGAGACAAGATGCTCCTAATCTTGGCAATATTACGCAAATGATAGAAGGCAGTCTTAGAAACAAATTTAATATGTGAATTGAAGGACAAATCCTGATCAAAAATAACTCCAAGGTTCCTCACAGAGCTATTAAGAGAAAGAGTAACTGCATCCAAACTGAAAGTTTGATTTGGAAAGGAATTTCTAAGGTTTTTTGGACCAACAAGAATGACTTCAGTCTTATCTGAATTTAATAGCAGGAAATTACAAGTCATCCAAACTTTGATTTCCTTAAGACAGGCTTCTAACTTGGCTAATTGATTAGTATCATCTGGCTTCATTGACAGGTATAATTGTGTGTCATCTGCATAACAGTGAAAATGTATACAGTGCTTTCTAATAATGTTGCCTAACGGAAGCATATATAAACTAAAAAGAGTAGGGCCAAGCACAGATCCCTGTGGAACTCCATGACTAAGCTTTGAGCTGAGAGAAAACTCATCATTTACATGAACAAACTGGAACCTATCAGATAAATAAGATCTAAACCACTGCAACGAAGTTCCATTAAGTCCAACATAGTGTTCTAATCTATCAAGTAGAATATTATGATCAATAGTATCAAAAGCTGCACTAAGATCTAAAAGGACAAGTACAGAAACTAGTCCATTATCAGATGCAATGAGGAGGTCGTTAGTGACCTTCGCTAAGGCTGTTTCAGTGCTATGATGGATTCTAAACCCAGATTGAAACTCCTCAAATAAACCATTTCCCTGCAGGTGGTCAAATAATTGCGTAGCAACAACTCTTTCTAAGATTTTTGAAATGAAAGGGAGATTAGAGATTGGTCTATAGTTAGCTAAAGCTCCTGGATCTAGCGTTGGCTTTTTGAGTAAGGGTTTAATTACAGCCGTTTTAAAAGCCTGCGGTACATGGCCTAAAGTTAATGAAGAATTGATTATATGAAGAATAAAGCTACCAATAAGTGGGAAGACTTCTTTAAATAACCTGGTAGGAATAGGGTCTAAAAGACAAGTTGAAGGTTTGGATGAGGAAACTATTTTGTCTAACTCACAAAGGTCGATTGGAGTAAACTCATCAAGACAGACATCAATAGAAGGAGTTGTAGTAGTTACAGTATTTAAGTTAACTGTGGGAAGAATCTGATTGATTTTATCTCTGATGGATGAAATTTTATTATTGAAAAAGTTCATAAAGTCCTGACTAGTAAGCTCTAAGGGGATGCTAGGATTGACAGAGTCCTGACTCTTTGTCAACCTGGCTACAGTACTGAAAAGAAACCTGGGATTATTCTTGTTCTCTTCTATTAATGCAGAGTAATAACTCGTTCTAGCTTTTCTAAGAGATTTTTTATAAATTAAAAGATGATTTCTCCAAGCTAAATAGATTTCATCTAAATTAGTAGAGCGCCATTTTCTTTCTAATTGACGAGTCTTCTGTTTTAAGCTATGAGTTTCTGTGTTGAACCAAGGAGTTAAAAATCTCTGATTAGACTTTTTCTTTTTTAAGGGAGCCACCAAGTCTAGAGCCTGATGCAGAGAAGCTGAAACACTATCCACCATGTTATCAATTACAGAAGGAGCAAGCTGTCTATAGCTTATTTCCGTTGTGTTGACACATGGCATAGAGGAAACAATCTGCATAAATTTGGAAACAGCATCATCTGAGAGGCATCTACTGTGATAATATTTTTCTTTAGGAGCCAAATAGTCAGAAATAGTAAAATCAAAGGTTAACAGACAATGGTCTGACAGTACAGGGTTATGAGGAGACACTACAAGATTTTCTATTTCTATGCCATATGTCAGAACAAGGTCCAATGTATGGTGGAGGTAATGAGTAGAATTTCCTACTTTCTGAGAAAACCCAATCGAGTCTAATATTGAATTCAAAGCCACATTAAGGCAGTCACTATCTACATCCACATGTATATTAAAGTCCCCTACTATAATTATTCTATCAGATTTCAGCACTAAATCAGCTAAGAAATCAGGAAATTCGGATAAAAATTCTGAATAGGTTGATGGGGGACGATAAACTATGGCAAATAAAATTGAGTTTAACCTGGAATTGCTAAAGTGCCCAACACTGAGGACCAGGCCCTCAAAGGAATTATAACATGTTTTTTGCTTTACATTAACTAGTAATTTGGAATGGTAAATTGATGCTACTCCTCCTCCACGACCAGAACTTCTGGGATTTTGACAGTTTAAATAACCAGAGGGAGTTGATTCATTTAAACCAACATAATCCTCTTGTCCTAACCAAGTCTCTGTAAGGGAAATTAAATCAATCTGATGATCAATTAACAGATCATGGACTAACAGAGACTTGGGAGTTAGAGACCTAATATTTAATAAACCACATTTAATTTTTAAATTATGAGGAGGAACAGAGGCCAAATCATTCAATTTAGAGGCTTTATGTTTAATTTGAGTTTTACCAATATTTTGCTTTATCACTTTGGGATGCTTATACATTATATTTTTATTTACTTTGGAGGGAGCAGACAACGATTCTCTGATGGGGAAGACAGGGGCTAAGCTGAGGGGTGGCGGATGAAGAGGAGCTGCAGAGAGGCGTGTAAGACTGCGACTCTGCTTCCTGGTCCCAACTCTGAGTAGTCAGGGTTTTGGAAATTTGGATAAAAAAGATGCCAGATTGTTAGATAAATGAGAAGCACCATCCAAAGTGGGATGAATGCTGTCTCGTCTCATAAGACCAGGTTTTCCCCAAAAAGAGCTCCAATTGTCAATGTAGCCCACGTCATTTTTAGGACACCACACAGACAGCCAGCGGTTCAAGGATGACGAGCGGCTAAACATGTCATCACTGGTCAGATTGGGGAGGGGCCCAGAGAATACTACAGTGGCAGACATCGTTTTTGCAAAGTCACACACCGATTCTATATTAAGTTTCGTGACTTCCGACTGCCGGAGACGGATGTCATTAATGCCGGCGTGAATAACAATTGTGGAATATTTACAGTTACTTTTAGCCAGCATTTTCAAATTTGACTCGATGTCGCCTGCTCTGGCCCCAGGAATGCATGTGACTATGGCCGATGGAGTCTCTAGGTTCATGTTTCTGACTACAGAGTCGCCAATGATCAGAGTTTTTTCTTCAGCGGGTGTGTCGCTGAGCGGGGAAAAACGATTAGAAACGTGAACAGGTTGGTGGTGAACCGGGGCTTTGCGACTAGGCTTCCTTCTCACCGTCACCCACCCAGTCTCCTCGCTGCAGAGGAGAGCCGGGGAACCACTGACAGTGGGACCTAAGCTAGCTAGCTCCGCTGCAGCTAATGGGCGTCCGTCGAGATTAACTGGCGCAGACGGTGTTTCAATGCAGCGGAGCCGGGATTCCAAATCAGACAACCTCGCCTCGAGCGCCTCAAAAACACAACATTTATTACATTTACCGTTATCACTAAAAGAGGCAGAGGTGTAGCTAAACATCTGACAGAGAGAGCACACCAGAGGAGGAGAGGAAAGAGAGCTAGTAGCCATAGCTAGTGGCTCGAGAGCTGGAGAGCAAACCACACAGGCAGACAGCAAATGTCTTTTATTAAAATGTCATCAGCAAAGAGTGCTATTTTATGTTCCTTCTGACCAAGTGTAATACCTTGAATTTCTTGATTTTGTCTTATCCATTGGCTCAGAGGTTCTATGAAGATTGCAAAGAGCAGTGGAGACAGGGGGCAGCCTTGATGACATCCTCTTTCCAGCTCAAAAGATGATGATAAATTACCGTTAATCCTTATTTTAGCTGTTGGTTTTTTATATAATAAGATAAGATAAGATAAGATAAGATAAGCCTTTATTAGTCCCACAACGGGGAAATTCCAGGATTGCAACAGCACAGGGATAGCAACACTCAGAGCAACAATCAGAAGGCAAGAAAAAAAAAACAAGCAAGCAAGAGCAGCTAATAAACATATGTACGTATTACTATAAAATATATATATATACACACACACACAGACACACAGTGCAGAGCATTGTAGCTGGATGGAATAAATATATGAATATATGAACACACAGTGCAGAGCATTGTAGCTAGATGGAATAAATATGTAAATATATAAACACCCACAGTACGGAGCATTGCAGCTAGGTGGAATAAATATGCAAGTATATAAACACACACAGTGCGGAGCAATGTAGCTAGATGGAATAACATGTAGATATATAAATATATAAACACCCACAGTACGGAGCATTGCCGCTAGATGGAATGAAACAGCATAACCGTCTACCCAGCTATCCTGCATGGTATGATTATGTGCCCATACACACTCTCACCCTCCATAGCGACCGGCATGCTCCTAGTTGTATGCCGGAGAGGACCACTGTGTAAGTCTATTGCATCTTCTGCATTCAAAAAAACTATTAGTTTGTTACGTCTTTTTTGCTATCTCTGCGAGCAGCCCTGCTTAGGTTGTACAGTCTGACAGCCGTTGGTAGGAAGGACCTACGAAACCTCTCGGTTGTGCACCTGGGATGATGTAGTCTGCTGCTAAATGAGCTCCTCAGTGCATTCAGTATGTCCTGCATAGGGTGGAACTCGGACTCCAGCAGAGATGACAGTTTAGCCACCGTCCTTCTCTCTCCTATCTCCTCCATCGGATCAAGGCGCTGCCCCAGGACAGAGCTAGCTTTCTTAATCAGTTTGTTCAGTCTCTTCCTATCGGCTGCAGTAATGCCACTGCCCCAGCAGACCACTCCAAAAGTGATGGCTGATGCCACCACCGTGTCATAGAATGACTTCAGCAGCGCCCCTTGTACACCAAAAGACCTGAGTCTCCTCAGCAGGAACAGCCTGCGCTGTCCCTTCTTGTAGAGTGCATCAGTATTGTGTGACCAGTCTAGTTTATTGTTCAGATGAATACCCAGGTACTTATAGGATGTCACCATCTCGATGTCTGTTCCCTGTATATTTACTGGTACTGTGAGGGGCTGCCCATGCCTGCGGCAGTCCACCACCAGCTCCTTAGTTTTCCTCGCGTTGATCTGGAGGCAGTTCCGATGGCACCAGTCCACGAAGTCCTGGATAAGCCCTCTGTACTCAGCTTCATCTCCATTGGAGATGAGGCCAACGATCGCAGAGTCATCAGAGAACTTCTGTAGATGGCAGTGTGTTGTGTTGTGTGAGAAGTCCGCAGTATAAAGAGTGAACAGGAAGGGAGCCAGCACCGTTCCCTGGGGGGCCCCCGTGCTACTGATGATCGTGTCGGACACACAGTCCCGGGTTCTCACAAACTGAGGCCGGTTCGTGAGGTAGTCCAGGATCCATGATGACAGGTGCTGGTCCACCCCTGCGCGCAGCAGCTTGTCCTTCAGGATCATCGGTTGGATGGTGTTGAAAGCACTGGAGAAGTCAAAGAACATGATCCTCACCATATTCCCGGGCTTCTCCAGGTGGGACAGAGAACGGTGAAGGAGGAAGATCACCGCATCCTCCACCCCAATGCCATGCTGGTAGGCGAACTGGAGTGGATCCATCGCTGGTTCCACCAGGGGGCGGAGGTGAGCAAGGAGCAGTCTCTCCAGGGTCTTCATCAAGTGGGACGTCAAGGCCACCGGTCTGTAGCTGTTCAGGTCTTTGGGGTGGGAAGTTTTTGGTACAGGTACCACACAAGATGTTTTCCACAGCTGTGGTACCCTCCCCAGTTTCAGGCTCATGTTGAAGATATACGTCACAATCCCACACAGCTGGTCTGCACAGGACTTGAGGAGCTTTGCGCTGATGCCGTCCGGTCCCGGCGCCTTCCTCGCCTTGATCTTCCTCAGCTCCGTCCTCACCTGGGTCCTGGTCAGGGTCAGGATGGGGGGGCTGTGTGTTGGGAGTGGGGGGGTGTTGGTAGAGTGGGGAGTGGGCAGCAGGACTTGATTTCTTTAGAGGCAGCAGTGGTTGTTGTGCAGTCAGGGGGGAGGGCGGTTGGTCAAATCTATTGAAAAACAGATTCAGGTTGTTCGCCCACTCCCTGCCCCCTGTGGCCTGGGGGGAGGTATTCTGGAGCCCCGAGATGGTTTTGAGGTTTCTCCAGACCCCGCTGATGTCGCTCTGTTGCAGCTTGTCCTCCATCTTCTTCCTGAAGCTGTCCTTGCCTTCTCTGATCTTTCTCCTCAGCTCCCTCTGTACGGACTTCAGCATCTCCCTGTTCCCTGACCTGAAGATCCTCTTCTTCTCTCTCAGAAGTGTTTTAATCTCAGGGTTGATCCAGGGTTTGTTGTTTGAGTGACGCCGTATGGTCTTGGTGGGAACGGATTTGTCCACACAGAAGCTGAGGTAGCCCGTGAAGGTGTGAATGAGGCCATCGATGTCCTCACCATGTGGATCGCAGAGCTGCTTCCAGGCGGTGGCTTCAAAACAGCCCTTTAGGGTGTCCATTGTCTCCTCAGACCATAACTCCACAGTGTGCATGGCCGGAGGTTGTCTGTGCACTAGGGGTTTGTACACCGGCCGGAGATGAACCAAGTTGTGATCCGATCTCCCGAGTGGGGGTAGTTGTGATGAGGTGTACGCCTCCTTAGTGTTTGCGTAGAATAAATCCAGTGTTTTATTGTCTCTAGTGTGGCATGTGACATACTGGGTGAACGTGGGTAGAATGGGAGACAGTGAAACATGGTTGAAATCGCCTGAGATGAGGAGAAGAGCATCTGGGTGTTCTGTCTGCAGCCTGCTGGTTACTGAATGGATGACGTCACGTGCTGTCCCAGCGTTCGCCGTCGGATTTGCATAAACAACAATGCAGATCACGTGTGAGTGTTCTCTCGGGAGATATGTAGGCCTCATGCTAACAGCTAGCAACTCAATGTCTTTGCTGCAGTGTCGTTGTTTAACAGTGATATGTCCCGGTCTGCACCAGTTGTTGTTAACATACATGATCACTCCACCGCCCCTAGCCTTGCCACTGTCTGGTGTTCGGTCAGCTCGTATCATGTGAAAACCCTCCAGCTCAATGTTAGCATCTGCTGCTAGTTCAGTTAGCCACGTCTCAGTAAACAAAAGGAGAGAGCACTCCCGGTATGTGCTATCATAACGGGAGATAGCCGCTAGCTCATCTAACTTTCCCAGTATCGACCGTACATTTCCCATGACAACAGATGGAAGGGAGGGTCTGTACCTTATATTTTTTGTCCTCCGCCTTACTCCAGCCCGGCAGCCGCGGCGTTTTCGCCTCAGTTCTCTCGGTATGTCGAGTATTTCCAATGGGACCGGGTGGCGGTTGAATGCTAGCAGCTGTTCTCTGCTGTATCGTATCCTGCTATAGACAGTGGCTCCGTCCACCGGCTCAGGAGACATTTAGGACGATCTGTGTGTCCGTGATATAAGTGGGGTGAAAAAAAAAGACGGATCAAAAGAGAGAGGAAGGGAAAAAGACTCGGAATCGAGCCGCTGTTGCAAAAGGCAGCCGACTCGTGTGGCGCCGAGAGAAAAAAAAAAAAAAAAAAAAAAAAAAAAATGCCTGTATAGTTCTAATGAAGTTGTTATGAAAATTGAAACTGGATAAGATTCTATATAGGAAAGACCAGTCAACCGAATCGAATGCTTTTTCAGCATCTAATCCCAATATGACTGCATTTAAGTTATATTTTTTTATATGATGGATTATGTGTAAAGTGCGTCGAATGTTGTCTTGTGTCTGTCTTTGTCTTATAAAACCTGTTTGGTCTAAGTGAATTAAGTCTGTCAGTATGTTTTCTAACCTTTTGGCAAGGATAATGGTAAAAAGCTTATAGTCCTGATTTAATACACTGATTGGTCTGTAGTTGAAGCATTCTAGTTTATCCTTTTCAGGTTTAGGTATAACTTCAATGACCCCTTCTCTCCAGGAGGGGGGGATTTCCCCTGTGTGGAGGACATAGTTAAATGTTTTCAGGAGGAGAGGAGATAGTTGCTGTTTAAAGGTTTTGTACCATTCTGCTGTATAGCCATCTGCTCCTGGGGATTTGTTAGCTTTAAGTTTCATAATTGCTTTTTCCAATTCTTTAGGTTGTATTTCTGACAATAGTGTTTTATTTTGTGATTCCGTAAGTTGGGGAAGGTTTAATGTGTTTAGGAATGTCTCGGATGCGTTTTTATGTTTTTTGTGGGAGTATAAGTTCTTATAGTAATTCTCGAAGCTTTTAAGACTATCCTGAATTCTGAATTTTATTTCCTTTGATACTGGGTCTCTGATTTTGTAGATTGCTCTTTCTGTTTGTTGTTTCCTCAATTTATAGGCTAGTAATTTTGCCGATTTACTGCCTGCTTCATAGTGTTTTTGTTTCAGAAATGTAAATTTCTTCTGGATTTCTATTGTGTAGATCTCATTTATTTGATTTTTAATTTCTTTAATCTTGAGCGAGCCATTAGAATGAGTGTTGTCTTTGTGTTATTTTTCTAGGTTCTTGAGTTCTGACTCTAGTGTGATTAGTTTTTCTTGTCTCAGTTTCTTTTGGGTTGCCAGTTTTGCAATAATTTTTCCCCTTATTACAGCTTTGCACGCATCCCACAGTATTAAAGGGGATACTTCTCCATTATCGTTTTCTTCCAAACATCTGAGAATATCTGATTCCAGTTCATCTTTCAGTGGTCCTTTCAGGACATTTGAATTCAGCTTCCAGGAAAACGTATTATTTGTGTATTTTTGGATGTTTAAGTCCATATAGATCGGACTGTGGTCAGAGAGATCCATCAGTCCTATTTTACATGTTTTTACTCTTCCAATGTCTCTATTAAACATAAAAAAGTAATCAATCCTTGAGTAAGATGAATGTGGCGTTGAATAAAAAGTATAATCTTTTACACTGGGGTTGAATTCCCTCCATACGTCACAGATTCCCATTTCTTTTAATAGCATCCGAGTTTTCCTACTTTGAGTGTTATTTTGATGTGAAGAATTACCTGTTGCATCCCAGTATGGATTCAGTCTTAGATTGAAGTCTCCACCACATATCACTAAACCTTGGGCTTTAGTTATCATTAGGTCGAATACATTTTTATAAAATTTCCATTTAGCCCCTGGTGGTGCATATACATTCAGAAGGGTGATATCTTCTCCCTCTAGCCGCCCAATTACCAAACTGTACCTCCCTTCTTTATCTTTGTGTTCTGATTTTTTTTTCAAATGTAATTTTGGTTGATATCAATGTCGTTACTCCCCTCCTCCTCCCTGACTTATATGAAGATGAAGAAATCATTTTAAACCCTTGTCTATTGAGTTTAGTGTGTTCCACGTCTGTTAGGTGGGTTTCTTGTAAAAATATTATTTCTGCTTTGTCTTTTTTCATTTTGCGTAGAATCTTGGATCTTTTAACTGGATTCAGGATCCCTTTTACATTATATGAGGCTATTTTGGTTACACCCTGTTTCTCCATTGTATTTTCTTATTTAGTATAACAGTGTGGTGGCCCTCTTTTTTGCTACTCAGAAACTGAAAGAACATTAAGAACATAAAAAACATTAAGAACAGTGTACGAAACTTTAAAACAAAAAACTGTCAAAAAAACTTCCTGAGCTGGGGTCTCTTTAAAGACCCTGTAAGAGCCCTGATGGAGTGTAGGCTCTGAGGGAAATTCCTCAAACTCTGTTACGTGTTGAGGGCCCTCTCTTACCCCTGTAAGTTGTCCCATGTTTTTAACGTGAATTTCAGATCCCAATCCGAATTTGTAATGATTTTTTTTTTTTTATGCCTATACCCTATGAGATTGTGTGCACCCTCCCACCCCCATCACAGCAAACATTCACTCTAATACAGTATTTGTTAGTGTGGGGAGAACATGTGGGTCATTGTTACATTTCTATTTTAACAAGATTTTTTTTTTTCCTTTAAATTAAGAAGACATTTGTTTCTAATGCTATAACTGCTCCATGAAAGGTTTTACCACATGCTGATTCTGCATCTCCTTTAATGTTTGTTACCTTGTAGGAGCCAGTTTAGAAAGCTTGGGATCAGTCCGCCAAGGTCCCCGCCTTTGACCGCCACCTAATCCACATAGCACCGGACCCCCATGATCCCTCCTGCAGGTGGTGAACCCACTGGAGGGCGGACCCATGTAACTCCTTCGGGCTGAGCCCGGCCGGGTCCCGGGTATGTCTTGGACACCCGAGTAAAGAGAGGTGCAGAGCTGTCAACTGATCACCACCTGGTGGTGAGTTGGATCCGATGGCAGGGGAGGAAGCCATTCAGACCTGGTAGACCCAAACGTATAGTGAGGGTGTGCTGGGAGCGTCTGGCTAAGGCCCCTGTCCGGGAGGTCTTCAACTCCCACCTCCGGAAGAACTTCAACCACATTCCGAGGGAGTCTGGAGACATGGAGTCTGAATGGGCCATGTTCTCCACCTCTGTTGTTGAAGCGGCGGCCCAGAGCTGCGGCCGCAAGGTGATCGGTGCATCTCGTGGTGGCAACCCCCGAACCAAGTGGTGGACACCAGTGGTGAGGGGGGCCATTAAGCTGAAGAAGGAGTCCTATCAAGCTTGGTTGGCTTGTGGGACTCCCGAAGCAGCTGAGGTGTACCGGCAGGCCAAGCGGAGTGCAGCTCGGGTGGTTGCTGAAGCAAAAACCCGGGTATGGGAGGAGTTCGGTGAGGCCATGGAACAAGACTTTCGGTCGGCTTCAAAGAGATTCTGGCAAATTGTTCGGCGGCTCAGGAGGGGAAAGCAGCTCCCCGTCCACACTGTGTATGGTGCGGATGGGACACTGTTGACTTCAACTGGGGATATCGTTGGGCGGTGGAAGGAATACTTCGAGGATCTCCTCAATCCCACTGATACGCCTTCCACAGAGGAAGCAGGGTTTGGGGACGAGGGGGATGACTCGCCTATCACAGGGGCTGAGGTCGCCAAGGTGGTTAAAAATCTCCTTGGTGGCCGGGCCCCGGGGGTGGACGAGATTCGCCCCGAGTACCTCAAGGCCCTGGATGTTGTTGGGTTGTCATGGTTGACACGCCTCTGCAACATTGCATGGAGGTTGGGGGCAGTGCCTTTGGCATGGCAAACCGGGGTCGTGGTTCCTCTCTTTAAAAAAGGGGACCGGAGGGTGTGCTCCAACTTTAGAGGGATCACACTCCCCAGCCTCCCTGGGAAGGTCTATGCCAAGGTACTGGAGAGGAGAATCCGGCCGTTGGTCGAACCTCGGATTCAGGAGGAGCAATGTGGTTTTCGTCCTGGCCGTGGCACATCGGACCAGCTCTTTACCCTCTCGAGAATTCTTGAGGGTTCGTGGGAGTTTGCCCAACCAGTTTACATGTGTTTTGTGGACTTGGAGAAGGCATTTGACCGCGTCCCTCGTGGATTTTTGTGGGGGGTGCTTCGGGAGTATGGGATATCGGGCTTGTTGTTACGAGCTATTTGGTCTCTGTACGACCGTTGTGAGAGTTTAGTTCGTATTGCCAACACTCGGTCGGAGTCATTCCCAGTGAGAGTTGGACTCCGCCAGGGCTGCCCTTTGTCACCGATCCTGTTCATAATTTTTATGGACAGGATTTCTAGGCACAGCCAGGGAATGGAGGGTGTCATGCTTGGTGACCACAGGATCTCATCTCTGTTGTTTGCAGATGATGTTGTCCTGTTGGCTTCATCCAGCAATGACCTACAGCTCTTGCTGGGACGGTTTTCCGCTGAGTGTGAAGCGGCTGGGATGAGAATCAGCACCTCCAAGTCCGAGTCCATGGTCGTCAGCCGGAAAAAGGTGGATTGTCGTCTCCAGGTTGGGGACAGGCTCCTGCCCCAAGTGGAGGAGTTTAAGTATCTTGGGGTCTTGTTCACAAGTGAGGGGAAAATGGAGCGAGAGATTGACAGACGGATTGGAGCAGCATCTGCTGTGATGCGGACGTTGTACCGGTCTGTTGTGGTGAAGAGGGAGCTGAGTTCTAAGGCAAAGCTGTCGATTTACCAGTCAATCTACGTTCCTACTCTCACCTATGGTCACGAGCTTCGGGTAATGACCGAAAGAACGAGATCGCGGATACAAGCGGCTGAAATGAGCTTTCTCCGTAGGATTGCTGGACTCACCCTCAGAGATAGGGTGAGGAGCTCAGTCATCCGGGAGAGGCTCAGAGTAGAACCGCTGCTCCTCCACATTGAAAGGAGTCAGTTGAGGTGGTATGGGCATCTGATTAGGATGCCTCCTGGACGCCTCCCACTTGAGGTGTTTCAGGCACGTCCCACTGGGAGGAGACCCCGGGGCAGACCCAGGACTCGGTGGAGAGACTATGTCTCCCAGCTGGTCTGGGAACGCCTTGGTATCCCCTCTGAAGAGCTGGAGCAGGTGGCTGGGGAGAGGGAAGTCTGGGCTTCTCTGCTTGAACTGCTGCCTCCGCGACCCGGACCTGCGGAAAAGTGGTAGAAGATGGATGGATGGATGGATGGACCTTGTAGGAGGGGGGATGGAAGTGCAGAATGACTGAAAAGAAAAAAAAACAAAAAGGTCGCTATTCCTTCCTGGAACTGGAAAGCTTATCTTTGTAGCTCTGGGGCTGGGTTTCCCGCTGCTGGCCCGTGGATTTTGAAGGTCTCTGAGTGGACCACGTTTGAGCTCTGATCCTCACGTTCAGATCCGCTGCGGGTTTAAACACCAATACCGGGAGCCCTCTTCTCGCCATGTCAATTGTTGCTTCTTCCGCTGAATTATAGAGACATAACTCTTCACCGTAAAAGACCCTTAACTTCGCAGGAAATGGCGTCTGAAAGCATAGATTCTGTTCCTGTAGAACCTTTTTGGCGTCGTTATATTCCCGTCGCTTTTTAAGAACCTCCAGGGCGTAATCATGCTCCACGAAGACTTTTCTCTCTTGATGCATAAATCCTTTTTTCTGCCAAGCCCGTCTTACAACTTCTTGTTTTATTTTGAAATCAGCGAATCTTACCACCACCGAACGTGGGGGCGCTTCTGCCGCTGGCTTTGCGGCTAATGTACGATGGGCCTTTTCTATCTTCAAATCGGTGGTTTGTGGAATATCCAACTTCTCTCTCAATAAGGATTCCACGCATTCTGCCATTGTGTTGAAACTATCTTCAGCTCCTTCTTTCAGACCGTGAATTCTGATGTTATCTCGTCTCTGTCTTCCTTCTTGGTCGGTTAGCTTAGCCTCCAGCCTTGACTGTTTTTTGTGTAAATCCAGCATAGAATCTTCTAGCACTTTTATTCTTTCTTCAGCTTCCAAGGTTCGGTTTTCGGCCTGGTCCATTCTGCTGTTCGTCCTTTTTAATTCCTCTCTGAATTCATGAAATTCGGCCCGAAATCGTCGTAATTCATCAAATAGCGATTTCAAGCTAACCTTTTTGTTAGCTAGGTCCAGCTCCTCGTCTTCTGAACGGAGGTCCTCCGGTTCAGATTCTGCGGCCGCTGCGCATCCTGACCTGGGGAATGTCAGTTTCTTCTGTTTTTGGTTAGGCATGGTGTTTTTGTCTTTTGATTTTTATTCTTCCAAAAATCCGTTGTCTGATTTTGAAGATGTTTTCCTTGGATTGGGTCTGGGAGCTTCAGCGTTAAGTTGCTATCACCATGGCGTCCAGACCGGAAGTCCAAAATACATTTTTAATTACTTTAACATTTTAGTCAAGTACCAAATTCATACTGTGATGTTTCAAGGGTTCACACAATAATGAGAGAGGATTAGGAATGCTGTGGAGAAAGGAAGCAGGCGAGGCAACGAGCTAGACAACACATAAACTTTATTCTTTCTCCAACATACAGTACAGCAAAAGAGCTCCCAGGTCTCTGTGCATTCCTCTTTTATATCTTTAATACCATGCATTGAGACCCGGAACTTCTGACCATAATACATCGTTGTTTAGAACAAAGACCTGTGTGACACATTCACATGACATACAGTATAACACCGCTCTCACACCCTTCCCTCTTCCAGCGGCTCCGGCCATTCCTCCTCTCCCCGGGGGGCACATAGTCCTTACTGTCCAGTCCGATACCCCCCCCATGACACCTCCTCTTTCAGTCCATTGTTCCCCCCTCCCCATCTGCCTTCTCTAGGTGGAGAACTCCCACACCATGCCCCCACAATGTAACATTTATTCTTCACTGACAAATTACACAGAACAGAGGGGAGGTCATTCACACACACACACACACACACACACGTGCGCTCACACACACACAAACACTCACCTCATTCTGGGTGACACAGACACATAATCTCTCACACACAGGGAAAATAACACTACAGTATCACAACCAGGCTGAAAACACAATTATAATGGTACAACAATAACACTCAGAACACAAGAATAATAGTCTTTGAATACCCCGCGGCACAAAGCATGGCGGAAGAATTCCCCCACCCCTTATCACAGCCTCGACATTACAGTGTCCCTCCCTGGACTGGTTTCAGTCCCCAAAACAATAAGTCCAACTCAAAAGTCCAATACAAACCCGTCCAGGCGTCGGGGCGCCCGCCGTTGTCAGCGGCTATCACGTACGGACCAGTTCATGTCCATCCAAGCCTCGGCCGGGGTTCGGGGTCGGGATGGGGCCTCTGGCTCGGCTACCCGTGGGGCAGCTGGCTGGTACAGGGCAAGGCGGTCACGGTGAAGCACCACCACCTGGTTCCTCTTCTGCAGCCTCACCCTGTACACTACATCCCATAGTCTCTGTAGGACCACACACGGTCCCAACCAGTGGCTTGCCAGCTTTGGTGACAGTCCCTTTTTCTGCTCCGGTTAGAAAACCCAGACTTGATCCCCTGATACAAAGTCTCTCCCCTGGCAGCGGGAGTCATATGCTCGCTTCTGTCGACTCCCCGCCGCTACCAGGGCCTCCCAAGCCAGTTCGTATACTGTGTGAAGAGGTTCTCTCAAGCAAAACAAATAATCCAACCCTGGTTTGCCCTCCACCTCTGGCTCCGGGGAAGGGCCAAACACCAAGTCCACCGGGGTGCGCAGCTCGCGTCCGAACCTCAGCCCTGCAGGAGTGCCCCGGGAGATTCCTGGACTGCTGTCCGGTATGCCAACAGGACCAGGGGCAGGTGCAGATCACAGTCTAGCTGTCACTGGTCCACTAGGATGGCAAGCTGGGTGGTCACGGTTTGGTTAAAGCATTCGACAAGGCCGTCGCTCTGTGCGTGCAGTAGGGTGGTCCGGGTCTTCCGGATGCCCAGCCGCCTGCAGACCTCCCCAAAGACCTTTGCCTCGAAGTTCTGTCCCTGGCCGCTGTGCAGCTCCTCCAGTGCACCAAACCAACAAAACATCTCATCTACCAGCTTTGGCTGTGACGCTGTGATGGCAGCACTCTGATCAGGGACCGCATACGTCTCTGGCTACTTGGTGAAATAATCCAGTGCGACCAGAATATAATGGTTCTCCCGATCTGTGGTCGGAAAAGGGCCCAGAATGTCCACCCCCACATGCTCCATGGGTGCCCCTACCCGGTACTGCTGCAAGGAGGCGTGGGATTGCTGAGTTGGCCCTTTCTGAGCCATGCAGGTGTCACAGCGGTTGACAAGGAGCTCCACGTCCTAATGACACTCCAGCCAGTAGAACCAGGCCCGAAGACGCTGCAGGGTCTTCGGCACCCTGAAGTGGTGTGTGCCCACCGACCCGTGGACCAACTGGAGCACCTTGGGGCGAAGCCGTCGGGGAACCAGCAGCTGCCAGACGTGATGCTGCCCTGCTGGAGGCTGCCACCGCCAGTAGAAGACACCCTCACAACAGCAGAGGTTGGCCCACTGGGTATGTAGGGCCTTAGCCTCTGGGTCCAGGGCAGATACAGCCTCCCAGGTGGGCCGTTGGTCCGTGTCCGGCCACTGCCAGACCCGGGAGATGACAGGATGCCCATCCTGCTTGATCCAAAGCTGCTGCGTGCTGAGGGCCTTTGTGATGTCATCGCTGGGGAGAGCTGGCAGATGAGCTGAAGACGCGCTGTGAGCCGCTGCGCTATCCCCGGCCTCAGCGGTCTGGAGAACAGCAGCCCGTGAGACTGCTGGGTCATGATCCTCTGCCCCTGGCAGTACCAACAAGCCCCCACAGCACAGGGAAGCTGAGACAGTGTGTCAGCATTGGCATGGAAGCAGCCTGCTCGATGCACAATCTGAAAATCATAATCCTGCAGTGCCTCCAGCCATCTCGCTAACTGTCCATCCAGCTCTTGAAAGTTCAGTAGCCAGGTCAGGGAAGCACGGTCCGTCCTGAGCTGAAACCTCCCCCTGTAAACATACGGATTGAAATGGCAGAGCCCTTGGATGACTGCCAGCAGCTCTCAGCAGGTGACACAATAATTCCTTTCAGCTCTGCTGAGAGTGCGGCTGAAAAAAGCAACCGCCTACTCTCTGTGTTTTCCCTCGTGGGATAGCATCGCCCTGATGCCCTGGTTGCTAGCGTCTGTGTCCACAATAAAGGGGTGGTTCGGGTCAGGATACCGCAGCACAGGGGCTCTGATGAGCACCAAGTAGATGCAGGAAAAAGCAGCAGCACAGTCCTCACTCCACACGAATGAGCGGCCCTTCTGAGTCAGCTGATGCAGCGGGCTGGTGACGATGACGAAATCCTTCACAAACCTCCTATAATAGGAGGCCAATCCAAGGAAGCTCTGCAGCTCTCCTACATCCCACAGGACTTGCCAGTTTCTCAACGCTGCCACCTTCTCTGGGTCAGTGGCGACTCCCGCAGCGCTGACAATGTGGCCCAGGAAGGTGGTTTCTCGCCGAAACAGGTGGCATTTCCAAGGGTGGAACTGCAACCCGGCCCGGTGGATGGCGTCCAACACCTCCCAGAGGTTGGACAGGGCACCACCAAAATCAGCTGCATGAACCAACAGGTCATCGAGATAAACGATGCAGCACCTCCAGGGGATGTGAGCCAGCACTCGCTCCATCAGGTGTTCAAAGGTGGCCGAACGACATCACCTTGAACTGCCACAGTCCCTACCCGATGGAGGAGGCCATTTTTCTAGCGGGCCTCTGGTGACAGCTCCATCTGCCAATAGCCACTACGGAGGTCAAGCGAGCTGAACCAGCTGGAGCCAGCAATGTAATCCAGTGCATCGTCAGTGCGGAGCAGAGGGTAGGAGTCCTTACAGGTGATTTCATTCAGGTGCCAATAGTCCACACAGAACCACTACGAACCATCCTTCTTGACTAGAACCACTGGCGCTGCCCAGGGGCTGCTGGAGGGTTCAATGAGATCCGCCTCCAGCATCTCCTGAATCTTTTGCTCTACTGCTGCCCGCCTTGAAAAAGGCAGATGGCAGGGGCAGACCCAGATCGGCCAGGTCTCACTGGTGTCAATCTGGTGCTGCACCAAACTGGTTCGGGTGCACTCTTCATCCCTGGTGGCAAAAACTTCGACGTAGCAGTCCAGCAGCTCCTGCAGCTGGGGTCTCTGCCCCAACTCTAACCTCCTGCAGCTCCACTGGAACAGTTCCTAGACCGCCTGCTGGGTTTCTGATGATGTGGTGATTCGCTCCACTGGCGGCCCCTTGCTGCTGTCTCTAGCAGCAATGACAATTCCCTCCGCTCATGCTGGTGGTGCTGCAGTGGTCGGCTCTGGTGGCAATCCCCTGGTCTCGGGCTGTGCTGATGGCCCCTTGATTGCGTGGGTCCCTTGGTTCTCCATCTGGTTCTTGCTACAGAGTGTAATGGTCTTAGCCCCCAGCAGGAGAGAAGAGCTGGAGGTGTTGATCTTTGCGCCCCATGCTGCGAGCAGATCCAGTCCAGTGATGCAGGGGTCTTGGATGTCAGCCAGCCAGAATGGGTGGTTCGCGTTCTGACCGACAAGGACTCGTCGCCCTCCAATCTGGCACGCTCACTGGTGGCTGTAGTGATGCAGCGCCTGGTGGGTTCCCATCCCTGAGGTCTGAGTTCATCTGTCCTGGGAGGCGCCCCGGGTCAGACCAGAGAGATAGTGGAACTGGTATCAATCAGGGCCTGGATTGGAGTGCTGTCCAGGCTGCACTGCACGTATAGCCCTGATGAGTGTCCAAGCCAGCTCAGACGTGGTGAGAGTTCATTGGGGAAAATGTCTGTGAGAGGCAGCAGATCCCTGTCTGTGCCACCTCACTCTAGTTTAAAGCTGATGAGGGGGCTGGTTGTCGCGGGGTAGGTGCAGGGCAGTGGTGCGTGACGTGGCCTGGCTCTCCGCAGCGGAAGCATCCCTCCTTGTGCCGCCGTTGTACTCTCGCCGGTCGTCCAGCTGTGGTCTGGCACAGCTCCTCCTCATATCTCGCTGTCAATTGTGGCCTAGAAAGCTCTTTGCCTTGGTGATGAAATGTCAGCTGCATGCTCCAGCATCGGCTCCACCCACTCCACCTCTGCCACGGTCCTCTCCCAGCTGCTCATGGCGTGAATCCAGGCGTGTTCTCGGAGCCGGGCCGGGCAGAGCCCTCAGATAAAACTCTGCAGGGCGAGCTTCTTCACTGCCTCTGGCTCGAAGTCCGGGTAGCCGCACTGTGTCAGCAGCTGGACATCTGCTGTATAAGCCCCCAGCTTCTCTCAGTTACATCGCCAGCGGCTGGTCAGCTGTTTCTGGGCATGGTCAATGTGGGTCGCCCTCCCAAACTACCTCCAAAGTGCTCCCTGTAGTGCTGGCCAGCTGTGATGTTCCTCAGGCCGGAGATTGGACAGTGTGCAGAGAGCGCTGCCCTCCAGAGCCAGTGCAACCTGCACAGCTGTCTCTTCAGGTGTCCAGCTGTTGAGCATGGTGATCAATTCAATTCAACCTGAACATTGTAGTCGTCCAGCGAGGTTTCGCCACCAAAGTGGGGAAGTTTGGCTGGTTGGCGGGTCGGTGGTACTGGGGTTGGAATGGTTGCCTCCATGCTGATCCCTGCCCTCGGCTGCAGTGGGATCGCTCGCTTGTAGTTTCCCCGCTGGTGCTCCCTATCCTGCCTTGAAAAAGGCGGGACTTGGGATGTGCTTGCTCCTTTAGGCCCGCTTCCCCATTCTTTGTGGCGAGCAACTCTGGGGACTGATGTGCCTGTTCTGCTGCCCATCTCCATCTGAGTGATGAGCTGTTTGAGCTGTTGAATCTCTGCCTTGATCCTTGCTTCCGTCTCTCAAATATCCCACTTCTGACACCAGTGTGACGTTTCAAAGGTTCACACAATAATGAGAGAGGATTTGGAACGCAACAGGCATTTATTCTTCACTGACAAATTACACAGAACAGAGGGGAAGTCTGTTCACTCAGGGTGACACAGACACGTAATCGCTCACACACAGGGAAAACAACACTATCACAACCAGCCTTATAACACATTTATAACGGTAGAACAATAACGCTCAGAACACAAGAATAATAACAGTCTTTGAATACCCCGCGGCACAAAGCATGCCGGGAGAATTCCCCGTCCTTTATCACAGCCCTAATGTTACACTACAATAGTAATATATTCTTGCACAAAAGGTGCTAATAGTTCAGTATTTTACTTTTATTCTATAGGGTCTAGGTCTAGGACATAGGTTGAATATTAAGATATATATTCATTTTTTGTGGGGCAGGATGTGTATTTTTATTGATATTAGTTTATTGTTCAGCTGGTAAAATAAATGTATTTTAATTTGGATTTTTAAACAAACAGTGAACATTTATATGAGCCCGAGAATTCATAACACAGGCCTACATCATGACAGTATGCAATCAATACTGAAACAGCTGGATTTAGAAGATTTTTTCCTGATTGAAACAAAGTTTTGTGTTATCTAGAATTCTTTGTTGTTGTGTCTATTTTTACTGTAACTAACATTGAGTCCAAATATCTCGTTGGTAAAAGCCAGGGGTGTCAAATTCAGTTTAGTTCTGGGGCCATGTACAGCTTAATTTAATCTCAGGTGGGGCGGACCAGTGGAATAATACCATAATAACCCAAATAATGACAACTCCAAATTAGTTTCTTTGTTTGAGTGCAAAGAAGTATATTCTGAAATGTTTACATTCAATGAACCATTCTTTTAGATAACATTGCAGTTGCAACCAAATTTATTCAACCTCCACTGCAAATTAGGTTTGTTGGCAAAATGTACAAACTAGCAGCTATTTGCAATAAACAAATCAAAGAAGAACAATTTAAAGAGCTCAACACAACTAATATTACAAGTGGTTTCTCCAAATTCAACACAAAATGCCACTTTTAATGATTACTGCAGTCTCAAAATTATGTAACCCCTTCATGACAAGCATCTTTAGTACTCAGTAGAGCATCCTTTTGCTGCTATGACCCGCTGCAGACGTGATACATAGCCAGACACCAGCTTCTGGCAGCGTTCCTGAAGAATCTTAGCCCATTTCCCATGGGTAAAGGCCCCCAGTTCACTAATATTCTTGGGTTTGTGTGCTGCAACTGCCTTTTTCAAATCCCACCAGAGATTTTCAATGAGGTTCAAGTCAGGTAACTGTGATGGCCACTCTTGCGTCTTCCAGGATTTCTGAAACTAAACTTTTGGTGGACTTTGAGTTATGCTTGGGATCACTGTCCTGTTGGAAGGCCAAATGACACCCAAACTTCAGCTTCCCCACAGACATGACATTTTCTCCCAGGATTTCCTTATCATTGATTGAATCTGTCTTGCCCTCCACACGCTGCAGGTTTCCAGTGCCACAGGAAGTGAAGCAGCCTCAGAGCATCACTGAGCCACTGTCGCACTACTGTAGGGAGGGTGTTCTTTTCAGTGTATGCTTCATTCTTCCTCCTCCAGACATACCGCTGATCCATAGGCCAAAAGAGTTCCAGTTTTGTTTCACTGCTCCATAGAACAGAATCCCAAAACCAATTTTGGCTTATTTATATAATTTTGAGCAAATTGGAGCTGATTTTCCTTGTGCTTTTGGGTCAGTAGTGATGTATGTCTTGGAGTTCTGGCATGAAACCTTTCAGGGTTTAGTATGCACCTTACTGTGGAAACTGAAACCTCAGTGCCTGCTGCCACCAAGTCTTGCTGCAGGTCTTTTGCAGTCAGTTGAGGATTTTTGACCACCTGCCTCCTCAGGACTCTGGAGGCAGTCGTTGATAGCTTCCTCTTTCTGCCACGTCCAGGTAGTGTAACCACTGTTCCTTTAACGTTAAACTTGCCAAATATGCTTCCAACTGTATCTCTAGGAACATTCAGTGTCTTTGCTTTTTGTACCCTTTTCCTTGTTTGCACAAAGCAATGATCTCTTCTCTGAACTTTTTGGACAATTCTCTTGGCTTAGCCATATTTCTAACATGCACTCAAACGTCACCGTCAACAGTCCAGGTGTTTGAGGTCTATCTCAAGCCCATCTGATGCAATTAATGAAGCTTGTCATTGGTTGGATCAGGCGTGCTTGAGACCTCACCTGATTTGCAAATGTGGCCTATAGGAGACAGATACCTAGGGACAATTTAGAATCACCAGTTAACTTAACATGCATGTCTTTGGATTGTGGGAGGAAACCGGAGCTCCCAGAGTAAACCTACACAGCACAGAGGGAGAACATGCAAACGCCACACAAAAAGGTTCCCATCCCCGCTAGCCTGGGGATTCGAACCTGGAACCTTCTGTTAGGCAACAGTGCTAACCCCTGCACCACCGTGCTATGAAAAGACACAAATAAGCATATTACACTTCAATAATGAAATCGATGTCTTGTTAATTCTAATACTGCTGCAATACTATAATTATTTAAGTAATAGCTTTTTAAACCATTATAGTGTAAACTGTTAAAAAGTCTGAGTAAATGTAGTATACTGAATAGGACTGAGACTTAGGGTTGTGTTTTTACCTTGTTTTACTTCGTCATTGACCATTTACTGACAAGTTACAGTGCATGTGTGACTTACAGCTCAGACTTCTACGGTATCTGCTCAACAAAGGTCTACATAGAACATATTAACTATATATTAATATTAACATATTAATATTTTTAACTCCTTGGTTCAACACAGAAACTCGTAGCTTAAAACAGAAGACTCGTCAATTAGAAAGAAAATGGCGCTCTACTAATTTAGATGAAATCTATTTAGCTTGGAGAAATCATCTTTTAATTTATAAAAAATCTCTTAGAAAAGCTAGAACGAGTTATTACTCTGCATTAATAGAAGAGAACAAGAATAATCCCAGGTTTCTTTTCAGTCCAATCTGGATTCGGGAGTCAGACTCGATCTCTGTTTTTAAGAATAGGGCTAAAACCTACCTTTTTGATATAGCCTACAATTAGGGAGGGATCATGTGTTTTCTGAACCCTCCCTTAGTTATGCTGCTAATAGGTTTAGTCAGCCGGGGGACCTCCAGTAATGCACTGGGCCTCACTCCTTTCCTCACTCTCTATGAAATATTTTTTTTTTTGCTGGTCATTAACATTTGTTTGTTCTCTCCCATAGATTGAGTCCCCATCGTGCTGTTTGCTCTCTACATGTCTGTTCTTTTCTTCTTTTCTATCCCCTCACCCCCCAGCCAGTCGCAGCAGATGACTGCCCCTCCCTGAGCCTGGTTCTGCTGGAGGTTTCTTCCTGTTAAAAGGGAGTTTTTCCTCTCCACCGTCGCCAAGTGCTTGCTCACAGGGGATCGCCTGATTGCTGGGGTCTTTCTGCAACTGTGGGGGTCCTCCCTACAGTTGATAGTGCTATGAGATGACTGTTGTTGTGAAATGGCGCTATATAAATAAAGTTGAATTGAATTGAATTGAATTAACCTTATAAACATTATGGTCAATACACCACATCATCCATTTTCTTAGCTGAGGAATACACCTTAAAGTTTGAATTACTATATCACTCATGGAATTTAATAATGTGCTAATCAATGCTTAACTGTAACTTTTGCTTGGTCAGTTATGAACAAATAACAGATTATTTTATCCTAACCCTTACAACTTTCTGTTCAAATCATGTATGCGTATGTATGCTCTTCAAGCTGTTAAGTGACAACATTACCAAACACACCTTGTCATTGCATAAATCATTTAGGTGGTCTATGTATTCACGTTGAGTGCCTTAAAGCCACAGGATCAGGCTTAAGGGGCTCTGGTTCCTGTTGAGTAGAATCAGCTTCTTGAGTGCTGCTGCAGTTCTCAGGATTGGACTGTTCAACCTACTGTAGTTCAGTACCTCCATACCAGGTTCAGCAGTGGCTCTAGATCACAGCTGGTCTCCATGGCATCTGTGCACTGTATCCAAGTCTTGTTCTCTGACTTCATACGACACCGGGCCAGTCTGTCTCATCACAAGTCCTGGAATCCATTTATGGGATCCTCCTCCAGGGTTTTACGGATACACTGCATCATCCATTATTAAAGTTTTGGCATAAACTAAATGCATTGCAGACTCTACGGTTCTACTGCATCTCTACAGAGCACTTGTAAGATCTCAGACTGGGAAGCCGGTTTATGGATCTGCAAGAAAATCCTATACAAGGACCCTGGAAACTGTCCATCACCAAGGTCTAAGTGGCTTGGTTTGGGGGCTTTCAAAACCTCTCCTGTGAAAAGGTTGTACGATGAAGCAAATGAACCTTCACTTCAAAAAAGGCGCCTGAAACTGACTCTCCTATACATGGTTAAACTTAAAGCAAACCAAAGAAATCCAGCCTACTCTGCAGTTGGTCACCCTCGGTTTCTGCAGCCGTACAAGGTCAGACCTGAAAGCATCACACCCTTTGGACTACATATAAAATCTCACCGAAGCACCCATATGACCAACATAACCCAGTCACATTTCTGTCCCATTCCTCCACGGAGTTTGAGGAAACCACATATCATTTTGGATCTGAGCCAGAACAAGAAGATAAGACACTCACCCAAATGTGTACCAGCAGCTGGTGTTAAACATAAGACGCTGGTTTCCGCTTCATATTCCCAGTTACTGTGATGGCTCTAAAGTGGCTGCGATTGTCACCAGGCACAGTCAGTATGGTTTGCACATTCCTAAATGATGTTCAATATTTACAGCTGAGGCTTGTGCTTTTAGCAATAGAACAGTAAAAGAATCAAACAACACAAGAGCGCTTTGAGGCAAGTGCAATATCCCCCGCCTCCGTTTTCTTTGAAGAGCCCAATACTTACTGAAAGAGAGCAGTTTTAAACTTCTGAACATAATCAGTGTGGCAGAACCAAATTATGATAAGCCAAATATACAACATAGTATACAATCCATAGTTGTAGGTCGGGGTCCCGAAGTGAACCTGTGCAGCAAGTTTGGTGACCTGAGAGAGCTTCACACATTGTATAGTAAGAGATCATAGGGAGTGGCAACCTTGAACTTTTGACCCCAAACCTGTAGTCAGCGGTCATGGTCTCAGACTGAACCTGTGTACCAGGTTTGGTGACCCTAGCTTTCTTTGTTGTTAAGATATAAGTCATGTTGGTGTTGACCTTTGACCTTGTGATCCCAAAACCACAGTCACACTTCAGGGTCACAGGGTGAACCTGTGCACCAAGTTTGGTGACCCTAGTTTTACTCGTTGTGCAGTAATAAGGCATAGATAATCTTAAAACATTGATTTTTGACCCCAAACCCATAGTCTGAGGTCAGGATCCCCAGGTGAACCTGTGTAGCAAGTTTGGTGGCCCTATATTTACTCGTTTTATAGTAATAGTAAATTTAACATTTACCATAGTGCAAATGGAATGTTACCTTTGACTTTTTGACCCCAATCCCATAGTCAGGTCAGGGTGTAAATCGTCCGAGATGCATCTTAGATACTACTGTATCAATTTAAAAAGCCTACATCATTTCTTTCAGTCGTTATTGTGTTTACAAAATTTAGGGAAAATCTGACCTCCGACCTCAAGGTCAGCCGATGAGAGTTAAACTGCAATATGTGCATCATCAGAGAATATCAAACCCTGGTACCAAGGTTCAAAACATCTGGAACAAGACTGTAGGAGTTGATTTCACAAGACAGTTACTGTCTATGAAGTGAGGTGAAACAGGAGGTCATAGGGGCTACAGGTCCTGCAAAAATCATCTGATCAGAGTCAAACTGCAATATGCGCATCATCAGTGTATATCAAACCATGGTACCAAGTTTCAAAACATCCATCCATCCATCTTCTACTGCTTATCCAGAGGTCCGGGTCATGGAGGCAGCAGTTCAAGCGGAGAAGCCCAGACTTGCCTCTCCCCAGCCACCTGCTCCAGCTCTTCAGAGAGGATACCAAGACGTTCCCAGACCAGCTGGGAGACGTAGTCTCTCCAGTGTGTCCTGGGTCTGCCCTGGGGTCTTCTCCCAGTTTCAAAACAACTGGAACAAAACTGTAGGAGTTGATTTCACAAAAGTGGGACAGAGACGGACGGACGGACTGACCCCATAACATAATCCCCTCACTGACTACTAATCGGGGGATCAGGGGTTTAATTCCCGTGCTCTCTGCAGTCTGCATGTCAAAGTGTCCTTGAGCAAGACACTGAACCCCCAGTTGCTCCTGGTGGGTCAGGCCAGTCTGTGCATCGCAGTGCTCCACCATCAGTGGGTGAATGGGTGGATAGCAGGATCTGTAAAGCGCTTTGGTCATCTAGAGATGAGTAAAACGCGCTATATAACTGAACGACATTTACTATTTGGCCTTCGCCCAAAGGGCTCTTCAGCCGGCTGGGAATAAAAACTCCTTAATTTTTACGGACTCCAGATCATGCCTTCAGTCACTTGTTATTTTTAAACCACTGTTCATACTATTATTATCTGCATTTTAGAGAAACTACAGTATTTATTTATTTACAGAAACATAATTTTAGCATCATCTTCTGTTGGATCTCCAGCCATGTTGGCCTTTCAGGCAATGAGCAGGCAGACGGTGCTGCCAAGAGAGCCTTCAACCAAGAAGTCACTCAATGTCTGACTCCAGCCTCAGATCCCAGACCTCTAATGGCCTCCTGTTTTTTAAAGAAATGGCAGAGTGAAGGGGACAGTTGTACTGCAAATAAACTGCATGAAAAGAAATCTACCATACACCATGGAAATTTGTGCAACTTTCAAAACAGACGAGGTAGTGTACACCAGGTGCTGTGTTGGCCATTCAAGTCTTAAACATGGATTTTTATTTACTGCCAGCGCTGCATTGTTTTTAATCAATAAGGCACATTTTACTTGACTGTTCTGCACTTAATACAGCAAGATGTCTTTATACTCAAAAGTCAGTGAAAGATATTTTTAATAAGGCAACACCAAAGAAAGTTTTGGATTTTTGAAGCAGATCAAAGCTATGTTCCAATCGTCCAACAGTGCCCTCCGAAGTGGACTGCACAAGGTATGCCGCCATATTGAGTGAGATTCCAAACTGAAGGGAGCAAACGGTCTTCAGTTCAACGGGAACTGAGCACTGTGCAGGGAAGAAGTGAACAACGGCACATCACTTCACCGGAAGTTAACAAGATTACTCATAAGCCATTGCGCCTCAAATACGAGTAAAACAAACTATTGTTGCTAACGTTATTAACAAGCTAAACTGATGTTGGTTACTGTTTATATCAACTGATTGTAATAAAAATACATCTGTATTAATATTTTATTTAAGAAATATAAATTATCCACCATAGTATCAGTACATGTCTATGGTTGCTGTGGTAACGCACAGAGGAGGGAGCCGACAGTTACAGGGCGTTTCAAGTGGAGGCATTTTGTGAAGGGCAGTTAACGTCACTGACGTTCCCTGAGAACGGAGCAGGGAGTTGGGAATATAGCTGAAGTACACTGTGGATCAGAACATAGCTCAACTTCAAGGACTGCTCATCACTGAAAACACCTGCTGAAGAGACTTGGTGGAACAGAAAACCTGCAGCGGAATTGCGCTCCCCAGCACATGACTGCCCACCCCTGGTCCAGAGGATACACCACATGTCTTTGTACCCGTTCCCCTCAATACTTCTGCTGTACTTTCCCAGTCCTCCGGTAATTCTTCCCTACCACCCACAGCCTGGATCAACTCCTTCATGAACTTTGTGTGACCTTCTTCCTTCTGGAACTTCCTCCACTTAATCTTTAGCTTTGCCTTCACCCTCTTCCTCTTCTTGCTTTCCAAAGCCATCCTGCAGACTACCATCTGATGCTGTCTAGCTACATTCTCCCCTGCCACCACCTTGCAGGCTCCCATTTCTTTCAGATTTGTCCTTCTGCATAAGATGTAGTCCACCTGTGTGCACCTCCCTCCAGATTAACTCCTAAACATGCCACTGATATAGGTGGCAGAGTGTAAACCAAAAGTCATCAATACGAGCACACATGTTGCATTGACAAATGTGTTTATTTAGATCGGCTAACAGAATAAATACGATGAAAAATAATTTTCCATTCAAGTGTGTCAAATTGTGTTGGCATTAATACATCTCTGATCAACACTGCATAAAAAGAATACAGTATAAGAGCAGTATCTACACAGAGTCATCTCAGTCACCCAAAGTAGTAAGATATCAAATATAATCGTCCACCGGACTGTTTGAAGCTCACAGAGGGGAAATTCTGCCTCACAACAATCATCCAGTAGACAGTTTTACTTCTACATGCCATGAGAAAAGCTGTGACATTGTAGGTGAAATGCATAACAGTAACATATTATTGGTATTTGTAAAAAAAAAAGAAAAAAGAAAGTGGAATGTGTTTTTCTTTTGAATTTCTATGTAAAAGCATTATATGAAAAACTGGATCACAATTCATTTTGTGAATGAAACATTTGGTTTTCTTTACTAATTGGGTCTGAGCCTTGGGGAAATCGGTACGCCTCACTAAGAGGATCACTTTCTCTGGATTATGAACAACGGGACCAAATGTTTAAAGATCCACCATCACTGCCACATCCGGTCTCTGTGCACCACACATGCCGTCATGTTGTAACTCAAAGTTTTGAGCTGTCAAGCAATAAATCCTGTTCAGTATTTGAGAGCATGTCGGAGGCATGGTGTTTACTAATCTGTTGCTCTCAAGGACCCTTTTTGATAACACTAAACATAATAAAGCTGTGATCCTAAAAATAATTCTGAATAAATACAGTTTGCACACAGTCACAAAAGATGCATAGTAAATACTGTAACCAGGGAATCCAACATACTAAATCAATCTCTTTTAAGCTACGGTCACAAAGATTCTTTTGAACGATGGGTTCGTAAGAATCTCCCAGTTCCTACGAATTCTGGAGTTCGCAGACATTCGTGGGGTGTGTGTGTCATAGTTTCTTACAGCTACTGTTCAATCTGCAAGATCAACTTGAGGCATTCTTGAGAAATGAGGTGCTTTTCTGTTGTACGATGGCCCTACAGTTCTTACGTTCTTCGTAAGGGTGCCCTGTAGGGGCGTGCCATATTGTATCGTTCACGATAATACTGGTATAAATTCTGATACTGGTGTAAAAATGAATATCATTATATTTGGGGTCTGCTGCGTGACGACATCACACCGCATAGAAACGGCAAAACAAACATGGTGGCAAGCTGCAGCTCCAAAGTCAGACTGGCTCCAGTTGAGTGGAAATATTTCAGTTTCACTTTGTTTCAGACTGCTGTCATGTTAAAAAAAAAACAAAAAATGGTGCAGCAGTATGGATGATCTGCCTGCATTTTTTCTGCACGTCCACAACACGGCTGGAGCGGTATTAATGTTGGACAATGTGCAGCTTGAAGTGACTGTGGAGTTTTACTTCCATTTTGGCCGCTTCATCTTGATTTTATTCAACCACCAGAAGAGAGAGGGAACAAAAAAAACATCTGTTCAGGGCAACGAGAGCCAAAAGCCCCAGGACAGGTCCATGCAACCAGAGTAATGCAGGTGAAGTGATTCAGCATAAAACCCGACCTCTGTGTGCAGTTAAGGTGTAACAGTTTATATGAGCTTCTTGTAATATTTGATACAGAAGTAAAAAAATACTTTAAATCCGAGGTGCTTTTTATAAAATGAAGAAATAAGTTTTTGTTTTTCCTGAATATGTTGAAGGTAAATAATGCTGGCCTGTGAAACTGTCCTTCTTGCATAACTTTAAAAGAAAAAAAAATTGTACTCTGTAATACCGTGAAAAATATCGTTATCGTGAAAATTCACAGAAATATCGTGATATCATTTTTAGGCCATATTGCCCACCCCTAGTGCCGTGGGGTCTTCCTACAGCATACTTACTGCCATCTTACAAAAACTTTTGTGCAACTCACGGTACTCTCAAGTCATTGGTAGGAAGATCTTATGGCGTTCAGCACATTTTGTCAGCACAAATGTCACACGGATGACGTACTCCCGCCTTATGAGCGCCCCACTACCGCCTTATGCACGCACACTGTACGAATCTCCGTACGAACGGGGATTCAAACAGCATTTCCTATGACTGCTGTAAGGAACCCTCAAGAACAATTTCAGGTGTTCTTGAGGCATACTTACAGCCAACATCTTGCGTAGTTGTTATATTGCTCCTATGGCATTCATATGGCTGTCCTACGATGAGGGGTTCTCATGAGGCATTTGTAGAAATCGGACAAGATCATCGACCTGGCCCCGAACTTACAAATGGTCTATGAATGCTGGACTCTCCTACGGCTACCTTAAGATGGCCAGGCGAAATGTTCCAAAAATCGTTCGTACGGTGTTTGCAGCTGCTCGCAAGGGTATCTGTGACCGCAGCTTTATGGAGGATCTTTAAATTGTAAACACAAACAGAAAAGCAAACAAACAAACTTATCCTGCATAAAATTAAAGAAATACACAAGATGCATAAGAAGATACATGTTGGAAGAATAATAAGAGTTCTTATGCACACTTAGTACACACTTTCAGCTTTCTTTGGCTTTACGAGATTAATACAGACATGCAGCAGTAACATTGCTAACAGTTTTCTGTCATATCTTAACAAATACATTCATTTAAAGCTCATTGCTATTAAATACAGGACCATCATCTTATAATTGTGTGTGTGTGTGTTTACACTGTAGTGAAAGAAGCAAACATGAAATACAGAGTGGATACTTGAGCCAAGAGGTACTGACGAGGTTAAAGCTAAACTCACCAACTGACCAAGAGTCTAACTGTTGAGCCATCCGTCAGTTTCAGGCACATTAAATCTGAAATAACCAGCCTACTAGTAACTAATCCAAAACAAAAATTCTGAAATGTTTCTGTGGAACAGCACATCCACCTCACCGTCTCTTCAGTCTTCCTCTCCAGCAGCTCACCGGTTTACTTCCGGGCGACAGTCTCAGACAGCTTTTTCAGCCTCTTCTTCAGCTCCAGAGGGAATTTCTCGTAGCACTTCTTGCACACGGGCTTCATGTCAAACTCCACAAACTTGTTTCTGAGATACAAAGAGTTCCAGGTTGTGGAGTTAGTGTAAAAGTTGTCACAGTAACATTTAGTTGTACTTTAAAAAGGCTGCTAAACATGAGTTTTTTTAACGTTTTATTCTTTTTTAATCAGCCACCAAAACTTTTCTATAACTTCACATTTAATACCATGACTAAATATCCTGACATTTGACATGCAATGTAAGATTTTAGTTTAATTTGGACTTTTTTAAGTTTGTGGTGCAACTCTTCACCGATTCACTAAAGTATATAAACAGATTCTGCTTTTGAGCATAAAGAATGTGTGAGGGACAAAATTCTCGGCATCTAAAATCTTCCCATTTGTACAGGACTTGGGTATGTGCTGGAGTGTACGGCGATCAAAAGACGAGTAATGGTGACGTACAGAACATGTGTGCATTGTTTTATCAGGTTTATGACATTTATCCGAGTTTAAAAACCATGAGTGATGAATGGAAACACAGATCTGGCCTGGAGGTAAACCTTTAAAAGTTGCTGTGTCAGCTGACTAAATGACGAGTGACCAGTTGCACGTCACACACTTGCAGTTCTTAAGGGAATGGCCATGTGACATCACCCGATGGAAAAACCGCAAGGAATTGTGGGAAAGCCGGATTGTCTCTCTTGGTTTAGTCAGCGTTGCTTCAGTCTGTTTATTATTCATCTACATATCGTTAGAATGGGAGGTTTTGCTGCGTTATTAAATGTAGCAACCGCTCTCACGATTGGCGTGGGAAAAAGCTTAATAACAGCGTACACTTTTTAAATTCCCAACCTGGGAAAAAAGTGGAGAGAATCAGGTCTCTCAGTGAAAAAACACTCTCAGCAGTCAGCGCTGTGCTCATGGCGCTGAAAGCTGAAAAAATTTCAACTTTCCGAGCGCCGCAGCGCTCATCAGCTGCACACCTCTCTCTCACCAGCCGATCACAATCGGCTTAAAAGTACACCACGATTAATATTTAGCAACCAAAGCTTGGAGGGATGTGTATTTTATTACCAGTTTGATGTGATTTATTCCAGTGAGTGGAGACGTAACTCCCAAACGACCAAACGCAAGTTTTCAACCTAGCCAAAATATAAACAAATCTTTTTCTGGGTCCGTTTTTGTGCACTTCCTATAAATTAAATGTCATTTTGAGGGTCTTTCAATACAGAATATGGAAATAACGTTACATCAGTTTTGAAAATGTCCACAAAGTGACTCACTTTGGCAGCACAGCTCACAAATCTGAAATCCCTGACACACTGAGTGACAGGTCAGGCGGCTGCCAGGATACCGAGTGCTGTTTTAAATCAGTGCATGTAAAGTGCTCAGGAAAACAGAGTGAGAGCATTTTCACTTTCCCCGTGGACACGCAGCCTTATTAAAATGACAATGAATATGTTATTCAAAGACAGGAAAGGTAAATACACCTATAAAACGTCATACAAAATCCAGGATGACACAAGAAAGAAGAAACACTGACTTCCAATGTGGTCCTTCCAATCACAGTGGTCAGAAGGTGAGACATCAGCTCTGACAATATTCCTGCACACATGGTGGTGTGTTCACGGCATTTTCACCAAGATAAGTTGTGATTTAAAAATACTTATTAGTGCAGAAAGACGCCCCCTCTCCAGAGCAGCTGTCTTGCTTGCCGTGCCTTTGGCAGCACCTCAGCCAGGCTCTCTATCATCTCTCAGTAATGTGTAAAAACACACAGGGCAAAATCAAATCATTTCCCCACATCATCTCTGCTATTCCCAGTTTCTCTTGCTAATCTGGAGCAGTGTTTTTTTTTTTTCTAATGGGGAGCTTTTCGTGTTGCTGATTTTCTTTGATTTTTTTCTTAAAGTTGTGATTACTCGTTGCCTTCATTACGCATGGATTTAATATCAGCTGGGGACTGAAGTCCATAGGCTGTTGGTATCATTAAATTAAGTAGATTCTCCTCTTTCAAGCGACTATAAAAACGTCACTGTCCTGATTTAGGATGACTTTATAGCAGCTAATTATACCGGTGATTTTTTTCGGTGCCAGCACGATCAGCTGATTGGATCCACTTCCTCCAGTGTTGTGACATTTTGGCATATTTATCAGAACAACACTGGACAGAATGATGTTACAGAGTGCAGTCAAAGGTCATAGCCTTCATCCTGTAGCTTGAAAATGCTCAGACATCCCCGACAGTTCCCATTACATGTACAAGTATGTGTGTTTAGCTGTGTGTGTGTGTGTGTGTGTGTGTGTGTACGCTGCAAATACTCAATTGTATGGTAGCTGTAAGTTAGAAACCTGTTCAATAAGTCACACATGGGTTCAAAGAGCGTTACTCATATGTTAGAAATCATTTTGGGGTACGCTAGACAGTTGACGCCTGTCTCACAAAATGGCGATGACGGCCCAGAATGCAGCGTGGCACGACGTCAATGCCCATTCTCTGTGTAGGGGGCAGCAGATGTTAAAACCAGTTTCTGTTCACTTCCCACAAGGTTTTGTGTTGTGTAACAGAGTCTGTTCCTGCACAGTGGAGCACCTTCGTCCTTGACTGAAAGCTGAAACTCACTTCCTGCCAGGATGAAGTAAAGCAGACTTTGGTCGTCAAAACCTTTTGGGAAGCATGGAGTTTAAGGAGTAAAATTGGGGATACAAATACCACAACTTCAGACAGCTGCAGTGCTTTTAGATCGACCTCAAAAATCACATTGTCTTTCATAACCCTAACCCGGGGGTCGGCAACCTGGACCACACAAAGAGGCACTGACAGTGATTTTTGTATAAACAAAAATCTGCATGGAGCCATAAAAACATCTGAGCCTCAAAACAGATTGTATAATCTGGCCTGACAACGTCATGATTAAGAGGTTTTTCTTTCTTATAAATTTGCAGCTTTTTTATGGCGAATTTGTTACCTTTTTTCTCACAAAATTGCTACTTTTTCTGGTAATTTTTTATTATTTGCTAAAAGTTTGTCTTTTTTTCTTGCAGTATCGTGTGGGTGTTTTCCTCATTAAACTATAATGAGGTTTTTTTTCAAAATCTGTTACATTTTTGGCACAAATATTTTGCTTTTTTTCCCCCCTGAATTTGGCATATTTTTCTTTGCAAATTTAAAGCCTTTATCAAGTAAAATTGAAGACTTTTTTCCACTTAAATTTGTAATTTCTTTCCTAATAAAGTTATAAGGTTTTTTTAAAAAATATTTTTGGTATAATCTTCTGCTTTTCTCATAGGACTGTCTTATCTGATTTTTACCCCTAAAAATGCTGCCTTTTTTTTCCATATAATAAATCTGCAACAGTTTTCTCAAAAATTGTAGCTTTTTTGGGTAAATTTGTGACTTTTTTCTTGCCAGTCTGCATTTTTCCCCTCATAAAATTGCAACATTTTCCTTAAATTGAGAATTAATTTCTTTCAGAAACTTTCATCTATTCTCATAAATTTATTATATTTCTCTTTGAAAATTTATTAGCTTTCATAGGCAAAAATGCAGTATTTCTTACATAAATTTATTGCATTTTTCTCATAGAACTCCAGCTTTTTCTGGGAAATTTGTGATTTCTTGTCCAGAAATGTGACTTTTTTCCTTGCAAAGTTGTGGGTATTTTTCCCTTTTTGTTTGTGAGAATTTTTTGAACAAGGTTTAAGATTTTTCTCATTTTCTGTTTTTTAGGCTATTTTTGTCATGAATGTGGAACCTTTTTTCTTGTAAATTTATTCATACCTGTGAACTCAGAAGGGGTGAAAAAGGTGACAAACTAAACCCCTGTAGGGGGCGCCGCCACCCCTCCCCCGAAAAATGTAGTGATTTTAACACGTCAATGATAATAATTTTTCAGTCTTTCAATGCTACACATTAATGTAGCAGTAAAATTAATCTATGAATATCCTATAAAATAATGAAACATCATTTTACACAATGACCACTTTTGTTTCATGTTTTTTTTGTATGACGTAAGAATGAACTTTTTTTGTAAAGGGCGGCGTGGGCGGTGGAGGAGTGGTTAGCACTGCGGCAGCACAGCAACTCACCCTTGGCTGGGGGATCCTGGGTTCGATCCCAGCCCCCGACCAACAGTGATCTGTGTGGAGATTGCATGTTCTCCCCGTGTCTGCGTGGGTTTACTCCGGGATTTCTCCGGTTTCCTCCCACAGGACAAAAACATGCAAGTCAGGTTAAATGGCATCAAACTGGGGATTCTAAATTGTCCTTAGGTATGACTGACAGTGAATCTGTCTGTCTGTGTTGGCCCTGCGATGGACTGGTGATCTGTCCAGGGTGGACCCTGCCTCTCGCCCAAAGATGCTGGGATAGGCTCCAGCCCTCCCGCGACCCAAAAAGGATTAAGCAGAAGAAGATGAATGAATGAATTTCATACTTAAAGTCATTTGGTTGAGAATGCTTACATAGTTGCGTAGCTCAAGTTTTGAATGTGGAACCTGGGTCACATTTTGGGTGTTATTAAGACTGATTTTACTGGATCTGAATACTTGTTGAGAGTCACAACTGGCAACAATTAACCCTAACGACATCTCACTCTGCTCATCTATTTAAACAGCTAAGCCTACAAGCTTATATTTCATGAATAAAAATGTTTTTCTCAATAAATTTGGGTTCAGAATAAAGGTAAGAGATTGATGTAGAAGTGTCAGAATCATTATCAAGCGTAGAGTTTCACAGTCAACTCAGCTAGAAGACAGTGAAAAAATAATATAATTTTGAGTCCATCCATCCATCCATCTTCTACCGCTTTTCCGGAGGTCTGGGTCGCGGAGGCAGCAGTTCAAGCAGAAAAGCCCAGACTTCCCTCTCCCCAGCCACCTGCCCCAGCTCTTCAGGGAAGATACCAAGGTGTTCCCAGACCAGCTGGGAGACATAGTCTCTCCACCGAGTCCTGGGTCTGCCCTGGGGTCTCCTCCCAGTGGGACATGCCCAAAACACCTCAAGTGGGAGGCGTCCAGGAGGCATCCTAATCAGATGCCCATACCACCTCAACTGACTCCTTTCAATGTGGAGGAGCAGTGGTTCTACTCTGAGCCTCTCCCGGATGACTGAGCTCCTCACCCTATCTCTGAGGGTGAGTCCAGCAATCCTACAGAGAAAGCTCATTTCAGCCGCTTGTATCCGCGATCTTGTTCTTTCGGTCATTACCCAAAGCTCGTGACCATAGGTGAGAGTAGGAACGTAGATTGACTGGTAAATCGACAGCTTTGCTTTAGAACTAAGCTCCCTCTTCACCACAACAGACCGGTACAACGTCCGCATCACTGCAGATGCTGCTCCAATCCGTCTGTCGATCTCTTGCTCCATTTTCCCCTCACTCGTGAACAAGACCCCAAGACACTTAAACTCCTCCACTTGGGGCAGGAGCCTGTCCCCAACCCAGAGAGGACAATCCACCTTTCTCCGGCTGAGGACCATGGACTCGGACTTGGAGGTGCTGATTCTCATCCCAGCCGCTTCACACTCAGCAGCAAACCGTCCCAGCAAGAGCTGTAGGTCATTGCTGGATGAAGCCAACAGGACAACATCATCTGCAAACAACAGAGATGAGATCCTGTCGTCACCAAGCATGACACCCTCCATTCCCTGGCTGCGCCTAGAAATCCTGTCCATAAAAATTATGAACAGGATTGGTGACAAAGGGCAGCCCTGGCGGAGTCCCACTCTCACTGGGACTAATAATAAATAGTAATAATAATACACCAGTCTTATATAGCGCTTTTCTAAATATTCAAAGACACTTTACAAAGCAGCATAGGGACAAACATACAGAGAACGGGTAAAGAGACAAGGTAGGTACACATAGGCAGTTTTCATAGGTAGATTTGAAAAGATGGGTTTTGAGTTGACTTTTGAAAGAATGACTCTGACCGAGTGTTGGCAACTCTCACAACGGTTGTACCGAGACCGAATAGCTCGTAACAACAAGCCCGATACCCCATACTCCCGAAGCACCCCCCACAAAAAGCCACAAGGGACGCGGTCAAATGCCTTCTCCAAGTCCACAAAACACATGTAAACTGGTTGGGCAAACTCCCACGAACCCTCAAGAATTCTCGAGAGGGTAAAGAGCTGGTCCGATGTGCCACGGCCAGGACGAAAACCACATTGCTCCTCCTGAATCCGAGGTTCGACCAACGGCCGGACTCTCCTCTCCAGTACCTTGGCATAGACCTTCCCAGGGAGGCTGAGGAGTGTGATCCCTCTAAAGTTGGAGCACACCCTCCAGTCCCCTTTTTTGAAGAGAGGAACCACCACCCCGGTTTGCCATGCCCAAGGCACTGCCCCCGACCTCCACACAATGTTGCAGAGGCGTGTCAACCATGACAGCCCAACAACATCTAGGGCCTTGAGGTACTCAGGGCAAACCACCTTGGCGACCTCAGCCCCTGTGATAGGCGAGTCATCCCCCTCGTCCCCAAACCCTGCTTCCTCTGTGGAAGGCGTATCAGTGGGATTGAGGAGATCCTCGAAGTATTCGTTCCACCGCCCGACGATATCCCCAGTCAAAGTCAACAGTGTCCCATCCGCGCCATACACAGTGTGGACAAGGAGCTGCTTTCCCCTCCTGAGGCGCCGGACAGTTTGCCAGAATCTCTTCGAGGCCGACCGAAAGTCTTGTTCCATGGCCTCACCAAACTCCTCCCATACCCGGGTTTTTGCTTCAGCAACCACCTGAGCTGCACTCCGCTTGGCCTGCCGGTACACCTCAGCTGCTTCGGGAGTCCCACAAGCCAACCAAGCTTGATAGGACTCCTTCTTCAGCTTAATGGCCCCCCTCACCATTGGTGTCCAACTTGGTTCGGGGATTGCCACCACGAGATGCACCGACTACCTTGCGGCCGCAGCTCTGGGCCGCCGCTTCAACAACAGAGGGGGGAGAACATGGCCCATTCAGACTCCATGTCTCCAGACTCCCTCGGAATGTGGTTGAAGTTCTTCCGGAGGTGGGAGTTGAAGACCTCCCGGACAGGGGCCTCAGCCAGATGTTCCCACCACACCCTCACTATACGTTTGGGTCTACCAGGTCTGAATGGCTTCCTCCCCTGCCATCGGATCCAACTCACCACCAGGTGGTGATCAGTTGACAGCTCTGCACCTCTCTATACTCGGGTGTCCAAGACATACGGTCGCAGGTCTGATGACACGATAACAAAGTTGATCAACGACCTGTGACCTAGGGTGTCCTGGTGCCAAGTGCACATATGGACACCCTTATGCTTGAACATGGTGTTCGTTATGGACAAACTGTGGTTAGCACAGAAGTCCAGTAACTGAACACCACTCGGGTTCAGATCGGGCAGACCGTTCCTCCCAATCACCCCCCTCCAGGTTTCACTGTCGTTGCCCAGGTGCGCAGTGAAGTCCCCCAGTAGGACAATGGAGTCTCCAAGCGAAGCACCCTCCAGCACCCCAGTCACAGACTCCAAAAAGGGTGGGTACTCTGAAACATCATTTGGTGCATAGGCACAAATGATGGTCAGGACCCGTTTCCCAACCCGAAGGTGCAGGGAAGCAACCCTTTTGTCCACCGGGGTAAACTCCAATATAGAGGCAGCAAGGTGGGGGGGATACAAGAATACCCACCCCTGCTCGTCGCCTCTCGCCTGGGGCAACTCCAGAAAAGGCCAAGCTCCAGCCCCTCTCCAGGAGACTGGTTCCGGAACCGGAGCTGTGTGTTGAGGTGAGGCCAACTATATCTAGTCGGTATCTCTCAACCTCGTACACCAGCTCAGGCTCTTTCCCCACCAGAGAGGTGACATTCCACGTACCAAAAGCCAGTTTAGAAAGCTTGGGATCAGTCCGCCAAGGTCTCCGCCTTTGACCGCCACCTAAACCACATAGCACCGGACCCCCATGATCCTTCCTGCAGGTGGTGAGCCCACTGGAGGGCGGACCCACGTAACTCCTTCGGGCTGAGCCCGGCCGGGTCCCATGGGTGGAAACCCGACCACCAGACACTAGTCTTCGAGCCCCTCCCCCAGGCCTGGCTCCAGGGTGGGGCCCCGGTAACCCCATACCGGGCGGGGTACACTGAATCCTTGATATAGAATTTATCATGAGAGTCTGTTGGATCGTTCTTAGTCTGGCCCTTCACCCAGGACCAGTTTGTCTTGGGAGACCCTATCAGAGGCAAATTGCCCCGGACAACACAGCTCCTGGGATCACTGGGGCACGCAAACCCCCCACCACGATAAGGTGACAATCCATGATCATTTTGAGTTTTGCCTGAAAAATGTGACGACTATAATTTATGTAATTAGTGCCTCGGACAGGCTGGAATCACATAACAATACGGATGCAGTGGAGATAGCCTTCCCAAAATTATTCCCTTTGAACTGAGCGATGTTGGGCTAACGCTAACACGCAATTCACGGATGTTAACCGACCCCTTAACAAGCAGACGGGCGTTCCATTAAACATGTTGGAAAATGTGCCGCTAGAGAAAAGGACCACGACACACTTTATCAACGCTAAGTTACACAGCAGATTATATCGTAGGCAGGCAGATAGCGACGCTTACTTCCAAACTCCCGCTGATAATCCATTCAACAGCGGGCAAGACAGAAAAGACAGAAGACAATGCAGTTATCTTGACTGTGATTGGACAAATGACGACGTGTGACGTGTTCCAAAGATATTTTATTGTGAAGATGACTGTCCCCCGTTGTTTCTGAAAGTTCTGTTTCAGGGAAACTGCCGGGAAACCCCCCCCCCCCCAAAAAAAAAAACCTCTTTGGATCTACACAGTTCACGTGACTGACATATTTGGGATTCATTTTGCTGATTTTTGCTGAAAAGCAACTAGTTTTTAAGCATATGTTTTTTACCTCCGCCAAGGAGGTTATGTTTTCATCGGCGTTGGTTTGTCTGTCTGTCTGTCTGTCTGTTTGTTTGTTAGCAAGATAACTCAAAAAGTTATGGACGGATTTTCATGAAATTTTCACAGATTGTCAGAAATGGGGTATCCTACAGATGATTAGATTTTGGTGGTGATCCGGATCACCGTCCACAAGAAAACCGCCATTACACAAAATGCCATTTTCGTGAATAACTACTGAACCACTAATCCTATCATTGTCAATCCAATTGCTTGTCATATGTTTTCATGGTCAAGGAATCTGAAAACGTACACACAAACACTGTATGGGGGGAACTGTGGCGCTTGGCAGAGGTCTGCGCTCTCCGAGTGCTTTTCTAGTTGCTTCTTTTCTTGGAAATATACAGTATGACTTCAGCTCAGCGTTCAACACCATCATCCCAGGCATTCTTCATCAGAAACTCCTCCAGCTCAAGGTGCCCCCCTCCACCTGCCAGTGGATTTCCAGCTTTCTGACTGACAGGTGGCAACAGGTGAAGCTAGGGAGATTTACATCCAGCTCCCGAAAAATTAGTACTGGCGCCCCCCAAGGATGTGTCCTTTCCCCACTGCTCTTCTCCCTCTACTCCAACGACTACACCTCAGAGGACCCTTCGGTGAAGCTCCTGAAGTTTGCGGACGACACCACAGTCATCGGTTTGATCCGGGATGGTGATGAGTCTGCATACAGGCGGGAAGTGGAGCAGCTGATCCTCTGGTGCGGCCAGAACCATCTTGAACTTAACCCAGCCAAAACGGTGGAGATGACTGTGGATTTCAGGCGACACCCTCCTTCATTCCCCCCACTCACCATCCTCAACAGCACAGTGTCCTCTGTGGACTCCTTCAAGTTTCTGGGTACCACAATCTCCCGGAACCTGAAGTGGTCCTCCTATATAGACACTGTCCGGAAAAAGGCCCAGCAGAGGTTGTTTTTTCTGCGTCAGCTCAAGAAGTTTGATTTGCCTCAGGAGCTGCTGGTTGTCTTCTACACAACCATCATCCAATCTGTCCTCTGCTTTTCCATCACTGTCTGGTTTGGATCTGCCACGAAACAGGACAAGACCAGACTGCAGCGGATCATTAAGTCTGCGGAGAGGATCATTGGTACCGACCTACCCTCCACTGAGAACTTATATCGGTCCATAACCAGGAAACGGGCGGGAAACATCTGTGCTGACCCGTCACACCCCGGCCACAAACTGTTTGAACTTCTATCTTCTGGTCGTCTTTACAGATCACTGAAGGTCAAAACCACCCGTCACAGGAACAGTTTCTTTCCTCAAGCCATCACTCTGATGAACTCCTAACATTCACCTAGTCCTACCTGTTGCTGTACTCATGACTTTTCATCCGTTCTTACATTGCACATAACTCTCACACTGCTTTTTACTTCATTCACATTATATCACTGAATCTGAGTTCACATTGAAATACTGTGTGACTGTATATTTTTTCATATATTTCTGCAAAGTGTGGATAGTCTGAGTAAATAACTGCATATATTCCTGTATATATTTGCATCATTTTATAGAAACGTGGACAGACTACTGTACATACTCTGTTGTCATTGAATCCTTATTTGAATCTTATTTAAATCCTCCACCTGAACAACGAGAGCAAGTTTTTAGCCAAAGTCAAATTCCTTGTATGTGTTGTGCATACTTGGCCAATAAAGCTGATTCTGATTCTGGTATACTTTTTCCCCCCAAGGTCTCAGGGAGCCACTAATATGATCTAATATATATTTACAAGATCTTCAATTTGATTTCTGTGGCTGTACAGTATTTCATTCCTCTCACATGGGCAGTGTTTCTTGCTCGCTGCTAATCACCGTCAGCACTGAAGCACGTGTCATTCCCAGCAGGACCTCGGCATTTCTGCAGCCGAGGCCAGAAAGCTGCCGGAAGTGATTACAGCTTTACTCCTTACACCAGACAGACTAGGAGACCGCAGAAACAAAGCTTCCCTTTCACCAGGCTACTGATCTAATTCTCCTGTTTGCATAGTGGAGGTTAGCAGAGACCCAGCCTAAATCCTGACCAGCGTTTCCACCTGAGAGGTGGCAGGTCAGTGTGTGTTCACCTGTACAAAATAACCGAGAGCAGAAGTGATCGGAGGCTAAAAGGTGTAGTAGATTGAATGCAAGGTTATAAATAAAACACAGAAACAGACATCAAGGAAGAAGGAAAACTGACCAAAGGAAAAACAGCTGAAGCGAGGGGAAAGAAGATCACAGACACATGGGTATCGATAATTTCTTCTTCTTCTCTTTTGAGTCACGCTCTCGCTTGACTAGCCTGCGCTTCATGTCGTCGGGAAGGCGCTCATAGCAGTGTTTACAAACCGGCTTCAGATCCACCTCCACAAACTTATCTCTGACGGAGCAGGGAGGGAGGGACGAGTGAGGGGACAGCAGGAGAGGAAGAAGACGACAGGACACAGAGGCAAAGCAAGGAAAGGGAGGAGAGGTGGAGGAAGGAACCAACAGAGACAAGAGATAAGAGAGAGGTCAGACGGCAGCAATAAAAGGCAGGAGAGTTGTGGAGGAGCCAGTGGAGTAACCTCAGAACAATCACACGTAGACTTTACAGAATCAGACTAACACGTTCACACTGGAGTGTGCCTGTGAATCTCTGAATCACTTACTTGAGGGTGAGCTTGGTGTTGCAGGTAGAGCAGGCAAAACAGTTGACGCACCAGGCCTTGTTAAGGGCAGACACCACTGAACAAAAACGATAAATCAGGAGCCACATGAGAGATTCTATCGTGTACCTTTGGCTGGAATTCAGCGTGTGTTTTCACATAATAGATAAAGCAAATTAAAGTTAACATCATGCGAGGGAAAGTAGTTGCAGACAGCAGACAGACCAACAGCCACTCCATCCATGAAACGTGTCTTTAGATATGAATGAGTTTCCTCACCGTCTCCTTCAATAACACGGTTGCAGTGGTAGCAAACATCTCCGAACAGCTGAACATGATGAGGAAAGAGAAACAGAAGGTTAGCGACGCGGTCACACGTCTTATTGCCCTGTATCATACTTCATGTACAGTGCAGTGAAAAAGTAATGGCCCCCTTCCTGATTTCTTATATTTTTGCATATTTGTCACACTTAAATGTTTCAGATCAAACAAATTTTAATATTGGACAAAGACAACCTGAGTAAATACAAAATGCAGTTTTTAAATGACGATTTCATTTATTAAGGGAAAAAAGTTCTCCAAACCCACCTGGCCCTATGTGAAAAGTAATTGCCCCCTCATGCTACATCATGAAATAACTGTGATTAACCACATTTTTTTAAAAGCTCAGTTCAGTTTCACTAGCCACACCCAGGCCTGATTACTGCCAGACCTGCTGAATCAAGAAATCACTTAAATAGAACCTGTCTGACAAAGTGAAGTGGGCTAAAAGATCTCAAAAGGCAACACAATCAAGACAAGATGAACAACAGCTAAGGAGCTGCAGGCCCCACTTGCCTCAGTTTGGACACTGGTCCATGATTCAAAAATAAGAAAGCGTCTGGGTAAAAATGGCATCTATAGGAGAGTTCCAAGGCAAAAAAACACTGCTGACCAAAAAGAACACAAAGGCTCGTCTCACTTTTGCCAAAAAACATCTTGATGATCCGCAAGACTTTTGGGAAAATATCCTGTGGACTGATGAGACAAAAGTTGAACTTTTTGGAAGGCGTGCGTCCAGTTACATCTGGTGTAAAACTAATGCAGCATTTCGTATAAAGAACATCATAGCGACAGTCAAACATGGTGGTGGTACTGTGATGGTCTGGGGCTGCTTTGCTGCTTCAGGACCTGGACAACTTGCTGTAATTGAGGGAACCATGAATTCTGCTCTCTACCAGAAAATCCTGAAGGAGAATATCTGGCCATCAGTTTGTGACCTCAAGTTCAAGTGCTCTGATGTGGCTGAATCAAAACAATTCCACAAAGAAGAGTGGGCCAAAATTCCTCAACAGTGATATCAAAGACCAGTTATTGCACACGCCTGATTGCAGTTGTTGCTGCCAAAGGTGGCACAACCAGCTATTAGGTCCATCCATCTATCTTCTACTGCTTATCCGGGGTCCGGGTCGCTGGGGCAGCAGTGTAAGCAGAGAAGCCCAGACTGCCGCCCCAGTTCACGTAACACCATGATCCCCATGATCTCTCCTGCAGATGGTGAGCCCACTGGAGGGTGGACCCATGTGGTTGGGTTTGTACACTGGGTCCTTGTTGTAATTTTTCCACAGAGATCCACTGGACCGCTCTTGGTCTGACCCATCACCTAAGACCTGTCTGTCATGGGAGACTCTACCAGGGGCAAGCTACTCCCAGCAACATAGCTCCGACCATCATGAGGGCACGTAAACCCCTCCACCACCATAAGGTGGCGATCCATGAAGGACCAGTTATTTGGTTTAGATGAGAATTACTTTTGCACATGGGGCCAGGTAGGTTTGGATATTTTTTTCCCCTTAATAAATGAAATCATCACTTAAAAACTGCATCTTTATTTACTTGGGTTATTTTTGCAAAATCTGTTTGATGGTCTGAAACATTTAAGTGTGACAAACATGCGTGAATACTGGTGACTGCCTGTGTGGCACCCCTCAGCCTCTGTTTACTGTTGAGATGATAGCATGTTGACCTTGACCTTTGACCTTGCAATCCCAAAACCACAGTCAGAGGTGAGGGTCACAGGGCGAACAAAGTGTACAAAGTTTGGTGACCCTACGTTTACTTGTTCTATAACACGCCAGCCACAACCTTTGACCTTTTGACGCCAAACCAGCAGTCAGAGGTCAGGGTCTCGGGGCGATCATGTGTACAAAGTTTGGTGCCCCTAGGTTTCATTGCTGTTGCGATATAGCTTAAATAGCAATTTGACCTTGACCTTTGACCTCTGTGATATATGTATATGTGCAGTTTTAAGGGCCACAAACCAATTCCTGTATTGTTTTACAGCTCATTTAAAATGACTGCTGTGTCCCTCATTTTCACACACTGCACTTCCTGTTCATTAACATCCATGAGCCCCTTATCTGACTAGGCAACGTTTTTTTCCAGGTGAACTGCAGGAAGCGCCAATCCAAATCAACAACTGCTGAAGCTACTTCCAGCAATAAAGCCTCACTGATACACCGTCCATTCATGGCCCTTCTCACCGCCAATGCCCAATACAGCAATAAGAAAAACGAAACCATCACCAAGACAACTGTATACAGTAAACGATAGAACGTCTTCTCTTATTTCAGCAGCATTTCATTGTCAGACGAAACAAACATCACAAAAGCCCCGGCATTTTAACAGGAGTGTGTGCACTTTTTACATCCACTGCACACAGTACTGCACTATAGAAGCCACGGAAACAAGAGCAGTGTTTCCTAGCAGTATTCTGGAAAAAAAGCCAGATCCCCTGGAGCGGGGGTCTGCAGCCTGCGGCTCTGGGGCCACATGTGGCTCTTTTAGCCACAGACAGTGGCTCCCTCAGACCTTGAAAAAAAAATCCTCACACATTTCCAAGAAAAGAAGCAATGAATTTACAAGAAAAAGGTTCCACAATATATCCTAAAGAGCAGAAAATAAGACAAATATGAAAACTTGTACAAAAAAATTCTGACAAATTTAGGCAAAAATGTAGCAATTTTCTGAGGAAAAAATACCCACAACTTTGCAAGAAAAAAGAAAAGTCACAAAATTTCTGGAAAACAAATTGGCTGGAAAAAGTTGGAGGTTTCAGAGTAAAATGTAATAAATTTATGAAAAATACTGCAGTTTTGCTCATGACGTCTAATAAATTTACAAAGAGAAATATAACAAATTTATGAGAATAACTGAAACTTAATGAAAAAAATATTCTGAATTTAAGGAAAGTGATGCAATTTTATGAGGGGAAAAAATGCGGATTGAAAAGAAAAAGTCACAAATTTACCTGAAAAAGCTACAATTTATTAGAAAACTGTTGCAGATTTAAAGGAAAAAAGGCAGCAAAAGGGTAAAAATTAGTAAGACAATCCTATGAGAAAAGCAGAAGATCATGGCACAAATATCAAAATTTATGAAAAACGTTTCTAACTTTAATAGCAAAAAAATCACAAATTCAAGTGGAAAAAGTCTTCAATTTTACTTGATAAATGTTTTAAATTTGCAAAGAAAAATATGCCAAATTCAGGAAAAAGCAAAACATATTTATGCCAAAAATATAATTTTGGAAAAAAATTAGTTTGAGGAAAACACAACACAATTTTGCAAGAAAAAAAGACAAACTTTTTGCAAAAAAATTACCAGAAAAAGTAGCAATTTTGTGAGAAAAAGGTAAGAAATTCACTATAAAAAAAGCTGCAAATTTATAAGAAAAACCCTCTTAATCATGACGTCAGGCCAGATTACACAGTTTTAGGCTCAGAGATTTTCATGGCTCCATGCAGATTTTTTTTATCCAAAAATCCCTCACGGTGGCTCTGTGTCGTCCAGGTTGCCGACCCCTGCCTCGATCACCGTTTCCCAACCTTTCCTCACTGAAGCCCCGTTCTACTTAAATACATCCGAGGAAGCAGAATTTCAATCGTTGCCATCATTTTCTTCACCTATAATTCACACCTTTTCAGCCATCAACCGATGAACAACTTCATTTCATGTTGATGCAACCTCTCTGCTACTGACAGTCGGACTTTACTTTGACGGCATGTAGATGTGAAAAGGAGCTAAAGGAGAAGATGAACACACACACACACACACACACACACACACACACACATCTGAACATAACTGGTCTCACGCTGGTGAGCGTTACCTGGTTGTAGTGAGTCTCACAGTAGGCCAGGCCTTTGCGCTCGTAGTGACGGTGTCCCAGGAACGGTTTCTCACACTTGGCACACACAAAATGCTGCAAGCAAAGCCAAAGCCAAGCACACGCAGGGTTAGCACAGCCCTCAGTCAGCACACCATCGTACGAGAGACCGTGTTAAAGGCAGCGGCGGAGTCTGGTTTAGATGTCCTGTTACTGCCTCCATACAGAGTTGAGAAGGAGGAACATGTAGGCCAAACAGAAATGGTGTCGTAGTTATAATAACCTGAAAAAAAAAGTATGCTCAGCTATTTAGAGCATCATACTACTATTACACTGTTGTTACAGTAGATCTGAACAGAAGATACTACTACCCTTTTAATAAATTTCACTTTTAAAACGTGACTAATCTTAGAAAGCGAATGTTTAATAGATGCCTCTGGGATCATTAAAACACTCTCCGATAGCAAACTTAAACTCAATTATTTTTGAGTTGAGTAAGAAAAAGTTGCTTGACTAAGGACAGTTTAAAATATGATCTGTCAGGAGAAATTTTACAACAACCAGGCATATCGCTGTCCAAATACCAACTTGATGATGAAGAGATGAATTGGTAAATTTTAGTGGTGTCGAACCCGTGTATGGAGGCCGGGAGACTGCAGTCAAGCAGGGAGACGGGGCAGCAATCAACACAAGGCTGACCCTTAACGCCCTCACCATGTCAAAGTGTCTCTCACAATAGGCACGCCCACCTCGTTCATAGAAAGGGTGGCCCTGAAACGGACGCTCGCACACAGTGCACACATGGTGCTGCATGTGGAGGAAGCAGGAAGACCATAGGAAAAGAGACAAAAGGGCTTTAACAAAACTGACCACAGATTTCTACTGACTCTGGATGCGGTCCGTTATGTCAGTGACGTGATTCGAGTCTCGCGTCCATCCCCACCGGCTCCGCTCGTGTTCTGAAGCAGCACGGATAAGAAGAGGGTTCAAATTACAAGATCACGCGAGGATTATATGAAATAACTAATGGTGTCATCGCATTAATCGCCCGTTAACAGCGACAACATACAGAAGAAGTGAAATGTCATTTCTCTCGCTTAGTGGTGTGCGCACTACATAAGAAAAGAAGGAATAAGAGTGAAAACCAACAACAGCAGTCGATGTACACTCATGCCACCCTAGTGCAAATAAACCGTGTCACACGAGGTTCACTGTTTTGTGTTGAGCTGCTTAAAAGCGGTGGATGTTTGCTCTGGGAGTGGAGTTGGACGCCGAGTTGTGTCAATATTGTCAGTAATGTTGTGACGTTATTGAGCCCTGCTATTCTGTTGGCTGCACATGCAGTAGTACTTCTGAGGATTTTCTGGAGGATATTCTGGATAGTTTTTGTCATTTTGGATATGTCGAGAGCGTTAATAAACCTGCAGGTGAAAAAAGAAAGCAGATTTGTTCACTCCCATGTTTATAACAGTATGAGAAACTTAAAAAATGACCAACTTAAAGGGGTCATTGACTGAAAAATGGTGTTTGTAGGTTTTAACTGTCTCAAATGTGTCAACTGGTCACGCAATTAGCCAAAAATTTTCCAGTCAACGATCTGGAAAAAAAAAAAGCAGCACACTGCCTTTATCTCGTTTTTCTCTCAGAGAAATACCCAAAAACGTTGTTGACTCTTCCTGGTAATTCTTCTGTCAAGTGTTCAAAAAGCCCCACCCACTGCCATCCTTGAGACCCGCCCACTGCTCTATGATTGGCCTGCCTAGCTGTCTGTCATGTAGATGGAAGGGTGCTACAGGTAGTCTATTAGCCCCTGAGCTATTAGCCCCCAGGCTAACACCAGGAAACTCGAACCAAGTGTGGCTTATATTGTTATTTTCTTCAGATCTTAGTCACCCTAATATCCATCCCTGTTACCACCCGCTTCACCCGTCCACAGTCCACAATATGCGTGGCATCACTGCGGCCCATCTCCCAGTGGTTTCCCCAGGATTCCGCAGTTGCTGCCGTCATGCCGGTTGCAGCAACCACCTACGGCCCGACCCGAGGCCACACCCCCCGCACGACCCCACTCTACTCTCACAGGCAACACTGGGGAGCTGTTTCGTGACGGCGCATCTCCCAGCTGGCCATGGGAGAGGAGCGGAGTCCCGCGGAGCGAGACACTGCACTTTGAGATCCAGCTGCCTTGGGCTGCGGTGACCGGTGAGTCACCCGGCGTGCGGTGCTGGCGATTTGTTGTGGCATCCTGGCGACACTGTTGGGAGATGGGCTGGAATGACGCGAGATACACAGTCGACTGTGGATCAGTGAAGCAGCGCTGCTCATCCATGCTAGAAGGAGCTGGAAGCTAATCAGCTAACGGCTAACTGATGTAAGAGGGAGGGCGGAGTTGAACAGCTAAAAGTTGTTTCTTAAAGTGACAGGCTTTGAATCAGAGCGTTTCAAGAAAGCTAGGAAAAATAAAAAATCAGATTTGCTTCAATAATTAAAAGATTAAAGAAAATGTGAACAAAATCTGTCACAAACACTTCATTAAGACATAAGCGAGCTGTTAAAATGTGGAAAAAGTGCAGTCAATGAGCCCTTTAAGGGACAGTGCATTTGAATGGAAAAAAAACAAAATGTGATTAATTGCGTTTTAATCATGATTGAAAATTTTAATCACCCATCACTAGAAATAACACAAGAGCTTGAGAAAGACCTGAGAGAGGCGGAGGAGGACTGACTGCAATCATGTGATAACAACAAGGAAGTGTGACGTACCGGCTCTCCACCTAGATCTGTGTGCACTAACGACGCGTAAGGAGCCCGTTCATTTGAATTCTGTGAAGTGCAGTGTTGGCAGTAACGCATTACAAAGTAACGCTTTACTGCAACGCCACGATTTTTGCAGTAACTTGATGTGTACGAAATCACTGTTTAAAAATTTAGTAATGTTACAGTTACTGAAATGTAAACAGATTCATTACTCATTTTATTTATATATCAATATGGAAAAATCTTTTTTAGTGCAAATGAATATACAAACTGACTTTACCATAGCTGAGACGTAGCTCTGTTTTCAGCCTGCCATTAATAATAATGAGCCCATATTCTAATTCATTAATTAAATTATCTTGCTATGTGTGCAAAGTATGCATTTAAAAGTAGCGTGAAAGTTACTTCTGCAAGTAACGAATTACTTTGGTCATGCAGTAATTGGTAAAGTAACTCGATTACATTTGAAAAGAAGTAACTAGTAAGTGTTTGGGACCAGGTGGGGAGCAGAACATTGAACAGAATGGGAACTATTTGCTGCGGAGTCCAAATGGACCCCATCTGGAGTCAGTGGAAATGCTGGGCGAGAAATGAAGCTTGGAACACCTAACTGTGGAGATAAAAAGAGTAAAAATGGTGAATCACACACGTCACACATTTTAGAAAAATTATATGAACAAAATACATAAATTATGAAGCACACATAAGCTATGGCCAATAGGCTTTGATCTGCTCCATTTTTATGACTAGAAAAAAGACAGTATGAAACATTTAAAGGGGTCATTTCCAGATTTTAACAGCTCCCCGTCTTAATGAAATGTTTGTCATATACTTTGTTCAAATTTCTTTAATTATTTACTTATTGCAGCAAATTCATTTTTCAGTTCTCTGGCCTTTCTGAGAATGTCTGGTTTCAGTGCTTTGTCCCTTTATCATCTGTGAGACCGCATCCAACTCCACCCTCCCTCTTATGCCACTATTGCTAAGATTAGTTGCCCTGAAGCTACGGTCACTAAGATTCCTACGAACGGTGGGTTTGTAACAATCTCCCAGTTCCTATGAATTCTGGAGTTTGCAGACATTCGTGGGGGGGGGGGCAGAGTTTCTTGCAGCTGCCATTCAAATCACAAGAGCAGCTTGAGACATTCTTGAGAAATGAGGTGCTTTTCTCTCGTACGGTGGCCCTAAAGTTCTTATGTTCTTCGTAAGGGTGTCTTGGGATCTTCCTACGACATACTTACTGCCATCTTACGAAAATTTTTGTGCAACTCACGGCACTCTCAGGTCAGAAGAAAGATCCTACGGCTTTTGGCACATTTTGTCGGTACAAATGTCACACAAATGACGTACTTCTGCCTTATGAGCGCCTCACTACTGCCTTACACACACTGTATGAATCTTCGTATGAACAGGGTTTGCACTGCGTTTCCTACGACCTCTGCAAGGGGCCCTCAAGAACAACTTAAGGTGTTCTTGAGGCATACCTACGATCAGCACCTTGCATAGTTCTTTCATTGTTCCTATGGCATTCATACATCTGCCCTACAATGAGGGGTTTTCGTGGAGCGTTCGTAGAAATCTTGTACAAGACCATCAACCTGGCCACAAACTTACAGTCTACGAACGCTGGATTCTCCTACGGCCGCCTTAAGAAGGCCGTTTGTACGGTGTTCACAGCCATTCTTAAGGGCATTTGTGACCGCAGCCCGAGCTCCCTAGCTTGAGGCCAACTAACATAAATTTGTCTCAAAGAGTGAATGAAATAACACATTACTGGTGGGCAGGGGTGGTGCGGTTTCAGTGATCAATAGGGTATGACCGGTCCATGGATCACAATAAGCACAGAAACGCATGTAAATGAGTGGCTAAACTGCTTGCTTCAGCTAGCTGTCTTGAATCAGAGCTGAGAAAATAAAACTTTAACTAAGCTAAAATAACGTCTAGAATAAAATATATGATTAAGTGTTGTTACATGAACAAGGACTGCAGTTGGGTGAATAGAATTTATAGAAAACAGTGATCAGACCAGCTCCAGGCAGCCTGTCAGCCATCTCCTCCCCACCCAGGTGAGCCGTGTCTGGGTACAGTGATCAGCTCGGACCACCTAGCCCTGCTAGCATTAACAGTTCAATGTAGAATCATGGTGAAAATATAACAAAATAAGGCAGAATGACGTGGGATATATTACTGACTGTGGTTTAGTGAACCAGGTAGAAACGACATCAGCTGTGCTTGGTGCAAGCTTCCTAGTACCACTGTTAGCTCGGAAGCTAACACCTTTGGGCTACTACCCGTCTACATGACAGACAGTGTGGCTGGCCAATAACAGAGCAGAGGGCAGGTTTCCAGACTAGTGACGTGAGGTTTAGGGCTCCAACAATTATGCAAATAATTTGAGTAATTCGACTGCAAAAATCCATCAATTCAAAATCAGTGATTCAAAGCATCGTTTAATGTAACACTTCTGGTTTAAACGACCTTCTTCCAGTCATGCTATGTAAACGAGATGCGGCTTTGTTTAATGGCGCGATGTCAGAGCACCAGCAAAAAAGGAAGAAAGTCAAAGGAAACAACAAAAATTTTCTTAAGTCTGGGATCATTTCAAGCTAATGAGCCTTCAGTGTTTTGAAGGAAAACACTGTGCAGTGTGTACATTGTAAAGCCGAGCGGTGAGCTACCACACCATAGCGTCGTTCTTACAGTGTCTCGGCAGATGGTGTGGAGCCACACATCATGCGTGGGCAGCGCACCCCAGACAAGGTACATGATGGAGATTTTAAATTAAGATGAACAGAATGTCGTCAGCTATGCTAATCATGCTTATATGGCCAGTGAACGTATAGCTGCTATACGTTAGCTACATTGTGAGTTGAAGCCAATGCTACAAAACGGAACTTTATGGTGTAACGTAACATTTAAAGTTACGTTCTATGCAGTGAACATTGCAATAAATGTGTACCTTTGTCATTGAGTGTTTGGTACAGTTACTATTGCTCTTTAGGAAAGGAAGTTCCACATATGTTGGTCAATGCAAGTTTCTACAATACAAAAAATAAATAAATTTTAAAAAAGTATCCGATTATGTGAATAATCATTCAATTACAGTGACAAATTACTCCATTACTAAAATAATCGATAGCTGCAGCCATAGTGATGTTTCATGTTCACACAATTAACAGTTAATTCTCATCTTCTTGATTTCTTGAGTCAAAACAGCGTCTTGGAGAGAAAAACCAGATAAAGACTTTTTTTTTTTTAAAGAAGTCAGTGTTTTGATATTTTTTTCCGATAATCACGTGACCAACAGACACATTTCGGACGGTTAAAATGTACAAAAACACCCCTTTTCAGTCAATGACCCCTTTAAATGAAGTAGTTTTGGATTAGCGTGTAGAGTGGCTGTTTTCTGAACGTCACTATTTAACATTGTACCTCCACATGCCACTGCTTGCCCATGGCGTTCACCACACGGCCCTCAATGGGTCTCCTACAGGCCCCGCAGATGGGTACGCCCATCTTGTCGTGGCAGGGCAGACAGTAGAGCTCCCCCTTCAGCTCCCTCGCATCAGCCGTCAGCTCTTTACTGCACACACACAAACACATTTCACATCATTTAAATACTCGTAAACTGTAGCTTATTCTATACGTACTTAGACACGAGCAGCATAACTGGACACTGCATACCAAATATGTGTTTGTATGTGCATCAACTACAATTACAGTTTGTCCACCAGAGAGCACTATTGCATCTTTGATGAATGGTTTCCTGGCCCCTGTTGTGGCTCATGTTCAGATATCAAGGATCTAATTCTGTGTTTCTCTCAAAGGTTACAAAAAAGCGTATATAGCTGTTCACCCGCAGTTGTTGCAGTTAAAGTGATCAGGGTGGTAGGGGTCATTCTTGAACAGCAGAGGCTTCTCCTCGATAATGGCATGGCACTTCTGACAGATGTACTTGCCGAGGCCACGAGCTTTCTCCCTGTTGTGGCATGGACGACACAGGTGCCTGATGGCAGAGAGAACAAGAATACTTGATTAGACACTTTAATTATATACAGTGGCCTTATTGAACCAATGAGACTACTGATCCAATAAAACAGAGAGAAGATAAACTGAAATCCTGCAACAAAATCCTGATAAATAGGGATCATTTTGAACAAATTAGGCTCTCTTAAATTAACATTAATCTTTTCAAAGTTTATGTATATTTACATCAAGTCCCATCCTAGGATTTCAGTTCCTACTATTAGATTTTGTCATCAAACACAAAGATGGTGATCTAAAACAATGTCTTGGTGTTTTAACTGAGAGTAATTTATTCATGTGTCCCTATCAAAAAGGCAAGCTGCTGTATGTCAAAAGCTATGTTCTGTTTCCTTGTCTGTCCACAGCTGAACTCTAAAGGTACGTGTCTACTGGATCCATTGCTTCTCCGCTCCCCATTCACTGCCTATGTGGAACACAATGCAAAGCATTTGGCTCTGGTGTCGAGTTGCCCGTACTTCTCACATGCAAAAAGTTGAACTTTTTTTTTTTACTTTATGCACCAGACATACATCAGTTGCAGCAATGTCATTCAAAATGTTTAAACCAGTGGTTTTTCATGTCAAATAATGACAGACTCATTAACTGCACCTGCTATTTCTCACGTGAAGAGTTGCTAGAAACACGTTTTGCTGGTTTGTGTTAAAGATACGAGATTCACAATCCATCGTGTTGTCCGGGAGCTTCAGTCTGTGGAAGACCACCCACGGCCGGATTCATCGACCAGTCGGGTGCCGCCTGTGTGTTCCCAGCAGCAGGACCAATGACAGTCTTTCCCCTGGGTCACAGCTCTTTAACTAGGGCTGGACGATATAGCTTTTAACATGTATCGCGATACATTTAGGGTTTTATTGCGATACACAATATATATTGCAATATTTTGAGATCTCCAAACCACTGTATAAATGTAAAACCTTTGCATAAAATTACACCAGCATGATAACAGAAACAGACTTGTGTACTGCATTTTTTTAATTTTTTTTTTTTTTTTTTTTGCATACGGGGGGGGGGGGGGTGTAAAATCAAGTTAAATTTATCAAACTTTATTGAACCAGTCAGGCAACCCCCTCATAACTTTGCAACAAATCAGAATAAATAATGACAAGCTTCTTATTATGGCATGTAATAAAACCAATAAAAACAAAACAAACAAAAAAAAAACTCGACACAATAAAAAATGCATAAAGCAAGAATTCTAGAGAAAGATATTTTAAAACCATATAAATTATAGCCCACCTTTCCTGTTTGGTCATGTTTTTAACAATAAGGGCCATGTCTTTGGCAGTATAATTTGTGACCGCAGTTGTGAAACCACATAGTCATTTTCTTCCTGTATTTCTTTATTTTGTAGGAGACACCTGGGATGTTGAGAGCAGATTTTAATGTATTCTTCATATTCTAGTGGATGACATCTCAAGTGGTGAAACAAATTAGAGGTACTTGGCACAAAACTGTATTTTGTCCAGTTTCTACCTTCTGAAATCCAAACCACTGCCAGACAATGGAATCAGTGCTCTTTTTCTCCCTGGAATGATATTGCTCAACTCTGCTTCTAATGCAGCTAGTGTCTCTGTGTGTCGCTTCACCCTTTTTTCCCTCCCTGCGCTCTGCCAGTGTTGCCAGACTGTACATAAAAAACAAACGTCTCTGCTCCACGAAAACAGGCTCAAAAGAAGCAGTTTCTAAAGAAAAAAATGCAGGCAAAAAAAACCAGACCTGGCAATGATCCTGATATGAGACATTGGGGAGGGGGGGGTGACTGGGCTGCAGTGCTGCTGTGTGAGACAAGTGTGGAGGAGAGCAGAGGGAAGTGGAACTTCAACTGGGCAAATAAATGCTGACAACTTACAGTGCTACGACAATTTATGCTCGATATCCACAATAAAGCCTTTTTATGTATTGCGCATAGTAGAATGTATTGATATAATGAATATATTTGGTGTACCGCCCAGCCCTATCTTTGACTATTGGTTTCCCATAATATCAGTTATTTTCTGTCACTCCACCTAGTTAGGCTTATCCCCGCACCGCAACGCATCAGAACGCGATGCCTTCTGACAAAAAAATGGACCAGTGGACATGTACCATAACAATAATTTACAGGAGAACTTTAAAAAGAAAGCAATTACAAAGGGTAACCAATGAAAGAGTATTACAAAAAAAAGTGTCATGTACTTTACCATAGAAATAAAGGGATTTTAGTATTATTACCACTAAATATAACCAGTACCTCCCTGATTGGTTAAATGGTTGCAGTGGCACTGACCTTCCAGCATTCTTAACAAATCCAACATCTGCCAGCACAGCCTGACAGATGTCACAGCAGAAGCAGTCCGGATGCCAACTGTTGTTCATTGCCTTGATCACACGACCAATAATGAACTCACCTGGAAGAGGAAGAGACGTTTACATGGATCTGTCCCTGAGTAATCTGCCACACAGAGATTTATAGTTCCAAGGACATAAAGTCTAAACTCCATCCTCATATGTATGGCTCAACAGGAAGCTGCAGGTAAAGGAAATTACTGGGTGTAATGCATTCACTTCACTTACCGCACTGATGGCAGCAAGGAGCAAACAACATCTGGAAGTCATGTTCACAGTACTTCCTCCCCTCAAACTGTTGACAATTTGTACACAGTTAATTAAATCACACAAAGGGTAACAGTCATAACAAAGGTAAACAGTATACATATATGACAGGAGATCCAAAATAAACCAAGAACAATGGAGAGTAAGCTAGACAAGAGTAATTCAAGAAATACAATCAGAATATACCACGGACACGGGAGACTAACTAGAACAGGTCAACCCAAGAAATACTCTTAACATAAACCTGGAACTAGACCAGAATGATTCAAAATTGGGTTAGTGGTGGCATAATGGTTAGGGATGTGGTCTGGTGAGGGGAAGGTTGCTGGTTCAATTCCAGGACTGGCAGGATCAGATCTGGGTGGGACAGAAAACATAGCAGCGTTTGCCCCACCCTCATTAACCTCACTGTGGTGCCCTTACCCCCAACTGCTCCAGGTGAGCTGCTCAGTGGCCTCAGGTCAGTCTGTGGTTGTACTGGGCAGCTTCTAGGTGTGAATGTGTATCTGTATGAGTGTGAACAGGGTGTCCTTGAAAAAGAGAGGATGCCTCTCAATGGACCTACCCTGTATAAATAAAGGTTAAAAAAAACATGTCCAAAATAATACAATAACTCAAAGCAAATCATGCCCTCCAGAAGGGAGGGCAGATCATTTGCGCCAGGCTGCTGCGTTCGCTTGTCGTCGGAGAATCACCGCCGGGTGCTGCGTTCGTTGTCGTCAGGTCACCAGCGTGGCTGTCCAGACCAGAAGGTTGCGTTGCACAAAGCGTGTGCATTTTCGGGGTCATCAATGAAGCGGATAATAAAATAGGCAGCGTACTGAGGGTTTTAAGTAGGTTTATTAAATCATACCACCATCATAGGAACTCGCTCCAGCCCTTGTGCAAGCAGGCTGGAGCGGGTCCTCAGGCTCTCAGCAGCAGTAGTAGAAGCAGTCGTCAGAGTGAGAGAATGAGTTACAGAGCGATGCAGCTTATATACCCAACTACAGACAATACATGAAAGGCATGGGACATTTACATCATAGCAAGAGCAGGAAGCATGAACACAATGCATGAATGGCACATTAACATCACAGTACTGAGGAGGAAAAAGCTAGACGAAGCGAGGCTGCCTGTTGACATTAATACACACATTTCACTGTAATGTTAATCGTTCCAGATGCGCGCTCTGATTGTCCCAGTCTGTTGTGGGGGTTAACCACAGTTATCATGTTTATAAGATTTAGGGGAAAACTGATGTCTGACCTTGACTTCAAGGTCTATAATTCATAGAAAGATCATCCGACCAGAGTTGCAACCTGCACATCATTAGTGTGTATCAAACCCTGGTACCAAGTTTCAAAACATTTGTAACAAAACTGTAGGAGAAGCTGATTTCATAAAAGTGGGACTGACGGACGGAAGGACAGATGGACGACCCCCTAACATAATCTCCCTTCAGTCTTCACCCAAAGGGGCCTTCGACTGGCGGGAGCTTTAAAAAAAAAATTGTTTAATGTGGAGGGTTGCATTAGGAAGGAAAATCCTTGCCAAATCAAATATGTGGACCATAGGCGTAATTTATGGGGGGGGGGGGGGAGCCACATATTTGTTGATTCACATTTGTTGATTTGGCAACAAATCATTTTAAATTGTTGGTTGTCAAATAAAAGAACAAAGCCTTCTGTCCAAAAGAAGGTGAATATCAGATTATTGATTTAGCTGGTGAATTGTTGTCTGAAGTTAGCTGGTTTCTAGTTTGCTAATGTGAGTTAAAGGTATGGGAGTACACCACAGAATAAATGTGCTGCCTGGTAGGATTTAGCTGATCTGAGAAACAATTAGCTCTTCTCATGCAAATTTGGTATTTACATTGTATTAATCATTCATGAAATGTGATTAGAACAGATTTGTTCGTCAACTGCTAGAGTGAAATTTACATGTTTCAGTGCTCATCAAAATGTTAGCAGCTCCGAACATTTAACAAGTACAAACAAAATCTCTATACCACTGGCCTTAAATATGAATGCCTTTAAATACTGCTCTTCATGCCCACAAAATTCAAGTTAACCTTAAACTGTTCTGTATTTTTAAAGTCATGATTTTGATAATTATAAAATTCAATTAAAAGGCAAGTTTTACCACTTTCAATTATAGATTAAGTCACTCTGAAGACTATTCTTAAATATCCACCTTAAAAGAAATTATTTTCCCCACACATCATTTTCAGATCTTCTATCCTCTCTTAAAATACCACAACTGCACAACAGAGTATCTAAATGAATATATAAGAAATAAACATCAAATAAATGAATGAAAGAATAGATACATTTCATCGGCCTAAACTTTTTAAAATATCTCATTAAGGAAAATACAACACACTAAATTTTATCCATATGCATAATGTGTTAAAATGAGTTCAAAAGCACTGCAATACAGCATCACTGATTTATTTGGAATTTAATTATTGAGCTTAAAATCCCATTTTGAGTTTTCTGTTCCCATTTTATTTAATCAGGAGACAACATTACACAAATTAGGCAGTGATCAAACACAGATATTGATGGCTTATTATTATCACTGTATAGTGATTTAGCACCTAACAGATTCATCACCTTAACACCATACCTTTTGAGTTTGTTGGTTTTTCAGGGTCCATTTGCAATAAAGGGAGCGAGCGCTAAAAATATAAATTGATAAATAAAGAGTTGCAACGCTTCTTCCAGCATTTTTTTTTTTTCTTGCAGCATTTGTCACCTCCTCCAGCCTGTAGCTTTTCCTGTATGGTCACTTCAGCACTGAATATACGTGTGTATGTATATACAGTCATATGAAAAAATTAGGACACCCTGTATTAGCCTATGTTTTTTTTTAACATATTTGGACATATGGATATTTAATATCAATGTTAAAAATACTGGGAGATTCATGTAATACAACTAAACAATTAAAAATGAATTAAAGACTTTTTTCAAATTTTCTGTAAAATGTAATTCTAAACAAATAGTGTGGAATAAATTAGGACGCCCCCCATCTTTTTTAGGACACCCCACATTCATTCCCACTTAAAATGGCTAAAATAAATGTCAAAAAATGCAAATTAAAAACAAAAACAAGGTTAGACAGATATGTGAATTTCTTAATAAAGAACTAAATATTTAATGGGGTGTCCTAATTTTTTCACAACTGTATATTATATATCAACTAAAAGCATATTATAAGCCCATTTAAAGTTAGAGCTGTCCTCACTACCAACTTTTGGGGCTCCAAATATTCTGTCCAATCTTTATTCTCCCTTAATAAATTTCATCACTGTTTTATGTAGCACTGTGACGTTTCTAATGTCACTTTTTCGTGTGTGCAACTTTGTTGTCATAGTTTTACAGCTTTTCTTGTAAATTTGCCTACTTTTTGGATAAAAATGCAGTATTTCCCCCATGTTGTTTTCCCCCTAAATTCACACTCTCTCATAAAAATGTAGCATTTTTCTCAAATTTGCAATTTTTGTCATAGAAAATAAGCCTTTTTCCTTGCATATTTGCAAAATCATTTAAATTTCTGATTTATTTATTTATTTATTTTTTTTACTATCATCAAGTTGCTACTTTCTTCTTGTGAATTTATACTATTTTCTCCTAAATTTGCACATTTTTTCTGGTAAAATTGGTAAAGGTAAATTTGTTATTTACCTATTTTTTTTTGGGGGGGGGGGAAACACCTGAATCCTAAGAATCCTAAATTTGAAAACTGAATGTCATTGTAAAAAATTAAATGTCTAAATAATGAATCCAGGCTAACTTTTTAATACCAGGATGATTTAGTCACAAACTTACTCATAGATTTACTATCATTTCATGAATGAAACAGCACACCTAAGGTGTGTGCTGTGTTCATAATGCCTCTGGAGGCAAGATAACTGTTACTTTTGTCATAGTCTAGCTGACTAAATCACAGTAGTGTCCTTAGTTCATCTGCTTGGTAAGAAATAGCCACATGGTGGCAAGTGGTGACATAAATTAATGAAAAAAACATTAATCCTGTCAGAATAAATGTGTTCATCACCACAACTGATTAATAACAAAATAAAATGAGTTCAGAATAATGGTGATTAAGCCTCATCCAGTGGCTAGATTAGCATCAGTTAATATTGACTGCACTGTTAAGATGCTATTAAGAGGGAATAAGAATATTTTACATCGTTCCAAGATTTTGGCATTGGGAAATCTAGCATGAATTACATCCTCCAAAATTGCTCATGAAGTACCTCTTTTAAACCATCTGAACATTAACTGAGCTTTTTTATATCAAGAGCAAGAATGTGGCAGCAGCAGGGTGAACCACGAAGGACAGGAGAGAGGAGGTAAAGGTAACCAGAGGATCGGCACAGGTGTCCAGAAGAAGAGAGAAATAGCACTGATGACTAGAGACAGAGAGGAAGCACACATGACCAGGTAACAATAGTCAAAAGTTGATTTCTACCAGTGCTGAAATAATGCATAATGGATATTAAGTAGGCCTGCTGCTTCATAGTGGCATAGACTATTATAAGGCTGAATACAGATTTGGTAAAATCAGGGGAATAATTTTTACGGCTTTTACTAATATGGAAATGTCAAAATAAAGAGGTAAATTAGCCTTGTCCTTGTAGCAAAGTTAACAATTTTGCTTCCTTCTTACGCACTAGGATACAGTGCATCCGGATAGTACTCACAACACTTCACTTTTTCCACATTTTGTTATGTTACAGCCTTATTCCAAAATGGATTAAATTCATTTTTCCCTCAAAATTCTGCACACAATTCCGCACATATGAAACAAGTTTTGTTTTTTTTAGATTTTTGAAAATTTATTAAAAATAAAAAAACTAAGAAATCACATGTACATAAGTATTCACAGCTTTTGCTCAATACTTTGTTGATGGCCCAGCTGGTGTCCTGGTGCAGCCACAACAACCTGCAGCTGAACGCTCTGAAGACAGCGGAGATGATTGTGGACTTCAGGAAAGTCACAACCCCCCTGCCCCCCCTCACCCTCACAGGCTCTCCCATCACCATTGCAGATTCCTTCTGCTTCTTGGGCACCACCATCACCCGGGACCTCAAATGGGAGCCAACCATCAGCTCCCTCATCAAAAAGGCCCAGCAGAGGATGTTCTTTCTGCGGCAGCTGAGGAAGCTCAAGCTACCCACCAAGATGTTAGTGCAGTTCTACACGGCCATCATCGAGTCCATCCTCACCTCCTCCATAACTGTGTGGTATGCAGGAGCCACTGTCAGGGACAGACTAAGGCTGCAGCGCGTCGTGCGCACTGCTGAGAAGGTGATCGGCTGCAAGCTCCCATCTTTCCAGGACCTGTACATCTCCAGGACCCGGAGGCGTGCTGGCTGGATCACAGCCGATCCTTCACACCCTGGTCACGTACTGTTTGCCCCCCTCCCCTCAGGTAGAAGACTTCGGTCCATTCGGACTAAAACCTCCCGGCACATGAATAGCTTTTTCCCCTCTGCCATCAGACTGCTGAACATTAAGTGACTTATTGACTCTCATGCACTATGTACAGCAGCTCAACCAGACTCATGACATTCATCACTGTTTTTCTGTTGCATTATCAACTGCACTGTGGTACCCCATATTATCTGCTACTTGCTAATTTATTTAAAACTGCTTTGACTAGTATTACTCATTATTACTATTATTATTATTATTATTATTATTACTTATTTTTCTACACTTATTGCACGTTTTTAGTCCTTTAGTTTTTTAGTTTATCTCTTTATCTCATCATGTTTTTAATGTTGCAGCATGGCACTGAGTCAAATTCCTAGTTTGTGTACTACATGAACAATGGCAATAAATCTGATTCTGATTCTGATTCTGATGCACCTTTGGCAGCAATTACAGCCTCAAGTCTTTTTGAATATGATGCCACAAGCTTGGCATACCTATCTTTGGGCAGTTTCGCCCATTCCTCTTTGCAGCACCTCTCAAGCTCCATCAGGTTGGATGGGAAGCGTCAGTACACGGCCATTTTCAGAATCAGAATCAGAATCAGAATGAGATTTATTGCCATTGTTCATGTAGTACACAAACTAGGAATTTGTCTCGGTGCAATGCTGCAACATTAAACATAGAGTAGCACTAAAGATAAAATTAAAAAACTATGCATGCAATAAAAGCTAGAATATGAATAAGTAGTAGTAGTAGTAGATTAGTTTATTTGACAGGGACAGTGCAATAAACATAGACAATTAATCAAAGACAATCAATCTGATGTGTTGCACATAGAGTGTATAGCTATTAGCTAATTTGCAACTCTTGTCCCTGGATGGGCTTTAGAAAAAAGAATCAAGATAAAAAATATACACAATAACCACATACATCAATGCAGAAAAATTATAAATACACAATTATAAATATTATAAATATTATAAATACACAAATATAACAGCCTGACTCACATTTAACATAAATATTATAAATATTATAAATACACAAATATAACAGCCTGACTCACATTTAACACATATAACATAACTCACATTTGCCTATTTCAGGCCTTCCTCCCTCCGTCACTCACTATAAACAAACACATTTATTCCTTCCCTTCATTCACTCTCACTTTGCAGACAATTAATTCATACATGAGTACATTCTTGTTTATTTTTCAGCCAGTTTTTAACATTTTTAGTGAATGTTTTAAAGTCCGTTATTATTTTAATTTCATTTGGCATTGTGTTCCAGATGTGACTGCCCTTTATAGAGAAAGCTGTTTGTCCAAATGTGGTTCTGCGGTGGAATATTTTACAGTTATTGTTAACAGAACTCCTGGTGGCTCTGCTGCTGTCCTGTCTTTGGACAAAACCAGCAAGTGGCTCGGGTGCTGATTTATGAAAACATTTGAACGTTAATTTCAGAAGACAGAGGTCAATGAAGCTCTCAAAACTCAATAGGTTGTATTTTTTTAAAACATTACAGTGATGCCACCTAATGGGCTTTTTGTCCAAGATTTTTAGGGTTTGATTATATAATGAACCTATATGTCTTATTGTGGAAGGGGCTGCTTGAGCCCAGACTGTCAAACAGTATGATATATGAGAAAAAACCATAGAATGCATATACAGTGCAGCTGCTTCGTAAGGTATGTAATATCTAATTAATTTAAAGCAGTTCAGATTTTTTTTTACTGTTTTTGAAATTTTCTTTATATGAAGATTAAATTTGAGTTGAGGATCTAGTACAATGCCAAGGTATTTGAATTCTGTAACTAAACTGATGTCATGATCATGTATATTAACTTTAAAATGTTGCAGGTTACATTTTTTGATTGAAAAGCACATTGAGACTGTTTTCTGAAGGTTCAGCAATAGATGGTTCTTGAGGAGCCACTCTTGGACATCAACCATACTTGTAGACAGTACATCTGCAGCCTGTGCTGGAGTCTTGGCAGCTGTGTAAATAACTGCATCATCTGCATAAAGTTGGCATGTTGCAGCTGAGCAGTGTAACGGCAGGTCATTAATAAAAATGCTGAAAAGTAAAGGACCAAGAATGGACCCTTGTGGGATACCCATGCGGTTGTTTAAAAATGAGGATTTATCCTGGTGAACTTTTACACACTGTTCTCTAGTAATTAATACTAACTAACTATTACTTACTCTAGTAAGTAATACTAATCTATGCAATTTTTAAATATATTAACAAGCAGCAGATATTGTGGAGTTCCACATAGTGCAGTCGGTAGTGCAAAAAGAAAACAGTGATAATTGTCATGAGTCCGGTTGAGCTGCTGTACTTAGCGCACGAGAGTCTAATAAGTCACTTAGTGTTCAGCAGTCTGGTGGCAGAGGGGAAGAAGCTGTTCATGTAGCGGGAGGTTTTAGTCTGGATGGACCGAAGTCTTCTGCCTGAGGGGAGGGGGGCAGACAGTGCGTGTCCAGGGTGTGAAGGGTCGGCTATGATCCGATCTGCACGCCTCCGGGTCCTGGAGATGTACAGGTCCTGGAGGGATGGGAGCTTGCAGCCGATCACCTTCTCAGCAGCGCGCACAACGCGCTGCAGTCTTAGTCTGTCCCTGGCGGTGGCTCCTGCGTACCACACGGTGATGGAGGTGGTGAGGATGGACTTGATGATGGCCGTGTAGAACTGCACCAACATCTTGGTGGGTAGCTTGAGCTTCCTCAGCTGCCGCAGGAAGAACATCCTCTGCTGGGCCTTTTTGATGAGGGAGCTGATGGTCGGCTCCCACTTGAGGTCCCGGGTGATGGTGGTGCCCAGGAAATGGAAGGAATCCACAGTGGTGATGGGAGAGTCTGTGAGGGTAAGGGGGGGCAGAGGGGCTGTGACTTTTCTGAAGTCCAGGATCATCTCCACTGTCTTCAGAGCGTTCAGCTGCAGGTTGTTGTGGCTGCACCAGGACGCCAGCTGGGCCACCTCTCTCCTGTAGACGGACTCGTCGCCGTTGGAGATGAGCCCGATGAGGGTGGTGTCATCCGCAAACTTGATCAGCTTGACAGACTGGTGGCTGGAGGTGCAGGAGTTGGTGTACAGGAAGAAGAGCAGGGGGGAAAGTACACAGCCCTGGGGTGATCCGGTGCTGATGCTAACAGAGTCTGAGACAGCCTTTCCCAGCCGCACATGCTGCCTCCGGTCCGTCAGGAAGTCGGTGATCCACCTGCAGAGGGAGTCAGGCACGTTAAGCAGGGACAGCTTGTCCTGGAGCAGAGCGGGGCGGATGGTATTGAATGCAGAGCTGAAGTCCACAAACAGGATCCTGACGTAGGTTCCCGGGGAGTCCAGGTGCTGCAGGATGGAGTGGAGGGCCAGGTTGACTGTGTCGTCCACAGACCTGTTGGCTCTGTAGGCAAACTGCAGCGGGTCCAGGAGGGGAGTGGTGATGGTCTTGAGGTGGGGCAGGACCAGGCGCTCAAAGGACTTCATGACTACAGAGGTGAGCGCTACAGGTCTGTAGTCGTTAAGTCCAGTGATCCGTGGCTTCTTGGGGACAGGGACGATGGTAGAGGTTTTGAGGCAGGCCGGCACGTGGCATGACTTCAGGGAGGTGTTAAAAATGTCTGTGAAGACAGGAGTCAGCTCCTCCGCACAGTGTCTCAGGGTGGAGGGAGACACGCCGTCCGGACCGGGGGCCTTACGTGGGTTCAGTCTGGAGAACTGTCTGTGCACGTCCTGCTCACTGATGGCAATGGCAGGGGGTGAGGGGGGGCGCCTTTGATGAAGTGGGGACCATGGAGGCAGTGGCGCTGGGGGGAGGGGGGAGTTGGACACAGCTGACGAGGTGTCAAAACGGGCATAGTGTTGGGACAGTCTTTGACAAAGGGCTTTGTCATCCTGTCCCTTAGAAGCCTGAGGCCGATAGTTGGTGATTTGCCTCAGTCCTCTCCACACAGAAGCAGAGTCTTTAGCAGTGAACTGTTGCTGGAGTCTCTCAGAATACACAGATTTAGCTCTCCTCAGCTCTCTGCTAAACCGGTATTTGACCTCCCTGTAGCAGTCCCTGTCTCCACTTTTCAACGCTGCTTCCTTCTCCTTCCTGATCTGTCTGAGCTTAGCTGTGAACCAGGGCTTGTCACTGGAGTAACTCACCCTGGTGCGCGATGGAAGAATGCTCTCCTCACAAAAGTGGATATATGAGGTCACAGTGTCCGTGTACTCATCCAGATCATGTGTGGCTCCTTTAAACATGTCCCAGTCAGTTATTTCCAAGCACGTGCGCAGCTCCTCCCCAGCTTCACTGGTCCATTTCCTCGTAGTGCTCACAACAGGTTTTGTGAGCTTCAGTCTCTGTCTGTATGTGGGAATCAGGTGGACCATCATGTGATCAGATAGTCCGAGCGCAGCGCGGGGAACAGCACAATACGCGTCCTTAACTGTAGTGTAACAGTGATCCAGCGTGTTCTTTCCTCTGGTGGGGCATTTAATAAACTGTTTGTATTGGGGGATACAAACTGGTTGTATCAGATCTCTCCAGAGATGTTCAATTGGATTCAAGTCTGGGCTCTGGCTGGGCCACTCATGGACATTCACAGAGTTGTCCTGAACCCACTCCTTTGATATCTTGGCTGTGCGCTCAGGGCTGCTGCCTTGCTGAAAAAGGAACCGTCACCCCAGTCTGAGGTCAAGAGCACTCTGGAGCAGGTTTTCATCTAGGATGTCTCTGTACATTGCTGCATTCATCTTTCCCTCTATCCTGACTAGTCTCCCAGTTCCTGCCGCTGAAAAACATCCCCACAGCATGATGCTGCCACCCCCATGCTTCACTGTAGAGATGGTATTGGCCTGATGATGAACGGTGCCTGGTTTCCTCCAAACATGACGCCTGGCATTCACGCCAAAGAGTTCAATCTTTGTCTCATCAGACCAGAGAATTTTGTTTCTCGTGGTCTGAGAGTCCTTCAGGTGCCTTTTGGCAAACTCCAGGTGGATTGCCATGTGCATTTTACTAAGGAGTGGCTTCCATCTGGCCACTCTGCCATACAGGCCTGATTGGTGGATTGCTGCAGAGATCTTTGTCCTTCTGGAAGATTCTCCTCTCTCCACAGAGGAACGCTGGAGCTCTGACAGAGTGACCATTGGGTTCTCGGTCACCTCCCTGACTTAAGGCCCTTCTCCCCCGATCGCTCAGTTTAGATGGCCAGCCAGTTCTAGGAAGAATCCTGGTGATTCCGAACTTCTTCCATTTACGGATGATGGAGGCCACTGTGCTCAATGGGACCTTCAAAGCAGAAGAAATTTTTCTGTACCCTTCCCCAGATTTATGCCTCGAGACAATCCTGTAGAGGTCTACAGACAATTCCTTTGACTTCATGCTTGGTTTGTGCTCTGACATGCACTGTCAACTGTGGGACCTTATAGAGAAAGGCATGTGCTTTTTCAAATCATGTCCAATCAACTGAATTTACCACAGGTGGACTCCAATTATGCTGTAGAAACATCTCAAGGATGATCAGTGGAAACAGGATGCACCTGAGCTCAATTCTGAGCTTTATGGCAAAGGCTGTGAATACTTATGTACATGTGATTTCTTAGTTTTTTATTTTTAATAAATTTGCAAAAATCTAAAACATTTTTGCATGTTGTCATTATGGGGTACTGTGTGTAGAATTTTGAGGAAAAAATGAATTTAATCCATTTTGGAATAAGGCTGTAACATAAAATGTGGAAAAAATGAAGCACTATGAATACTTTTAAGATGCACTGCACATATACTCTCATTTTTTGCTTTAAAAAATCATTTTCCTTTAAGAATTAAAAAGAGGACATTGGAGACAACTGCCTGTACTGATAGCCTGACAGTCCTATAACAAAAATATATGTTTTTTTTTTTAAATCCTTATACGGGCAGAGATCTCAACCCCCACCATGTTTGAAACAAAGTTACGCCCTTGATGTGGATCCATGATCCACTGTGGCAATCCCAAATAGGGAGCAGCTGTAAGTGTGTGTGTGTTTGAAATACTACCGAATAGGAATCAATGCCTCCTTGTACATCAAGTTAAAAAATGTTACATTGTAAAGAAAACTATTTTTCTCTCTCAAGTGCTGTCAGAATTTTAGTGATGGTTATTGTTGAAGCAACTGTACAAATTGGAGAAAATGTCCATTTCCTGTAGTGCAAATCTATGAAAATTTGATTTGTTTTTCTATTAGCAGCCTACAACTACAAAATAACTATGACAGTTCAGATGACTAAGGGTGCTTTCACACCTGCAGGTTTTAGTTCACTTCAATCAAACTCAAGTTTGTTTTCTCCGTTAGTGTGGTTCGTTTTGTCTGGTGAGAACATGGTAATCGTACTCAGGTGCGTACCAAAACAACTGTGCCAAGACCACCTCTCTCAAATGGTCTTGATTTGAATCAACTGGCAAACTCTGGTGTGGTCCTGCAGGTGAGAAAGGGACCACACCAAAACAGGACCAGCGGCAAATGGTAAAACATTTTATGGCACTGTACATACTGTACCTGATGGATATTCAAAATTATCTGTAGCTGAGCATGTCATGGTTCTGGAGGATTAATGAACGTTAACATGTTATTTTCCTTCTATAGCCATGCTTCACTTTGAAACTGTACGATTTTCCAAAAGTGGTATATGCACGTAATGTAATAAACAATAACCAGGGGGATGAAAACCTCCCATAGATTACGCTACGATTTGTATTATTTTCTCCCCAGAAATGCATAAATGCACAGAAGTCATCCTGCTTCCTGTATTTACCTTTCCTGTTCTTGCGGCAAAAAAAAAATCTGACCAATAAGAACAGAACGTTCTGATGTAAATCTTGCGGGATTTAACGTGAGAGAATTTGGTCCACTTGAATTTTTGCCAGTGTGAAAAGGAACCAAACCAAGGAGAAAATGATACAAAGTAACAAACTTATCAACTGATTTGGACCAAAGTAAATGAATTTACGTGTGAAAGCACCCTAAGGTAGCATGCAGTTGTAAACAAAAGCTTTGTGTTAACATCCTTGTCTTTGAAGTTTCTATTGATCAGGTATGGATGCACCTCAGCCAGGTTCACAAGGTCCTGCCGGACAAATCTCTAGCCTTGGGTCAATAAGCCAATAAGCCCACAGTTTACTGGAAGAGGGCATCAACACTCCATTAGGTTGGACTCACCCTTCCTTATTTTATCTCTGCTCACAGATGTTTAAATATATCACAATATAAAGCTAAGAGTAATGTCATTGTATGAAGGGAAAAGCAGTTAACTTTTTTAGCTGCATTGTACGTCATTATGAGGCATGTTTAATGCAATTACAGGAATTCTCCTTTCATCTCTAGCTTAATTGTATTATCAAGTATACTGGATAATATGTGTTGGAGTATTCCGTGTTACCTCATAGAAAAGTCCTTCTGGGAACTGCTGGAAGCACTGGGCGCACACAAAGCACTGTTCATGGTACAGTTCACCGTTACTGTTCACGATCTTCTCTGCTGGGGCAAAGCCACTTTTGCAGCGCTCACACATGGCATTGGCCAATGCATTGGCCATGTTGCTGTGAAGGGGAAAAAGGTTCACTTATGTTATCAACCAATGTAATTTAGGTATTTCTAATACAAAACAGTTACTAAATACTGTACAATTAGGCAGAAAATAAATCAATTATTCAATTCTCAACACAGCAAAAAAAAAAAAAAAAAAAAAGTACAAGAGCACTCTGAGGGGAGTGCAGTATCCCCCACATCCATTTCCTTTGAAGATCCCAATATGTTACTGAAGGAAAACAGTTTTGAGTTTTTCCATATAATTATTGGGGCAGAACCAAATTATGATAAGCCAATCATCCATGAATATACAACAAAAACTGGTCTATACAACCCATAGTTGTAGGTCAGGATCCCAAGGTGAACCTGTGTCACAAGTTTGGTGACCCTACAGAGCTTCTATTCTAAGAGGGCATAGAGAATGCTCACATTGACCTTTGACCTTTTGACCCGAAACCCACAGTCAGAGGTCATGGTCTTTGGGTGAAACTGTGTACCAAGTTTGGTGACTGTAACTTTACTCGTTTTATAGTAATAGTGCAAAGGGAATGCAGTGTTTCCCCTACCATTACATTGGGGGGGGGGGGGTCATCTTCTATCTAGCTAAATGCAAGGAATCTCTGTGTAGAATGGGTAGTCTCGATAAGTGATGATTAGAAAATTGGTCCCCATCAAACATGAAAACCAGTATGCGTGTTTGTGTGTGCTCCTGTCTTTCTATTCTTGTGTGGACCATCCCTTGACAAACCACCTTTTTTGTGAGGACATTTTTCCTTGTGAGGACATTTGGCCTGGTCCTCAGAAGGAAAAATGCTAAAAATGCTAGGATCCATTCCCCAAAGTGCAAGATAGACTATTATGAATATAAGTAAGTCATAAAAGTTCACACAAATAAGTGATCTGACAAACAAATAAACAAGGGTCCCGAAACAGTCACTAATATTGGATGTCCCATTTGTTTTCAATTAGGTATTCTGTATTTTTTTCTATATTTAATTTTCTCTATAGCGCCAGAACACCATGATTCCTTTAAGAGTTTGTCATTACCCCCCACCCCCCATGCTGTAAACTTAGTGGAAACACTGGAATGTTAACACTGACATTTGACCTTTTGACCACAAACCCAACATAAGAGGTCAGGATTCCAAGTTGAACCTGTGTACCAAGCTGGGTGACCCTAGCTTTCGTTATTGTTGAGATATAGTTTATATGGCATTATGATGTTGACCTTTGACCTTGCGATCCCAAAACCATAGCAACATTTCAGAGTCACAGGGTGAACCTGTGTACCAAGTTTGGTGACCCTAACTTTACTTGTTGTGCAGTAATAAGGTATAGGGAATGTTAACCTTGACCTTTTGACCTCAAACCCATAGTCAGAAGTCAGAAGCACAAGATGAACCTGTGTATCAGGTTTGGCGGCCCTAGCTGTACTCATTTTATAGTAATAGTGCAAATGGAATGTTAACTTTGACCTTTTGACCCCAAACCTACAGTCAGGTCAAGGTGTATGTTGTCCAAGATGTGTATTAGATACAACTACGGTAACGATTTGAAAAGCCTACATCATTTCTTTTAGTAGTTATTGCGTTTTCAAGATTTAGAGAAAATCTGACCTCTGAACTTGACCTCAAGCTCATCCAATCAGAGTCAAATTGCAATATATGCATCATCAGTATGTATCAAACCCTGGGACCAAGTTTCAAATTATCCGGAAAAAACTGTAGGAGGAGATGATTTCACAAGATAGTTACTGTCTATTAATAGAGGTGAAATAGGAGGCTATAAGTCAGGGGCTATAACCCCTGCAAAAATCATTCCATCAGCCAAATTGCAAATCTTTGCATCCTCAGTGTATATCAAACCATAGTACCAAGTTTTAAAACAATCGGAACAAAACTGTAGGAGGAGCTGACAAAGTGGGACAGACAGACGGAGAGATGGACGGACAGACTGCCTCATAACATAATCTGGTGGGGTATAACAAAATCTGACTGAGAATTATAGGATACATACAAAATCAAAATTTGATTCAAATGTCCATGGTCTCCCTGGTTTACAGTATTGATGTGCTGCACTTTTCATTCACAAATTTTCTCTGTCCTATTAATTATTATTGCCCTATGGCTGGGCAATTAACCAAAATAAAACCAAAACCAACATTAGGGATGTAAAACTGATGTAATCTTGCTAAAGTCCACTTTTTTGATTTTTTTCCCTTCTCCCTGTTGTGTGTATGCAATTATGACAGCTTTCATGTCATGCCCCTTTAAAATGTTAAAATGTGTCCTGCGTGTGTGGTCACGTGACTCCGCACTCCGGAAGCAGCACAGTCAGTGCTGTTCACAAGCAGCAGAACACCGCGGAAAAATTAAAACAGCTTGTATCGAAAAGAAATGCAGTGTCTGTCAACATAGTATACAATGATTGACTATTTCATCTGAAGATGCCAAGAAAAAGCAAGTGAAGTGCACTTAAACTAACACGGAAATCTCCAAAAGCTAAATCACTGCTAACCACTCAACCAATTTAGAGTTGGAATGGACTACAAAATGGACAAGCTAAGGCTGTATTTAAGAACCCAATCCGAGACTTGTAATCACTATGTGGTGATAAAAAAAAAAAAAAAATCATGGCTAAGTAAAGGACTCCCCCAATGCAGCTAACAAGCTAATTAGCCATCAGAGGGACTCATGTGACCCACAAACCCTCCAGAGGTATGTACTGTATATAAAAACTGACTTGTGCACTGGACAATATTTAATTTGGTTACATGTGTGTGAAATGACAGTAGGCCTATTCTTTATTTTATTTTGCCCATTTAATACCAAATCACCATAATGATAAATTTGCTGATACTGTGGTGACACTAAACACAGCAGGAGGACATTCCTCTGGAACATTCCTCACACCCAGCAGCAGGGCTGGAAGAAGCAGAGGACAATTTACATGCGGACAGGGAACCACAGGAAGCAGTCAGATGGGACTGTATGCATGCGTCCTCGAGCCAACCAATGTCATGTTTTTTTTTCTCCACAATATCTTTATTGAACCTTTTTTTTTTTTTTAACAAACATGATACAAACAATCAAACACTAACACTAAAGTACTACAAAAAAAAAAAAAAAATACCCTAAAAACACCAACAACCACCAACAAAATCAAATCTTCAACAATGCTCCTCTGTTTAGTCTAGACAATCCAATACATTAGTATACATATTATGTTCACCAGTTTGGAATTTACAAGGTCCACACACATCATTCACCTTCTTCTTCAAGAGTTATGTTTAAATTTTTTACATAATCAATAAAAGGTCTCCATATATTCTCAAACACAATTTCCTTTGATTTCAGTATATATGTTATTCTTTCTAATGGAAGGTTTGTTAACATCTGTCTTAACCACTGAGTCACATCTGGTCTATGAGTCTTTTTCCATAATAGTGCAATACATTTTTTGGCATTAAGCAAACTGAGGTCTATGAATGTTCTTTCACTTTTATTGAAATTATGCTTTTCTGGGTACAGACCCAACAAAAACAGTTTAGGATTCAATATGATTTGTTTTGAGATTATTTTTTCAATTGTTACCCTCACCTCCTCCCAAAACATTCTTATTAATCTACATTCCCATAAGCAATGAAATAGGGTTCCTTTACTTTCCATGCATTTTGTGCATGTATCTGGTATATTTTTGTTATATCTATTTAACTCCTCCGGTGTAACATACATCCGCATTAACCATTTGAAATGTATCAATTTAAGGCGTGCATTTATTGATTTGGTTTGAGCTTCTGTACAAGCCAATTCCCATTGTTCCTCTGAAATTTCAATTTGCAGATCTTCTTTCCAGTAGTTTAATCTTTTCAGTGAATTTTCACTTGAAGATAGTGTCAATGAGTTATAAAACTCTGAAATAATACCCTTTCTTTTACTATCTTTCATCATCATTTTTTCCAAGGATGAATAAATAGGTCGAGTGAGAGCTTTATTTTGATTTGATCGAATAAAGTTTCTAAGTTGAAGATATTTAAAAAAATGTGTTCTATTGAGATTAAATTTGATCCTCAGCTCTTCAAAAGACATTATGTTGTCTGCACATGGCAAATATAAATCCTGAATCTTTTGTATCCCTTTTAAATTCCATACTTTAAATACAGCGTCCGCTCTCCCTGGTTTAAAATATTGATTACCCCATATTGGACTAAATTGTGACAATAACTGTGGTTCTTTTAAATAGTTTTTAGCTTCACACCATATTTTGATCATATGCTTTACAAATGGATTTTTAACTTGTTTTTGTAATTTTTTTGCCGAATCTGAGTATATGAATATGGGAAGAGGTAAAGGTAAATTGTATGATTCCATTTCAGTCCAGTGAGGGAGATCATTTGATGAAAAATAATATGTCATAGACCTCAGTTGTGCCGACCAATAATACAACATAAAATTTGGACATTTCAGACCTCCACGATCAAATGGTAAATATAATAAAGACAAACGTAATCTAGCCCTCCTGTTGTTCCATATAAATTCCACTAACTTTTTTTTTATTCTTGAGAATAGATCTAAAGGTGGTGATAAGGGAATGTATTGAAATAAATAAAGTATTTTAGGTAAAATATTACTTTTAAGTATATTGATTCTCCCGATCATCGACATTGGTAGTGACATCCATCTCTGAGTTAACTCATTGATATCTGACATTAAGGCTTCATAGTTGACACTGGCGACTGATTCTAGCTTAGGCATAATTTGGATTCCTAAATATTTAAACTGATTTACAACATTGAATTGATTTACCTCAGGGGCTGGGTAATTTCTCTGGGTCTCATTTAGCATTAATATTGAAGATTTAGTTTTATTTATTTTATATCCTGATATTTCCCCAAAATTCTTTATTAAATTCAACAAGGTTGGAATTGATTTTTTTAGATTCGACATAAACAAAATTATATCATCGGCGTACAGGGAGATTTTATGTTCTGTTGGTCCAACTTTAATTCCATATATTTGTGAATGTAAACGTATCGCTATCGCTAAAGGTTCAATTGCCATAGTAAACAGTAAAGGTGAAAGTGGACAGCCTTGTCGACGTCCTCTATTGATTTTTATTGGTTTTGAAATATTGTTATTTGTTAGGATTTCTGCTGTAGCATTATTGTATATTATTTGAACCCATTTTATGAAATTATTTCCAAGTCCAAACCTTTGTAGGACTTCAAAAAGAAAGGGCCATTCAACTCTATCAAAGGCCTTTTCGGCGTCCAATGATAGGAGAGCTGTATCCGGTGCTTCTTTATTAAAATAAATAATATTAAATAGTCTTCTTACATTATGGAAGCCTTGTCTACCCTTTATAAAGCCATTCTGATCTCGATTAATAATATTTGGTAAAATTTCTTGTATTCGTCTTGCTAAAATTTTACAGATTATCTTAAGGTCGGCGTTTAATAGGCTTATTGGTCTCATATTTTCACATTTATTAGAGGGCTTACCTGGTTTTGGCAGCAGTATAATTAAGGCATTATTTATGTATGATGGTAAATTATTATTTTGAAATGCTTCTAAAACCATTTCCAAAAAAGGTTTTATTAATTTATTCTTAAATTTTTTATAAAGGTCAACTGGAAGACCATCTGGTCCTGCACTTTTTCCTGATTTCATATCATCAATGGCTAGCCCAACTTCTTCTTGACTAATTTTAGACTCCAATATCTCCCTGTTTTCATTTGGAATACACGGTATAGATAGTTCGTTCAAAAACCCATTTAGTTTTGTTAAATCAGGTTCATTTTTGGTATCATATAATTTTTCATAGTAATCTCTAAAGGCTCTATTAATTTCTAAAGGATCTATAACTACCTGTCCGTTACTTATAATACTGGTAATTGGTGTTTTAATTTCCAATTGTTTAATCTGCCATGCTAATAATTTTCCTGATTTTTCACCTTGTTCATAAAAAGATTGTTTCAATCTTAGAAGACTCGAGGCAGCTCTATTCGCTGATTTTTTGTCGTATTCAGCTCTCAAAATCAGTAATTCATTCTCCAACCTTGGGTCACTTCCTGCATACACTTTTTCCTGAAGACTTTTTATTTTATGTTCCAATTTAGCTCTCTCCTCTCGAGTCTTCTTAGATTTTGATCCTGTATAACTAATAATATGTCCCCTAATAAAAGCTTTGAAAGCCTCCCACTTTACACATGCTGATGTTTGTGTAGTATTGATGTCAAAGAACTCGTCTATCTGTTTTTCTATATACTTGACAAATTCCTCATCCTGAAGCCATTTATGCTGAAATTGCCATCTACCTGATTCCTTTGTCAATTTTTTATCTACATATATTAGACAACAGGGTGCATGATCAGAAATCACGATGTTATCATAAAAGCAGTTTTGAATCTTGGACCTTAATTCTGTGGAAATCAAAAAATAATCAATACGTGAGAATGTCTTGTAACCAATGTCATGTTAACCATGTGTATTGACCGATGTGTATTAGATGACAATTGATATGCTAATGTGCCATGCATTCTCTCTGTCTGTATCACGGTATAAAAGAGCTTGTTTCACTCTCAGCTCGCTCTCTCTACGCTCTACTCTCAAGACCATCCAAGAGGGCCCCAGCGGCAACGATGGGGTCAACAGGCTGTATTCATGTTAGAGGGTCAATAAAGAATCTGTGCCGACCTACGCTTGTGCCTCGCCTCCACATCCTTTCCTTCGCACCCTCTACAATACCACACTCTTGTAGTGGCGGGCAGCATAACCAAAAAAATTACATCACAGTATTTTTTGAATGTTCCATGGTATATCATGGAACATGATATACCATATATCATGGTATTTTTTCTTTAGTATTATGATATATACAAACAGGGCGGCGCGGTGGCGAAGTGGTTAGCACTGCGGTAGCACAGCAACTCACCCTTGGCCGGGGGATCCTGGGTTCGACCCCAGCCCCCGACCAACAGTGATCTGTGTGGAGTTTGCATGTTCTCCCCGTGACTGCATGGGTTTACTCCGGGATTTCTCCGGTTTCCTCCCACATGCCAAAAACATGCAAGTTAAGTTAATTGGCATCAAAAACTGGGGAGTCTAAATTGTCTTTAGATATGAATGTGAGTGAATGGTTGTCTGTCTCTCTGTGTTGCCCTGCGATGGACTGGCGATCTGTCCAGGGTGTACCCTGCCTCTCGCCCAAAAGATGCTGGGATAGGCTCCAGCACCCCCACAACCCGAAAAGGATTAAGCGGAAGAAGATGAATGAATGAATGAATATATGCAAACACTTAACCATTTATTCCACTAGCCCTCCACTCTTGGGTAATACTGCTTAAGAGACTTGTCAGTGAACTATAAGGAACCCAGCCACAGGGGGAAGCACAAAGCCAATGTACTCTTTGTGCTGGTCCCAAGCCCGGGTATATGGAGAGGGATGCATCAGGAAGGGCATCATGAAAAAATCCTTGTCAAATCAAATATGCAGACCCATGATCCACTGTGGCAATCCCCGAATAGGGAGCAGACGAAAGTGTGTGTGTGTGTGTCAGTAAACTATAAGGGAGAAGAAAGGAGGATAAAAAAAAAAAAAACGATGTAAAAGGTTCAATTAACTGTGATGCTAATTTAAGGTCAAATTGCCCAGCATAATATTAACGCCTGAATTAGTTAATAAAGACAATAGAAAGTAAAACGTTGATAGTGGTGGCAACAGATTAGGTAGAAAAGTCAAACAGGATGGGCAGAAAAATTAATCGGCTGAAGGGTCATTACTGATATGTTAGCTAAGCCTTTAAGAAAGCTTACCCTCCAGCACAAGCCATAATTTAGATGTTGTGGTGGTACGGGTGGGGGATTCTCCACCCAGAGAAGGCAGATGGGGAAGGAGGGAACAATGGACCAAAGGAGGAAGTGTCACCGGGGGGTATCAGATGGGATAGGAAGGACTATGCGCCCCCCCGGGGAGAGGAGGAACTGCCGGTGCTGCTGGAAGAGGAAAGGGTGTGAAAGCGGTGCCGGCATTATGTCATGTTAATGTGCCACACAGGTCTTTGTTCCAAACAATGTATTATGGTCGGAAGTTCTGGGTCTCAATGCATGAAGAATGCACAGAGATCCGGGAGCTCTTTTACTGTACTTGAAGTTGGAGAAAGAATAAAGTTCATGTGTCATCCAGCTCGTTGCCTCGCCTGCTTCCTTTCTACACATTGGTGACCCCAAGACGTGCCATGGAAAGTGAGCCGAGCACCGCCCCGGAGACTACCTGGAGGCAGAGCACCAGCGCCACGTGCGCTGTCTCAGTCAAGCTCCCAGACTTCTGGCTTCACAATCTGACCGCGTGGTTCTTGCACATAGAAGCACAGTTTGCACTCCGTGGGATAACAACGGACGATACCAAGTATTACTACGTGGTCACCACGCTGGATGTGCGCGCTACGCAACAGGTGATGAGCCTGCTCCAGGAGGCGTCGGCCCAGGAGAAATATGAAGTGCTCAAGAGGATGCTACTCCAGCACTATACCCTTTCTGACAGTGAGAGGGCAGAGAGACTCCTAACACGTTCAGAGTTATTTTCGTCACTACCTCCCCGAGTCGGGAGTGGGTAATTAGGTGTAATTAGGTGTAACTAGTAATTAGTTAGGTGACAGATCAGCAGTGGAGTTCATGGAGAGCATGTTGGCGCTGAGGGGGAAGGACGATGAATCTTTCCTGTTCACCCACTTTGTTCCTCAGGAACCTATCGGCTATGGCAAGAGTGATCCTGGCCAACTCGCCGCGGTTGGTTACCAAGGACTACTGTACCCTGGCGCAGGAAGCAGACCACATCATTTTGGTGACCAGAACTCTCAGCGTGCAGGCAGTGGCACCGGCATCCATGAGGGACTCCAGCAAGGTCGAGGAGCCATTGGTGGTAGCCGGGACGGACACCAGGAGATGAAGGAACAGGGCGATCTGTTTTTATCATCGCCGTTTCAGCTCAAATGCCCAGCGCTGCCTGTCACCATGCCAATTCAAGAAGCTGGGAAGACAACACGTTCGGCATTCAATTGCAGCTACAACTGTTGGTGACAGGAACAAACTATTTTATGTCACGGACACACGTTCAGGGAGACGGTTTTTGGTGGACTCCAGCTCCAAGAAGAGCCTCATCCTGCCAGTCAACGCAGACAGGTTGGCAGGAGGCAGCAGTCCAGAGCTCAAGGCCGCCAACGGATCCACCATCAGGATGTTTGGTGAATGGAATCAGAATCAGAATCAGAATCAGGTTTATTGCCATTGTTCATGTAGTACACAAACTAGGAATTTGTCTCGGTACAATGCTGCAACATTAAACATGATAAGATAAGAGAAATAAACTATACATGTAATAAAGTGTAGGATAAGATTAAGTGATACTGGTCAACAGTTAAAATATATATTAGCCAGCAGCAGATACTGTGGAGAACTATATAGTGCAGTCGGTAATGCAGAAAGAAAACAGTGATGATTGACATGAGTCTGGTTGAGCTGCTGTACATGGTGCACGAGAGTCACTTAGTGTTCAGCAGTCTAATGGCAGAGGGGAAGAAGCTGTTCATGTGACGGGAGGTTTTAGTCTGGATGGACCGAAGTCTTCTACCAGAGGGGAGGGGGGCAAACAGTACGTGACCAGGGTGTGAGGGATCGGCTATGATCCGGCCAGCACGCCTCCGGGTCCTGGAGATGTACAGATCCTGGAGAGATGGGAGCTTGCAGCCGATCACCTTCTCAGCAGTGCGCACGACGCGCTGCAGCCTTAGTCTGTCCCTGGCAGTGGCTCCTGCGTACCACACGGTTATGGAGGTGGTGAGGATGGACTTGATGATGGCTGTGTAGAACTGCACTAACATCTTGGTGGGTAGCTTGAGCTTCCTCAGCTGCCGCAGGAAGAACATCCTCTGCTGGGCTTTTTTGATGAGTGAGCTGATGGTCAGCTCCCATTTGAGGTCCCTGGTGATGGTAGTGCCTAGGAAGCGGAAGGAATCAGCAGTGGTGATGGGAGAGCCTGAGAGGGTGAGGGGGGGCAGAGGAGTAGTGACTTTCCTGAAGTCTACAATCATCTCCACTGTCTTCAGAGCGTTCAGCTGCAGGTTGTTATTGCTGCACCAGGACGCCAGCTGGGCCACCTCTCTCCTGTAGGCGGACTCGTCGCCGTTGGAGATGAGCCCGATGAGGGTGGTGTCGTCCGCAAACTTGATCAACTTGACAGACTGGTGGCTGGAGGTGCAGGAGTTGGTGTAAAGGGAGAAGAGTAGGGGGGAAAGTACACAGCCCTGGGGTGATCCGGTGCTGATGCTAGTATAGTCTGAGACAGTCTTTCCCAGCCGCACATGCTGCCTCCGGTCCGTCAGGAAGTCGATGATCCACCTGCAGAGGGAGTCAGGCACGTTGAGCAGGGACAGCTTGTCCCGGAGCAGAGCGGGGCGGATGGTGTTGAATGCGGAGCTGAAGTCCACAAACAGGATCCTGGCGTAGGTTCCCGGGGAGTCCAGGTGCTGCAGGATGGAGTGGAGGGCCAGGTTGACTGCATCGTCTACAGACGATGACATTGACAGAATGGACATTGACGATATGCTTGCATGGATGCAATTTCCAGTGGGACTTTGTGATAGCTGCATGTGCTGCCCCCATTTTAGGCGCAGACTTTCTATGTGCTTATGGGTTGTTAGTCAATGTTGCTAATAGGAGGTTAGTGGATGCTGTCTCTTTTTCCACACTCCCCTTCAGAGAGCTGGGTCAGCAACACTGGCTAATGTTATAGCTCCAGGGTGTAAGTACCAACATTTACTCACACAGTTCCCAGCACTCACGGTCCCAACCTTTTCGGCTATGATAACGAAACACGGGGTCGAACATTTCATAACTACAAAAGGCCCACTGGTGTTTGCACGTCCTCAGTGCCTGGACGTGGCTAAGCTGGCCAGCGCGCGCGAGGAGTTTGCCAACTTAGAGCAGTTGGGTATCGTCAGACGCTCCAACAGCCCGTGGGCATCCCCGCTACACATGGTGCCTAAAGCCAACGGGGTCGTGGCGACCGTGTGGCGATTTCCGGTGCTTGAACAACACCATGGAACACGATTGTTATCCTATTCTGCACATCCAGGATTTTCTGTGCACCTGGCCGGGGTGCGTATTTTTTCAAAAGTGAATCTGGTCTGCGGATACCATCAAGTTCCAGTGCGTGCGGAAGATGTTTCGAAAACAGCGGTAATAACTCCTTTTGGCCTTTTCGAGTTTTTACACATGCCGTTCAGATTAAAAAGTGTGGCGCAGACTTTTCAGAGGATGATGGACGCAGTGCACCACGACCTGTCCTGTGTTTATCTCTACTTAGACGACATTCTGGTAGCTAGCGCATCTGAGGAGGAGCACATTGACCATCTCAAAACGGTTTTCCAGAGGTTGGAAGCGCACAGACTTATAGCTAACTCGACAAAGTGCCAGTTTGGTATGCCAGTGATTGATTTTTTGGGCCACTGCATTTCGCCGGAGGCTGTAACTCCGCTACCGGATAAGGTGCACGCTGTGTCGGACTTTCTGCATCTGCAGACCGTGAGAGCCCTGCAGGAGTTTTTGGGAATGGTTAATTTTTATAACCGTTTCCTTCCCCGGGCAGCCCAGCTGATGCAGCCATTGTATGCCGTGCTTAAAAAAAAGAAGCCTGTGGAAAACATCGACTGGACTCCCGAGCGAGTCCAGGCTTTCATGGATGCCAAAACAGTGCTGGCAGATGCCGCGTTGCTAGCCCATCCGGATCCGTTGGCATGGATAGCGCTCACTACGGATGCGCCTGATGTTGCCATAGGAACAGTGGTGGAGCAGTACGTCTCCGGCTCGTGGCAGCCGCTCGCATTTTTTAGTCGAACTTTGTGCGACAATGAATGCAAATACAGCATGTTCGACAGACAGTTGTTGGCTCTACACCTGGTGACATGTCATTTCCAGTTTTGTCTAGAAGGGCGCGAGTTCACCGCATTCGTGGACCATAAGCCGCTGACGTACGCGATGTCCAAGGTCTAGGAACCGTGGTCGGCCCGGCAGCAACGGCATTTGGTCGTGATCTCGGAGTTTATGACCGACATTCAACACGTTGCCGTTAAGCTCAACATCGTGGCCGATTGTCTGTCGTGCGCGTTAGTCTCCTCTGTCTACATGGGAATAGATTTCCCTGCTATGGCCACAGAGCAAGCCGGGGACGCAGACATTTGCGTGCTCCAGTCGGCGCCTATTAGGTTAAGACTGGAGAGCAGGATGGTGCAAGAAGGGTGCCCTCCCTTGCTCTGCGACGTCTCCACCGGCTGCCCGCGCCCGGTGCATTTTTGAATCAGTCCACTCCCTTTCACATTCGGGAGTGCGCACTTTGGTGAAGCTAGTGGGGGCAAAATTCATCCGTACTTGCGCAAGGACGTGAAAGAGTGGGCTGCAGTTTGCGTCGCGTGCCAGCAGGCCAAAGTGCACAAGCACACCAGAGCCCCCCCTTGAGCCCTTCCAAATCCCGGCCAGGGGGTTTGACCACATCCACTTGGATTTGGTGGGACCCCTCCCGCCGTCGCAAGGTTTCACGCACCTTTTGACAATCGTGGACCACACCACGCGCTGGCCTGAAGTGGTTCCGCTGGCTTCTACCACGTCTGTGGAAGTAGCTCGAGCTTTTTTGTCGACTTGGGTTGCACGGTTCGGATCCCTGTTGGACATCAATTCCGACAGGGGTCTACGATTTGTTTCGAAACTCTGGTCCACAATGGCCCAGTGCCTGGGGGTCAAAATTCACTGCACTACCGCGTACAACCCCCAAGCTAATGGGTTATGCAAGCGTTTTCATAGGTCGCTAAAAGCAGCGCTCAGAGCTTCACTCACAGACACAAATTGGGTCGACCGCCTGTCCTAGGTTCTTTTAGGGTTGTGCTCCGTGCCTAAGGAGAATTTGGCAGCCTCCCCAGCACAACTTATTTTTTTCTCAGCCACTGTGGATCCCTGGAGTTTTTGCCAGAAAACCCTGCGCCCAAGGCTGATCCGCCTGCACAATTTTTGCACAGCATGTTGGCTTTTTTTTTTTTTGTAACTTAAGATTTTTATTCATTTTTCATTATATATATTGCATTCAGATCACAGTCTACATTTAAAAAAAACAAAGGGGCTAGAGTAAAAAAGAAAAAGGAGAAAAAAAAAAAAAGGGGGGGGGGACAAATGTTGGAGCATCAAGTTTTTAGTTTCCATCTCTTAATTCTTCTGGTTTTTCCAGCGTCTTTGGTTATTCTTTCAATATCTGTCTCGTTGTTGCACTTTGTAGTGTGTCCATTTCCGCCATTTTTTTTCCCATAGTCCTTCTTGCATTCTTTGTCGATATGTTAGTTTTTCCATCATACGTATGTCCTCAATAATGTCAGTCCATTGCTCTTGGTCAGGAAGAACTTCTGATCGCCATTTTTTTGTGATTGTTTTTTTACATGCAATCAACAAGATTTTAACTAGATATCTGTCCTCAGCCTGTATAACATTGTCTCTTTTAAGATCACATAGGTACATCAAGTTACAGTTCATTGGTATATTATATCCTAATATCCTCTGTATTGTCACATGTATAGATTTCCAGAATGATGAGATTTTGCAGCATTTCCAAAACATATGCGAGTGGTCTGCATTTTGAGCCCCACATCCCCTCCAGCATATAGATTGGGTATTTGTATACTTTCCTTGAATCTGTGGTGTAATGAAAAAGCGAATCAGGTTTTTCCATCCAAATTCCCTCCATGTTCTTGAATTTGTTGACGTGTGTTGTGTTTTCCATATTTCCTGCCAGCTTTCTTCTGTTATGTTTAAATTGAGCTCTTTCTCCCATTTCTCCTTTATATAGTTACTTGAATGATTGTTTGCCATAAGTTTCTGATATAGCTTTGAAATAATTCTTGTTTTATTTCCTGTATATGAGCTTAAAATGAATTGTATAATCTCGCTCACATCTGTTTGGAGGTTATGCCTAATCTTCTTCATATAATAGTCTCTCATCTGCAGATATCTGAAGAATTCCGATCTTTCTAGTTTAAATTTTCTCCTGATGTTTACAAAGCTCCCGAGATCTTTTTTTCCGATATTGCCCCATGCTGTGATTCCCTTGTTCACCAGATTTTTGTATCCCCTATCTTGTTTTGCCGGTTCAAACTGACTGTCAAATGCTACCCATTTCAATAGTTTTATGTCTTCCTTTATATTATACTTTTGTACTATTTTATACCACAGTTCTAAAGTAAATTTAGTGATTGGGTCTATTTGTTTGATTTGCTTATATGCATCTTTATCTCCTATTATGCTTTGTACTGGGAGTCCCTCAATTTCCTTTTCCATTTCTTTCCATTTTGCCTCATATCCCTCGTCGCACCAACATATATCTTATTTGTGCTGAGTAGTAATATTCCTTTAGACTCGGTAGGCCCATGCCTCCTTTCTCTTTTGGTAACTGGAGAGTTTTATATTTCACTCTTGGTTTTTTACCTCCCCAAACAAATCTCGATATCATCCTGTCCCACTTTGAGAATTGGGCATCTGGAATCTCTGTTGGTATAGCCTGGAAGAGGTAAAGTAATCTAGGTTGTATGCTGATTTTGACTGTCTCAATTTTTGAATTCAGATCCATATTTAAGATTGACCATCTATCAATATCTTTTTTTATTTCTTGTTCCAACCTATCATAGTTTGCTTTATAGATTTTGCTTAGATCTTTAGGTATGTTCACTCCAAGGTATTTTATTTCTTTTTGTTTCCAGTTTAGTTTGATCTTATCAGTTATCTGGTTTAGAGGGTTATAGTGGAATGTCAGTATTTGTGTTTTTGTTATGTTTATCTTGTATCCTGATAATTTTCCAAAATTTTCTATCAAGTTCATCATTTCCATTATTGATTCATCTGGTTGTTCAAGGTAAACTATAATATCGTCTGCAAATAGCCCAATCTTGTGTTCCGCCCCCTTTATTGTTACACCTTTTAATTTCTTATTTTGTCGTATCGCTTGAGCCAGTGGCTCTATGAACAGAGCAAACAACGTGGGCGATAAGCAGCATCCCTGCCTAGTTGATCTTTGTATATTTACTTTGTCTGTTAAGCTACCGTTTATCTTGATTCTTGCCACAGGTTCTTGATACAGCGTCCTTATGCATTGTACTGATTTTTCGTTAAATCCAAAGCGTTCCAGCACACTATATAGGAATTTCCAGTTAACCCTGTCAAATGCTTTTTCTGCGTCTAAACTCATTATTACTGCGCTTTTCTTTTCTTTATGTATTTGATTAATTATATGTATTGTTCTCCTGATATTGTCATGTGTTTGGCGTCCCTCTATGAAACCAGTTTGATCATCTTCTATCAATTCCGTCAAGAATGTCTTTATTCGTTTACATATAATTGTTGTATATATTTTATAATCCACATTTAATAAAGAGATTGGCCTATAGTTTCCGCATTGTTCTCTATCTTTCCCTGGCTTTAAAATGACTGAAATAATGGCTTCGTTCCATGATGGAGGTATTTTGTTGTTGTTCAACGTCCAATTAAATGACTTTAGAAGCTGTGGCGTGAGTTCTTCTATAAACAGTTTATAAAACTCAGATGGGTATCCATCACTACCTGGTGATTTACCGTTTTTAAGTGACTTAATCACATCTCTAATCTCTTGTGTTGTTATTTCTGCTGTTAGCTTTTCATTTTGTTGATTTCCTATTGATGGCAAGTCCAATGTGCATAGAAATTTTTTAATATCTTTAGTATTTGTTTCTTCAGGTTGCGAGTATAGTTCTTGGTAGAAATTATGGAATATTTCTTCGATGTTTTCTGGGTTAACTGTGGTTTTATTTGTGGTGGGGTCTTTAATCTTATATACATTATTCATTGTTTGTTGTTTTCTTAACCGTTTTGCCAGCAGTTTTGTGGCTTTTGGTCCCGTTTCATAATATTTTTGCTTTAGATATCTATTTTTCCTTTCAATTTCATCCATTTGTGTTTCTTTTATCTTTATTTTTTCTTCTTTAATTTCTTGATATATTTTTGGGTCATTTGTGCTTTGATGTTTATGTTCTAATTCCCTCAGTCTCTCACATCTTTGTTCATATGCTTCCAGTTTAGTCTTATTTGCTTTTCCTGTTTCAACAATTAATTTACCTCTTAACACGGCTTTTAGTGTGTCCCATAGTATTGTTGGGTCCACTTCTTCATTGTCATTCTCTTGGATATATTCATTTATGTTTACTTTTATTCTTTCTTTCATTTTATCATCATTTAACAGTCCTACATTAAGTTTCCATGTTGTTTGTCGTTTTCTATTGTTTAAATTTATTTCCATGTATATAGGATTATGATCTGATATTTCTGCCCCTCCAATCCAACAATTTCTCACCCTGTGTCTGTCACCTTCATTCATAAGGAAGTAATCTATTCTAGAGTGTACTTTATGGGCTGCTGAATAATGTGTATAGTCTTTTTCGAGTGGGTGTAGGTCCCTCCATATGTCTACCATACCCATTTCTGCCAGTGAGGTTCTTATGAATTTTGTTACATGTTTTTTTGTCTTCTTAACACTTTTTGTATCAATTTCATGATCCATGACAGCATTTAAGTCTCCTCCACAAATTAGGACTCCTTCACTGTGTGTTGCTATGAGATCAAACAGATGTTGAAAAAAACCCTTGTCACTTTCTGGTGGGGCATAGATGCTCACTAATGTGATCTGCATTCCATCTATGCTACCCTTTATTATTACATACCTGCCTTCTTTATCCTGGATTTCCTGTTCACATTCAAATTGTATTTTATTTGAGATTAGTATCATAACCCCCCTTTTAGTTCCTCCCTTAAATGAACTGTAGTAGGAGTTCTTATAGCCAAATCTCTTTAGTTTCACATGTTCTGTCTTGCTCAAATGTGTCTCTTGCATAAATATAATTTCGGCTTTTTCTTTCTTGAATTTTCTTATTATTCTTTCCCTTTTAACAGGTGAGTTCAGACCATTCACGTTTAGTGTTATTATCTTAAGATTTTTACCCATAATCATGTTTTTCCATTTTTTTAACTTGTGCTCCTAGCCCCTTTAACAACAAAAATAACACATATTTATATAAAAACACATTAAAAAATCTCGACCTCCGTACTTTGGGCCTTTCTTCTGCCCACTGGTCCCTGTTGGTGGGTGGAGGGAATGTCCTCACAGAGTGAAGGGCCCTCCCTAGACCTGTATTTACTATCCGAGAAATAGTCATTAGTCTAGAAATGACCAACAAATATCACTTAAACCTCTCCTAGCCGTCTGTTTCTCTTTTACCTTGTCTTCTTGGCCTTCATTTCTTCTGTGTCTTTCTTAATCTTTGTTATAATCTAGGCTTTCAGTTGAAAGCCTTGTAGTCTTTCCTGGGCCCGCTGCGCCACGTCTCCCCCCGTCTTTTGCCGTTCACTCGCCTCCACTCCGTCTGTCGTGATGCGTTCAGGGCCTCCGCTGCTCCTACCGTTTCCTCCGGCACGTACACCTCAAGGCCCCGCCTCCATCATGTCCTGCGCTGCCTCTCTGGCTGTGTTGTAGGTTCTTACGCCGTTCTCCCAATGAATCCTCATCTTCATTAGCGGCGTTTGGAATCTAATTTTTTTTTCCTTCAGCGTTTTTTTAATGTTGGCATATTTCTTCCGCTGCTGCACAATTTCCGCCGGGTAGTCATGATCAAAGAATATCTGCTTGTCGCTGATTCGTATCTTTTTTTTCCACGCTCGTGTCAGGATTCTTTCCTTTACATCATATTTCAGAAAGTTTACCACAACTGACCTGGGTGTAGAGCGTGGGTTCGGGTTCTGTGCCGAGGCTCTGTGCGCTCGTTGAATCTGCAGATCCGCTTCGCTGGGCAGTTCCAGCTCTTTTTTTAAGAACTGATCCATGAATTTCGTCATCGAGTTGCCTTCAATGCCCTCCGGGATCCCGAAGATGCGTATATTGCCCCGTCTGGACCTGCTCTCCAAGTCGGTTACTTTCTCCTGCATCCTCTGCATTTGTGCCGTCAGGGTCTGCAGCTGTTCGCTTGCCTCGCTATTCCAATCTTCCAGCTCTGATATTCGGGCCTGCGCTTCTGTCATACACGCCCGCTGGGAGCGCAGCTCCTCCATGTTTTCTGCTAGCTTGCGCTCCATTTCTCTTCGGAGGCCCATAATTTCTTCCTTAATCTCTTTTTTCAGCTCCTCCTTAAGAGCCGCTAAATCCTGTTGTAGCTGCCGTTTGAAGTCTCTCAACTCTTTACCCAAACTGGCGATGCCAGCGTTCATGGTATCGAGTTTTGTGTCTTCCATTTTCTCTGCTGCGGTCACCTCGTTTTTTTGGGCCCCGTGTTCAGCGGTTTCTCCTGCGTTGTTGAAGAGGAATTCTTTAATTTTACTCTGCTTTTGTCCTTGTGCCCGGCTCCTTCGTGTTTTCATCCCTTAGTTTATTGATCCGCTTATGTCGAGTTGGCCATTTACCGATGATTTTTAATCCGGCTAGGGAGAGCTCTCTGTTTAAGCGTTATGTCTCTCCGCCATCTTCCCGGAAGTCAGCATGTTGGCTTTTAACGTACTGGGCCCGGCCCACCATTGTTTTCCCCGCCCCTTCATCCCCAAGAGTTTACAGAACGCCAGCATTGTTTTTGTCAGGCACGATGTGCACCGGACCCCACTGCGCCCACTGTACGACGGACCGTTCAGGATGTTGGAACCTGGGGCAAAACATTTTGTGTTAGACTTGGGAGGTGTAGGGAGACCGTCTGCATTGACAGGCTGAAGGCCGCTTTTGTGTTGGCAGACGAGCAGGTGGTGTTAGCCCAAGCTCCCTGGTGCGGACACCCAATGTTGGTGGCTCCGCAAGTTGGTGTTTCCTTGGTCGGGACCTGCGCCCACGAAGATGATGTGTTTTCCCCCCTCCCTTCTTCCCTCCACAGACTGATGTGCCCTCCTGTACACCTCGCCAGCTGGGTGTTTTTACCGGATCGGCGACCCCCTGCTACAGCCGCTATGGGCGCCGGCTCAAGCCCAAAGGATGGGGGAGTTAGTGCCCGTTCTGGGTGTTCGGGGGGGGGGGGGGTGTGAGGTGGTGCAGGTGGAGGATTCTCCACCCAGAGAAGGCAGATGGGGAAGGGGGGAACAATGGCCCGAAGGAGGAAGTGTCACCGGGGGGTATCTGACGGGACAGGAAGGACTATGCGCCCCCCGGGGAGAGGAGGAACTGCCAGTGCTGCTGGAAGAGGAAAGGGTGTGAGAGCGGTGCCGGTGTTATGTCATGTTAATGTGCCACACAGGTCTTTGTTCCAAACAATGTATTATGGTCGGAAGTTCCGGGTCTCAATGCATGGAATTAAAGGTATAAAAGAGGAATGCACAGAGACCCGGGAGCTCTTTTACTGTACTTGATGTTGGAGAAAGAATAAAGTTCGTGTGTCGTCCAGTTCGCTGCCTCGCCTGTTTCCTTTCTCCACAATGTTGTATTTTGGGCTAAATCAGGTATGTGTGTCCAAGCATTAAATTAGTCCACAAATAGACGCTGAAAATTGGGCTGTGTTTAGTCCATCTAATGTGGAACATAAGTTTTTATTTCATATTCACATATTTCAAAATAGTTTTTGGCATTTGGTGATGGGTGTTTGTCTCTCAAAAGTCAAATACACTTTTACAACCACTGGGAGTCTTCGTTAAAAGTGCTTTATAAAAATGCATATTTTAAAAGCTTTTTTTTTAGTTCGACATTTGGCATAATGGTTTACATAATATCTGGAATATTCTGAAACCAGTGCTAGTGCTATTGTGCTGTACACTTAAAAAGAAGTATTTGAATAAGTTTTACTGATGCTCACACTTTGGGCTCTGGTCCTGATCTTGTCTGAGCTTGGAAGCTAAGCAGGGTCTATCTTGGTTAGCGCTTGGATGGGAGACTGCATGGGAATACCAGGATCTCAACTGGTCACCTGTCCATAATGTACTTTGCCTCTTGCACAAAGATGCTGGTGTAGGTGTGCCACAATCCATAAAGGACCAGAAGAGGAATGATGTTGGTTATGATGACTTTTATTGTGTGTTCACATGGAACAGATGGCACAAATCCATACAAAGTGAATGGGAAGGTGCAAATTTGTGCGTTCACGTCCGCTAGCAGCTAGCTTTGAGATTCTGCTGTCACCGGAGAAAATTATCACCATTGTAGAGTAAACTAGTTAGAAAATGAAACTCACTCACCAGGAGATAGGAAGACCAGGAACTCTTCAGCTGAACTGGGATTTCTGAGTTATTTACCAACGGTTTCCGGCCACAGACGTCCTAACAAGCTAGCAAGCTCGCAGTGTAAACACCCATCATCTGTGAAGTTTTGGAGGCTTGAGACGACATTTTCAGGGTGAGCCCCCGGTAATGTAAACCTAAGCATGACATTATTTTGGGAATTTCCCCCGCAGGTTGAACACAGCTGCAGAAGTTTTAAAGACAACTTCGCCTGTCTGCATCTCACTTCATGTCTGTTGGCGTGTTCACACTGATTTATAATGTAATCGTGCCAGGTGAAAAATTTGCCTGTTCACATTTGGTGTGAACGCACCTTTAGGCAGCTTCTCATCTTTTACTTTTCAACTAAATTTAGATCCTACAGGGAAGTCTATACGAAGACGCCTTTTGAACAACCTGAAAAAGACTGCTTTTCCTTTTTCACTTTTCAACCAAATTCAGACAGTTTTTAGTCGGATGGCAAAGCCGTCTTTTCAACATTTTTTCAACAAATTTGTTATGGAAGGGTACTTTTATCATTTGTTAAAGGTTCACATTCTGCAAAATGGTGTTTTCATGGGTTTCAACCTCATAAAATATATCCACATATCCTATTAAATATTATGATGTCACAAACCAACAAGCCTTGCCTTCTGTTCTCCGAGTTAGCAAAACAAATGTACCCTAACTGTCTCCTTAGCTGTGATTGGACCACTCCAAAAATCTTTAGCTAATCAGATTCGGGGCTCATTAATATTAATGAGCAGGCTGAAAAACAACCGTTTCAGACAGAACATTAAAAATAGCATTTTTGCTGAGCTCTAAAACAGCCGGAATGATTTTGGTCTTTACAATTACAAATATTTATCCTGAGGGTGTCACAACTTAAAATTAATCCCCAGAAAAATGGAACCTTTAAATCTCTGCGAATCCCAATCACTCAGTAACAAACACGTCATGCACTACTGCCATTTCTTCTTCACATTTCTCTGTCATGAAAACCGGTGGTAGAAACTGTAAAATGAGAGATTAGAGAGGAAAAATGTGATGTACTAAGGAAGGTATCAGCCTTTCTCTCTCTCACACACACACACAGACCCTCCTAGTTCTGAGTTTATTTTGGCTCGGGCTATCTGGGTGTGGGGATCAGCGAGATGGGAAACATACATGTTGTCTTTTGTGAAGCAACGGGAGTCACTGTTCATCCACACATATGACGTCCAACTATATGCACAGGTATGGATGAACTGCTTACCAAAAACACAGAAAAAAAAACTGTCTCAAGACTCCTATGAGAACACAGCTTAAAATATGCAGCTGTTCTGACATATGAAGACAATTCTTAATTTTCATTCGACAATCAGAATTGTTTTACTGTTCTTCAACAAAACATGACTGCAATATATTAAGACAGCCTGGAATGGGCCCCAGGCTAACATTTTCATACATTGGAAATACTGGTGTAAAAAGATGTGACAAATCTAAAAGCCTGTCACAGTGCTTCATAACAGGGTTTAATGGCCCCTTTTCTAACTAGCATCATATTTGGTCATAACTGACAATGACGAAAAAATCCCTACAGTACTAGTTCATTTAAATCACTGATCAGTACTGCAAAGTCGGACATCTGGTAAACAGATGGTGTTTGGTTCCTGATTTTAGAACTATTAAAATGCAATATGATCAAAAAAAAAAAAGATGCAAAATACAGTCCCTCAAAATGAATTAAAGGGGTCACTGACTGAAAAATGATGTGTTTGTAGGTTTTAACTAGGGGTGGGAAAAAAGAATGATTCAGTGATGAATTGCGGTACTTGGCACTCGCGACAAGGCACCAATCCATTAACGCATGGATCGATCTTTTAATTTAAAAAAAGCACACTCAAACCGTTGTACATTTAGGCATCAGTTTATCAACTGAGGTTTCAGTCCACTAGATGGCACAAAGTCATTGCTGCAAAGGTGTCTCGCAAGATTTACCTGCAGCCCAGCATCGGACGTCACTTCCGACACAGCTCCGCAATTCATTTTGGAACTCTGGTCCGTGATGGCCCAGAGCCTGGTGGTCAAAATTCACCGCACTACTGCATACAACCCCCAAGCTAACGGGTTATGCGAGCGTTTTCATAGGTCGCTTAAAGCAGCGCTCAGAGCTTCGCTCACGGACACAAATTGGGTCGACCGCCTGCCCTAGGTTCTTTTAGGATTGCGCTCCGCGCCTAAGGAGAATTTGGCAGCCACCCCGGCAGAATTCATTTTTTCTCAGCCGCTGCGGATCCTCTCTCAGAAACATTTTTGACTCTTCCGGGTAAACCGTATACGTCATGATTTGACAAAGCCAACCCACCACCGTTCTTGAGACCCGCCCACTGCTTTATTACTGGCCCGCCTAGATGTCTGTCATGTGGATGGAAGGGGTGTTAAAGGTAACCTGTTAGCCCCTGAGCTATTAGCCCCCCCCAGCTAACACTGGTACCAGGAGGCTCACACCAAGCGCAGGTTATAGTTATTTTTCTCAGATCTTAGTCACCCTAATAGCCATCCCTGTTACCACCTGGTTCACTGATCCACAGTTGACAATACACCTCGTGTCACTCCAGCCCATCTCCCAATAATTTTGCTGTGATTCCACAGCAAATCGCCAGCACTGGCACACCGGTCACGGCAACTGACCTGATCCGGTGTGGGTGGTACCTACACTAGGCTCTCACAGTCACCTTCCCCACCATCCTCCAGGGCTCCAAACAACTCCACTCTGCCCTCGCAGGCAGCACAGAGGAGCCGCCTTGTGACAGGGTGTCCCCCAGCTGGCTGTGGGAGCAGAGCGGCACCCCGCAGAGCAAGACATGCCCTGTGAGTTCCCATGGCTCAACATCTCAGCTCGGCCAGCAGCCTCGGGTCCCTGGCCAGGTTGGTTGCAGTGATCAGGGGGCCGCCCGGCGCTAGCGATTTGTTGTGGAATCACGGCAAAATTATTGGGAGAAGGGCTGGAGTGATGCGAGATAATAACAACAATAATAATGAATTAGATTTATATGGCGCTTTACATGTCAAGTGACATCTTAAAGCGCTTACAGTAAGTCCATTATTCATTCACTCCAGACAGACATTGATGGGGTAAGCTACTACTGTAGCCACAGCTGCCCTGGGGCAGACTAGACTGATGGAAACGTGGCTGCCAATCCGTGCCAACGGCCTCTCCAACCACTACCCAACATTTATGCATATTCATATCCAGTGTCATGGACACTGGAGGCAAGGTGGGTAAAGTGTCTTGCCCAGGGACACAACGGCAGGAGCTGGGAGGAGTGGGATTCAAACCGTCAACCCTCCGGTTATTAGATGACCTGCTCTACCTCCTGAGCCACTGCCGCCCACATTTCCCTCCTCCGTTCCATTTTTGCTGAGCACCAAGCTGGACGGCAGGAAGTTCCATTTTTATATGGTCTTTGGCATTACCCGACCGGGACTTGAACCCTGACCTCCCAGTTGTGGGGCGGATGCTCTACCTCTAGGCCACCACTCCAGATACACCATCGACAGTGAATCAGTGAACCAGTGCCACTCATCCGAGCTAGAACGAGGCTAAAAGCTAAAGACTAGAAGCTAAAGACTAGAAGCTAGTCAGCTAATGGCTAACTGACGTAAGAGGGAGGGCGGAGTTGAAAAGGCGAAGGATATTTCTTAAAGGATATTTCTTAAGTCTTTAAATCAGAGCGTTTCAAGAAAGCCAGGAAAAATACAAAGCAAATTTGCTTCAATAATTAAAAAAATTAAAGAAAATGTGAACAAAATATGTCACAAACACATGTGTGAGCTGTTAAAATGTGGAAAAAGCGCAGTCAATGGCCCCTTTAACCAAAGCATCTGATGGCCTAGTGGTTATAATGCACACCATAAGAGCATGTGACTCAACTGCAGGTATCCCTGCCTGGTTTGAATCCCAGCTGGGGTGATCTCTCCTCTCTTTGACCGACTTCCTGTCTCTATCTTAACTGTATCTGCCCAATAAAGACAAAAAAAAAAAAGTCTTGACGAAATGAATGGGCCATTATGCAAAATGTGCTGCATGTCTGTTGAACTGTACGCCTATCATTCTATATTAGCAGCAAAGAGTTTGCGTAGTTGTTGACAAGGTTTGGGATCTAAACACTGCTCACAGTTGGCCGATCTGTCCATTGTGGGACCAGCTGGGATTCGTTCTCATGGGGATGCTTTCAGGACTTGAATCATACAGAGGAAAGCAGGGGGTAGATGTCTGATTTGATTAATATGATGGAAGTGGTAAAGCACACTCTCATTTATCTTAACATACACAACGTCAGATCTCAGTCACACTGCTGTTAAAGATATAAAGTTTAGGCTGAACCTTGGGCTGCATCCATTCTCCATCCCAAGCATAACAAGTCAAAACTGCAACATACAGTATTAATAAATAAAAAGCATATGTCCTGATGCTGTCCTGATGACACAAAAAAAATAACTCACACAAGCTGGTGGTAAAAAGAAAATGAATACAGATAAGGGGATCATGGGACAATCCAGTCTTCTCTGCTTTGCTAAAGGTCAGAATACCAGTTACAACACCACTAACACCTACTTACTTTAGGTGTAGTACCCTTTTGGTAGTGTTGTGTTATGGCAGTGTAGCTACCTTAACTTTACTACCTGGACAAAAGGGATAATTGGGCCAGATCAGACAGATTACAGGTTCGTAGGAGCCTGGAGGGCGTAACAACAGATGACACAACACAGAAGGTGTATGGAACTTGCAACTATATATATTTTTTCAAGTTGTGTACACATAAACAGATGTAGAGCGCTGATCACAATAATGATTCAATAATAAAAGAAAATACAATCCATATACTCCAAATATATTTACAATATATACAGTCCTTCTAGTATCAATTCCAGGTGACCAGTTGGGTCACTTTTACCAGATGATTAGGTTCGGGCAATTCGGCTCACCATCCACGTCTGGAGATTCACGGTTTCTTGATCCAGGAAACCAATAAAAAAAACCTGACCATGCTAATCGACACGTGCGTCATGGGGTTCCTGCGCTCAACAGCGTTAACAGCCTTTGGATCCAAATCAATCTCAAGTTTTATCCAAGACAAAGACTGCTATTAGCACGTTAGCTCACCGTCTCCGTAAGGGAACGCGCTCTCTCGGTCGACGTCTGCTGCGACTGAAAGCGTTCTGCAGGTTACACACAGACCGAGCGAGGGAGCGCATGACCCCATTGGCTGGCGTGACCCCATTGGCTGTTGCTGCCAAACAAAAGACGCAGCCATTGGTTGCTCGATATACCAGATGAAAACATTTGGAACTTTATCAAAAGTCCCCAGAAAATGTTCCCTACTGTTTTATGAATATATATTTATTTAAATATTCATCTTTAAATTATTTACTCCCATTGTGAAATGGGTGTTTTTCTCTTCAAAAGCGGCATCAATATTCATATTTCCATTGGCGTTTTTAACACTGGGCTACACAGTGCTTCTGGGCAATCACCAACACGGCCATGTAGGACTTTTATGTAGTGGTGCCATCTGTTCATTTTTACCTAGTTAGATCAACTTGGGGATCATCAAGATTTTCACAGATACTACTAATGTTTTATCATCTGCATCTTCAATTCAAACTGGTTGTCATTTTAACAATTTGCATCTCAGTTCTTTACGAATCTACACTTGATTCCCCTCAGCATAAGCTGTAATTTAGACTAAATCAGGCCAGTCAGTCCAAGCCTCAATTTAGCCCACAAATAGACTTTGAAAATGGGGCTGTATTTAGTCTGTCTAACACGGATCATATTTAACCAGAAAACAGTTTTTGAAAGTTGGGCTGTGCCTGACCATATCAACCAAAAAATAATCCACTGATTGTGCTGCTTAGTCCACAGGATTTTGCCCAAATTTATCCCCAAAATAGTTTTTGGCACTTGGTGATGGTGGTGAGGGTCCGTCTCTCAAAAGTCAAAAACACTTTTACAACCATTGGGACTCTTTCTTAAAAGTGCTTTATAAAAATGCAGATTTTAACAGTTTCTTTCCAAGTTTGACATGTGGCATAATGCTTGTTACATAGTATCTGGAACAATTTGAAACCAGCGCTAGTGCTATTGTGCTACACATTTAAAAAGCACTATTTGAATTTTTATTGATGTTCACACTTCAGGCTCTTGTGTCCCCAGACACCCCTGGACTTCTCTGATCATCAAAGTTAAGTAGGGTCTACCTGGTTTAATACTTGGATGGGAATACCAGGTGCTGTGATGGACTGGTGGTCCATTCAGGATGTGCCCTGCTTCTCGCCCAAAGACACTGGTGTAGGTGTGACCCCCCCCCCCCCAAACAAAAGGAGCAGAAGATGGTTGGTTACTGTAGCTTTTCAACCAAATTTAGATCACACAGAGACGTCTATATGAAGACGCCTTGTCAACAACCTGAAAAAGACGAGTTTTCATCTTTCACTTTTCAACCAAATCCACACATTTTTAGACGGCTGGCAAAGCCATCTTTTCAACATCTTTTCAACCAATCTGCACTGGCAGGGTTACTACGGGGATATCTTTAAAAATGACCACATTGAGGCAATATGTTTCCACTCCTTACTCACTTATCAAACACAGACTGTTTTATATGACCTGTCTGGGCTGATATCAAACACAATGAGAGCCCTGCCCTGTCCAAAGCACTTGAGGGAGGAAGTGATACATCCTTTTGGCATTTCCACCCTTTTATCTGCCCGTACAAGTCATAGCAAGCCTATACATAGCTGAAAAAGACAAAAAAAATTGGACTTCTCCAATAAACTCAGTAAAATGAATTTCCCCCGTTCTATGCTGCCACTTTCCAAATACTGCCAATCTTGGTCTAGATACTTTTTGCTGGACAAATGTTTTCCACTTACATCATACAGACTCAGAGGCAGTGTGGTAAAATTCTTAACTTTAGTTGAACTAAACCTACTATTTTGGTATTTTGATTATCTTGGGCCAAATTTGTATCTAAAGCTACAGTCACAAAAATTCTTATTAACGATGGGTTTGTAAGACTTTCCCAGTTCCTACAAATTCTGGAGTCCGCAGACATTCGTGGAGGGGGGCATAGTTTCTTACGGCTACCATTCAATTTGCAAGATCAACCTGAGGCATTCTTGAGAAATGAGGTACTTTTCTGTCGTACGATGGCCCTAGAGTTCTTACATTTTTTGTAACGCTGCCTTGGGGAGCTTCCTACAGCATACTTACTGCCATCTTTTGTGCAACTCACGGCATCCTCAAGTTGTTGGTAGGAAGATCTTACGGCTTTCAGCACATTTTGTTGGCACAAATGTCACATAAATGACATACTTCTGCCTTATGAGTGCCTCACTACTGCGTTATGCACGTCGTACAAATCTCCGTACAAACGGGGATTCGTACGGTGTTTCCTATGACTGTTATATGGGGCCCTTAAGAACAACTTAAGGTATACTTGAGGCATACTTATGGTCAACATCTTGCGTAGTTCTTATGTTGTTCCTATGGCATTCATACGGCCGCCCTATGATGAGGGGTTTGCATGGGGCGTTCGTAGAAATCTTGGACAAGACCATCGACCTAGCCACGAATTGATGAACGGTCTACGAATGCTGGATTCTCCTACAGCTGCCTTAAGGAGGCAATACAAAACGGTCCACAAATCAAAAATTTAGTAACAATAAAAAATATTGAGACACTAGAAACAGCCTATTGGAAGATAGCCTGTGGACTGCATGTTGGTAAATATTCCTCATTTCACAACCCATACTAAAGACAACAGTAAATATTCAATTTATATACAAATAAGCGGAAGTGTGAATCTTATCAATATTTTAATGTAGAACACATCACATCCTGAAAACAGTGTTGGCAGCTGGACTTTTGATATATTCCTAATTACGCCAAGCAAAGTGAAACGTATATGTAAGCACTTATTTTGAAGAGTTATTGATCTCACAGCTCAGATGCTTTGGTCATCATCCACAAATGTCTGCTATGTGCATCACTACTGTATTGAATTGCGGTATATTTTTTCTTGAGTGTCATATGAGTGTACACTGTAATATCTCCTTGGAAACAGTACCCACTTTAAATGGTAAATGGTTCATAGTAAAGCTTCAGTCATGATTAAAAAAAAATAAATCACATTTTATTTCAGACTTATTAAATAACATGACAATTATTCCCCATACATTTTCAGCCCACGCTGCGTCAACTGTTCTCACTAGAAAGTTTAACTTTCTCCCAGTAGGGACTCTGATTCAAACCTGTAAGTGTTACTGAGACACAAACTCATCCAATTTTCTGTCATGTTGTTCTGGGTTCTCATGTTGATATAAACACCACATCACATTCAAGACTTTTAATCCACAACCCCCATCCACATTTAAATATATGTTGTCGTTTTCTATAACTTATAGTAGTGGTTCCCTACCTGTGGGTCATGGACCACTTGGTAGTGGGCCACAGAGAGCAGCTGAGGAAAAAAATGATTCTGTTCCTCGGTATTGACTACTTAAGTGTTTTATTTTGAAAATAGTTACCGGATATTCCCGTCCCGCCTGATTTCCTGCCTATCACATCTGCATGTTTCAGTCAGTAATTAATGTTGCTGTTGACACTGCTCAGACGTTAAACCATTCATCAAAATGAATTAAAAAAACACTCATCGTTAGACAGTTTCTTCAGGCTGTGGGGACAGCAAGTGGACAGAGGAATATTTGACATGCTTCTAACATTAAGCTATGGTCACAAAGATTCTTACAAACCCATTGTTTATAAGAATCTCCCAGTTCCTACAAATTCGGGAGTTCACAAACATTCATGGAGGGGGGCATAGTTTCTTATGGCTTGTGTTCAATTTGGAAGAGCAATTTGAGGCATTCTTGAGAAATGAGGTGCTTTTCTGTCATTTGATGGCCGCAGAGTTCTTACGTTCTTCATAAGGGTGCCTTGGGATCTTCCTATGGCATACTTACTGCCATCTTAGGAAAATTTTGACATGATTTAACATGTTTGACCCAGAAATGGCACAGAGCAGACTCAGAGACCAAGGCAAGTGACAGTAATAGATTTATTTATGTAAGTGCTCATGAAATGAGTGTGTTGGCAGCCCTGTGGAGAGATAAAGGGCGAATATGAGTTGGAGCACCAGACAGGAGGACACGAATAATATTGTTAAATTATCCAAACTCTTACAAAAGCTGGAGTGATCACGGATGGGGAGCTGATCACCTCAGAAGACTTCAGGCCGCAGAGGATGGAGGAAGGTAGAGGAGGCTGGGAGTGAGGCCGTAGACTGGCAGACCTCAGCTGTGGAGATGAGGAGAAGGGAGAGTTGCACAATTTCCATGTAATATTTACGTGTCCTTCCGGGATGGTCCACCAAGGGATGAATCCAGGTCAGTCGGAAGGATCCAGGGAGTTGACCTGTGCACAGGTGAGCAAACAGAATTATCTGTTGACTGTTCCTTACTTTTATCCAAAAGGGCAGACAGTGGCAGGGCAGCACATGAGTTGAAGGGCCAGGACAAGTTACACAGAGGAGTTTGGCTGAAAGGCAGGACGGCAGCAACAGGAAACACCAGGGTAGAGCTTGACAGTGAGCAGGAGCAAGGCTGACAGCATGGATGATGTCTGTCGATCCCACAGCATGCGGCAGCCTCTCTAGGTCTCAAGTAGGCCGCCCATAATTAGCTGCAGGTGAAGCAGTTAACCCAGCTGCACCTAGTCAGGGAGAAGGAAAGAGACAGCTGCAGCAGGAAAACAGTAAACTCATCCCCGGACCATAATAGCCCCCCCGTCAAGGGACGCCACCTGGCATCCCCCCTGGTTTGTCAAGATGTACCTGATGGAATTATCGTACCATATGGGGACTCTGGCCCGTACTCCTCCCAATCCACCAGATACTGGAGGCCCGGCCCCAGCAACGAACATCAAGAATGCGCCTCACATTGTAAACAGGATCCGGGGGGGGGGGGGGGGTGTCAGACGGAGGACACAGGGGGCTGTAGGAAACAGGTTTGAGGTGCGACGCATGGAAGGTGGGGTTAATGCGGAGAGAAAGAGGCAGGCTGAGGCGAACAGAGGCAGGGTTGATGACATGCGTGATGGTGGGACCAATGCAGCATGGAGATAGTTTCTTGGAATCAGTCTTGAGGGGGATATTGCGAGTGGAGAGCCATACCTTCTGACCTGGAGCGCAGTCGGGGGCCAGGGTCCTCCAGCAGTTGGCGATGGTAGTATTCTGCTGCACCATGAGGAGAAGGGCCTCCCTGGCGGCACTCCAAATGCACCAACAACGGCAAAGGTGTTCTTGAAGTGAGGAGACGGCAATCTCCCTCTCAGTAAAGGGCAGGAGGGGAGGACTGTAACCCAGGGAGGCTTCAAAGGGGGACACGACAGTGGCAGATGATGCAGCAGAATTGTGGGCATAGTCTACCCAGGGGAGGTAGGAACTCCAGGATGAGGGATTGAGGGAGGTGACACAGCGAAGGGCCACTTCAAGCTCCTGGTTCACTCGTTCACACTGCCTGTTAGTTTGTGGGTGAAAACCAGATGACAGATTCAAAGGGGTGCAAATATTTTTACAGAATGCCCTCCATACGTGGGACACAAATTGGAGTCCCCTGTCGGACACTACTGTATATCAGTGGGGATGCTGTGAAGGTGAATGACATGTAAGGTGAGTAGTTCGGCAGTCTCTAAAGCAGAGGGCAGCTTAGGCAGGGGTACAAAGTGAGCAGCCTTAGAAAACCGGTCTATTGTTGAGAAGATGACAGTGTGACCCTTGGAAGGCGGGAGCCCGGTGACAAAGTCTAGGGCTATACTGGCCCACGGACGACTTGGGGTGAGCAATGGGTGGAGCAAACCTGCAGAGGCTGAGGTGGAGGCTTTGCTGGCGGAACACAAGTTGCAGGTCCGAATGTAGTCCCTGGTATCTTTGTTTAGCGAGGGCCACCAGAAGGCCCACCTGACGTGGAAAATTGTGCGGGTTACCCCGGGAATGTACCCAATGAGTGTATGTACCTAAACAAATTTCCCCTGAGGGACAATAAAGTTTATTCTGATTCTGAATGCAAGACTTTCCCCCTAATTGCTGAAGGGACATATACCCGCCCAGGTGGACCCCTCCAGGGTCAGGCTCCTGCTCCTGTGCCTCCCTGACCTCAATTTGCCAGTAGAGGGCTCCCAAGACACAGGATGGGGGGACAGTGTGATCTTTGGAGGGTGGTGAATCATCCATGGAGAATTAACGGGAGAGGGCATCTGGTTCTACATTTTTGGAACTGGGCCTCTAGGTGAGGGTGAAATTGAAACAATCGAAGAATAAAGCCCATCTGGCCTGACGTGGGTTGAGCCGTTTGGCAGACAATAGATATTCTAAGTTCTTGTGATCCGTCCATACCAAAAACGGCTGGACGGTCCCCTCCAGCCAGTGATGCCACTCTTCAAGAGTGAGATTCACCACAAGCAATTCTCGACCACCAACCCCATAATTCCTCTCAGTAGGAGACAAGCGTTGAGAGAAATTGGCACAGGGGTGTATCTTGCTGTTGATGACCAAGCGCTGGGAGGGGACTGCCCCCACCCCTGAATCAGAAGCATCTACTTCCACTATGAACTGGAGAGACGGGCCTGGTTGGACCAGGATGGGTGCTTCGGTGAACTTAATCTTAAGTTGCTGAAATACTGCCTCTGCCTCCTTAGACCATTTAAAGGGTAGTTTCACTGACGTGAGTTTGGTGAGAGAGGAAACAAAACCACTGTAGTTCTTGATGAAGCACCGGTAGAAGTTGGCAAACCCCAGAAATCTTTGCACCTGTTTTCATGAGATGGGAGTTGGCCAGTCTATGATTGCTTTGATCTGCTGGCTCAGGTCTAATCTGCCCTTCAGAAACAATACAGCCTAGAAATGTGGTGGAGATGGTGTTGAACTCACATTTCTCTGCCTTAACAAAGAGTTGGTTTTCCAACAGCCTCTGGAGCACGGTGCCTGGACCACAGTGCGGACGTGAACCCAGTGTTCTTCAGGAGAGTGGGAAAAAACTAAGATGTCATCTATGTACACAAAAACAAAGACATTAATGAAGTCCCAAAGCACATGATTAATAAGGCGCTGGAACACCGCTGAGGCGTTAGTAAGTCCGAATGGTATTACCCGGTACTCAAAATGTCCAATTGGTGTGTTAAATCCAGTTTTCCATTCATCATTTGCGCATATTCTGATCAAATGATAAGCACTGCAGAGGTCTAATTTGGTAAAGACCGTGGCGTTTGCTGAGAAGATCGAAGGTGGAGTTGATGAGGGGGAGTGGATATTTGTCTTTGATTGTGATCTTATTGAGGCCAAAAAAATCGATGCAAGGCCAGAGGATGCCGTCTTTCTTACCGACAAAGAAGAAACCCCCACCGACTGGGGAGGTGGAGGGTTGAATAATTCCAGCATTTAGTGACTCCTTAACATGTTTCGCCATGGCCTCTCGCTCCGGGCCTGACAGACTGTACAAACGGCTTGAAGGGAGCAGGGTGCCTGGAATTAGCTTGACTGCTCAATCATATGGGCGGTGTGGAGGGAGTGACAGAGCTTTTGACTTGCTGAATACTGGGGCGAGGCAATGATACTCCACAGGCACGCTGACAAGATCAGGGATTTTGGGAGGCGAGTTGGAAGGAGCGAAAGCTGATGGCGGATTGCAAACACACTGAGAGACAGAAGGTGCTCCAAGAAACTACTGGATTCTGGGGCCAATCAATCATCGGGCTGTGTAATTTTAGCCAGGGGAAATCCAAAATTATCTCCATAGCCCCGGAGGGGATGATAGGAAACTGTATTTGCTCCCGATGGTTGCCTGATACTAGGAGGGAGATGGGTGCTGTCTGGCAAACTTACAGTGAAAATAGGGCTGCCAGTGACTGCATGTACAGGAGCACTGTACGGGAGTGGCTGTGTGGGTATCTGTAATCTGGACACTAACTGCTGTGGAATGAAATTAACCTCTGCCCCCAAGTCAACGAGTGTGTGACCTGAATACTCGGTGGCTGCTGTGTGAATGTGAATAAGGAGTGTAAACCTGCGCGAGGAATTGGAAGTGGTTGTGCCCACTAGTCCCCCTACTGAGACGAATGGGCTCTTCCCATTGGTGTGCACCGGACAACTAGCTCAAAAGTGCCCCGCGGATCCACAGTACATGCAAAACCTGTTATTGAAGCGGTGTTTATGCTCCGCGGGGGGACAGTGATGACCGTCCCAACTGCATGGGTTCCACGGCTTCAGGAAAAGGTGAAAAAATGCGAGGAGGAGGAGATGTTGATGGGAAGTGACCTGTGTAACGCGGTGGCCGTGTACGCTCTCGGGCTCGTTCCAAGTGTTTTCACAAAGGTGATTGTCCAGGTGAATGGCCAGGGTAATTAGTGCCTCGAGGGTAGGCGGCTCATCGTGGTGAGCTAATTTGTCCTGGAGAGTAGAGCGCAGCCTGCGGGTAAAAATGCCCCTTAGCAACATATCGCCCCAGCCTGATTCGGCTGCCGTGACGTGAAAACGGGTGGAATACGCTGCTACTGACTGCGCACCCTGCCGGAGATTTAAAAGCCTATTAGTGACATTCCCCTCGGCATCTGAGTGGTCAAAAACAGATTTAAATCCTGTGATAAACCGGTGGTAAGTGTAAGATTTGTACTCTGGGCTATCGATAATTGTCTGTGCCTAGGCCAGGGCAAGGCCCTTCACGGAGGCCAACCGCATAACTGACATGGCTGTGATCTATAGGAAAGTCCTCAGGGACACGCTGGAACAAGAGCCGACATTGGAGGAGAAAACCCTTGCAGATGCCCAATTGTCCCCCATAATGAGTAGGTGTGGGGACTACGAGGTGCTGGAGTAAAGGAGAGGTACCCCGTGAAGGAATATGGCTACAACCTGACGCAGAAGACAACTGGTTAAGCTGCTTGGTAAGCCGGTGGACCTGGGACTGGGGAATGGCTAGCTCGTAGGCTACATGATCAATACGTGCTTCAACAGTAGCTAGGTGAGCAGTCACTGAGGCTAATGCTGTGCTCACTGGGTCTTGCTGGTGGGATTGAACTGACATGATTTAATGTGTTTGATCCAGAAATGGCACAGAGCAGACTCAGAGACCAAGGCAAGTGACAATAATAGATTTGTTTATGTAAGTGCTCGTGAAGTGAGTGCACTGGCAGCCCTGTGCACCAGACAGGAGGACACGAGTAATATTGTTAAATTATCTAAACTCTTACATAAGCTAGAGTGATCACGGATGGGGAGCTGATCACCTCAGAAGACTGCAGGCCGCTGAGGATGGAGGAAGGCAGAGAAGGCTGGGAGTGAGGCCGTAGATTGGCAGACCTCAGCTGTGGAGATGAGGAGAAGGGGAGAGTTGCACAATTTCCATCTAATATTTACGTGTCCTTTGGGGATGGTCCGCCAAGGGATGAATCCAGGTCCACTGAGAGGATCCAGGAAGTTGACCTGTGCACAGGCGAGTAAACAGAATTATCTGTTGAGTGTTCCTTACTTTTATCCAAAAGGGCAGACAGTGGCAGGGCAGCACATGAGTTGAAGGTCCAGGACAAAGCACACAGAGGAGTTTGGCTGAAAGGGCTGAGGCAGGACGGCAGCAACAGAAAACACCAGGGTAGAGCTTGACAGTGAGCAGGAGCAAGGCTGACAGCATGGATGATGTCTGTCAATCCCACAGTATGTGGCAGCCTCTCCAAGTCTTAAGTAGGCCGCCCATAATTAGCTTCAGGTGAAGCAATTAACCCAGCTGCACCTAGTCAGGGAGAAGGTGAGAGAAAGCTGCAGCAGGAAAACACAGTAAACTCAGCCCCGAACCGTAACAATTTTTGTGCAACTCACAGCACTTTCAAGTAATTGGTAGGAAGATCTTACGGCTTTCGGCACATTTTGTCGGCACAAATGTCACACGAATGATGTATTTCTGCCTGATGAGCATTGTACAAATCTCCGAATGAATGAGGATTCATACGCCATCTTTTAGGACCATTGTAAGGAGCCATCAAGAACAACTTAAGGCACAGGTGTCAAACTCATTCCATGGAGGGCCAAGACCCTGCAGGTTTTACCTCCACCCAGTGTCTTCAACAGGTGATTTCTCTGAATTTCTTCCTACTGATTGCTGATCAGTGAAAACACCTGCTGAAGAGACTGGGTGGAAGTAAAACCTGCAGGGTCTTGGCCCTCCATGGAATGAATTTGACACCCCTGACTTAAGGTGTTCTGGAAGCATACTTATGGCCAACATCTTGCGTAGTTCTTATGTTGTTCCTGTGGCATTCGTACGACCACCCTTGACGTGAACTTACGGTCTACGAATGCTGGATTCTCCTTAAGCCGCCTTAAGAAGGCCACACGAAATGGTCTGAAAATTGTTCGTACAGTGTTTGCAGCCATTCACAAGGGTATTTGTGATGGTAGCTTTAGTGGAGATTTTGGAAGAGACTGAATTTGAGTGCAAGCTGGTGCATGATCACCTATCTTTTCTTTTAAAAGAGTTTGAGTGTTACTTTCCCAGCTCAAAAGACTGACGGACTGGGAAGGAGTGGATCCAAGATCCTTTTACAAGCATGCCAGATGAGTCAACCCTGTTCGTGCAACAAGGAGGTCAGCTGCTTGAGACTGCAAATGACAGTGGCCTTAAAAGTAAGTTGGAGGAAACATCCTCACTGCCAGCATTCTCGATTAAAACCAGGGCGTAATAGCCTGAGATTGCCACAAAAGCACTGAAAATCCTGGTCCTACTTCGTCGGACATGGCATCCGTCGTCTGGCTGTCCATCTGCCCATATTTCATGGGAATCGCTACTTCTCCTAGGCATTGCCCCGATGGTCACCAAACTCACTCACAATGATCCTTAGGTATGTTTGCATCCAAGTTATGCCCAAGATCAGAAGTCAGGAGATCTAGGCATGTACATAATTTTAGAAAAATCATTACTCCTCCTAAGCAATTACCTTGATTCACAAGAAACTCACTCACAATGACCCTTAGGTAGGTCTGCATCCAGGTAGAGGTCAAGGCCATTGTCAAAGGTCAGAAGGTGTGGACATTTATGATTTCATGAAGAACATTACTCCTCCTAGGTTATTAATGTTGACTTTAAGCACATCCTAGATGGGTCTGAATCTAGGCTGTGCTTAAGGTAAAGGTCAACGGTCAGAAGATCTAAGCACTTCCAGAGTCATTCCGTCAGGTCAGAATGAGATACTCCGTCATTGACGTCGTTGTCTGGTTTGATATTGTCCAAACAAAAAAACAAAAAAATTATTTAAAATCAATTTATTGCCCAGCCCTACCTGTGGGTGACCCCACATTCATGCTCTCCTACAGCTGATAATAAACCGAGATCAGTCAGAAATACGTGTATATTTAGCCTTCCTGTCGCTAAAGCCCACATACTTTGAATGCCAGCTGGCATACTGTACTTTGCATAACAACTCCCTCTTGGCACAAAAATAGCCTTTCCTGTGTACTCCCTGTAGCTCTTGATATGTAACTATCCCTGTACAAACACAATCAGCTTTAAGAAATCAAACTTGTTGATAAAACCCGGCATTCATTTAGCAGAATTCTTCACATTCTGTAACACTGCAGTAAGCTCATAACAACCGTCAGAGACCAAGCAGACTGAATTCACCACTTCCTATCACTATTTTCTTCATTGTCACAAGTTTAACTGGCAGATCAGTTACCAAAACATATTTGCTATTCCAAGATGATAATCCAATCTTCACTTACCACAGGAGGGAAAAAACCCCACAAGCATGGGGAATGAATGCATAACTCTTGACTCACATCTAACCTCGAATAGAAAGGATGGGGCAGGTTTTATTTCACATCTTACAAGCTGCAGAGTAAGATATTTTCACACAACACTGACGAAAAATGACCAAAAAAATAGCTTCAGTGAATAAAACCAATTTCTACTTACAATCGAGCATAAAAATCACAAAATTCTTTGTAGACTTTGACGTCACTTTTTCGTCTCTGAGACTTGGACACAGGGAGCTCAGCCTCTCCCCCATCACCACTCTGAAGCCTCTGGTGGTATCCGTTCATTTCTCTGTGAATAATCTGCTGAGGGCCCTCACCATCCTCAGGTATTGACGGCGGCACGGCATGTCCTTTCATATCCATAATCGACCAACCACCAAAGTCCAACTAACACCTGCCCGGAGTAGCAGCTATGAAAATGTCAGTAAAGCTCCTTGTTACATGTTGTCTTTCAGTAGTGGGAATGGAATGAGCAGTCAGAGGTTTAATCCAAAACTGCTCCAAGAGTACTCTCCCACTTTATGTCACACACCCACTCTAAAGCACACTCCCCCTTTCTCTGAATCCCCCGTTGACTCTCTCAATGCCCCCCCCCCCACCCCACACACACACGTCCACACAGCCTTCCCTGCCGTCACACTCACTGTCTATTCTTGGGCAGGTTACTGAAATTAACGAGCCCACCCTGACGCCTGTCCACACAGAGGTCACTGTGTCATGGCATGCACACCCATCCACACACAGGAACGAACACGAACACACACACACACACACACACACACACACACACACACACACACACACACACACACACACACACACACACACACACACACACACACACCTAAGCGTTTTTATCTTTAACAAACACTGTTTTTTGGCAAACAGCTCCAGATGCAATCTGTGTGCATGTGTGTATGTGCTCGGAACAGCTGGAACTCTCAACTTTCTGAGAGCTTTTACAACGTGGCTCCAGCTCTCCATTGCGCAAAGTAGAAATACTTCATTAGAAAGCAGAGAGGCTAATGGAGTTTGTAACAAATTACTGTTTATTTCACCCTATGTTTGACATTATGAATAAACACCCTAGAGCAAGAAACAAGGCAGCAGTTGGGCTGAACAAATATTTAAGCTACAGACTGTCTAATTAACTAAGCAACTGATGATGCACAGGGAACCCGAATCCCAAAACTGAACAAATTTGATGTAGAAAGTTAAAGATACTCATTCATCCATCTTCTTCCGCTTAATCCTTTTCAGGTCACGGTGGGGCTGGAGCCTATCTCAGCATCTTTGGGCGAGAGGCAGGGTACACCCTGGACAGATCACCAGTCCATCGCAGGGCCAACACAGAAAGACAGAAAACCATACACTCTCACAGTCATACCTAAGGACAATTTAGAATCCCAAGTCTGATGCCAATTAACCTAACTTGCATGTTATTGGAATAAATTGAAAACTCAATGTGCGAAAGTGTCACTAAAACCAGAGAAAACGATTCATGTTGTTTGCTATAGTACATTTAACATACTCTATCCCTGTGTTTTTCATAAAGCATCCATTTGTCTGTCCCTTTGGTTTGAAACAAAGGCTGAAGTTATGATCAAATTGGGCAAAGTATCCAGAAATGCCCCCAAATTTAAGAAACATTACCTTATAAGTATGAGTAGTAAGCAAAAAAGTTACTTGAGTAATGAATAAGTAGCAAGTTTTCTCATAAATTTGCAACGTTTTACTCAAATGTGAAAGTTTTTCCTCATTATTCTCATAAATAAATTCCATACAGAGGGAACTGAGGAGGAAGATCAGAGAAGGCAAGGACAGCTTCAGGAAGAAGATGGAGGACAAACTGCAATGGAGCGACATCGGCGGGGTCTGGAGAAACCTCAAAACCAACTCTGGGCTCCAGAATACCTCCTCCCAGGCCACAGGGGGCAGGGAGTGGGCAAACAATCTGAACCTGTTTTTTAATAGGTTTGACCAACCGCCCTCCCCACCGACTGCACAACAACCACTGCTGCCTCTAAAGTCATCGAGACCTGCTGTCCACACCCCACTCCACCAACACCCCCCCACTCCCAGCACACAGCCCCCCAACCTGACCCTCACTAAGACCCAGGTGAGGACGGAGCTGAGGAAGATCAAGGCGAGGAAGGCCTCGGGACCGGACGGCATCAGTGCAAAGTGATGCCCGTGACCGGACGGCACAGTGCTAAACCACTGCGCCACCGGCTGCACGGTGGCGCAGTGGTTTAGCACTGTGGCAGCATAGTTTACCCTCGGCCGGGGGATCGCGGGGATCATGAGATCGTGGGTTCAATCCCAGCCCCCGACCGACAGTGAGCTGTGTGGAGTTTGCATGTTCTCCCCGTGTTGCGCGGGTTTACTCCGGGATTTCTCCGGTTTCCTCCCGCATACCAAAAACATGTAGGTTTAGGGCGCTCGCGCACGCAGCGACCAGCAGCCAGTGGCTTGTCACCAGACTGCAAACCAAATCTACCTACGGGTACAAATAAGTAACAAAAAAAAAAAAAAAAAGCTCCTCAAGTCCTGCGCAGACCAGCTGTGTGGGTTTGTGGAGCACATCTTCAACCTGAGCCTGAAGCTGGGGAGGGTACCACAGTTGTGGAAAGATTTCCCACCCCAAAGACCTGAACAGCTACAGGCCAGTTGCCCTGACGTCTCACATGATAAAGACCCTAGAGAGACTGCTCCTTGCTCACCTCCGCCCCCTGGTGGGACCAGCAATGGATCCACTCCAGTTCGCCTACCAGCATGACACTGGGGTGGAGGATGCAGTGATCTTCCTCCTTCACCGTTCCCTGTCCCACCCGGAGAAGCCCGGGAACGCGGTGAAGATCATGTTCTTTGACTTCTCCAGTGCTTTCAACACCATCCAACCGATGATCCTGAAGGACAAGCTGCTGTGCGCAGGGGTGGACCAGCACCTGTCATCATGGATCCTGGACTACCTCACTAACCAGCCACAGTTTGTGAGAACCCGGGATTGTGTGTCTGACACGATCATCTCCTTCCTGTTCACCCTTTATACTGCGGACTTCTCACACAACACAACACGCTGCCATCTACAGAAGTTCTCTGATGACTCTGCGATCGTCGGCCTCATCTCCAACGGAGATGAAGCTGAGTACAGAGGACTTATCCAGGACTTCATGGACTGGTGCCATCGGAACTGCCTCCAGATCAACGCGAGGAAAACTAAGGAGCTGGTGGTGGAATGCCGCAGGCAAGGACAACCCCTCACAGCACCAGTAAACATCCAGGGAACAGACATTGAGATGGTGACATCCTACATGTACCTGGGTGTTCATCTGAACAATAAACTAGACTGGTCACACAATACCAATGCACTCTATGAGAAGGGACAGCGCAGGCTGTTCCTACTGAGGAGGCTCAGGTCTTTTGGTGTACAAGGGGTGCTCTTGAAGACATTCTACGACACGGTGGTGGCATCAGCCATCACTTTTGGAGTGGTCTGCTGGGGCAACGGCATTACAGCAGCCAACGGAGAAACTGAACAAACTAATCAAGAAAACTAGCTCTGTCCTGGGGCAACACCTTGACCCAGTGGAGGAGATAGGAGAGAGAAGGATGGTGGCTAAACTGTCATCTCTGCTGGAGTCCGAGTCCCACCCTATGCAGGACATACTGAACGTACTGAGGAGCTCATTTAGCAGTAGACTACATCATCCTAGGCGCGCGACTGAGAGGTTTCGCAGGTCCTTCCTACCTACGGCTGTCAGACTGTATAACCTAAGCAGGGCTGCTCGCAGAGATGGCAAAAAAACATGACGACCTAATAGTATTGAATGCAAAAGATGCAACAGACTTACACAAATGGTCCCCTCCAGTATACAACTAGGACAATATCAGTCGCTATGGAGGGTGACAATATGTATGGGTACATATTCATACCATGTAGGGTAACTAAATAGACGGTTATGCTATTTAGTCCATCTAGCTACAATGCTCCTCACTGTGTATATACTGTATATTTATGTGTACATATGTATATTCACTGCTCTTATTTTCTTATCTTCTAAATTATTGCTCTGAGTGTTGCTATCCCTGTGCTGTTGCAATCCTGGAATTTCCCCATTGTGGGACTAATAAAGGCTTATCTTATCTTATCTTAAATGTGTGTGGGGTTTTTAACACAAGTTTAAGGGAGCTTTCACACCTAAATTTGTTTAATTTGGTCCAAATCAGTTGACAAGTTTGTTACTTTGTATCATTTTCACCTTGGTTCAGTTCCCTTTCACACAAGCAAAAATTCAAGTGGACCAAATTCCCTCATGTTAAATCCCGTGAGATTTACGTCAGAACGTTCTCTGTTCTTATTGGTCATATTTGTTTGCCGCGAGAACAGGAAAGGTAAATACAGGAAGTAGGATGACTACTGTGCATTTATGTATTTCTGGGGAGAAAATAATACAAATCGTAGCGTAATCTGTGGGGGTTTTCATCACCCTGGTTATAGTTTATTACATACAGTACGTGCATGTACCACTTTCGGCAAATCATACAGTTTGAAAATGAAGTGCAGCTACAGATGTAAAATACTGTAACATGTTAATGTTCATGTTGACGTCCCACTTGATGAAGACCCTGGAGAGACTGCTCCTTGCTCATCTCCGCCCCCTGGTGGAACCAGCGATGGATCCACTCCAGTTCGCCTACCAGCATGGCATTGGGGTGGAGGATGCGGTGATCTTCCTCCTTCACCGTTCTCTGTCCCACCTGGAGAAGCCCGGGAATATGGTGAGGATCATGTTCTTTGACTTCTCCAGTGCTTTCAACACCATCCAACCGATGATCCTGAAGGACAAGCTGCTGCGCGCAGGGGTGGACCAGCACCTGTCATCATGGATCCTGGACTACCTCACGAACCGGCCTCAGTTTGTGAGAACCCGGGACTGTGTTTCCGACACGATCATCAGTAGCACGGGGGCCCCCCAGGGAACGGTGCTGGCTCCCTTCCTGTTCACTCTTTATACTGCGGACTTCTCACACAACACAACACATTGCCATCTACAGAAGTTCTCTGATGACTCTGTGATCGTTGGTCTCATCTCCAACGGAGATGAAGCTGAGTACAGAGGGCTTATCCAGGACTTTGTGGACTGGTGCCATCGGAACTGCCTCCAGATCAACGCGAGGAAAACTAAGGAGCTGGTGGTGGACTGCCGCAGGCATGGGCAGCCCCTCACAGCACCAGTAAATATACAGGGAACAGACATCGAGATGGTGACATCCTATAAGTACCTGGGTATTCATCTGAACAATAAACTAGACTGGTCACACAATACTGACGCACTCTACAAGAAGGGACAGCGCAGGCTGTTCCTGCTGAGGAGACTCAGGTCTTTTGGTGTACAAGGGGCGCTGCTGAAGTCATTCTATGACACGGTGGTGGCATCAGCCATCACTTTTGGAGTGGTCTGCTGGGGCAGTGGCATTACTGCAGCCGATAGGAAGAGACTGAACAAACTGATTAAGAAAGCTAGCTCTGTCCTGGGGCAGCGCCTTGATCCGATGGAGGAGATAGGAGAGAGAAGGACGGTGGCTAAACTGTCATCTCTGCTGGAGTCCGAGTTCCACCCTATGCAGGACATACTGGATGCACTGAGGAGCTCATTTAGCAGCAGACTACATCATCCCAGGTGCACAACCGAGAGGTTTCGTAGGTCCTTCCTACCAACGGCTGTCAGACTGTACAACCTAAGCAGGGCTGCTCGCAGAGATAGCAAAAAGACGTAACAAACTAATAGTTTTTTTGAATGCAAAAGATGCAATAGACTTACACAATGGTCCTCTCCGGCATACAACTAGGAACATACCGGTCGCTATGGAGGGTGAGAATAATGTATGGGCACATAATCATACCATGTAGGATAACTAAATAGACGGTTATGCTGTTTCATCCCACCTAGCAACAATGCTCTGCACTGTGTGTGTTTATATATTTACATATTTATTCCATCTAGCTACAATGCTCAGCACTGGGTGTGTTTATATTTATATATCTATATATTTATTCCATCTAGCTACAATGCTCTGCACTGTGTTTTTATATATCTACATATTATTCCATCTAGCTACATTGCTCCGCACTGTGTGTGTTTATATACTTGCATATTTATTCCACCTAGCTGCAATGCTCCGTACTGTGGGTGTTTATATATTTACATATTTATTCCATCTAGCTACAATGCTCTGCACTGTGTGTTCATATATTCATATATTTATTCCATCCAGCTACAATGCTCTGCACTGTGTGTGTGTGTGTGTGTGTGTGTGTGTGTATATACAGTATATATTTTATAGTAATATGTACATATGTATATTAGCTGCTCTTGCTTGCTTGTTTTTTTTCTTGCCTTCTGATTGTTGCTCTGAGTGTTGCTATCCCTGTGCTGTTGCAATCCTGGAATTTCCCCGTTGTGGGACTAATAAAGGCTTATCTTATCTTATCTTATCTTATTAATCCTCCAGAACTGTGATATGCTCAGCCACAGATACTTTTGAAGCTCTATCAGGAATGTACAGTGGCATAAAATATTTTACAGTTTACCGCTGGTCCTGTTTTAGTGTGGTCCCTTTCTCACCTGCAGGACTGTACCAGAATTTGCCAATGATTCGAATTGAGACCGCCTCTTTTAGGAGGTCTTGATATGGTTGTTCAGGTGCGCACCTGAGTGCAATTACCGTGTTCTCACCAGACAAAATGGACTGCACTAACGGAGAAAACAAACTCGAGTTTGACTGAAACGAACTAAAGCCTGTAGGTATGAAAGCACCCTAAGACATCTCCTGTGTAAAGTTACTCCTTTTTTTTTATGAATATGCAATTTTTTTGGATCAATTAATAACATTTTATAACAAAATAACTTTTCTCCTGATTAATTTGATTTTTGTGATAAAACTGCAACTTTTTCAAGTAACTGCAACATTTAATCACAACTTTGGTACATTTTTCCATAAACGTACAACTACTTTCCTTGCACCTTTGCAATAAGCCATAATTGAAGAACAATTTCATTAAAAACAACAAACTAGAATGCATTCAACTGATGTGCAGACCCATGCCTTCTGCAGTCCTATAGATTTAAAACCTTGACCTTCTGACCCCAAACCCATCGTCAGATGTCAGGGTGTCAGAGCGAACCTGTGTACCAAGACTGGTGGAGGACAAGGACAAGGGTCTGCTTGAAATAATTCATATTGCACCAAACGACAACACTTATGGATTGCCGTTGAAAAACACCATGGTAAAGCTACAATCACAAATACCCTTACAAATAGCTGCGAACACTGTACAAACAATTTTTGGACCATTTCATACAGCCTTCTTAAGGCAGCCATAGGAGAATCCAGTGTTTGTAGACTGTTCATAAGTTTGTGGCCAGTTCAGTGGTCTTGTCCAAGATTTCTATGAACGCCCCATGAAAATCCTTCATCGTAGGGTGGCCATACAAATGCCATAGAAACAACACAAGAAGTTGGCCATAAGTATGCTTCAAGAACACCTTACGTTGTTCTTGAGGGCCCCTTACAGCGGTTGTACGAAACACCGTATGAAACCCCGTTCGTACAGAGATTCATACAGCAGGTAGGGAGGTCCTCATAAAATAATAATAATGCATCAGATTTATACAGCGCTTTTCATAGACACTCAAATACGCTTTACAATGGATACATTATTCATTCACTCCACAGACAATGGTAGTGATAAGCTACCTCTGTAGCCACAGCTGCCCTGGGCAGACTGAGGGAAACGTGGCTATCAATCCACGCCAACGGTCTCAACGACCACTACCAAACATTTATACACATTCATGCTCAGTGTCATGGACACTGGAGGCAAGGTAGGTAAAGTGTCTTGCCCAGGGATACAACGGCAAGATGTCTGGGGAGAGTGGGATTTGAACCGCCAACCCTCCAGTTATTAGATGACCTGCTCTACCTCCTGAGCCACTGCCGCCCACATTTCCCTCCTCCATTCCATTTTTGCTGAGCGCCAAGCTGGACGGCAGGAAGTTCCATTTTTATATGGTCTTTGGCATGACCTGGCCGGGACTTGAACCCCAACCTCCCAGTTGTGGGAGTGGATACTCTACCTCTAAGCCACCACTCCGGCAGTGGTGGCCTAGAACTAGGAGGAACTAGGGACTAGGAGATTCTTATAAACCCATCGTTCGTAAGAATCTTTTGTGACCGTAGCTTAACCAAGATACTGTTATGAATCCTTCCATAAGAATTTAATCAGTGGTGCAGTTTCCTGACACACTATGATTCACCTCCACTACTAGCTCACAGCTAGAAGAATAATTTCTCTTAGGCTCAGTGGTTGGAGTGTGAGGATTTGGATCACAGTGTCATGGGATCAAATCCTGGCATGGGTATATAGGTGTGAGTCTATCTTACCTATGGGTGAAAAAGACTATATTGGTGGAAGTCTACCTAACAGTGAAAAAGACTGTTAAGGGTTGAAACAGACACAAAGAGTTTCTGGGTAAATAGGCAATTCTGGCCTTCTCCTAGTATGGCCGTAACAATACACAACTTGCATAAAGAAGGGAAAGCTGAAGTGGAAGAGGTGCTGAGAAATACAATCCCGGTTGCACTGACTGGAGACTGCTGGACTTCTTCCAGTAATCACAGCTACCTCTGGGTCATGGCACATTATTTTGACCCACAGTTGCATGCTTCGATTCTCATGAAGATCAAGGAGAAACACTTTGCTGACATGTGTGCTGAGCAATTTACTGAATTCAATTGAAAAGCTTAAAGCTAACTCTGGTACAATGCATCAAATGGCAACATTTATGTTTATTATTCTACATGGTTCCTTTTCAAATAAAATAGGAAATGATTACGGTCATTGGCTTGCGTTCAGCTGCTTAAAAACATCATGTTTACACTACAAGAGTAAGGTTGGACAGTGAATTGTGTTAGTATTGTAATGCTGCAATGAGGTCAGTATATCTGCCAATCTGTGTTTTGCACATGCAGTACTTCTGCAGTACTTCTGAGGTTTTTCTGGAGAATATTCTGGGTAGTTTTTGTCATCACTATCGCGTCATGTTGAAAAAATAATAAACCTGCAGCTGCTGAAAGCAAGCATATTTGTCCATTCCCCTGGTAACAAGAGCATGAAAAACTTGAAAAATGACAAATATAAGGTACATTATTCATAACATAAACTATGCAATTAAATGTAATTAATGGTGGCTTAACTGTGAATTTCAAAAGACCAATCATGTTTAAAAATTTTCATCATCTGTAAACAGTAATGGATAAAGGGGCAATTTTTTTTTCCAAGTGAGCTGACAAAACTTAAAGATGAATGTAAAATCCTGAATCCACTGGGAGCTATAATCAAAAGCATTTTTTTTCCATCCCTCAAAGTCCTAGATGGCTCTAAACCAAAGATTTTCCTTTCCCGTGGATCCGGTTGATATCCCCTTATGTGGTTAAACTCAACTGGCATCTCAAATTAATGGCCACTTGCCGAACCATCAAAACAACACCAGGCCCTGATGCGGAAATACGCTCCAGCCAAGCAAACAAGTTTGTGTGGCGAACAGCCAGTGGGTTTAATCCTGCACAAGTCAGGATGAATAAAGAACACTTGAATCTGCAAACGACTGACACCCTAATGTCCCAGTCCTCTGTGTGTGTGTGTGTGTGTGTGTGTGTGTGTGTGTGTCCCCCAGATGAAACATGTCTCAGAGTCCTTCAATGTATCAGTCTTCTACATGACTCCATTCTACAAATAGACACCCACTGGAGCCTCATCTCCAAACTAGGTGTTGGCAGCTGCTGTTTTGTGTCTGTGTGTGAATTTGTGTGCATAGTATCAACTCCACATCATCTGAAAGGGTAAAGCACAGTAAAGCATAAAATATTCACATATTTTTAAAAGCATTACATTTTGAAAAAAAAAAAACATTCTTAGAAAAACAATAGGGAAACTGATAAACACATTGCTTAAAGGGCTGATGACACAATTTTGACATTTTTTAGGATATTGTGTAAACCCAAAAGTCATTGTCGATGATCAATATAACATTTACAACAGCGCCTGCATAAACTAGTTATCATTAAAAAACAGCAACCACTGACTGGACTGTTGTGCCGCCCACCGAATTAAGGGCGGCACCACCATGATGTAAGTGGGAGAACGGACTCCGGTGTCGTTGACTGGAATGACAGCAGCTTTGTAGCTCACAGTTTCTCTGGTTTCTTGTTTTAATTTTATGGCTGTGCCTTCATGTTTGGTCGCAGGCTTAGATAAACATCAAACCGTGAAAGACCACATCACACGCTTCAGCTCCAATTGTTATTAAGTCTCCTCATGCGCTTTTATGCAGGAGGAGTGCAAGAGGAGGGGAAGGACTAATGGATTTATGCGCAGCTTTGACCTACTTTCTGTGATCCCATGCTGACATCTCGCTGGTCCGGCCATGTCCCCTCTATCATTATCACCAGCTGATTCAAATTCCCGCTGATCATGTTTCCCGGTCCTCGCCCAGGCGCTTCTCATCACACCATCACCAGCAGTGCATGTACTTCGCGGCCGTTTGCCAGTCATGCACTAATGGTCCATAGTATTGTCATCTGTGCTGTTTGTCTGCCAGTATTTTCAGCACTCTCACGACGCACTATTCACTCCCTGTTCGCCGTGGCTCTCGTGCGTCCTTGAAGTGATGTCCTCTGGGGCGCACCTGTGGCAAACACATCTCCTCTCATTCGTTCGCTGGGCGATGTTTGCCCCCGAACGCCATCAGTAAGTGTGTCTGTTTCTTGTACATCTTCACCTTTCAGGGAACTGTCTGTCTTTCTGTATAAATGTGCTGTGGTGAACCCTACCCGCAAATCCTCATTATTTCATCCTCCCTCTCCCTGCCCTGCGTAAGAGTGCATGGAGGGTCATGATGAATGGATTTAGGCGCAGAATTCAACACAGCACATGTATTGAACGTAAGAATGATGACGACAGTTCCCAAAAAGGTGAAGACCCACAAAAATAAACACAAACACCCACAGTTGGCGTTCAGGGCCGACATCGCCCAGCAAACACGGAGAGGAGACATGTTAATCACGGTTGCGCCCCAGGGCCGACATCGCTTCAAGGGGCGCAACAGAACCACAGCTGTGTGGAGCGGCCAACACGTCGGGACAGCGCTGGCAACACTGACTGGCTGACAACATGGCAGATGATGCACACAAACCATGAACAGCTGACTGTCAAAGAGAGAGGGCACGTGTGTTCGGACTGGTGAATCTTGGACAGTGCCCACCTGAAAGTGGCTCAAAAAGCACATAAAACACATGTACAAAACAAAAACAACAAGAACTCAAAATATAATCCATAATAAACCTGATGCCTGAGCCACAGAGAATACACTGCTATGATTTTATTGAAAAATCGGGTTTAAATAAATTATATTTATGAACAAATAATTTGTTGCAATATCTGTAACAAAAGAATAACACTGGTGTTCCCCTGCCGTATGTTTGTCGCTGCTGCTGTGGCGGGCATGTGTGCCTCTCCACCGTCACTTTCTGAGTGTGATTGGCTTGGCATGGCTCAAACCTATACGGTCTGATGCCCCCAGATTCTTCATTATCATCCCATTCTTCGGAACTATAATCGTCTGAAGATTGGACAACACAAACCAATTCCAGACTACATGTGCTGGAACCATCGTGGATGTTTTCAACCGCTTCCATCCTGTGTGTACAATGAGCAGCCAAGTGCTGTGTTCTCCCGATGACGTGACTTCATGGCAGCGGGGTTTTCCAGCCACTGACGTAATTAGTGACGTGGCGCTCATGAAAACGTCTGATATTCGCATGAAAAAAAGCCTGTTTGACTTAGAACTGCACAGACCAACCTATTTTGTCATATTGTATTATGTGTTGAAAAATTTGAGGAAGTCAAGAACGTGTCATCAGTACTTTAAGGGAACTCATACTAACTGTTAGGTACTGTTAGGTATAGGTACTTATTAGCATGTCCTATAAGCTCTTAATTAGTCATAAAGCACTGTTAATGAGAGCTTTACATGACTAATAAACATCTAAAGCTATGGTTGCAAAGATTCTTAGGAACGATAGGTTTGTAAGAGTCTCCCAGTTCCTATGAATTCTGGAATTTGCAGGCATTCATGGAGGGGGGCATAGTTTCTTATGGCTGCTGTACAATTCGCAAGAGCAACTTGAGGCATTCTTGCGAAATAAGGTGCTTTTCTGTCATACGATGGCCCTAGAGTTCTTATGTTCTTCGTATGGGTGCTTTGGGATCTTCCATACTACCATCTTACGAAAACTTTTGTGCAAATCATGGCACTCTCAAGTCGTTGATAGGAAGATCTTAAAGCTTTTGGCCCATTTTGTCAGCACAAATGTTGCACGAATGACATACTTCTGGATTATGAGCGCCTCATTACCGCCTTATGCACGCTGTACGAATCTCCGTATGAACAGGGATTTGTACCGTGTTTTCTACAACTGCTATAGAAACTTAGGGCCAACATCTTGCGTAGTTCTTGCGTTGTTTCTATGGCATTTGTGTGACCGCCCTATAATGAGGGTTTTTTGCGGGGTGTTCGTAGAAATCTTGGACAAGACCATCGACCTGGCCACGAACTTACAAACGGTCTATGAATGCTGGATCCTCCCATGACTGCCTTAAGAAGGGTGTATGATATGGTCCAAAAATCATTCGTATGATGTTCATAACCATCCGCAAGTGTATTTGTGACTGTAGATTAAGAAGCTATTAATAAACACTGATATTAACCATATAATAAACAGCTAACATGTGTTCAATACTGAAGATGAGAAACTAATTGTCATCAGGGTTTCTGTCACTCACAGTCACCATTTGAAGTTTCGTCTCCATAAATTGCCTGGATTCTAAAATGAGCAAAATAATAAGCCAAACACATCACTAGGTACCATTTAAAGCCTCCTGAGTCCTCTCAAAACAGATCATTGTCTAAGGAAAAGTCACATGCTCTGCAGGGAAGCTCTCAGGCAGTATGAACCAGCGCTGACTGACTGGTGGACAATGGACAGAGGGTGGGTGCCCAACAGGAAACTTTCCTCCTGATTACAGTCATCACAGACAGTTCCTCCCTAAAAAGAATTCTCTTATTCTGTTAAGACAATTATCATTGTTCATATGCAGCTTTAGGAGTTTTCTCTTGATGTGATTAACCTTGCTTAAGAAAGGGTGAAATATCACTTTGAACAAAGTCATATAAAAACAGCTGATTTACCTTTAAGATAAACAAGAGGCAGCAATTGCTATGATTGATCTTCACTTGATATTGTGAGACAAAACAAGTGACTTCACTCCAACAGAGACTGTGTTATTACTCAAAATGACTATGTTCAGTCAAACAAGTATGCTTTGGTCTATTGTGACAATGAAATGCTAAACTGGAAAATATAAAAACAACAATGCCTTCAGAAAGGCATTTGACACACTAAAAGAGAGACCAACTTGAGCCAGATGACTACTACTATTACCAGCGATCCTAGTAAAGAAACAGAGGTCTCTATAGTGACTGACAACAGTTGACCAATGTTTCTGGTGTGTCCCCTCAACACGACTTCCTTAACCACTCATTAAATGTGATGAAATAGAGAAGCAAACATTTTGTGACACTACTGAGGGTTAAAAACAGTCTAGCACCTTAATGTTTAGATAACATACATATGTCCAGCTGTCCTCATTGATATTTTAATCAGGTGTAATCCCTGGGCATAAAATGTTGAGGGGAATCAAATATAGCTAGGCACAGAAATGATCATGTGGTATTTACAAACCCCGATTCCAATGAAGTTGGGATGTTGTGTAAAATGTAAATAAAAACAGAATACAATGATTTGGAATTCCTTTGCAACCCATATTCAATTGAATACACCACAAAGATATGATATTTAATGATCAAACTGATAAAGTTTGTTTTGTTGCAAATAGTCACTCATTTTGAATGTGATATGTACAACACATTCCAAAAATGCTAGGACAGGTGTAAGAAAAGGCTTTGAAGGTTGAAGAATGCTCAAAAACACCTTTTTAGAACATTCCACAGGTGAACAGGTCAATTGGAAACAGGTGAGTGGCATGATTGGGTATAAAAGGAGCATCCCCAAAAGGCTCATTCACAAGCAAGGACGGAGTTGTTCACCACTTTGTGAACAACTGCATGAGCAATAGTCCAGCAGTACATGCACAATGTTTCTCAACATACAATTGCAAGGAATTTAGGGATTTCATCATCTACAGTCCAGAATATCATCAAAAGATTCAGAGAAACTGGAGACATTTCTGCACATAAGCAGCAAGGCTGAAAACCAGCACTGAATGCCCGTGACTTTCGATCGCTCAGGCAGCACTACATTAAAAGCCAACATCATTCTGTAAAGGCTATTACCACGTGTGCTCAAGAACACTTCAGAAAACCACTGTCAGTTAACACAGTTCGTCACTACATCTACAAGTGCAAGTTAAAACTCTACCATGCAAAGTGAAAGCCAAGAAACACCACCGGCTGCTCTGGGCCTGAGCTCGTCTGAAATGGACTGATGCAAAGTGGAACAGTGTGCTGTGGCCTGATGAGCTCACATTTCAAATCGTTTTTGGAAGTCATGGACACCATGTCCTCTGGGCTAAAGAGGAAAAAGACCATCCAGATTGTTATCAGCATTAAGTTCAAAGGCAAGCATCTGTGATTGTATGGGGGTGTGCTAGTGCCCATGGCATGGGTAACTTGCACATCTGTGAAGGCATCATTAATGCTGAACAGTACATACAGGTTTTGGAGCAACATATGCTGCCATCCAAGCAGTGTCTTTTTCAGGGACGTCCCTGCTTACGTCAGCAAGCCAATGCCAAACCACATTCTGCATGTGTTACACCAGCGTGGCTTGGTAGTGAGTGAGTGAGTGTTCTTGTTTAGTGCCGTGTCAGCATCTATGGCTATTTCATGGCAAAGAAAATTGAGTTAAAAATTACATAGAGATAGGATGATAAATGAAAGAATAAATAAGTAGATGGACAGATCGATAAATAGAGTGAGATAGATATGTAGATACAATAAAACAGAAAAATTAAATAAGATGCTTCAGATGCACATGTGCTTAAAACCCTAAGACTTTCTTTGGTGGTGCCTTATTAAAAATATCTTTCAGTGACTTTTGAGAATAAAAACGTTGTCTTGTTGTCATGAGAGCAGGACAGTCGAGTAAAATGTGCTTTATTGATAAAAAACCTCCGCAGAACCGACAAGATGGTGGGGCTTTACCTTTCAATAAAAAGCTGTGCGTGAGCCTCAAGTGGCCAATACGGCATCTAGTGCACACTACCTCATCATGTTGGTTTTGAAGGTGATACAAGTGTCTATGACTTATGGCCAGTTTAATATCATGCAGTTTATTTACAGTACATGTGTCCCATTCAGTCTGCCACTTCTTTAAAATATAGGAGGATATTAGAGGCCTGAGGTCTGAGGCTGGGATCTGGCATTGAGTGACTTCGTGGGTAAGGGCTCTCTTGGCAGCATTGTCTGGCTGCTCGTTACCTGACAGGCCAACATGGCTGGGGATCCAACAGAAGATGATATTAAAATTGTTGTTGTTGTTTCTGTAAAAAACCTAGTTTCTCTAAACTCTGAATAATAATGGGGTGATCAGTCTTTAAAAACCCTAGTGCCTGAAGACAGGATTTGGAGTCAGTAAAAATTAAGAAGCTCTATTTGGTTCTTTCAGTGTGTTCCAATGCTAGAAGCAAAGCATGAGCCTCTGCTGTAAAAACTGAACATTGTTTGGGAATCCGCAAACCATGCTGATTGTGCCCGATGACAATTGCAGCTGAGACTGAGCCATCTACTTTGGATCCATCTGAGTATATGGAAATATGGCGAGGAAAACGGCATTTTATGTCTAAGATCTGCTGCTGGTACACATTTGGTTGAGTGCCTTTCTTTTTGTTTTGGCTCTGATCCAGAATGATACTGGGTTTCCTCAAACTCCATGGAGGAGTCAATAAACCAGCTTTTGATACTTGATGCGCTATGTCTATATCGTGCTGTCTATGTGCCATCATATCGCATCGCGAATCATATAGACATCATATCTTTATGACGGCATTGCGAGTCCTATGATGCCTGAGATCATAGAATCATCATAGTGTTATGGATGGCCCTCACGAGCCATCAATGAGACGCTGCAGGCAGCCGTTGAGTTTGTACATTTATTCAGTAAGGACAGAATGACAAAATAATGAGCCTCGTGGGGCAAAACACAAATAAAAGCAAGGCACAACACTTACATATAATCAGCGGGGATGGAACCAAACACTGGGAAGAACTGGCTTCGGGGTTAGGGAAACCAGACTGGAAGGCAGACGAGGTCGCAGCCCCGAGCAAACAGAGCTGCTCCCTTAAAAAGGGCTTGACAGATTAATCCTTCATCAGCTGATTGGAATCCAGCTGTCCAGCAGAGCTCCGCTCTGACAGCCGGAAGCTCCGCCGAGACGCTGTCATAATAGAAGCCTAGAGGTGCGCTAGAGGAGAGAACGGAGAACTACCGCACAGCCCGAGTGCAGACAGAGTCAGCACACGGACCATGACAGCTGCCTCCGTTCATGAGGCGGACTCTAGACTCCGTGTAGCATCGAACCCCCCCACCTGAAAAGTCAACAGGACCACCCCAGGGAGGGAGGAGGGGGGAAAGGCTAAGGAGGGTCAGACCCAGGTGACAAGGGTGAATACAGAAAATATAACAAGGAGCAACGACAGAGCATGGGAAAAACACAAAAAATACTCCATAATGCACAGGTGGACAACAGACAGGACAATAAATGCAAATAAGGGAATACTAAGCCTACAGGCCACAAACAGAAATCCCAGGTCTATAGACCAAGATACACAGGCCCAGAAGAAACAAATGGCCACCACATATCATCCTTCAAACAGAGGAAGGGAGAGAAAAAAAAAAAAAAAACACGCTAAATAGCGGCGAATACCTACAATTTAAATCCACACAAATAAACTGTTACAGGCAACAAAAGGACATCTCCCAGACTACGGAGGGATCAATCACAAGAGAGGGAGAGGAAAAAAAAAAAAAACACACGCTAAGGAGTGGCGAAATACACTGTTCAATAACAAAAACACCAGCACATCCCAAAAAGTTACAGAAGAGCAGAAAAAAAAAAAAAAAACAGGGATGACAGCAGGCAGAGCACAACGGCATGAAAGCAAATAGTTCAGGGGGCCGCCCTGCGTCTAGCGTCCAAATCGCTGGCAGGGGGAAAAGGAACAGTTCGGGCGGTCTACCCCAGTCCCAGGCCAGGAAACACAGTACCTCAGACAGCCGGACCAGGTCACTGAACAGAAAGTTCAGTTTGTCGGGTGGCCGACCCAGAACGCCAAACCGGCGAAACAGTCTCCCAGGCGGCCGACCCGCATCATCAGGCCACCAGGACCACAGGGAAGAACTCGGAAACAGCCTCCTTATGGCGAGGAGCGGCGAGGGAGAGCCAAGCCGATTACGAGGAAACCCAGCGGCCCCAGGTGGAAGGAAAAAGGGGACGGGACCAGTCCAGCGCTGATCGGTGAAGAATCTGCAGCTCCTTCTCCGAACCACACATGGACTGGCGCTGTGCTCACGCTGGGTCCCAAGCGGGACCATGCTGCACCCACGACGGAACCTGACTGGGTCAGCGCAGCAACCATGATGGACCCTGACTGGGTCCGCATAGCACCCACGTCGGACCCCGATTGGGTTAATGCTGCACCCGCGATGGACCCCGATTGGGTCACGGCTGCACCCGCGATGGACCCCGATTGGGCCGGGACCACACCTATGACGGACCCCGACTGGGTTGGCGCAGCTCTAGGGACGGCTTCCAAACCCGAACCCGGAACCTCCAGCACAGCGACCGAGATTGACTCTGCACCGGTGACCCTGGGAGAAGGCTCAGGAGAAGAAAAAGAACCGGGATCAGGATCACCGGCAGCGACAGATCCCAGCGAGACAAGCTTGGATGCAGTGGACGGCCGCACCCGGCTCGTCTCCCCGTGAGACAGACAAAAATGCTCTAGAATTGAGAGGAGAAAGACAAAATAGAGCACTTGCCTGATCTCGGGTTCTGTCGCTGTCCAGGGCTTCGACAATCCGGGTTCAGATGGAAGAAGGTAGTCATCTGGTTCCCACTCGGCTACGGCGGGCTCCGCAGCCGGCATGATGGAGTCCATAGTCTGGAGACTCCCTGACGCAGATGTGCATGCCGAGGGCCCACACGGCGTGATGGCAGGGGTTCCGTGACCTGCCGGGTCGGACTGTCCCCCTGTGGAGACCCGGGGACGCTTGCTCATCGGCACAGGCTCCAATCTACAGTCCGCCCTCCTCCTCTGCCCGTGTCGTGGCTGCAGGGCTGGATCCAGGCTCTCCAAGCCCGCAGGCTCCCTCCTCGTCCACGGGTGTAGTCCTGGCACTGAGGAACGCTCAGGGGAAGGAGACACAAAGGTGGCAGTTTCATAATTAATTTCTGCAACAGGTGGAGGAAGCTCAGGGGGCGGTGAACCCCGAACTCCACCTCCAGGAATCAAACAAGGCAATTCACCCAACACAGGAAAAGAATGAATAGACACTTGCCTGATTCCCGGAGGGCTGATGGGACCCGCTGCAGTGAACTTGAATCTTCCCTTCCCCCGCTGGATGGAAATGGAGGACCCTCCGGGAAGACGAAGAGGAGCCTCTCGCACCGGATCAGGAACGGAAGCATCCGGAGACAGACTCGTGGAGCTCACAGCAGCTGAGGTGAACATTGAGGAGGAGGGAGAAACAGCCGAGGCGAACCAGGAACGAGGAGCTGACGGAACAGCGGGGAGAGATGACCCGGAGGCGGAGGCGGCTGTTTTACCTCTTCGGCGAGACACTGAGGCTGCAGCTGGCTGGGAGACAGAGTTCGTGTGGCTACCCGGAACTGGATCCGGACGGGGTTCTCGCTGAGGTGTGAGATCTGCATGGAGACGACGTTTACTGGCAGAGAGCGAGGCAAAGGTGAGGTTAGAAAAACGCCGCTCCTGCGCGGAAACAGAGGCGAGCAGGTCAGCGTATTCAGGATAATCACTCAGCTCAGGATTCCTCTCCACCAGCCTGACCGCCGCCATCACATGCTTCATGATCTGTGTGGGGTGGACGGCGGAGTGAGCTGCAGCCACTCGGTCCCGGATGGAAATAGCTGTCAGCTGTAACCTCTCCAGGGGAATCCTGACTGACGTCTCACTCCTTTGGGGATGACCCCTGGGTGGTGCGAACTCCTGGACTGGATCGGGGACAGGAACGGGATCCCGAAGCGAGGAGCGAGGGTGCCTTCTCTTCGGCTTCCTGCCAGAGTTTCCCTCCAGCCCACGGAGTCTCTCCCGGAGCGCAAAGATGTTCGCCTTCCTCGCCATGACTTCAGGGTGGTTGGAGTAGCGGGGATGGCGGTTAATGATTGCCTCAGCGAGGTCCAGGTGCCGGCGTACATCACTGGGAGTGTCGTAGAGGCGAGCGGTGAAAAGGGTTCCATCAATATAGTTGAGGGCCTCCACCAGCTCGTAGCCCAGGCTCCGAGCGTGGCCCCTGAGCAGCGACATAATCTCCCAGCACACAGGTACCCAGACAGGGAAAACAACAAGTCCAAATCTAGGCAAAACTCACGGTCACGGTGTCTCCTTGGGCTGCGACCTACTGTTATGGATGGCACTCACGAGCCATCAATGGAAACCACAGATTTTCCAGTGAGGTTGGAATCATTACAAAGCACTTCTTTTTGAAAAATAATTTTAAAGGAGTCACTGACTGCACTTTTTCCACCTTTTAACAGCTCACATGTCTTAATGAAGTGTTTGTGACATATTTTGTTCACATTTTCTTAGCTTTTATAATTACTGAAGCAAATTTGTATTTTTCCTGGCTTTCTTGAAACGCTCTGATTTAAAGCCTGTCACTTTAAGAAACATCCGTCACCTGTTCAACTCCGCCCTCCCTCTTACGTCAGTTAGCCATTAGCTGACTAGCTTCTAGCCTTTAGCTTTTAGCCTCCTTCTAGCTTGGATGAGCGGCACTGCTTTACTGATCCACATTCGATGGTGTATCTCGCGTTACACCACCCATCTCCAAATAATTTTGCCGTGATTCCACAACAAATCACGAGCAATGCACACTGGGCAGCCCCTTGATTGCCGCAACCGATGTGGCCAGGGACCAGAGGCTACAGGACAGGCTGAATCGAAGCGAAGCTTGCCGAGGCGAGCTCCCAAGCCACAGGATCTCAAAGGGCAGTGTCTTGCTCTGCGGGACACTGATTCGCTCCCACGGCCAGCGGCTCCCCTATGCTGCCTGTCAGAGTGGAGTTGCGCGGAGTGCTGGAGGACAGTGGGGGAGCTGGCCGTGAGAGCCAGCAGCCTTGAGTCATACAGCCAAGTCAGTAACGCGACCAGCGTGCCGGTGCTGGCGGTTTGCTGTGGAATCCCAGTGAAATTATTGAGAGACGGACCAGAGTGACACGAGGTATATTGTGGATCGTGGACTGGTGAACCAAGTGGTAACAGGGATGGCTATTAGGGTGACTAAGATCTGAGGAAAATAACTATAACCTGCGCTTGGTGTGAGCCTCCTGGTACCAGTGTTAGCTGGGGGGCTAATAGCTCAGGGGCTACCTTTAGCACCCCTTCCATCTACATGACAGACAGCTAGGCGGGCCAATTAATAGAGCAGTGGGTGGGTCTCCAGGACGGCAGTGAGTTGGTTTGTCAAATCTTGACCTATATGCAAGAGTCAAACACATTTCTGGTGTTTCTGGGCAAGAAAAACAAGATAAAGGCTGTGTGTTTAAGAGAATTGACTGCTTTGATTTTTTTTTTTTTTTGATAATTACATGACCAATAGACACATTTCAGACAGTTAAAACCTAAAAACACACCATTTTTCAGCCAATGAACCTTTAAAAACTGGAAATGCAAAAACAATCTTCTTTTTTGCTGCTGTAAGACAAGCGGACTCACCCTGGTCACACATTCACACTCGCAGTGTAAACAGCAACCATGGCAACACAGACGTAAGGGCTGCTTGGACAAAACATTTCCCCCTCTGGCAAAGTGTCAAGTGCACAGTAACAGAAACATGCACTCACACATAAAACCAAGAGACACAAACTGATTCAGTGAGTGTGCAAACGCACATCCTGACTAACAGTGTCTTTCTTTTGCACATTTTGTCTCCAGGGACACTTTGACCTGTACTAAAAGGGTCCAGTCCCACTTAGCGGCCGAGAACAGGAAAAACACACAAAAGAATAATAGTAACACATGACATACTGCCTCTGTTATCGGTCATATTGTTGGGAATTTGCAGCCTTTATGTTTAGGTGATTTCATATTCATCCATATGAATAATATACACAGTACAATGATGTTTTTTTTTTTTCCCCCCCTTTCTCACACTTTATTTTATTTTTTGTGCTTTTCTCCAACTCTTTTACCCTCACCTACAATTCCTCAAGGGGTTTTGCTTGTTGCCTGGCCATCATAGTGAGTAAGAATGTATTCCTAATCACACGCCTGATAAAATACTGGTAAAATGAAATAATTAAAAAAAATATACATTTGAAGGTGTGACTCTGAGTAAAAAAAACTAGGGAAAATGTATGTCCATAGAAAAGTGAGTCGTCAAAGGTTTACTGCTCTCTTTGATTCAGTTGAGACCATTAACTCCTCACAAAAGTAACTAGAGGGCACTCAGAGAGCGCATACCCCTGCCAAGGCCCTATCTCTCAGAATGCTGGTTTGTTTGTATGTAAGTGTGTCTGTTAGCAGGATCACGCAACAACTTTTTCATGGATTTTGTTGACATTTTAACCAGACGTGGCCCTTGGGCTGCAGATGAGCGCATTAGATTTTGGAGGTGATCCTGGTCAGGGTGCGGATCCTGGATCACTTTTTCACTTTCTTTAACATTATGAGATAGGGCCTTGATGGAGGAGAAAAAAAAATGATCCAGAATCCACATCCTGACCTGGATCACCTCCATAATCTAACAGGTTCATCGGTAGCCCAAGGGCCACCTCTGGGAAAAATTTCACCTAAATCGATCCAGTAGGTTTTGCGTAATTCTGCTAAGAGGCAGACAAACAGACAGACAAAGAGACAGACAAACCACCCCAGGGTTTCCTCTGGTAACATTTCTGGGTGGCGGCTCGCCTCGCCAGAAAAATTACCGCCACGCTAATGAGGAGATATGAATTTAAGAAAAATATATGAAGCAATGACTTTCCCCAAGCGCGCACACGAACAACGCACGTGGCCGTCATCCGCGCGGAGTTTAGAAGTGCCCGCCCACAAGAGCTTTCCAGTCAGAGTCTCTTGCTAGCATTACTGTCCGAGAGAAACATGAGTTTATTGTAATGTCTGAATAACGGAGAACGGAGAGCCTGTTCTGCTGTTCATAGAATATACTTTATTTAGCTCTACAGCTCAATATATACTCCTAGCCGTAGCCCGCCTGACGTCACTTACCCCCAACCCCGGCTGAGCTACAGCAAGCCCCAAAGTACAATTCTCATATGTAACATTTATTAAAGTACTTTAAACGCGGAAAAAAATCACAAGAGGTATGCAAGCACTGGAGGCATTTATCATGGTTTTAACCCGCTGGAAAAGGGAGCAATAATGGAAGAGTCACTTGGCTAAGAGATGTGGTTAGAATTCATATTGCAGCCTGCTTCATATAAAGGGAAAGGCAAGAGGAGGCTGATGATGCTGAGTATATATTTCACCAGCCACTACAGTATTAATTTATGTTCCCTATTATGTACCTGGCAGGTTAAGATGACCGAAATTCACCAAGTCAATGACTTTAATCCGTCAGCAGCCTCCAGACAAACTGAATGTGCCAGCATTTGAATTTCAAAATAAGGGAGGATTTTCCTGCTGTCTGGGTGGTGGTGAGATTTCTAAAAAAAACAAACAAACAAACGAGAAATACAGTGGGGCAAAAAAGTATTTAGTCAGCCACCAATTGTGCAAGTTCTCCCACTTAAAAGATGAGAGAGGTCTCCAATTTTCATCATAGGTATACCTCAACTATGAGAGACAAAATGAGAAAAAAAAAATCCAGAAAATCACATTGAAGGATTTTTGATGAATTAATTGGTAAATTCCTCGGTAAAATAAGTATTTGGTCACCTACAAACAAGCAAGATTTCTGGCTCTTACAGACCTGTAACTTCTTCTTTAAGAGGCTCCTCTGTCCTCCACTCATTACCTGTATTAATGGCGCCTGTTTGAACTCGTTATCAGTATAAAAGACACCTGTCCACAACCTCAGTCAGACTCCAAACTCCACTATGGCCAAGACTAAAGAGCTGTCAAAGGACACCAGAAACAAAATTGTAGACCTGCACCAGGCTGGGAAGACTGAATCTGCAATAGGTAAGCAGCTTGGTGTGAAGAAATCAACTGTGGGAGCAATTATTAGAAAATGGAAGACATACAAGACCACTGATAATCTCCCTCGATCTGGGGCTCCACGCAAGATCTCACCCCGTGGGGTCAAAATGATCACGAGAATGGTGAGCAAAAATCCCAGAACCACACGGGGGGACCTAGTGAATGACCTGCAGAGAGCTGGGACCAAAGTAACAAAGGCTACATCAGTAACACACTACGCCGCCAGGGACTCAAATCCTGCAGTGCCAGATGTGTCCCCCTGCTTAAGCCAGTACATGTCCAGGCCCGTCTGAAGTTTGCTAGAGAGCATTTGGATGATCCAGAAGAGAATTGGGAGAATGTCATATGGTCAGATGAAACCAAAATAGAACTTTTTGGTAAAAACTCAACTTGTCGTGTTTGGAGGAGAAAGAACACCATACCTACTGTGAAGCATGGGGGTGGAAACATCATGCTTTGGGGCTGCTTTTCTGCAAAGGGACCAGGACGACTGATCCGTGTAAAGGAAAGAATGAATGGGGCCATGTATCGTGAGATTTTGAGTGAAAACCTCCTTCCATCAGCAAGAGCATTGAAGATGAAACGTGGCTGGGTCTTTCAGCATTACAATGATCCCAAACACACCACCCGGGCAACGAAGGAGAGGCTTCGTAAGAAGCATTTCAAGGTCCTGGAGTGGCCTAGCCAGTCTCCAGATCTCAACCCCATAGAAAATCTTTGGAGGGAGTTGAAAGTCCATGTTGCCCAGCGACAGCCCCAAAACATCACTGCTCTAGAGGAGATCTGCATGAAGAAATGAGCCAAAATACCAGCAACAGTGTGTGAAAACCTTGTGAAGACTGACAGAAAACGTTTGACCTCTGTCATTGCCAGCGAAGAGTATACAACAAATTACTGAGATGAACTTTTGTTATTGACTTGTTATTGACGGTACTTATTTTACCGAGGAATTTACCAATTAATTCATTAAAAATCCTTCAAAGTGATTTTCTGGATTATTTTTTTCCTCATTTTGTCTCTCATAGTAGAGGTATACCTATGATGAAAATTGGAGACCTCTCTCATCTTTTAAGTGGGAGAACTTGCACAATTGGTGGCTGACTAAATACTTTTTTGCCCCACTGTATACAGAAATACTTTAACAGAAATAACGGCATCCTTGGTCATTTAAGTTAATTTATTTCTTTAAATATAATTTTATATAATTTTATTGATTAAATATAATTTTAATAACAATACTTCTTTGAATTCAGAGTCTGAATTCAGCTGTCTCCCAGCTGGTCTGGGAACGCCTTGGTATCCTCTGAAGAGCTGGAGCAGGTGGCTGGGGAGAGGGAAGTCTGGGCTTCTCTGCTTGAACTGCTGCCTCCGCGACCCGGACCTCCGGAAAAGCGGTAGAAGATGGATGGATGAATTCAGAGTTAAAGTTATTGTTCTGTTCTGGCTCTCCAAAACTATGGTCAAAAGTTTAAACTGTATGAGGAAAAAAGTAAAAAAAAAAATTGCCACATTCTGTTTCAAATTTTTTAGAAAAACTAATTTTTATAATAATCTGCCTTTGTCCATCAGACAGGCCTCTTCACTGTCCAGTTTTAAAACTCCTCTTAAAACCCATTTTTATTCTCTGGCTTTTGCCCCAGTTTGAGAAATTCCTTGATTTTATTTGTTCTTATTGTCTATTTTATGACGATTGTTTTGTTTGTGCTGTTTTGTACTTCAGCTGTATTTTATTGATTTTATATTTTATTTATTGTTGATGTACAGCACTTTGTGTCAACTGTTGTTTTTAAAAAGCTTTATAAATAAAGTTGGATTGGATTAAAAAAACATAAAAATTAGCCATAAAATAATCCACATTTATAATAGTCTCAAATGTACAAGAAAAGTCATAATTTTACAAGAGAAAATTACAAATTTGAGGAAAAGTATTGCAAATTTAGATAAATTTACAGAGAAAAGTAGAAAACTATAAGAAAATGGTTGTAAATTTTGGAAAAAAAACTCAGACCTTCAAGACTGAAGTCATTACTCAAGTTTTTAAGTGGCTGCTCTTTGTACCCTTAACTCAACTAGAAATTTTTGGTTGTCTACTTTTAATTATTAATTTCAATGCACTACTTTTACATGAGTAGAATTTCTGGCTACTATACCCACCTCTGATCATATAATTTAAGTATGCATGAGTACATTACTATTACGAATGTTTTTTCCCTTCCCTTTCCTACTCTTCACCAATGGGAAAAAAACCCCAAAACGCTAGAATAAAAATACAAAAAATACACATTTTGGTTATTTATGTAAACCATGAAAAAAAATCCTGCAGGACAAAACATGACACTTGGTATTTTCTAACCTGTTTGTAAACCACCATAGACAGAGAGAGAAGCTGAATTAGACGGAGCTGGAGTGGAGGTATGCGCTCTCTGAGTGCTTTTCTAGTTTGTTGATGTGTTGGTTTGTCTGTCTGTTAGTAATATTACTCCAAAAGTTATGAATGGATTTTGATGAAATTTTCAGGAAAGGTGTGTAATGGCACGGGGAACAGATGATTAGATTTTGGTGGTGATCTGGATCACGATCTGGATCCAGGAATCTTTTGAAAATTATTTTATATATTAATATTGAGCTTTTCATGTACTTCCCCTTTAAGATGTGTCCATGGAGTTACGTGCGTGGCCATGCACCTCCACACCCCGGAAGCAGTGTACTCTTACCACCAACCACTGCAGAAAAAGTAAAATGGCTTGGAACGAAAAGGAATGTGGTCTCCATCCACATAGTATGTGATGATTGACATTATATCATCTGAAGACACCAAGTAAACATATTGGAATATGTTAATTTTATACTATTTATTTCTTTTTAAAATTTTACACAGTAACGCTGCAAATGGAACTTACCATTTGAAGTATTGTACAACCGAGGCTTGAATATTGGGCCAGTTGGGGTCCCACCCAGACGTCCTGTGTTTAGACTTTTTAGTGGTGTTATCCTTCTCTCCTTGGCTCCTCTCTTCTGTCTCATCTTTCCCTCTCTGAGCTCTGTCTAATTCAGCTTCTCTCTCTGTCTATGGTGGTATACAAACAGGTTAGAAAATATCAAGTGTCATGTTTTGTCCTGCAGGATTTTTTTTGTCATGGTTTACATAAATGACCAAAATGTGTGTTTTTTTATTCGTGTTTTTTTTCCCCCCATTGACGAAGAGTAGAAAAGGGAAGGTAAAAAACATTCATAATCGTAATGTACCTCATGCATACTTAAATTATATGATCAGAGGTGGGTATAAGTAACCAGAAATTCTACTCATGTAAAAGCAGTGCGTTGAAATTAATAATTAAAAGTAGACAACCAAAAATTTCTAGTTGACTTAAGGGTACAGAGAGCAGCCACTTAAAAACTTGAGTAATGACTTCAGTCTTGAAGGTTTGAGGTTTTTCTCCAAAATTTATAACAATTTTCTTATAGTTTTCTACTTTTCTCTGTAAATCTAAAGTTGAAACCATGTTCCTCAAATTTGTAATTTCCTCTTGTAAAACTGACTTTTCTTGTACATTTGAAACTTTATTATAAATTTGTGGATTATTTTATGTCTAATTTTTGTCTGTTTTTTTTAATAAAATTACAGGTTTTTTTTTTTAGATAAATTTGAAACAGACTGGTAATTTTTTTTTTTAACTTTCTCCTTATAACAATTTACATTTTTGACCGTAATTTTGCAGTCAGAACAGAACAAGAATTTAACTCTGATTACAAAGAAAAATATTAAAATTGTATTTAATAAACTTAAATGACCAAGGATGCTGTTATTTCTGTTATAATGTTTCTATATATTTATAGCTGTTTTTTTGTTGTTTTTTTTTTTTTTTTCAGAAATCTCCTCACCACCCAGAAGGCAGGAAAATCCTCCCTTATTCTGAAATCAAATGTTGGCACGTTTAGTTTGTCTGAAGGCTGCTGATGGATTAAAGTCACTGACTTTGTGAATTTTGGTCATCTTAACCTGCCAGGTACATAACAGGAAACTGTAGTGACTCTAAAGACATAATTCACCACAATATGCGTTCATGTACAGAATGATCTGTTTAGGCAGTTATAGTTGCACGCTCAGGCTTTCTCATCAGGCACCTCTGTAGGCAGCCGCTGAAGGACCTCAGTTTAGAGGGAAACGAGAGCTAGCGTTTTTAGCTATTGCTTTTTGTCACTGCCGCTGAAGAATAAAAACGGCACACCTGCTCGTGCGAGAAAAGAGAAATTGCCAGTCTCTTCATTCCTGCAGTTCCTACAGAACATAACTTCATATTGTAGTGGCTGGTGAAATATATTCTCAGCAGTTCATCAGTCCCCCCGCCTTTCCCTTCATATAAAGCCGGCTGCATTTGAATTCTAACCACATCTCTTAGCTAAGCGACTCTTCCATTATTGCTCCCGTTTCCAGCGGGTTAAAACCATGGTAAACTCCGCCAGCGCTTACATACCTCTAATGATTTTTTCCACGTTTAAAGTACTTAAATAAACTCATGTTTCTGTCGAACAGTCATGCTTAGCGAGACGCTGTTTGCTGACTGACTGGAAAACTTGCATGGGCGGGGCGCTTTCAAACTCCGCACGGATGACGGCCACGCGCGTTGTTTGTGTGCACGCTTGCAGAAAGTCATTGCTTCATATAGTTTTTCTTAATAAATTCATATCTGGACATTATCGGTCGCTACGGAGGGTGACAATATGTATGGATACATATTCATACTATGTAGGATAACTAAGTAGACGGTTATGCTGTTTATTCCATCTTGCTACAATGCTCCGCACTTTGTATATATATTTATACATTTATGTGTATGTATGTATATCCACTGCTCTTATTTATATCTTCCGTATCTTCTTAATTATTGCTCCGAGTGTTGCTATCCCTGTGCTGTTGCAATCCTGGAATTTCCCCATTGTGGGACTAATAAAGGCTTATCTTATCTTATCTTATCTCCTTGACGCGGCGGTAAAATTTCTGGCGCGGCGGGCCGCCACCGAGAAATGTTACAAGAGGAAACCTTGAAGGTGGTTCTTGGCCCAACGATGAACTCATTAGATGCTGGAGGTGATCTATGAGTGCATACATAGAAATACATACATATATACATACAATATATATATATATTTATATTAATATGTACATATGTATACTAGCTGCTCTCGTTTTGTTTTTTTTTCTTGCCTTCTGATTGTTGCTCTGAGTGTTGCTATCCCTGTGCTGTTGCAATCCTGGAATTTCCCCATTGTGGGACTAATAAAGGCTTATCTTACACCTCTGCCAAGGCCCTTTCTCGCAACGTACACTGGATGGTGATATGGACGGACAAAGGGACAGAGGGGAGGATAAAGGAAGGGGGGGACGGAGCCTTGGCGGAGGTATGCACTTTCTGAGTGCCCTCTAGTATTTATCATATTTTTAATGGTAATATATTGTTCTTGTATTTGGCTACTTGTATTTAAAAAGTACTGTATATATGCTATGTACAGTACTATAAATATTTTTTCTTTATTAATTTAAAGATTTTTTTATCTACTGCTACTCAATACTGATTACGGGCCATTGTCAGACTGGTACTAAAACACTGAAAAATAAAAAATAAAAACTGTGAAAAGGACAAACTGTTTGGTTATTTAATAATAATAATAATGGATTAGATTTATATAGCGCTTTACATGTCAAGGGACATCTCAAAGAACTTACAATGAGCCCATTCACTCCAGACAGACATCAATAGTGGTAAGCTACCTCTGTAGCCACAGGTGCCTTGGGGCCGACTGATGGAAACGTGGCTGCCAATCCTCACCAACGGCCTCTCCGACCACTACCCAACATTTACACACATTCATGCCCTGTGCCATGGACACTGGAGGCGAGGTGGGTAAAGTGTCTTGCTCAGGAACACAGCGGCAGGATGTCTGGGGGAAGCGGGATTAGAACCGCTAACCCTCCAGTTACTGCATGACCTCCTGAGCTACTGCCACCCATTTGAGCTGGAAAACTTTCTATGAGTCAGATCCTTTCCAATGGTGAAGTACAAAAATCAAGAAAAAATGACAGCACATAAGAGTAATTTAGAAAAAAAAAATACATCAGAATTCAAACTGCAACCTGAGTCTCCCCCCACCCCCCCGAGATGGTCACTGGAAACACTGTAGTTTTAAAGCAAATCTGCTAAGAAATTTTAGACTCCAAAACTGTCTGTCTAAATATTACATGAATGCGAGCCAATCCTAGACTTGCAATACAAAGTTTTACTAGTCTAAAAATACAGCAAAAAGTTCAACAATTATTTTTACTCCATAATTTTCAAGAGTCTGAGACTCAGAGCCATCACAACGAGTCTTATGTTTAAACACTGTTTAAAGCCTAAGGCTAAAAGGTGGTGATTATGCATAACTGAGTTAAACTGCTTGGTATTCAAATGACTGCTGCATTGCCTTAAAGAGGAAGTCTGCAAAGCAAGACATGAAATGTTTGTAAGGACAACTCTGAGGAGAGAGAGAGAGAGCGCCTTCTTTCTGTCCTCACATTCCTGACATTGCAAAATTCCTCTAACCACTTAGTTTCTCTCTCTCTCTCTCTCTCTCTCTCTCTCTCTCTCTCTCTCTCTCTCTCTCTCTCTCTCTCTCTCTCTCTCTCTCTCTCTCTCTCTCTCTCTCTCTCTCTCTCTCTCTCTCTCTCTCTCTCTCACACACACACACACACACAGAAACTGAGCTGATTGAAATCATCATGTTGTGAAACCTATATTTCAAAAGTCTGCACTTGTATGTGTTGCTGCTCCCATCACACTTCAGGGGAATCCAACCATCACTTTCTGTGTTTACTGGCCAAATACTCCTTCACATCTAGGGATAAGGGATAAGGACCTGTACTAATCGCTTTTTCTAGTTTCAAAGACCACTCAAAGCGCTTCACTAGTACTAACCCTCTATTCTAAGGGCCTATAGGAGACATATCTAGGGACAATTTAGAACAACCAATTAACCTAACATGCATGTCTTCAGATTACCTTAGCCATCCTTATGTTGCACGTTTCAGTAAAAAATGCCAGCAAAGCTTAGCAAACTTGTTCCAGAAAGCAAGATTTTGCTCATTGACTCCATTCAGTGATAAGAAAGCTGATAACCAGCTAACAACAACAACAGTTCCCAAAGGGCAAAAGATACCACACTGAAAAGCAACTGGGCCAGCATTTAAAAAAGAACTCTGCTGATACTGGGCAGGGAACTTACAAAAGAGCAAACACTGGCATGTATCCACTGCTTCCACTGAACTCTGGCATCTGTATCTATCCTTCTCACCCCTCGTACCGCCACCATGAGGGTAAGACCCAGAGACATCTTTTGCGATGTAATCAGTTGACATTTTCGATGACAACACACACCAACACAGACAAGCTGCACTGTTTAAAATATCTTTAAATCGAATTATTCATTAGCTGACTGGAGCTCCACAGCTTAAAAAGCAGTTTCTTCAGCATCTTAAGACCCTGGATAATTATTCTTCAGCGTCATACAGCTTTTTTTACTTGCGCTGTGAGGATCAAAGGAGAGCTGCTCACATCACATCTGGTTGAAATCACCAGTTTCAAAATGTCACTATACATTCTAGCATACAATGGAAATTAAAAACTAGTACTGTCAAGCAGCCGAATCATCATTTCTCACATGTAGTCTCATCAAAATGTGAACATGCAGCAGAACATTGCAAAGGTAAGCTCACCTGAAGCCGTCCCATGCCCGACTTCCATAGCTGTCTGGTCTCTCCTGTCTTCGTCTGTACAAGTCAGAGTTTGACAACTCTTTCAGCCTCAAGGAGTTCATCTCCCTTTCGCTGCTCTTTCTCTCCCTCGCCCTCCCTCCCTTCCTTCCTTCCTACCTTTGGTCTGATGAAAACATTCAGTCCACAGTATTAAGAGAAGTCAGTGTGTGTAAGTGGAGGTTAATGCGTGATCTAAATGAAAGTCTTGCTGCCCTCTGCCAGACACACCTCCAGGGCTCGCACCCTGGAAGCAAAGTACATACAGAGGTGTGGTCTCACCGCCTGCACACCTATCAGCACACTAACCCTCCCCCTCCTGCAGCAGGTAGAGGCAATGCATCAGAGAACAGCACAGAGACAGAAGAAGAGAGAGCCCTTGTCCTCTGTGACCTCTGGCCCTCAGTCTCTATTGGTCTCCTATAGCGCTTCAACTTATGGTGCTCTTTAAACAAGCCAGACAAGAGAAGACAGAAACAACGGCAACTCAATTAACATAAATGTCAAGATGAGACTTTGACCTTTACTGCACATGTTTTGAAAGAATGTCACAACACCAGAGTTAAAAAAAAGTTACTGCATTTGACTTGAGAACTTCCATTGCCAACTGCAATTATTTCCCATCAGATAAACAACAAACTATTGAGAGAGGGAGAAATGTCAGCCTCTGAATAATACATGACACTGTGGGAGCAAGCAGTCCTCTCACAGACAAAAACAGAGGCATCGCTTAAACCTCTGGGGTGTTGTGGCCTATGGAGGTTGCCTCTCACGACACCAGATTGTGTCATCATCACAAAATCAACAGAACTGGTCATAGTGAAACTGAACAAGTCAACAAGCAGCTAAACTAAAAAGAACTAAAACCAAAAGAACTACAACTACCAGGCCTGAAAATATTGACATGCAAAAGGGTGAGAAATATCAGACTGCTCAGCTTCTAAAACTGAATCACTGACATGTTTAAGGGCTGGAAAAAAATATTGCTTTGACTTTACAGCTACTTTTTCCTGAGAAAAGAAAGGCGATTTTATTTTTCTAATAAATCACCTGTTTGTATTTTCTAAAGGCTCAAATTTTTGGATGTTTCGACCTTATTTGACAGGGGTATTAAAACAAGCAACTACAGTCAATCTCTCTCTGTTAGACTTCATTTTTGCTGGAACTGGAGCGGTTAAAGATGGATGGATGGATGGATGTTAAGCATCTAAGTAAATTCCAAAACAACTTGTCATCATTAGTCTAGAATTACAGTAACTGAGTTTTCAGAATTCAACAGACCAGTTGGTGGTCCGTATAAAGGACGTTTGTGACTTCTTTTTTTTTTTAGCTCGTATGCTAAAACAAAGCAGCAGGAGTCTTTTTTTCCTGAGTAAAAATTTTTACACCATAACGTGTCTTCAAAGGTTGGTCGTATGTTTTTGTTTGTTTTGTTTTTTTTAACCACAAAGTGTCCTTTTGGTCAATTTTTAGTTACCCCTGCTAGATATACAATTCTGACTTCAAAGTACAGAATTGAAGAAGAACAGAACTTACTGATGCCTGAACTGTGAATTTACCTACAACCCCAGTTCCGGTGACGTTGGGACATTGTGTAAAATGTAAATAAAAACCAAACCCAATGACTTAAAAATCCCTTTCAATCTATAGTCAATTGAATACACTACAAAGACAAGATATTTAATGTTCAAACTGAAACAGTTGTTCTGTTGTGAATATTCACTCATAGTGAATTTGATGTCTGTAACACGTTCCAGAAAAGCTGGGACAGAGGCAACAAAAGCCTGGGAATGTTGGGGAATGCTCAAAAACACCTTTTTGCAACATTCTGGCATAGTATACCTATGATGAAAATTGGAGACCTCTCACATCTTTTAAGTGGGAGAACTTGCACAATTGGTGGCTGACTAAATACTTTTTTGCCCCACTGTATATATATTTATGTTTATATGTACATATGTATACTTGCTGCTCTTGTTTCTTTTTTTTTCTCTTGCCTTCTGATTGTTGCTCTGAGTGTTGCTATCCCTGTGCTGTTGCAATCCTGGAATTTCCCCATTGTGGGACTAATAAAGGCTTATCTTATCTTATAACAAAGTATTGAGATGAACTTTTGTTTTTGACCAAATACTTATTTTACTGAGGAATTTACCAATTAATTCATTAAAAATCCTTCAATGTGATTTTCTGGATTTTTTTTCCCTCATTTTGTCCCTCATAGTTGAGGTGTACCTATGATGAAAATTGGAGACCTCTCTCATCTTTTAAGTGGGAGAATGTGCACAATTGGTGGCTGACTAAATACTTTTTTGCCCCACTGTACACTGACTAACCACTATTTGATAACGTTCAAATTTGTGCTATCCGATTTCACAGCATCAAGCAGAAATATAGAATACCAGATACTTACAGTATCTGATAGTGCCGTGGCTCACTTTAAAGAATTAATGCCTTCAGCACTTACTGTATTACCATGTCTCAATATAGCAGACAGCACTGACTACTTGAATCCATTAGAATTAGACCTTTTAGTTGGTAGTACTGCAGCCTCACTGCAGTCAACACTTGACCCCATAGCCCCTCTTAAAAAGAAAACTATTAAAAATAGGAGACTAGCTCCATGGTACAACTCCCACACTCATAAGTTAAAACAGAAAGTTAGATCCTGTGAAAGGTTTTGGTGTGCAAATAAGACAGAAGAATCTTGTTCAGCCTGGAATGCCGGCCTTACCACCTATAAGAAATCTCTCCGTAGTGCTAGGCCACAGTACTATTCATCCTTGATAGAAGAAAATAAAAACAACCACAGATTTCTCTTTAACCCTGTGGCTCAGCTAACCAAGAGCCAAAATGCCATAGATCCCTACATCCCTCCAACTCTTAGTGCTGACGACTTTTTGAATTTTTTAATGATAAAATTGTCAGTGTTAGGAATCATCATCATCATAGCAGTCGGTCACGGGTGGCAATGGCTGTTTCATTTAGGTCTGATCAGATTCCTCCAGGAATAATATTCCAAAAAATAGCCCCCCTAAAAATACCAAGCCTCTACCAAACACTGCTGTGCCCACAGGCTCAGAACTCCACTTTTCTAAATTTTCTTGTATCAATCATTCTGAGCTAGCCCTAATAGTGTCAGCCTCTAAACCAACTACCTGTCTTTTAGACCCAATCCTCGCTCAACTAATGAAGGAATCACTATCTCCTCCTCTGGTGTGCTCTCTCTGTCAGATGTTTAGCTACACCTCTGCCTCTTTTAGTGATAACGGTAAATGTAATAAATGTTGTCTTTTTGAGGCGCTCGAGGCGAGGTTGTCTGATTTGGAATCCCGGCTCCGCTGCATTGAAACACCGTCTGCGCCAGTTAATCTCGACGGACGCCCATTAGCTGCAGCGGAGCTAGCTAGCTTAGGCCCCCCTATCAGTGGTTCCCCGGCTCTCCTCAGCAGCGAGGAGACTGGGTGGGTGACGGTGAGAAGGAAGCCTAGTCGCAAAGTCCCGGTACACCACCAACCTGTTCACGTTTCTAATCGTTTTTCCCCGCTCAGCGACACACCCGCTGAGGAAAAAACTCTGATCATTGGTGACTCTGTAGTCAGAAACGTGAACCTAGAGACTCCAGCGGTCATAGTCCAATGTATTCCTGGGGCCAGAGCAGGCGACATCGAGTCAAATTTGAAAATGCTGGCTAAAAGTAACTGTAAATATTCCACAATTGTTATTCACGCCGGCATTAATGACATCCGTCTCCGGCAGTCGGAAGTCACGAAACTTAATATAGAATCGGTGTGTGAGTTTGCAAAAACGATGTCTGCCACTGTAGTGTTCTCTGGGCCCCTCCCCAATCTGACCAGTGATGACATGTTTAGCCGCTCGTCATCCTTGAACCGCTGGCTGTCTGTGTGGTGTCCTAAAAATGACGTGGGCTACATTGACAATTGGAGCTCTTTTTGGGGAAAACCTGGTCTTATGAGACGAGACAGCATTCATCCCACTTTGGATGGTGCTTCTCATTTATCTAACAATCTGGCATCTTTTTTATCCAAATTTCCAAAACCCTGACTACTCAGAGTTGGGACCAGGAAGCAGAGTCACAGTCTTACACGCCTCTCTGCAGCTCCTCTTCATCCGCCACCCCTCAACTTAGCCCCTGTCTTCCCCATCAGAGAATCGTTGTCTGCTCCCTCCAAAGTGAATAAAAATATAATGTATAAGCATCCCAAAGTGATAAAGCAAAATATTGGTAAAACTCAAATTAAACATAAAGCCTCTAAATTGAATGATTTGGCCTCTGTTCCTCCTCATAATTTAAAAATTAAATGTGGTTTGTTAAATATTAGGTCTCTAACTCCCAAGTCTCTGTTAGTCCATGATCTGTTAATTGATCATCAGATTGATTTAATTTCCCTTACAGAGACTTGGTTAGGACAAGAGGATTATGTTGGTTTAAATGAATCAACCCCCTCTGGTTATTTAAACTGTCAAAATCCCAGAAGTTCTGGTCGTGGAGGAGGAGTAGCAACAATTTACCATTCCAAATTACTAGTTAATGTAAAGCAAAAAACATGTTATAATTCCTTTGAGGGCCTGGTCCTCAGTATTGGGCACTTTAGCAATTTCAGGTTAAACCCAATTTTATTTGCCATTGTTTATCGTCCCCCATCAACCTATTCAGAATTTTTATCCGAATTTGCTGATTTCTTAGCTGATTTAGTGTTGAAATCTGATAGAATAATTATAGTAGGGGACTTTAATATACATGTGGATGTAGATAGTGACTGCCTTAATGTGGCTTTTAATTCAATATTAGACTCGATTGGGTTTTCTCAGAAAGTAGGAAATTCTACTCATTACCTCCACCATACATTGGACCTTGTTCTGACATATGGCATAGAAATAGAAAATCTGGTAGTGTCTCCTCATAACCCTGTACTGTCAGACCATTGTCTGTTAACCTTTGATTTTACTATTTCTGACTATTTGGCTCCTAAAGAAAAATATTATCACAGTAGATGCCTCTCAGATGATGCTGTTTCCAAATTTATGCAGATTGTTTCCTCTATGCCATGTGTCAACACAACGGAAATAAGCTATAGACAGCTTGCTCCTTCTGTAATTGATAACATGGTGGATAGTGTTTCAGCTTCTCTGCATCAGGCTCTAGACTTGGTGGCCCCCTTAAAAAAGAAAAAGTCTAATCAGAGATTTTTAACTCCTTGGTTCAACACAGAAACTCGTAGCTTAAAACAGAAGACTCGTCAATTAGAAAGAAAATGGCGCTCTACTAATTTAGATGAAATCTATTTAGCTTGGAGAAATCATCTTTTAATTTATAAAAAATCTCTTAGAAAAGCTAGAACGAGTTATTACTCTGCATTAATAGAAGAGAACAAGAATAATCCCAGGTTTCTTTTCAGTACTGTAGCCAGGTTGACAAAGAGTCAGGACTCTGTCAATCCTAGCATTCCCTTAGAGCTTACTAGTCAGGACTTTATGAACTTTTTCAATAATAAAATTTCATCCATCAGAGATAAAATCAATCAGATTCTTCCCACAGTTAACTTAAATACTGTAACTACTACAACTCCTTCTATTGATGTCTGTCTTGATGAGTTTACTCCAATCGACCTTTGTGAGTTAGACAAAGTAGTTTCCTCATCCAAACCTTCAACTTGTCTTTTAGATCCTATTCCTACCAGGTTATTTAAAGAAGTCTTCCCACTTATTGGTAGTTTTATTCTTCATATAATCAATTCTTCATTAACTTTAGGCCATGTACCGCAGGCTTTTAAAACGGCTGTAATTAAACCCTTACTCAAAAAGCCAACGCTAGATCCAGGAGCTTTAGCTAACTATAGACCAATCTCTAATCTCCCTTTCATTTCAAAAATCTTAGAAAGAGTTGTTGCTACGCAATTATTTGACCACCTGCAGGGAAATGGTTTACTTGAAGAGTTTCAATCTGGGTTTAGAATCCATCATAGTACTGAAACAGCCTTAGCGAAGGTCACTAATGACCTCCTCATTGCATCTGATAATGGACTAGTTTCTGTACTTGTCCTTTTAGATCTTAGTGCAGCTTTTGATACTATTGATCATAATATTCTACTTGATAGATTAGAACACTATGTTGGACTTAATGGAACTTCGTTGCAGTGGTTTAGATCTTATTTATCTGATAGGTTCCAGTTTGTTCATGTAAATGATGAGTTTTCTTTCAGCTCAAAGCTTAGTCATGGAGTTCCACAGGGATCTGTGCTAGGCCCTACTCTTTTTAGTTTATATATGCTTCCGTTAGGCAACATTATTAGAAAGCACTGTATACATTTTCATTGTTATGCAGATGACACACAATTATACCTGTCAATGAAGCCAGGTGATACTAATCAATTAGCCAAGTTAGAAGCCTGTCTTAAGGAAATCAAAGCTTGGATGACTTGTAATTTCCTGCTATTAAATTCAGATAAGACTGAAGTCATTCTTGTTGGTCCAAAAAACCTTAGAAATTCCTTTCCAAATCAAACTTTCAGTTTGGACGCAGTTACTCTTTCTCTTAATAGCTCTGTGAGGAACCTTGGAGTTATTTTTGATCAGGATTTGTCCTTCAATTCACATATTAAATTTGTTTCTAAGACTGCCTTCTATCATTTGCGTAATATTGCCAAGATTAGGAGCATCTTGTCTCAGAGTGATGCTGAGAAGCTGATCCACGCTTTTGTTAGCTCGAGATTAGATTATTGTAATTCTTTATTATCAGGCTGTCCTAAAACATCTTTAAAAAGTCTTCAGCTGATCCAAAATGCTGCAGCAAGAGTTTTAACAGGTACTAGAAAGAGAGATCATATCTCTCCGGTTCTGGCCTCCCTTCATTGGCTTCCCATAGAGTTTAGAATTAAGTTTAAAATCCTTCTTCTCACTTACAAAGCTCTAAACAATCAGGCTCCTTTTTATTTAAAAGATCTGATACTACCGTATTATCCTAACAGAGCACTACGCTCTCAAAATGCAGGATTACTTGTAATACCTAGAATCTCCAAAAGTACAATGGGAGGCAGAGCCTTCAGTTATCAAGCTCCTCTCCTGTGGAATCAGCTGCCAATCTGGATTCGGGAGTCAGACTCGATCTCTGTTTTTAAGAATAGGGTTAAAACCTACCTTTTTGATATAGCCTACAATTAGGGAGGGATCATGTGTTTCTGAACCCTCCCTTAGTTATGCTGCTAATAGGTTTAGTCAGCCGGGGGACCTCCAGTAATGCACTGGGCCTCACTCCTTTCCTCACTCTCTATGAAATATTTTTTTTTTTGCTGGTCATTAACATTTGTTTGTTCTCTCCCATAGATTGAGTCCCCATCATGCTGTTTGCTCTCTACATGTCTGTTCTTTTCTTCTTCTCTATCCCCTCACCCCCCAGCCAGTCGCAGCAGATGACTGCCCCTCCCTGAGCCTGGTTCTGCTGGAGGTTTCTTCCTGTTAAAAGGGAGTTTTTCCTCTCCACCGTCGCCAAGTGCTTGCTCACAGGGGATCGCCTGATTGCTGGGGTCTTTCTGCAACTGTGGGGGTCCCCCCTACAGTTGATAGTGCTATGAGATGACTGTTGTTGTGAAATGGCGCTATATAAATAAAGTTGAATTGAATTATCTCTGATTAGTCCATCTCTTTTGAACATAATTAATATGTCCCTATTGACAGGCCATGCACTGCAGTCATTTAAAGAGGCAGTAATTAAACCTCTACTTAAAAAACCTTCGCTTGATTCTGGGATTTTGGCCAATTATAGACCAATATCTAACCTCCCCTACTTTTCCAAGATCCTCGAAAAAGTAGTCGCCAATCAACTATGCACCTTTTTAGAAAAAAATTCTGTATTTGAGAAATTTCAGTCAGGTTTTAGGAAACATCACAGCACAGAGACAGCCTTGGTGAAAGTTACTGATGACATCCTTATGGCATTTGACAAAGGACTTGTCTCTGTCCTTGTTTTATTGAACCTCAGCGCTGCCTTTGATACCACTGACCACCATATTCTGCTAGAGAGACTTGAACAGCAAATTGGCTTGAATGGAACAACGCTAAGATGGTTCCAGTCTTATCTATCAGATCATTCCCAGTTTGTTCATGTCCATAACAAGTCCTCTATTCAGACCACGGTTAGCTATGGAGTTCCGCAGGGATCAGTACTTGAACCAGTATTGTTTACATTATACATGCTGCCTTTGGGAGACATTATGATGAAGCATTCATTTCATTTTCATTGTTACGCTGACAGCACTCAGTTGTATTTATCCATCAATCCAGATGGTCCCAGCCAGTTGGGTTTACTCCAGGAGTGTCTTAAGGATATCAAAACCTGGATGAACTACAACTTTCTATTACTGAATACTGATAAAACTGAAGTCATCGTTCTTTGTCCCAAACATGCTAGAAGTACTCTTTTTAGCAAGATAACAACACTAGGTGGCATTGCACTGGCTTCTACGTCTTCTGTTAGGAATCCTGGAGTTGTCTTTGACCAAGAGCGGTCTTTCAACTCTCATATACAGCAAACCATTAAGACTGCTTTTTTCCATCTGTGTAATATTTCTAAAATTAGGTCCATCCTGTCTCATAAAGATGTAGAGAAACTTGTCCATGCCTTTATCACCTCTAGACTTGACTACTGTAACTCACTTTTATCAGGTTGCCTAAATAAATCCATAAAGTTTCTCCAACTCATTCAGAATGTAGCTGCACATATCCTTATGAGAACAGGGAGAAAAGATCACATTACTCCAGTTTTAGCTTCTTTACATTGGCTCCCAATAAAATATAGAATTGAATTCAAGATATTGCTCTTAACCTATAAAGCTTTTAATGGTATGGCTCCTTCTTACCTGCAAGAACTCTTAGTTCCCTGTCATCCAATCAGAGCTCTGCCTTCCCAAAAATCCAAACTATTATTGGTCCCCAAGGTATCCAGAAGTAGATTGGGAGGTAGAGCTTTCAGCTATCAGGCTTCCTTCCTGTGGAACAGTCTTCCCAGTTCAGTTCGGGAAGCAGACACTCCCTCTTTATTCAAGAGCAAGTTGAAATCTTTTCTCTTTGATAAGGCCTTTAGTTAGAAATGCTGCCTCTGCCAGGCCTTTGCTTGCATGTGCAGCCTGGCCAGGCTTGGTACTGGACTGTTTGGTTTTGAATGTTGTATTTGTATGTTTGTTTTGAATGTAGCTACTCAACCCAGCCAGTCGAGGCGGATGGCCGTCCTCTATGAGCTATGGTTCCGCCGAGGTTTCTGCCCATTAAAGGGAAGTTTTTCCTCGCCTGTGTCGCCGCAGTGCTTGCTCTTAGGGGTCTCTGCTGGGTTTTATAAACTAAGAGTGTGCCCTGAACCCATTCTTTTCTGTAAAGTGCCTTGAAACGACCTGTGTTGTGATTTGGTGCTATATAAATAAAACTGAATTGACTTGAAAAGCTATATATCAATAACACCCGGAAACGCCACCAGTTGCTCTGTGTCCGAGATGTGATGGACTGATGAAAAGTGGAAAAGTGTGCTGTGGTCTCACAAGTCCACAATTCAAATTGTGTTTGGAAATCATGGACATTGTCATGGACTGTAATTTCCCAGTTTGGGATCAATAAAGTACATCTATCTATCTATCTACATTGTGTCCTCTGTGCTAAAGAAGAAAAGAACCATCCAGATTGTTATCAGTGTAAAGTTCAAAAGCCAGCATCAGTGATTGTATGGAGGTGTGTTAGTGCCCATGGCATGGGTAACTTCTGTGAAGGCACCATTCACGCTGAACGGTACATTCAGGTTTTGGAGCAACATCTGCTGCCATCCAAGCAATATATTTTTTTTCATGGACATCCCTGCTTATTTCAGCAAGACTGCTAAAATACTTCCTTGTGATAACGTATCGTCACTTCCTGTTTTGCTGTCTGCCTGTGTGGTTTGCTCTCCTCACTCTCCTGAGCTTTTGGGTTAGCCACTAGCGATGGCTACTAGCTCTCCTTCCTCTCCTCCTCTGGTGTGCTCTCTCTGTCAGATGTTTAGCTACACCTCTGCCTCTTTTAGTGATAATGGTAAATGTAATAAATGTTGTCTTTTTGAGGCGCTCGAGGCGAGGTTGTCTGATTTGGAATCCCGGCTCCGCTGCACTGAAACACCGTCTGCGCCAGTTACTCTTGACAGACGCCCCTTAGCTGCAGCGGAGCTAGCTAGCATAGCTAACCCCATTAGCGGTCCTCCAGCTCTCCTCAGCAGCAAGGAGACTGGGTGGGTGACGGTGAGAAGGAAGCCTAGTCGCAAAGCCCCAGTACACCTCCAACCTGTTCACGTTTCTAATCGTTTTTCCCCGCTCAGCGACAGACCCGCTGAGGAAAAAACTCTGATCATTGGCGACTCTGTAGTCAGAAACGTGAACCTAGAGACTCCAGCGGCCATAGTCAAATGCATTCCTGGGGCCAGAGCAGGCGACATCGAGTCAAATTTGAAAATGCTGGCTAAAAGTAATTGTAAATTGCTGTTTCATCCCATCTAGCAACAATGCTCTGCACTGTGTGTGTTTATATATTTACATATTTATTCCATCTAGCTACAATGCTCCGCACTGTGTTTTTATATATCTACATATTATTCCATCTAGCTACATTGCTCCGCACTGTGTGTGTTTATATACTTGCATATTTATTCCACCTAGCTGCAATGCTCCGTACTGTGGGTGTTTATATATTTACATATTTATTCCATCTAGCTACAATGCTCTGCACTGTGTGTTCATATACTCATATATTTATTCCATCCAGCTACAATGCTCTGCACTGTGTGTCTGTGTGTGTGTGTGTGTGTATATATTTATTTTATAGTAATATGTACATATGTATATTAGCCGCTCTTGCTTGCTTGTTTTTTTCTTGCCTTCTGATTGTTGCTCTGAGTGTTGCTATCCCTGTGCTGTTGCAATCCTGGAATTTCCCCGTTGTGGGACTAATAAAGGCTTATCTTATCTTAAATACTCCACAATTGTTATTCACGCTGGCATTAATGACATCCGTCTCCGGCAGTCGGAAGTCACGAAACTTAATGTAGAATCGGTGTGTGACTTTGCCAAAACAATGTCTGCCTCTGTAGTATTCTCTGGGCCCCTCCCCAATCTGACCAGTGATGACATGTTTAGACGCTTGTCATCCTTCAACCGCTGGCTGTCTGTGTGGTGTCCTGCAAACAACGTGGGCTACATTGACAACTGGAACTCATTTTGGGGAAAACCTGGTCTTATGAGACGAGACAGCGTCCATCCCACTTTGGATGGTGCGTCTCATTTATCTAACAATCTGGCATCTTTTTTATCCAAATTTCCAAAACCTTGACAACTCAGAGTTGGGACCAGGAAGCAGAGTCACAGTCTTACATGCCTCTCTGCAGCTCCTCCTCATCCGCCATCCCTCAACTTAGCCCCTGTCTTCCCCATCAGAGAATCATGGTCTGCTCCTTCCAAAGTAAATAAAAATGTAATATATAAGCATCCCAAAATGATTTAACAAAAAGTTGGTAAAACTCAAATTAAACATCAAGCCTCTAAATTGAATGATTTGGCCTCTGTCCCTCCTCATAATTTAAAAATTAAATGTGGTTTATTAAATATTAGGTCTCTAACTCCCAAGTCTCTGTTAGTCCATGATCTGTTAATTGATCATCAGATTGATTTAATATCCCTTACAGAGACTTGGTTAGGGCAAGAGGATTATGTTGGTTTAAATGAATCAACTCCTTCTGGCTATTTAAACTGTCAAAATCCCAGAAGTTCTGGTGGTGGAGGAGGAGTGGCAATAATTTACCATTCCAAATTACTAGTTAATGTAAAGCAAAAAACATGTTATAATTCCTTTGAGGGCCTGGTCCTCAGTATTGGGCACTTTAGCAATTTTAGGCTGAACCCAATTTTATTTGCCATTGTTTATCGTCCTCCATCAACCTACTCAGAATTTTTATCCAAATTTGCTGAATTCTTAGCTGATTTAGTGCTGAAATCAGATAGAATAATTATAGTAGGGGACTTTAATATACGGGTAGATGTAGATAGTGATTGCCTTAATGTGGCATTTAATTCAATATTATACTCGATGGGGTTTTCTCAGAAAGTAGGAAATTCTACTCATTATCTCCACCACACGTTGGACCTTGTTCTGACATATGGCATAGAAATAGAAAATCTGGTAACGTCTCCTCATAACCCTGTACTGTCAGACCATTGTCTGTTAACTTTTAATTTCACTATTTCTGACAATTTGGCTCCTAAAGAAAAATATTACTACAGTAGATGCCTCTCAGATGATGATGTTACCAAATATATGCACACTGTTTCCTCTATGCCACCTGTCAACGCAACAGAAATAAGCTATAGACAGCTTGCTCCTTCTGTAATTGATAGCATGGTAGATAGTGTTACAGCTTCTCTGCATCAGACTCTAGACTTGGTGGCCCCCTTAAAAAAGAAAAAAGTCTAATCAGAGATTTCTAACTCCTTGGTTCAACACAGAAACTCGTAGCTTAAAACAGAAGACTCGTCAACTAGAAAGAAAATGGCGCTCCACTAATTTAGATGAAATCTATTTAGCTTGGAGAAATCATCTTTTAATTTATAAAAAATCTTAGAAAAGCTAGAACGAGTTATTATTCTGCATTAATAGAAAAGAACAAGAATAATCCCAGGTTTCTTTTCAGTACTGTAGCCAGGTTGACAAAGAGTCAGGACTCTGTCAATCCTAGCATTCCCTTACAGCTTACTAGTCAGGACTTTATGAACTTTTTCAATAATAAAATTTCATCCATCAGAGATAAAATCAATCAGATTCTTCCCACCGTTAACTTAAATATAGTAACTACTACAACTTCTTCAATTGATATCTGTCTTGATGAGTTTACTCCAATTGACCTTTGCGAGTTAGACAAAATAGTTTCCTCATCCAAGCCTTCAACTTGTCTTTTAGACCCTATTCCTACCAGGTTATTTAAAGAAGTCTTCCCACTTATTGGTAGCTTTTTTTTTTTTTTAAATCACCCTTTATTGTCATTCAACTGTACAACCAAACATGTACAGTAGAACGAGATTGTGTTTTACATATCTACTGTGTTAATCACACACACCCCAAGTGTAGAATCAGAGGGCCGCTGCCATGCAAGGCGCCGCCACAAATTTCCCTCCTCCATTCCATTATTGCTGAGCACCAAGCTGGACGGCAGGAAGTTCCACTTTTATATGGTCTTCGGCATGACCCGGCCGGGATTTGAACCCCTGCCTCCCGGGTGTGGGGCGGATGCTCTGCCAACTGAGCCACCACTCCGGTATTCTCCATATAATCAATTCTTCCAACTGTGAACAAATTTTTAAAAAAAAATTTTTAAATTTTTTTCATAATTGAAAATCGTTGTTTTTTTGTTTTTTGTTTCTTTTTTTTGGATTGATGTGAATTCGCGACAATAGGCGTCAAGGGGTTAACTTTAGGCCATGTACCGCAGGCTTTTAAAACGGCTGTAATTAAACCCTTACTCAAAAAGCCAATGCTGGATCCTGGAGCTTTAGCTAACTATAGACCAATCTCTAATCTCCCTTTCATTTCAACAATCTTAGAAAGAGTTGTTGCTACGCAATTATTTGACTACTTGCAGGGAAATGGTTTACTTGAAGAGTTTCAATCTAGGTTTAGAATCCATCATAGTACTGAAACAGCCTTAGCGAAGGTCACTAGTGACCTCCTCATCGCATCTGATAATGGACTTGTTTCTGTACTCGTCCTTTTAGACCTTAGTGCAGCTTTTGATACTACTGATCATAATAAATGGATTTAATATTGTTTGCCGATGACACTAATTTAGTATGCAGTGGAAGCAATTTGGAACAACTTTTGGATACACTCAGAAAGAAATTAGGAAAGCTTAAACTGTGGTTTGATTCAAACAAATTAACGCTCAATTTAAGTAAGACAAAATTTATAGTTTTTAACAACCATCGCAACAACTTAGTATCTAAACTCACCAGTGTAAATGGTGTAGAGATTGAAAGGGTATCCAAAACTAAATTTCTTGGAGTAATAATTGATAATTTTGTGTTTATGTTGAATGCAATTTGTGGCTTGTAAATATGGATGTCACCAGACTGCAAAACAAATCTACCTACGGGTACAAATAAAGTAACCTGAACCTGAACCTAATAAACTGTGTTGGAAGTCACATATTAATTATATTAAAGGTAAAATATCTAAATCAATTGCAATACTACACAGAGTGAAATATTTGCTGAATCAACCCACATTATATACTTTGTATCATTCATTAATACTCCCATACATGACATATTGTACTGAAGTATGGGAAAATACATATAAAACAAACATATATCCAGTCTTTATGCTTCAGAAGAGAGCTATTAGAATAATAAATAAAGCTGCTTACAGGGAACCAACACACCCACTTTTTCTTTAATTAAAAGCTCTCAAGTTGAAAGACCTGGTTGACTTTAAAACTGCAGTAATAATGTTTAAAGTGAAGAATCTATCACTGCCCGCAAATATCCAAAAGTTGTTCCAAATAAGGGAGAAACAATATCATTTCAGAGGAACATGTATATTTCAAAAACCTTCAGTGAGAACTACCACCAAGCAACACTGTGTTTCAGTGCAAGGAGTCAGATTATGGAACGATTTTGGACCTGAATTAAAATCATGTACAACGCTTGGACAATTTAAACAAAAACTGAAGGAAGAAATACTCCAAACATATATACAAGATGACATGTAAAATCACATAAGGATTGTCATATCCAGTCTGTGTTGTGTTGTTGCTTAGTTTTTTTGTCACATTTTGTCTCAGCTATGTTCCGAATTGTATTCGCTCTTGTTTTGTTTTTCTTTTGAATTCTTGGATGGAATATGGGTGGGCAATATAAGCTGCGGCTTCAGCCATCACCCACTTCAGATAACTTATGTTGAACTGTATAATTACTACTAACTAACTAACCTGCACTTATATAGCGCTTTTCTAGTCACAAAGACCACTCAAAGCGCTTTCACTAATACTAACCCTCTATTCTAAGGGCCTATAGGAAACAGATATCTAGGGACAATTTAGAACAGCCAATTAACCTAACATGCATGTCTTTGGATTGTGGGAGGAAACCGGAGCCCCCGGAGTAAACCCACGCAGTACAGGGAGAACATGCAAACTCCACACAGAAAGGTTCCTACCCCTGCCAACCTGGGGATTCGAACCAGGAACCTTCTAGCTGTAAGGCAACAGTGCTAACCACTGCACCACCATGCTGCCCAGAGGAGTTCTTGTCTAATTTGACCTTGTTGGATTTTCTTTCCCCCTTTGTTATATTATTCTGCTTCTTTTTTTAATCTTTACTTTTAATCTATCCGAAATAAAGATTCATTCATTCATTCAATATTCTACTTGATAGATTAGAACACTATGTTGGACTTAATGGAACTTTGTTGCAGTGGTTTAGATCTTATTTATCTGATAGGTTCCAGTTTGTTCATGTAAATAATGAGTTTTCTTTCAACTCAAAGCTTAGTCATGGAGTTCCACAGGGATCTGTGCTAGGCCCTACTCTTTTTAGTTTATATATGCTTCCGTTAGTCAACATTATTAGAAAGCACTGTATACATTTTCATTGTTATGCAGATGACACACAATTATACCTGTCAATGAAGCCAGATGATACTAATCAATTAGCCAAGTTAGAAGCCTGTCTTAAGGAAATCAAAGCTTGGTTGACTTGTAATTTCCTGCTATTAAATTCAGATAAGACTGAAGTCATTCTTGTTGGTCCAAAAAACCTTAGAAATACCTTTCCAAATCAAACTTTCAGTTTGGATGTGGTTACTCTTTCTCTTAATAGCTCTGTGAGGAACCTAGGAATTATTTTTGATCAAGATCTGCCCTTCAATTCACATATTAAATTTGTTTCTAAGACTGCCTTCTATCATTTGTGTAATATTGCCAAGATTAGGAGCATCTTGTCTCAGAGTGATGCTGAGAAACTAATCCACGCTTTTGTTAGCTCAAGATTAGATTACTGTAATTCTTTATTGTCAGGTTGTCCTAAAACATCTTTAAAAAGTCTTCAGCTGATCCAAAATGCTGCAGCAAGAGTTTTAACAGGTACTAGAAGGAGAGATCATATCTCTCCGGCTCTGGCCTCCCTTCATTGGCTTCCCATAGAGTTTAGAATCAAGTTTAAAATCCTTCTTCTTACTTACAAAGCTCTAAACAATCAGGCCCCTTTTTATTTAAAAGATCTGATACTACCGTATTATCCTAACAGAGCACTACGCTCCCAAAATGCAGGATTACTTGTAATACCTAGAATCTCCAAAAGTACAATGGGAGGCAGAGCCTTCAGTTATTAAGCTCCTCTCCTGTGGAATCAGCTGCTAATCTGGATTCGGGAGTCAGACTCGATCTCTATTTTTAAGAATAGGGTTAAAACCTTCCTTTTTGATATAGCCTACAATTAGGGAGGGATCATGTGTTTCTGAACCCTCCCTTAGTTATGCTGCTAATAGGTTTAGTCAGCCGGGGGACCTCCAATAATGCACTGGGCCTCACTCCTTTCTTCACTCTCAATGAAATATTTTTTTTTTGCTAGTCATTAACATCTGTTTGTTCTCTCCCATAGATTGAGTCCCCATCGTGCTGTTTGCTCTCTACATGTCTGCTCTTTTCATCTTCTCTATCCCCTCACCCCCCCAGCCAGTCGCAGCAGATGACTGCCCCTCTCTGATCCTGGTTCTGCTGGAGGTTTCTTCCTGTTAAAAGGGAGTTTTTCTTCTCCACCGTCGCCAAGCGCTTGCTCACAGGGGATCACCTGATTGCTGGGGTCTTTCTGCAATTGTGGGGGTTCCCCCTACAGCTGAAAGTGCTATGAGATGACTGTTGTTGTGAAACAGCGCTATATAAATAAAGTTGAATTGAATTGAATTGAATTAGACTCCTCGTTGCACAATGCTCATTTGCACACTGTACATAGGTTCATGCCATCTCAGGTTCACATCATCTCTGATATCAATATACCACTATCACTTAAGTCATCCAGTAAATTTTCAGTTTCATTCCTCTACTGCCTAACTGTGTGTTGGTGTGTGTGTTATTAGCATGCATTAGTATTAGGATTGAGTTACTGTTAGCGTATCATGACCTATTAGAATTGTTGTTTCTGTACCTTTTACCTTGGCATTCGTTCGGAGAGCAAAGTAAGAATTTCATTGCTCAGGAAATGTAGCATTTCTTGACTGTGCACATAATAATAAAGCCTTTGAATCCTTGAATCCATTATGAAACACAAAATACACCAACAGAAACCCCGGACTATTGAGCAACTGAAGTTGTACATCAAGCGAGAATGAAAAAGAATTCCACTACTACTAAGCTTCAACAATTGGAGTCCTCAGTTCCTAAAACGCTTATTGAGTGTTGTTAAAAGGAAAGGTGATGGAACACAGTGGTAAGCATGCCCCTGTCCAGCTTTTTTGGAACGGGTTGCAGGAATCAAATTCAAAATGAATCAATATTTACAAAAAACAATAAAGTGTATCAGTTTGAACAATATCTTGTCTTTCTAATATATTCATTTGAACATAGGTTGAAAAGGATTTTGAAATAATTGTATTAATTAATTATTAATAATTGTATTAATAATTGTATCGTGGGTTTACTCCGGGATTTCTCCGGTTTCCTCCCACATGCCAAAGACATGCATGTTAGGTTAATTGGCTGTTCTAAATTGTCCCTAGATATCCGTTTCCTATAGGCCCTTAGAATAGAGGGTTAGTATTAATGAAAGCGCTTTGAGTGGTCTTTGTGACTAGAAAAGCGCTATATAAGTGCATGTTAGTTAATTAGTTAGTTAGTATTTTGGTTTTATTTCTGTTTTACACAACGTCCCAACTTTACCAGAACTGGAGTTGTAAAATCTTTGCTTTGCTTCTCACTTTTGGATGTAATGTAAATGTTTTTGGTTATAAACGTCTATGAGTCTGTAATGAATGAGAAATCTATTAATTTGAACAGGTAGACAAGTTTGTGAACAGCTCAGACCATACAGACTCACCTTCAGCAGCCTGCCATGACCTGCTCAGCATTCCACATGACTTCGGCAAAGGCACAGTCACACTGTGTGGACGCGATTGTTGAACTTTAACATCGTCATTCTGGAGCAGCTGCAGCAGGGTCACAGCTGACATGTCTCAGTATGCTAGAACATTCGCTATAAATCACACTTTCAGTGCTTTGTCTTTCCCTCCAGATCTTATAATTCAATTAGTTTCAAAATCTGACCTGCACACTGAACAGTTAATAGAAGTCGGACATCTGGATTGTAAATCAAAGCAACATGGTGTCCCAACTGCAGCCAAAGCTTTTAACTGGTATAAATGTGATGACAGACTCGTCGTCTCCTCCTTTTCATCACCATCACATACAAACACAGTGCAACCTGGCTGAAACTCAGCACATTTTCCACACACGCTTTATTGTGAGTACACTGCCCCTATGTGGACTATACTGGTATTTTTTTTAATTTCATCTATCCAGGGAAGGCCCACTGAGACCTCACTGGGGACACCCTGTTCTCACTCACACAATAGAGCTGCAACAATCAGTCGACGCTGTCAATAACGTTGATCATAAAAATTTGTCGATGCAGATTTGTGTGTCGACCAATCGTTTAATAATTTTCAAGTTTATATACATGCTGCAGAAATGTTTAGTTTAACTGTTCCAGTGGAGAAGAAGAGGAGCACATCATGGTGACACGGAGAGAAAATCACAGAGAAGCACAGAGTCTGGGAGGATTTTACCGAAGATAAATAAATGAAAAAGTTAAATGTAAACTGTAAAGCAGAGATGTCACATCAGCTGCACTCCAGCGATGCATCCGTCCCTCCTCCTCTCTGTTCCCACCGTCTCCGGTCACCTGTCAGCAGACCTCCATAGTGCTCTGGGCCACTTCTGAACACTGCGCCGGTAACGTTAGCAAGTAACGATGGTGTTTCTTATTTTCAACAAGTGACTGTCAGCTTAACAAAACCGCACACGTTTATGTACCTGCTGTCAGACAATAATCTCTCTTCGGATGACGGCAGCTGACGGCTGAGCTGCTTCAGTTATGCTGGGTAACGTGTAAAGCGCACTAAATGAGTGAATTACTGCAGCAGCTTACCCTTTTTCATCTCGTCTATGATTGTCACCATAATATCAGCCTTCATTCTGAATATCAGTGTGTCTCTGTTAATTAGAATACCATAATTTGCAATTTAATAAAAAAAAAAGAAAAAACCATAATCATCACAAATAAATTGAAACAGCTTAAATATTTCACTGTATTTGTAGTGAAGGCTCACATTCCTGCACCGATATTTAAAGTGTTTGTAAATTTATTTTGGGCTGGAAGAAGTTATTTTAATTTTCATCTGAAGCCTAATTAAACTTTTAAAGTTCTAGACCCAGCAAGGTTTCAAACAGGATGGACTAGCTTGTTTTCTTTTTTTTTTTTTTTTTTACTTTAACGGAGTTGAATATTACTCTAGTTTGTTCAGAACATACAGAGTTACAACAGCCTTTATGCAGCAGCAGAGGCTGCTGTTTGAGTTTTTGCACTTTATTGTGGGGGTTAAAAGACCGAACTTTAACATCCATTATTTCACTGTGTTGCTACAAACACTTGTGATGAAGCCGCCAAGTTCAAGGTTCCAACTCCTGTTTGATGGGTCATTATTTTATTTAGCTATGGGAACGTTTCATAATAGGCTACATGATATTAAGGCAGAGACTGACAACAAAGTGATTTTCACAGGTGTGCAGGCTTAAACAGGTGAGGTAAAACATGACCTGGAGCCCTGAACAGGAGCCGTGCCAGCAGGAAGCTGAGATGGTGGAGATGAGAGAAATGATCGTGATTAGTCGACTAATCAAAAAGACAGTGGTTAGATTAGTGGAGTACAAAATAATCTTGAGCTGCAGCCCCATCACACAATAGGCCCGTTCGACATGAGCTGCAGCCGACTGTGTTTCACTTGAAGGTCTAACGTGATCTGCAAGTTGCTGCAGGGGTGGAGTAAAAATGCAAAAGTGGGACAAATTCTATTTCTCACAGCACCATCTTGCTTTTTTTTTTGGAAGACTAGTTGTAAAAATTTTATGTGAAACCAAAATATTCCATAAACAGTAGTACATGCAAAGAAAATACAAGATGTTTATAAAAATTCACTGAGTCAATAAGTGACCTTTTTAACAGCTGTAAAACTACCAAGAACTATTTTCAACCCATTTCTCATTTAAAAAAATTGATTTATTCTTGTACTTTATAGATCTGTTGTTCCAAATGATGTTTGTGTGGAGAAAATGATATTTGTAAATATGAAGCCAACATGTAAGGCCTGTTTATGGAAATCTGATAACTGAATTTATGTCACAAATGCATTTTAACAAAACAATATTCAACCAGTTTTGATTAAAAATAAACATCTGGATCAAGTACCCAGGTTAATCTTGTTTTTTTTAATTACAGCAAGTGTTTAATTGACTTCACCTTAGAAATTAGATGAGAAACACATTAAAGCCTCCTTGGTTACATGTACATCACATGAAATGTTTCTAGCCTGTTTAAACTATTTAGATGAGTTTTGTTTTACATAGACTATAAATTTAAATGAAAACTAATCCATGGAACGTCTAATCCCTGTGCGGGATAAAAAAGTGACAACCCTTCAGTTTTAGACAAAAGTGTTTTATCTTTGGAGGATGAATCCATCCTGACTCGCATATTACATTTATTTCTCTGGAATAAGTTGGTTTTTTCCATCTTTATTAAAGTGTCAATTGGAGCAACAATGAACAAATGAGGAAAACAAGAGAAAAAAGGGAAAGCTGAGTTTTAACAGATGATACGAGGGATAAGACACTTCTAACAAGTGAAAATCAAAAATATTAAAAGAACAGCAAGACACCAGTCCAGTCATTTCCTTAGGTTTTTTGGGGGATAATGTGCAGAGTCTTTGCTGCTTTTCTGTTTGTGTCCATTCTGGAACAGCACATATTCATATATTTAAGCAATATTACACCAGACAGAGTACAGTATCATGAATATAGCTGGTATATTCATGATACTGTAACAACCTCGAGTGAAATATTGCTTTTATACAACAGTTCCGCAAGCACAATTTATTAAATACAGCAATACTGGACACATTATGATTCGTTTGCTTAACCAGTTATTTGCTGCAGAGAAAAAATAGTCCCTTCTAAATGTAGTCGGTAACTGTTGCTAAACATCTCAAGCCGCATGAAGACGTCTATTGTCATTTCACACACAAGTAAACAAATTAAATACTGTAAAGTGCAAAAGTAATAAGTGTTTATAAACATATACCTGTTCGGTCGGTACTGCAGAAGACCAGAGATCAAAACGTAGCCAATGCTAGTAGCTAGCTGGTGGCTAGAAGTTAGCATGCTAGTGATTTAGCACATTTCGCTTGCTTTTCTTCACATTTTCAGATGAAACAAAGAGTCCATCACCACAAAGGTATTGTGGTTTGTTAGTCGAGATCCAACTTTTTTAAACAGATCTGAAATAGCTTCACAATGTTTATACAATTGGAGACTGTAAGCTGAATAAAGCTTTTTTCAAAAGGGTGGGACTTCCATGTCAGGAAAAGAAATCTTTTCAAACAGCGACTCACTGTGGAAATTAAGGTAGCCAACACAGTACTGCAATTAGGGCTGCAACTAACAATTATTTTGGTAGTCAACTCATCTAACCACTATTTTTTTCCATTAGTCGACTAATCGTGATTATTTCTCTCATGTCCACCATTTCTGCTTCCTGTTGGGGCTCTAGTGCATATTTTACCTCACCTGCTGTTTAAGTCTGCACACCTGTGAAAATCACCTTGTTGTCAGTTCCTGCTTTAATCAAACATTTTATAAGCAGTTTCCAGAGCTAAATACAAAAAAACAAGAAAGCTCTTAATTATTACAAGTTTAAAGTTATATATCAGTTTATCACACACAGCATAATGCCTAACGTCAATTAAACAATTGATTAAATATTTTACAACTGAATTACTAATCTGCTCCAACCCACAAACTAACATTAGGTGGACGTTTTCTGTAAGTGCATTTTTTTTAGCAATATAATTCAGAAAGGTAAACCTTCATGTTCAATATTCACTGCACTTAAGAATGAGATTTCAAGCTGATTTAATTTTGATGATTATGGTTGGAGGTTTTTATTTATCAAATTACCAGTTAGGATATTCTAATTAACCCAGACGCACTAATAATCAGAATGAGGGCTAATATTAACGAAGATGAAAAAGAGATGGTGACTCCTGTAATTCGGTCATTTACTGCATTCAACACGTTAGCCATGACTTAAACAGCTCAGCCCTCAGCAGCCAGACAGCTGACTGTCAAACAGCTACGCTAACATAAACAACACGTACTAACAGTACTGTCATTTTTCTAAAGCTTGAAACAGTTGGCCATTGAAAATAAGCAGCGCTAACTTTCTTTACTCGCTGAAACTTACCAAAAGCAGAAGCAGCCGTTAATGTCGCAGCTCCCAGGTGCCGTCATTTCAGATGTTCATGCATCACTGTAGTGCTGCCGTGATAGGAAAGGTCTACCTTGGAAAGTCTGCATTTTACTTGTTTTGGGTTTTTTGCTTTCTGTGAAATGTTCCCATACTATAGAAAGTTTGGGTTTGCTTTTTATTTAGCTCCGCTTCTATGTGTTTATTATCCTTCCACTTCGCCATGCTGTGCTCTTCTTCTTCTTCTTCACTGGAAATTGTTCAAGCATGCCGGACAACAGAGGCGCTGCTGCCCGCAGCATGTCCAGTCGTGCATTGCAGTTACAACTGAACATTTTCACGGCATGCATATAAACTTTATAATTAAACAATTTGTCGACAATAAAAATCTTTGTTGACAAATTTTTATTGTCGATGTCATCGACAATGTCGACTAATCGTTTCAGCCCTAATTGCAGGAGTCACTGAGAGTTAGCTGACAGTAAATTAGTGTTAAGGCCTGTTCAGAGTCCCTCCGAGGGGACTGTGCTTTCTGTAGACTGCATTTGTGTAAACAGCAGTATTCAGAGTGTTTTTTGAGCCACTGCAGCTGCCGCTCTGCAACCGTGTTTGATACATGCACAGTGAAAATAATCTGCAGTTCACATGCCCGTACTGTTGGTGGCAGCCAAGAGCCACCAAATTGATTTGAACAGCTGCAATACGAACACAAAAGAAGAGCACAGTGGCAGACGCTTTAAATGGCAGACGTGATGGAGGTACGTGAATACAATGACAATCAAGACGAACAGGAGCTTTTGCTGTTTAGTGGCAGAGGAAGAAAACAGACGGGCAAAAAGACGGACATTTGATCACCCAGTATTGGCAGATTGCTCAGTACTTCCCTCTCGAGTTTCTGGGCGCATGCGCAGCTCACTGCAACCATTTGCGTACTTGTACGTGCGTTCACCTTTTGGGGGCTACATGCACTCAGTCAGCACTCACCCCCTGTATAGGGTTTGCGCACAAATGTGTCCACTGCGCTCGTCCACATACCAATATGTTTTTGCCACATTGGGCTTTAGTAATTAATGGTTACATGAACATCTTTGAAGAGGAGTGATACATATCCAGTGAAACGTTGGGAGTGCAATTATTGTGGATTTTAGTAACTCCTGGAATCCCTATTGTCCAATCAAAGTGCTCGGTCAGAACTAACTTGTATTTTGGAGCTCATTCTTAAATATCAAGATATTCGGGTGGATTGCAGGAATTTTGCTTTGATATTTTCCAACAACACAAAAATTCCAGAAATTCCCTGAGAAATTAAGCATTCACGTTACAGCTTTGGAACAGCACCTTCTGAAAATAGGATCAGTTTACTAAAGATTGAAAAAATGGGTAGGCAACCTCTTTCCAAAGATCTTGTGAAATCTGGCAATTAAAATATAAGTGGGAAACTGATTCTGTTTCACTACTGCAGAAAGAACATAAAGGAGTGACATTTTCTGTAAATGTATTCAAACATTCGCTACAGAGTAAAATCGGTGTAATATCTTCAAGGGCATTTCTTTTATTAGGGATAACACAACAATATACTTTTGGGCAGCAGCTCTGATCTGCAGTGATTACGCTGGAATAAGGTGGCGAACACGCGGTTATACCTGACAGTGAAGTTTTGTTTTTGCTGTTTTTGCTGTTTTTTTTTTACATTGACCGTTTAAGCCAATCAGGACAAAGGTCTGACGTCATCGGGAGGATCCAAGCAGCTGCAGCTGGTATGAAGCAAGCGCAAGATCTGATGTAAGCCAACTTGCTCCCCTGAGGCCTTACGGTCATGTGACCTGCTGATGTTTTGCAGCGAAGGCTCAAGTTTGACACAAATTTCTAACCAGCATGCACTACTTCTACAGTGGGGTAAAAAAGTATTTAGTCAGCCACCAATTGTGCACGTTCTCCCACTTAAAAGATGAGAGAGGTCTCCAATTTTCATCATAGGTATACCTCAACTATGAGAGACAAAATGAAAAAAAAAAAAATCCAGAAAATCACATTGTCTGATTTTTAAAGAATTTATTTGCAAATTATGGTGATAAATAAGTATTTGGTCAATAACAAAAGTTCATCTCAATACTTTGTTATATACCCTTTGTTGGGAATGACAGAGGTCAAACATTTTCTGTCAGTCTTCACAAGGTTTTCACACACTGTTGCTAGTATTTTGGCCCATTCCTCCATGCAGATCTCCTCTAGAGCAGTGATGTTTTGGGGCTGTCGCTTGGCAACACGGACTTTCAACTCCCTCCAAAGATTTTCTATGGGGTTGAGATCTGGAGACTGGCTAGGCCACTCCAGGACCTTGAAATGCTTCTTACGAAGCCACTCCTTCGTTGTCCGGGCGGTATGTTTGGGATCATTGTCATGATGAAAGATCCAGTCACGTTTCATCTTCAGTGCCCTTGCTGGTGGAAGGAGGTTTTCACTCAAAATCTCACGATTCATTCTTTCCTTTACACGGATCAGTCGTCCTGGTCCCTTTGCAGAAAAACAGCCCCAAAGCACGATGTTTCCACCCCTATGCTTCACAGTAGGTATGGTGTTCTTTCTCCTCCAAACACGACAAGTTGAGTTTTTACCAAAAAGTTCTATTTTGGTTTCATCTGACCATATGACATTCTCCCAATCCTCTTCTGGATCATCCAAATGCTCTCTAGCAAACTTCAGACGGGCCTGGACATGTACTGGCTTAAGCAGGGGGACACGTCTGGCACTGCAGGATTTGAGTCCCTGGCGGCGAAGTGTGTTACTGATGGTAGCCTTTGTTACTTTGGTCCCAGCTTTCTGCAGGTCATTCACTAGGTCCCCCCGTGTGGTTCTGGGATTTTTGCTCACCGTTCTCGTGATCATTTTGACCCCACGGGGTGAGATCTTGCGTGGAGCCCCAGATCGAAGGAGATTATAAGTGGTCTTGTATGTCTTCCATTTTCTAATAATTGCTCCCACAGTTGATTTTTTCACACCAAGCTGCTTACCTATTGCAGATTCAGTCTTCCCAGCCTGGTGCAGGTCTACAATTTTGTTTCTGGTGTCCTTTGACAGCTCTTTGGTCTTGGCCATAGTGGAGTTTGGAGTCTGACTGAGGTTGTGGACAGGTGTCTTTTATACTGATAACGAGTTCAAACAGGTGCCATTAATACAGGTAACGAGTGGAGGACAGAGGAGCCTCTTAAAGAAGAAGTTACAGGTCTGTGAGAGCCAGAAATCTTGCTTGTTTGTAGGTGACCAAATACTTATTTTCCACCATAATTTGCAAATAAATTCTTTAAAAAAATCAGACAATGTGATTTTCTGGATTTTTTTTCTCTCATTTTGTCTCTCATAATTGAGCTATACCTATGATGAAAATTGGAGACCTCTCTCATCTTTTAAGTGGGAGAACTTGCACAATTGGTGGCTGACTAAATACTTTTTTGCCCCACTGTATACCACAATGCTTCGCTGGAAGTCAGGTCTGTGCTGAACTGCATTAAAGTCAAACACACCTAATTACACATTCACACGTGGAAGCAGCCCAGTCCAACCACAGACCAGCTGGGGTTAATCTGTCCCACCCTGCAACCCTCTGGTCACCAGTCCACATCCCTAACCATTAGACCACCACTGCCCACAAGTGGTGGCTCTATATTACAATGATAGTTCACCACAGCAACAACAACAAAAAGCCTTTTAGTGTTCAAAATTTTATCAAACATCTGCTCTTCTGACCTACTAAACGGGGCAGCACACCCAGACATCCCTGAGCTGAGCTAAAATCTTTCAGAAGAGGTGTCTATGCCTTGCATTAACATAACAGAACAAGCAATTTCATTCTGTACTGCTATAAATATCAGCAGAAAAATCTGAAAAAAAGTATATTTTTCTTTCTTTTCCATGATGCCACTTTATATATAAAAAAAATCCATCAACTATGTTATGTATAGTTTCAAGTAGACAATATTTTTCTTTTCTTACTCTTTTCTTACTAACCATTACTAGCAGCTGTACTGTTGTACCTGCATGAGATAAAAATTAACAGCCTCACAAAGAGAAATAAAAAGTGCACGCTTCCAAGTCAGTTATTTTTTTGGCAGAAAGTGTCATCTAATTTATCTTAGAGCGTCACCTTCAAAACATGACACTCACTAAATCAGTCATGCTGAATAAACTTCGCATCAATTCAAACTGACAACTAGTATGGCTGATGTCAAAATAACTCACAAGAGAGGAAGTACAAAACAGCATCCAAACACTGAGAATGTTTAGCAAACCGACTGCACAACTAGGAACAAGAAGAAAGTAGAATGCAGCTAAAGTACAGTCCTGGTTATAATAGAGCAATAAGAGGAACACATCTTACCAACGCGGCTGTAAAGCGTTGTGAGAATATCTTAGTGGTTGCAGAAGTCCCCACAGCATTCACTCAAACTCCAGATATCTTCGTCTGCAGAGCCACATCACTTCCTGATCGCTGTGTTCTGTATGTACAGCAGTGTGTGTCAAGTACTGTATGCGTGTGAGGGTGGCAAAAGTTTAGGTTCACTGGTGTCTGTGTGTCAGTCCTGGGCGATGAGGTGGGGACGTAGCACCAGCACGTAAACCTCTACCACACACTTTCATTGAAAGTGGAAAAAAAGGTCCATGTGCACACGTCAACATCACAGAAACAACCGTGCGTGCACACCGATCCATCCAAGGTGTGAAAACTGCTGTTGTAACTAGGGATGGGCATAATTTACCGATTAACCGATAATTGATCATTAAGAATTTCACCGACGAAGTTCATTTTCGTCGACAAACCGTTTTTTTTTTTTTAAACAATCCGAGGTTATTAGGCCTATGCACGGCCGTCCTCAAACAATGCAATGGCAAAATTTGGGCACCAGGGGGCAACATTACACCATCGCCGTACCCCGGCGTGCCTCAGTTGATACATACGAGCTTCCGTAGGGCAAGCGGTTACGGCGAAGTGTTGCGTGGGACCATTTCAGTTTAAAAAATGACCAGGTGTACTGCAATCACTGCAATGCAGCATACAAATATACCTCATCGCCAGGGTCCATGGAACACCCTTATTACGCGAAGAAACCGCCAACAGTGGTTGCGCGCTGAGTAATGGCGGTCGTGAAGATTCTTTTTTTTCAGAAACTTTATTGAGAAGGTCATGAAGATTCGGTAGAAGACACACACACACGTGTGTGTGTGTGTAAGTGTACATACATACGTAGATGTAAATAAAGTGTACATAAATATGTTTTTAGAACTCTTATTCTTATAACAAGATACGTAACTCAAGATGAAAATGATTTACGTCTCGGCCAATCAGCTTGCGGGGTGAAACGTCTCGGCCAATCAGCTTGCGGGGTGAAATGTCTCGGCCAATCAGCTTGCGAGATTCCCGAGCGAGCCAACACGACAACAGCGAACAGAGAGAGAGGTGGATTTGAGTTGTGCCGCTCTCCGTGCACCTGATGTTCTAATGTAGTCTACCTGCCTTGTTACGTACCTAAAAATGTTAATGATTAACCGATTATTAATCATTAATTCTCCCGACGATCGGTGAAGAAAACTTCACCGAATGCCCATCCCTAGTTGTAACTAACAGATGACAAGTGAACCCTTTAGGTTTTTGACTGGATTTAGACGTATTTTGAGTCGTACAAACTCAGGCTCAGATAGGACAGATCCAAAAATATTTATACAAACGCTGTGTTGCGTGTTCATTGGTAGTGAGTATACTTTGCTTTAAAGTACCAAGTTCTCACACAGTGGAAGGAAAAAAAACTAAACAGAAAAAAGATGCATCAAGACGCATGGAGAATTGTTTTAGAGTCAAATCGGAGCCCCTCAGTCATAATCAAATCATGAGCTGCCTCAAGATTTCCACCCCTAGTTCAAACTTCAGCTGGGAGGAGGACTGACTTACAGTACTGGACCTCTTGCAGTTTTAGTTGGTGACCCCTGTTTAACAAAAAAACCCAAAAGAGGATAAGTAGGTCTAAATATGAGGAAACAGTGAATTAACCTCCGGCTTGTTCTGTTTTTGTTTCAGAAAGGAAATATTGAAACAACGAAGAGGACAGTGTCATGAATCGCCCCTCGGGGCAGAGAGAAAGACCCACGCACTGGACTGTGAGTTTGTGGTAATTTATTATTAACATAAAGTGCATAACATAACACAAAAGCCAGAGAGAGATAAACCCAAAGACAAGGAGAAAACGCAGAGCGTAAAACTTACTTTAGGGAGTTCTGACATTCGTCAAGACCGCCGCAAGGAATACAAAAAGCAGCGGTCTTAAATAAGGCATAATACAATAGGCCACAGGTGTGGATACCAGAGCGGGCAGGAGAAAACAATGATTAATGATATGGATCAGCTGGGAGTAATGAAAGAGGAGCGACTGGACTTGACAGCTGACAAGGCGATGCCCACACTGAGCACAAAACCGGAAACGCCACTTGACAGCTGTCAGCCCCGAGAAAGAACACCACAATAAGAACATAAAGAATAAAACAAGACTAGGGCAGCACGGTGGCAGAGTGGTTAGCACTGCGGCAGCACAGCAACTCACCCTTGGCTGGGGGATCCTGAGTTTGATCCCAGCCCCTGACCAACAGTGATCTGTGTGGAGTTTGCATGTTCTCCCCGTGTCTGCGTGGGTTTACTCCGGGATTTCTCCGGTTTCCTCCCACAGGCCAAAAACATGCAAGTTAGGTTACTTGGCATCAAACTGGGGATTCTAAATTGTCCTTAGGTATGACTGTGAGAGTGAATGGTTGTCTGTCTCTCTGTGTTGGCCCTGCGATGGACTGGCGATCTGTCCAGGGTGGACCCTGCCTCTCGCCCAAAGATGCTGGGATAGGCTCCAGCCCCCCCGCGACCCGAAAAGGATTAAGCGGAAGAAGATGAATGAATGCAAATGCAGACTGATAAATAATTACAAATTAATACAAAATATGAGCATAACAAAGCTAAAACAAACAGGAAAATAGAAAACAGTACGAGAATACCAAAACCCAGAAAGCACAAAATACAACAAATATATAAATGTAGAGAAAAAGCCATGAGACTGAGCATGACGGAAACCTCCAGTGCTCGGCTCATGACAGACAAGAGATTAAAACCGTCCTACTGGCACTGTGTTCATGTTATTTTGAGACTCACAGTGATGATGGGTGTGTCTTAAAATATGTGACAAAACGATGTCTCATTGTGAGTGGACAAAAATAAACAGAAGAACATTATTTAGTATCTGTCCTAAAGGGAAAAAATACCTTCCATGTTCTTCTATTGAAGCTGGAAAAGCTTTTATGGACAGTCCTTTTCTGGTTATATATTTTTGACAACCCCAGCATATATATATATAATAATGATTTTATTAAATAATTTCCCATTGAGGAAAATTCTGCAATCAATAGAGGACTGTTGCACATCTCGTTACAAACTTCCCTAGTAGACTTTTTTTTGTCTTTAAATGAGCATTTGAGTGGTGAATACAAACTGTAAGCATGATCACAATTAGAGTAAAGGCAATAAATCTTTTAGCAAGGAGCTGATTCTTTTTATTTCTGTCTATTTCATGATTAATTATTTATGATGTGGGGAAACTTGGTGTCAGTAGATACAAGGACAGGGTGATTACATTCATCTGCTATCTCCTCTGGGATGAAGTAATGATGTTAACAGTGTTCACAGCGTTGTGGAAGATGGCAGACTCAGCACACTGTAAAGGCTATTCCAGCAGACGAGGATGTTGCTGCCACCTCATGGTACAGTCACATATTTACATTTGCAGACCTAAATATTCAACCCCCTTTGCAAACTGGGTGTTAGCAAATGTTAGAAACTTTCAGCTGTTTGAAAAATAAATCAAAGTTTAATTTTTTCCCCCTAATAAACATAATTTTCTGTGGGGGCTTGAACAATTTTGATTGCAATTGTGGATTATAATAAAAGCCTTTAAATGGGGTTTTATTCACTCAAACATACTTTCCTGTGTTAAATAGCTAAAATTAACAGGTGAACACATACTGTAGAATTGTTTTTTAAATGTGCCACAGATCATAGGATATTGCTCTTTTTTTCTTGTTTTTTTTTTACCAAAGCAAAAACATGAGGCTCAAAATAAAAGTTCATCTAAAAATAAGAAAGTGATTAGTGTAGAAGAGCTTGGAATAACGAGGCGATGTGACTTATAAACCAAAGTTTATTATCAGCTTTGCTCCTCAAACAAGTCTCATCTAGTGCAGCAGCAGAAGAAATAAGAGGGCGAACACATTCGGCTCTGTGTACTTATACTCACACACAACAAAAGACATGCATATCAAAGCTGACATCCCCCATTAACTTAATCCCCTCCTTCGTCTCCGTACCCCTCCACCTGGCCCTGGGAGGTCAGGGCGACCTATCTGGTCTCCACCGCAGTGCCTCGGATGCTCTTTGATCTTCACTGGCGGTTGAGACCCTTTGTCCTGTTCTGAGGTGTGAAGTCGCTTTACATATGTAATCACCAAACATTCTCACATGCTTATACATATGTAGGTTATGGGATATATGATTAATATAGACCACAGCCCCCCCCCAAACGACTAAGAAAAGGACAATAGAAAAATTCACAGTTTAAGATAATTATTATGACATACTAACTGCTACACCTCTTGACACAGAAGAAACTTTCCAGCAGCTATGCTCCTGTAGAGAATTCAGTGGTAATTATAACAGCATAGTAATATCACAAATCAGTCCTAAACTGTTACAGCACAATTAGTGAACAACTTTTGAGTAGTTTGCATCAGTCCCTGTGCCGTCTGGGCTTAAATCTTCTTCCGAATCTGCTGTGGGTCCGTTCGGGCGTCCTGGTGGGACCTTCCTGTAAGGAATCTGCAGCTTGGGAAGGAGAGTGATTATTTGTTCCCTGCAGGGGGGCTGAGTCTTTTCTCTTGGGGGGTCTACCCCGCCGAGGTGCTCTCGCCAACTGTGCAGGCTCGTCTCTCAACAAGAAGGCAGGTTTAAGTCTGTCAATGCTGACTGTTTCTTTTCTGTCCCCAAAATCAAGCACAAAATGCTTATCACCAGGTTCCAGCACTCTGAATGGTCCATCGTATGGTGGGCGGAAGGTTGGTTTTAAAGCTTCATGCCTAACAAAAACGAATTCAGCGTTTTTTTAAAGCTTGGGGGACAAAAACCCGTGGAAAAGAGTGATGAGCTGGACCGGGGAGAGAGTCCGGCCCGTTGCTGCCTAAAAACCTCGGGGCTGGAAGATGCCCAGGCTCTGGGTTCTCTGGTAAAAATTCACCTGGGAGCCTGAGAGGTTGTGCAAAAACTAATTCTGCTGGGGAGGCGTCTAGATCCTCTTTAGGTGCAGCACGCAACCCCAATAAAACCCAAGGAAGTTTATTTACCCAATTTGTATCCGTTAGTGAGGCTCTGAGGGCGACCTTTAAAGACCTGTGAAAACGCTCGCATAACCCATTAGCCTGAGGGTGATAAGCGGTGGTGTGGTGAATTGTCGCTCCTAAGCTGCTGGACATGGCTGACCAAAGCTCCGAGACAAATTGAGGCCCCCTATCGGACGTGATGTCCGATGGGACGCCGAAACGTGCCACCCAGTTTGTCAAAAAAACGCGAGCGACTTCCTCCGCTGTGGTTGACGCCAGAGGGACCGCCTCCGGCCAGCGCGTAGTACAGTCTATCATTGTTAACAGATGTGTGAAACCTTGGGAGGAAGGTAGTGGTCCCACGAGGTCGACATGAACGTGGTCGAACCTTCTAGCAGGGATTCGAAAAGGCTCCAGAGGGGCTTTTGTGTGTTTGTGTATTTTGGCGCGCTGACAAGAAATGCAAGTCTTTGCCCATTCTTTTACGTTTTTGCGCAGGCCAGGCCACACAAACTTTTCGGCAACCATTTTAACCGAAGCGAGGGAGTGAATTGAGTCGAAAATACGGCGGCGCCATGCAGCTGGGACTACCGGGCGAGGTCGGCCGGTTGAGATGTCGCATATTAGTGGGGGCACACCGTCGCGTAAACCCCTTTCCTCCAGTCTTAACCCTGTTGGTCCAGACAGGAGTGCGCGCATGTCCGCATCACTACTTTGCTCCTCCGCCATGGCTGCATAATCTATCCCTACGTGGATTGGGGCTGCGTATGTGTCCGCGTTGGCGAAGAGTTCTGCGGCTGAGGTAGTATAATCTGTCTCCTCGCGCTCTGGCGATGTCACAGCGCGAGAGAGGCAGTCTGCTACCACGTTAAGTTTGCCTGCCACATGTCGAATGTCTGTGGTGAACTCTGAAATCGCAGCTAGCTGCCTTTGTTGCCTGCCTGACCACGGTTCAGAAATTTTAGCCATCGCAAAGGTGAGCGGTTTGTGGTCTACAAAAGCCGTGAAACGCCGCCCCTCCAACCAGAACTGGAAGTGGCGGATGGATAAATGAAGCGCTAGCAGCTCCCTGTCAAAGGTGCTGTATTTACGCTCAGTTTGGTTTAGCGATTTGCTGAAAAATGCCAAAGGTTGCCAGGTTCCGCCGACGTGTTGTTCTACAACCGCCCCTATGGCCAGGTCTGAAGCGTCTGTGGTTAGCGCAATGCGGGCCGAGGGATCAGGGTGAACCAACAATGTGGCATTAGCTAGGGCACTTTTTACTTCCGTGAAGGCGCGTTCGCGCTCCGGGGTCCATTCGACCGCATTGGAAGGTTTTTGTTTTCTGAGCGCGTCATATAGGGGCTGCATGAGCTGAGCTGCGCGGAGGAGGAAACTGTTGTAAAAATTAACCATTCCCAAAAATTCTTGCAGCGATTTGACCGTTTGTGGCCGTGGGAAACTTTTTACTGCGTGAACTTTGTCTGGCAGTGGGACTGCCCCCTTCGGTGAAACTCTGTGTCCCAAAAAATCAATTTGTGACACACCGAATTTGCATTTGGCTGGATTGATTATTAACCCGTGCTCTTCTAGTCTCTGAAAAACCATAGTGAGATGGTGTTCGTGTTCTTCCTCAGACGAGCTGGCTACCAGCATATCGTCGAGGTAGACGAACACGAAAGGGAGGTCGCGTAATACTGCGTCCATCATCCGCTGAAAGGTCTGAGCAGCGCCTTTGAGGCCGAAAGGCATCCGCAAAAATTCAAAAAGACCGAAGGGGGTTATTACAGCTGTTTTAGGAATGTCTTCCGCTCTAACGGGGACTTGATGATAGCCGCGGACCAGGTCTATTTTTGAAAAAATGCGCGCACCCGCCAGATGTAGTGAAAAATCTTGGATGTGAGGAATAGGGTAGCGGTCATGCGCTGTTGCATTGTTTAATCTGCGGTAATCGCCGCACGGTCTCCAAGAACCGTCGGATTTCAGGACCATGTGAAGCGGTGACGCCCAGGGGCTTTTTGAGCGCCTGATAATGCCTAGTTTTTCAAGGGTGGGAAACTCGTCCCGAGCTATGGCGAGCTTGGTCGCGTCTAAGCGCCGAGCTTTGGCGAATATGGGTGGGCCCGTTGTGGGAATAAAGTGTTCGACCCCGTGCTTAGCCACTGTAGCTGAGAATTTGGGAATTGTGAGTGCTGGAAATTGGGTGAGGAGTTGATCAAACTTACCTCCTGCTGTAGTGACGCTGGCCTGCACAGGTGGTGGAGAAACTCGAGCTGAGCAGGGAATAGAAGCAAAGGACAGTGCATTAACCAACCATCTGTTCGCTAGATCGACTAATAACCCATGTGCACACAAAAAATCTGCGCCCAACAAGTTAAAACTCACTGCCGCTACAACAAATGTCCATCTGTAGTTGCGGCCATGGATGCGGAGGGGCAGGTTCCTTTCGCCAAAAGTGTCGATGATGGAGCCGTTGGCTGCCACCGCTCCATTGCCCCGGGGGCCCATAGCCCGGTCTGCTTGGGAGGGCATGATAAAACTCAGTTGAGCTCCCGTGTCAATGAGGAACTGCTTGCCGGTGTGTCCGTCCGTCACATATAGAAGCTTGCTTTTTTCGCCGAGAACCGCCGCTGTTAACGGTTCTCGACTTTGGCGTTTCCCGAAATCGTGAATTTGCAGGGGGGGAACGCACTTGTAGGCCTTCTTGGTGAAGCGGTGGTGGTAATAACAGACGTCGCTCCGTCTGTTACGTCTTGGCCGTGTCGCTGTCACGGCGGGCGGATTCTGCTCCGTGGTTCCCCGTGGCTCCGGACATCAGCGTTGAGGTCTGCAGATGCTGCTGTGGGTGTCTGTTCCTTGCAGGTGTTGACGAGTCGCTGCGCTTCGCAAGCCAGCGTGCGGAAGTCTTGCTGGGTACTGCATCGCATGTTGGCAAGTGTCCCTCTCATGTGTGGCGGCAGCGTACTGAGGAATATAAATTGGAAGAGGAAATTGTCATTGTCCTCTTCTTTGAGTTGCAGCAAGTCCTCCATGAGGGCCTTGGGTCTGCATCCTCTGTGGCCGTAGACCGCCAGGATCCTCTCGGTTCTCTCCTCGGCAGAGGGGACGAAATTCGCCACGATGGTCGCTTTCAGTTCTCTGTATTTGTCCTGGGCCGGCGGCCGCTGGATGATGCTCCGCGCACATCTCGAAGTGGCGGCGTCGAGTTTGGCCACGATGTGATAGAACTTTGTATGGTCAGCCGTGATGCCCGCAAGTGCAAACTGGGCTTCAGCTTGCAGAAACCACAAGGCGGGGTCTTCCTGCCAGAAGTCCGGCAGCTTGACGGTGACGGCATTTGTGTGGACCGTCACTGATGTGTCCGCAGGGTGACAGTGTCTTCCTTCGGCTCTCGCAGCGGCGCTGGTGCTCGGTTGAGCCCTCTCTATCACTTCTGCCGTGGGGGAACGTCGTTCATCTGTTCCCCTGTCTGCATGGGCGCCGGCGTCTGCCTGGGTCGCCACAGATGAGTCAATCGCGGGGGAACGCCTCTGGTCCATCCTCGCGTCAGGGTCACCAATGTATTAGAGCTTGGAATAACGAGGCGATGTGACTTATAAACCAAAGTTTATTATCTCAGCTTTGCTCCTCTAACATGTCTCATCTACTGCAGCAGCAGAAGAAGTAAGAGAGCAAACACATTCGGCTCTGTGTACTTATACTCACACACAACAAAAGACATGCATATCAAAGCTGACATCCCCCATTAACTTAATCCCCTCCTTTGTCTCCGTACCCCTCCACCTGGCCCTGGGAGGTCAGGGCGACCTATCTGGTCTCCACCGCAGTGCCTCGGATGCTCTTTGATCTTCACTGGCGGTTGAGACCCTTTGTCCTGTTCTGAGGTGTGAAGTCGCTTTACATATGTAATCACCAAACATTCTCACATGCTTATACATATGTAGGTTATGGGATATATGATTAATATAGACCACAATTAGGATCCCGGAGGCAGCATGTTACGTCCATCCTGATTTAAAGCGTATGGTGATCATGCACCAAAAAGCGGTCTGCTTTCTGGAAGACAACTGTCAAAAACAGCAAAAACACAAACAAAGCTGGCAGGCCACACACACTGGCTCCATCATTTCCATGATATGACTACAGTACAAATACCAAAATCTCTCGTCACTTCAAAATAATATTTCAACTAGTGGTGGGCATTTTAATTGTGATTTGATGGCATTAATTAATAGTGATTAAGGCAAGTTTATTTGTATAGCACATTTCATGTACAAGACAATTCAAAGTGCTTTACATAAAACATTAAAGCATTACAGCAAGTTGTAAAAGAAATACATTATAAAAGTAGATGAAAATAAAAGAATTTAAAAGCAAATTAAAAAATTAAAGAGAAGAAACTCATCGAGAGAGCCTTAATTGTGCATTATGCAATCAATAAGAGCAATCACGATTAATATGCCCACTACTAATTTCATTGTGGGAGAATGGTCTGAAGCCGATTTTGCTCTTCCGGGATCTTTTTCCCTACCTGACAAATGATCCACTCTTCAGTTACAGCCATCAGCTGTGCTACTGGTTGTGATGATTCAGTTCCCACCCAGGCCGTGAGCCCAAGGCATTAGTTTCAAAGCTAACTGTGCTACTAGGGAGTTAGCTTACCAAGTGCCATTTATATCGTTATTTTCTTTAAATTTCAGTCACCGTAATAGACATTCTTGTTTCCATCTGGTTCACTAATCCATAGAATACAAGAGCACTCTGAAGCAAGTGCAATATGCCCTGCCTCCATTTTCTTTGACAATCCCAACACTTCCTGACAGACAGCAGTTTTCAACTTTTCAATATAATTACTGAGACAGAACCAAATTGTGATAAACCCATCACCTACAAATATACAACAAAGTATACAACCCATAGTTGTAGGTCAGGATTCCAAGGTGAACCTGTGTAGCAAGTATGGTGACCCTAGAGAGATTTACATTTTCTATAGTAAGAGATCATAGGGAGTGCCAGCCTTGACCTTTTGACCCCAAACCTGTAGTCAAAGGTTATGGTCTCAGAGTGAATCTGTGTACCAAGTTTGGTGACCCTAACTTTACTTGTTGTACAGTAATAAGGCATATGGAATGTTAACGTGATGTTAATGTGACCTTTGACGTTTTGACCCCAAAATTATAGTCTGAGGTCACGATCCCAAGGTGAACCTGTGGACCAGGTTTGGTGGCCTTAGCTTAACTCGTTTCATAGTAATAGTGCAAATGGAATCCTAACCTTGACCTTTGACCTTCTGACCCCAAACCAATAGCCAGAGGTCAAGATTCCAAGATGAACCTGTGGACCAGGTTTGGTGGCACTAGCTTTATGTGTTGTACAGTAATAAGGCATAAGGGACTTCCGGTTATGGCTGCCACGTAGGACGGACGTGTCTCGCTCTGCTCTGCTCCTGGGGAAAAAAAATCGGCAAATAACTCTCTCATTTGGGACAGAACGTATCCCAGCATTTGGGCGAGGATATGTCGGCGAAGCCTAAGGCTGGAAAACCAGGAAAAGGAAAAAGCGAGCCGCCGAAACAGTCCAAATTAACGGACTTTCAGGTCTGTGACGCAGCAAACAAAACTCCATATATGGCGGAGGAGGCTGGCGGCGGTGCGATGTTTGCGGGGAATGGCGCAGATGCGCTGATGGCTGCCATGAGTTCAATGAGAGCGGACTTTTCCTCTAGATTTGATGGGATTATGACAGCGTTGGAAGGAATAAGAAAGGAATTGGGTGACTGTGTAGAACGAACGGCGCAGATGGAGCTCCGTCTCGCTAGTGCTGAAGATGACGTCACCCGTCTTCAATTAAAGGTGCGCACTTTGGAAAAAAAAAATAAATCTCTGGAAGATAATATTTTGGATTTGGAATCTCGGTCGAGACAGAATAATTTGAGGCTGGTGGGTCTTCCAGAGGAATCAGAAGGTCGGGACGTATGTTCCTTTCTGGAAAAGTGGATTCCGGAGGTGCTGGGCAGTGAGGAGTTGCAATCAGCAGTGGTTCTGGAAAAAGCACATCGTATTGGCCCACGGAGAGATAAGGGACCGCCGAGGACCTTAATTATGAAGTTTCTTAGCAACAGAGACAGGATGAAGATCTTCAACGCTGCACGTGCTAAAGGAGAGATTAAACACCAGGACCAGCAGGTGCGGTTCTACCCAGATTTGGCCACAGGAATCCAGCAATTGAGGAAGCAGTTTGATCCCATACGTAAGGAGCTGCGCAACCTTGGGATTCGTCATGGTGTAATCTATCCTGCGAGACTGCTGACCACGTATGAGGGCAGAACCCACATCTTCAAGACCCCAGAGGAGGCGCAGGAGTTCATCAAGAAGATCAAAGAAGAAGAAGAGACTGGTGGGAGCTAAGCATGAACAAAATATAAGGTAGAATAATTAAGCATTTGCACAGGCATCTGACTGACTTGAAGTAAATAGTAAGTTTACAAAATATAGATTGTATTATATATTAAAAAAACAAAACAAAAACAAAACAAAAAAAAAAAAAAAAAAAAAAAAACTATGATGTACAAAGTTGTTAAAAATTTTGGAGTTAAGTTGGAAAACTACAGAGGAGAGTTAATGTTACGTCATTAAAAGCAGTAGAGTTAGGGTGATTGGGAGGATGAAGAAGGAGTGGCTTAGGCTGTTCCCCGTGGGTGTGGAACGGTCGATGGCTATATCGGGAGACAGAATTTTTTTTTTGATTTTGGGGGGTTTGCCACAAGTGTGGGAAGGGGAAATTTGTTTGTGTGTAGTTTGTAGGATGAATGTTCAACCACTCATGTTTTTGCTTCTCTGTATGAGCATGTTTACACTGCAAGGTAATCCTAAACTCTCTATTGATCATGGACCAAAGTGTTAATCTTAATTTAACTTCATGGAATTGCAGAGGTCTACAAAATTTAAAAAAACTTAAACAAGTTATGAATAAAATAAAGGACATGGGTTCAAGAATTGTGTTTTTACAAGAAACTCATCTGATAGAGGAGGATGTTAAAAGAATTAGGAGTAGATGGCAGGGAAGTGTATTCACCTCTTCATTTTCATCCCGAGCCAGGGGAGTTATGACTCTCATACATAAATCAGTTCCTTTTCAGGTGAAAAATGTAATTGGAGACAAATTTGGAAGATATGTAATCATTCAAGGTTCTTTGCTATTAGAAAATATAAATCTTGTGAACTTATATGGTCCCAATATAGATGATCAGAAGTTCTTTGCTAATTTATTTCTCATCTTATCATCACTTACAGGGCAACATATAATAGCAGGGGATTTTAATTGTACATTGAATCCAGGTGTGGATAGATCAACAGGACTGGATTGTACGCACATTGGATGTAGGATGACTATTAATCATTTTATGAAAGAATTGAGATTGTTAGATATATGGAGAGAAATGAAACCACAAGTTAAAGCCTATTCTTGTTATTCCAGTACCTACAAGACATTCTCACGTATTGATTATTTTTTGATTTCCACAGAATTAAGGTCCAAGATTCAAAACTGCTTTTATGATAACATCGTGATTTCTGATCATGCACCCTGTTGTCTAATATATGTAGATAAAAAATTGACAAAGGAATCAGGTAGATGGCAATTTCAGCATAAATGGCTTCAGGATGAGGAATTTGTCAAGTATATAGAAAAACAGATAGACGAGTTCTTTGACATCAATACTACACAAACATCAGCATGTGTAAAGTGGGAGGCTTTCAAAGCTTTTATTAGGGGACATATTATTAGTTATACAGGATCAAAATCTAAGAAGACTCGAGAGGAGAGAGCTAAATTGGAACATAAAATAAAAAGTCTTCAGGAAAAAGTGTATGCAGGAAGTGACCCAAGGTTGGAGAATGAATTACTGATTTTGAGAGCTGAATACGACAAAAAATCAGCGAATAGAGCTGCCTCGAGTCTTCTAAGATTGAAACAATCTTTTTATGAACAAGGTGAAAAATCAGGAAAATTATTAGCATGGCAGATTAAACAATTGGAAATTAAAACACCAATTACCAGTATTATAAGTAACGGACAGGTAGTTATAGATCCTTTAGAAATTAATAGAGCCTTTAGAGATTACTATGAAAAATTATATGATACCAAAAATGAACCTGATTTAACAAAACTAAATGGGTTTTTGAACGAACTATCTATACCGTGTATTCCAAATGAAAACAGGGAGATATTGGAGTCTAAAATTAGTCAAGAAGAAGTTGGGCTAGCCATTGATAATATGAAATCAGGAAAAAGTGCAGGACCAGATGGTCTTCCAGTTGACCTTTATAAAAAATTTAAGAATAAATTAATAAAACCTTTTTTGGAAATGGTTTTAGAAGCATTTCAAAATAATAATTTACCATCATACATAAATAATGCCTTAATTATACTGCTGCCAAAACCAGGTAAGCCCTCTAATAAATGTGAAAATATGAGCCCAATAAGCCTATTAAACGCCGACCTTAAGATAATCTGTAAAATTTTAGCAAGACGAATACAAGAAATTTTACCAAATATTATTAATCGAGATCAGAATGGCTTTATAAAGGGTAGACAAGGCTTCCATAATGTAAGAAGACTATTTAATATTATTTATTTTAATAAAGAAGCACCGGATACAGCTCTCCTATCATTGGACGCCGAAAAGACCTTTGATAGAGTTGAATGGCCCTTTCTTTTTGAAGTCCTACAAAGGTTTGGACTTGGAAATAATTTCATAAAATGGGTTCAAATAATATACAATAATGCTACAGCAGAAATCCTAACAAATAACAATATTTCAAAACCAATAAAAATCAATAGAGGATGTCGACAAGGCTGTCCACTTTCACCTTTACTGTTTACTATGGCAATTGAACCTTTAGCGATAGCGATACGTTTACATTCACAAATATATGGAATTAAAGTTGGACCAACAGAACATAAAATCTCCCTGTACGCCGATGATATAATTTTATGTCGAATCTAAAAAAATCAATTCCAACCTTGTTGAATTTAATAAAGAATTTTGGGGAAATATCAGGATATAAAATAAATAAAACTAAATCTTCAATATTAATGCTAAATGAGACCCAGAGAAATTACCCAGCCCCTGAGGTAAATCAATTCAATGTTGTAAATCAGTTTAAATATTTAGGAATCCAAATTATGCCTAAGCTAGAATCAGTCGCCAGTGTCAACTATGAAGCCTTAATGTCAGATATCAATGAGTTAACTCAGAGATGGATGTCACTACCAATGTCGATGATCGGGAGAATCAATATACTTAAAAGTAATATTTTACCTAAAATACTTTATTTATTTCAATACATTCCCTTATCACCACCTTTAGATCTATTCTCAAGAATAAAAAAAAAGTTAGTGGAATTTATATGGAACAACAGGAGGGCTAGATTACGTTTGTCTTTATTATATTTACCATTTGATCGTGGAGGTCTGAAATGTCCAAATTTTATGTTGTATTATTGGTCGGCACAACTGAGGTCTATGACATATTATTTTTCATCAAATGATCTCCCTCACTGGACTGAAATGGAATCATACAATTTACCTTTACCTCTTCCCATATTCATATACTCAGATTCGGCAAAAAAATTACAAAAACAAGTTAAAAATCCATTTGTAAAGCATATGATCAAAATATGGTGTGAAGCTAAAAACTATTTAAAAGAACCACAGTTATTGTCACAATTTAGTCCAATATGGGGTAATCAATATTTTAAACCAGGGAGAGCGGACGCTGTATTTAAAGTATGGAATTTAAAAGGGATACAAAAGATTCAGGATTTATATTTGCCATGTGCAGACAACATAATGTCTTTTGAAGAGCTGAGGATCAAATTTAATCTCAATAGAACACATTTTTTTAAATATCTTCAACTTAGAAACTTTATTCGATCAAATCAAAATAAAGCTCTCACTCGACCTATTTATTCATCCTTGGAAAAAATGATGATGAAAGATAGTAAAAGAAAGGGTATTATTTCAGAGTTTTATAACTCATTGACACTATCTTCAAGTGAAAATTCACTGAAAAGATTAAACTACTGGAAAGAAGATCTGCAAATAGAATCACAGCTCAGCCCAGTAGAATCACAGCTCACTCTGCTACACTTATTGACAACCTGTTTGTCAATGTTCTCGACAAGAAAATAGAAAGTGGATTATTGATAAATGATATAAGCGACCACTTGCCAATCTTTGCACTTATCCATGGCCACACGGGGCCCAACCCAGAAAAAATCTCAAAATCGTTCAGACACAAATCACCAAACGCAATCAGTTCTTTTAAAGAGGACTTGCTGAAGCAAGACTGGACAGAAGTCTATGTATCAGATGTAAATGAAGCCTATGACACATTTACAAACATTGTAACCACTCTTTATGAAAAAAAACTGCCCATTAGTTAAAAAAAAGCTTAAACACAAATTTACTGACAAACCATGGCTAACCAAAGGACTACAAAAGGCGTGTAAAAAGAAAAATTTATTATATAAAGCTTTCATAAAGAAAAGGACAAAAGAAGCAGAGCAGCGGTATAAAACATACAAAAATAAGTTAACATATATAATAAGATGTAGTAAAAGAGACTATTACAGTAAAGAACTGGAAAAAAACAAAGACAATATTAAAAATACATGGACAATAATCAACAGTATCCTTGGAAATAAAAGCAGAAATACCAGCTACCCAACTAACACTCCAAAAAATAATAAATCGACTCCGAATGTGAATATAGCTTCACCTGCAGATGAATTTAATAATTTTTTTGTTAACATTGGACCTAAACTGGCCCGAGAAATACCCACTACGGTGCCAACAGGTGATTCAATATGCAATAACACTGCTGTAAAAGACACCATCTTCATAAAGAACACAGACGAAAGAGAGGTCATTGAAATTGTTAAATCGTTCAAAAGTAAAACATCTACTGACTGCGATGGTATTGATATGCTACTAGTCAAAACTGTTATCGAATGCATAGTGAAACCACTGACGTATATCTGTAACCTGTCTCTCCAATCAGGTATATTTCCCAATGCAATGAAAATAGCTAAAGTAATTCCAATTTACAAGACAGGCGACAGAGGGGAACTCTCCAACTACAGACCAATTTCACTATTACCGCAATTTTCCAAGATACTTGAAAAAATATTCTATGAGAGAATTGACAACTTCATACTGAAGAATGATTTATTGTGTGAGCAGCAATATGGGTTCAGACACAAAAGGACAACAGCATATGCCTTAATGGAATTTACAGAAAAAATATCAACAGCCATTGAAAATAAAGAGTATTCAGTTGGAGTATTCCTGGATCTTAAAAAAGCATTTGATACAGTAGATCACAATCTATTATTAAAGAAACTACAAAATTGTGGTATCAGAGGGGTAGCACTGTCCTGGTTAAGAAGTTACTTAAAGAATAGATATCAGTTTGTATGTGTTAACAACAAAAACTCAGAGCTACTGAAGGTCACCTGTGGAGTCCCACAGGGTTCAGTTTTGGGACCATTATTATTCAATATGTATATAAATGATATATGTAAAGTTTCAGAAAAAATGGACTTAATATTGTTTGCTGATGACACTAACCTGCTATGCAGTGGAAACAACTTGGAACAACTTCTGGATACACTCGGAAAGGAATTAGGAAAGCTGAAACTGTGGTTTGATTCAAACAAATTAACGCTCAATTTAAGCAAGACAAAATTTATAGTCTTTAACAACCATCACAACTACCCAGTACCCAAACTCAGTGTAAATGGTGTAGAGATTGAAAGGGTATCCGAAACTAAATTCCTTGGAGTAATAATTGATAACAAACTGTGTTGGAAGCCACATATTAATTATATAAAAGGTAAAGTATCCAAATCAATTGCAATATTACACAGAGTGAAAAATTTGCTGAATCAACCCACACTATACACCTTGTATCATTCATTAATACTCCCATACATGACATATTGTAATGAAGTATGGGGAAATACATATAAAACAAACATATATCCACTCTTTATGCTTCAAAAGAGAGCTATTAGAATAATCAACAAAGCATCTTACAGGGAACCAACAAACCCACTTTTTCTTAAACAAAAAACTCTCAAGTTGAAAGATCTGATCGACTTTAAAACCGCAATAATAATGTTCAAAGTGAAGAATCTATCACTGCCCGCAAATATCCAAAAGTTGTTCCAAACAAGGGAGAAACGATATCACTTCAGAGGAACATGTATATTTCAAAAGCCTACAGTGAGAACAACTACCAAGCAACACTGTATTTCAGTGCAAGGTGTCAGATTATGGAACGATTTTGGACCTGAATTAAAATCATGTACAAAGCTTGGACAATTTAAACAAAAACTAAAGGAAGAAATACTCCAAACATATTTACAAGACGACATGTAAACTCACATAAGGATTGACATTTCCAGCCTGTGTTGTGTTATAGCTTAGTTTTTCTTTTTTCTCTGTGACACTATGTCTTAGATTTGTTTTTGAATAGTAACCGCTTAACTTAGACTAGCTCAGTTTTCTTTTTCTCTCAGTCATATTTTGTCTTAGCCTTGTTTTAAATTGTAATCGCTCTTGTCTTGTTTTCTCTTTTTTCTCCTTTGAATTCTTGGATGGAATATGGGTGGGCAATATAAGCTGCGGCTTCAGCCATCACCCATTTCGGATAACTCACGTGGAATTGTATAGTAGAAGGAGTCTTTGTCTAATTTGACCTTGTTGTTATATTATACAGTTTCTTTTAACCTGTAATGTACTATCCGAAATAAATTCATTCATTCATTCAAATTGAAATTTCAGAGGAACAATGGGAATTGGCTTGTACAGAAGCTCAAACCAAATCAATAAATGCACGCCTTAAATTGATACATTTCAAATGGTTAATGCGGATGTATGTTACACCGGAGGAGTTAAATAGATATAACAAAAATATACCAGATACATGCACAAAATGCATGGAAAGTAAAGGAACCCTATTTCATTGTTTATGGGAATGTAGATTAATAAGAATGTTTTGGGAGGAGGTGAGGGTAACAATTGAAAAAATAATCTCAAAACAAATCATATTGAATCCTAAACTGTTTTTGTTGGGTCTGTACCCAGAAAAGCATAATTTCAATAAAAGTGAAAGAACATTCATAGACCTCAGTTTGCTTAATGCCAAAAAATGTATTGCACTATTATGGAAAAAGACTCATAGACCAGATGTGATTCAGTGGTTAAGACAGATGTTAACAAACCTTCCATTAGAAAGAATAACATATATACTGAAATCAAAGGAAATTGTGTTTGAGAATATATGGAGACCTTTTATTGATTATGTAAAAAATTTAAACATAACTCTTGAAGAAGAAGGTGAATGATGTGTGTGGACCTTGTAAATTCCAAACTGGTGAACATAATATGTATACTAATGTATTGGATTGTCTAGACTAAACAGAGGAGCATTGTTGAAGACTTGATTTTGTTGGTGGTTGTTGGTGTTTTTAGGGTATTTTTTTTTTTTGTAGTACTTTAGTGTTAGTGTTTGATTGTTTGTATCATGTTTGTTAAAAAAAAAAAGGTTCAATAAAGATATTGTGGAAAAAAAAAAATAAGGCATAAGGAATGGTAACCTTGACCTTTGACCTTTTGACACCCCAAACCCATAGTCAGATCAGAATTTCAAGGTGAACCTGTATACCAGGTTTGGTGGCGCTCACTTTACGTGTTTTATAGTAATAATAAATGTAGCATTTACCATTTACTATAGTGCAACAGCAATGTTACCTTTGAACTTTGACCCCTTGACCCCAAACCCATAGTTAGGTGAGAGTGTAAGTCGTCCAAGATGTGTATCAGATACAACTCCTATATCGATTTGAAAAGCCTACATCATTCCTTTCAATCATTATTGTGTTTAGAAGATTCGGGGAAAACTCTGACCTCTGACCGTAAGGTAATCCAATGAGAGCATCATCAGAGTATCTCAAACCATGGTACCAAGTTTCAAAACAATCGGAACAAAACTGTAGGAGGAGTTGATTTCACAAGACAGTTACTGTCTATAAAGTGAGGTGAAACAGGAGGTCAGAGGTCAGGGGATACAATTGCCGCAAAAATCATCAGATCAGAACCAAACAGCAATATGCACATCCTCGGTGTATATCAAACCATGATACCAAGTTTCAAAACAATTGGACCAAAACTGTAGGAGGAGTTGATCTCGCAAAAGTGGGATGGACGGACGGATGGACAGAAGGACGGAAAAATGGACGGACGGACGGACGGATAACATAATCCCCCTTCGGTCTTCACCCAAAGGGTTCTTCGACCCCTTTGGGCTTCAATCGGCAGGGGATAGTAATATATCTCATGTCGTTCTGGCTTATTTTGTTAATTTTTGCCATGATAATACATTGAACCATTAGCATTAGCTTGGCCAGGTGGTTGGACTCGGTCTGTCTATCTGCATTAGAGCTCATCTCAGTAGAGAGAGTGACAGACAGGCTGCCTGACATTAGCTTTACTGCTGGTTACCTCCGCCAAAGGGGGAGGTTATGTGATCATCGGCGTTGGTTTGTCTGTTTGTTTGTCTGTTTGTTAGCAAGATAACTCAAAAAGTTATGGACGGATTTTCATGAAATTTTCACAGATTGTCAGAAATGGGGTATCCTAGAGATGACTAGATTTTGGTGGTGATCCGGATCACCGTCCACAAGAAAACCGCCATTACGCAAAATGCCATTTTCGTGAATAACTACTAAACCACTAATCCTAACACTGTGAATCCAACTGCTAGTCATATGTTTTCATGGTCAAGGAATCTGAAAACGTACACACAAACACTGTATGGGGGGAACTGTGGCGCTAAACCGCCATTACGGAAAATGCCATCTTCGTCAATAACTACTGAACCACTAATCCTATCATTGTGAATCCAATTGCTTGTCATATGTTTTCATGGTCAAGGAATCTGAAAACATACACACAAACACTGTATGGGGGGAACTGTGGCCGCCATTACGGAAAATGCCATTTTCGTGAATAACTACTGAACCACTAATCCTATCATTGTCAATCCAATTGCTAGTCATATGTTTTCATGGTCAAGGAATCTGAAAACGTACACACAAACACTGTATGGGGGAAACTGTGGCGCTAAACCGCCATTACGGAAAATGCCATTTTCGTCAATAACTACTGAACCACTAATCCTATCATTGTGAATCCAATTGCTTGTCATATGTTTTCATGGTCAAGGAATCTGAAAACGTACACACAAACACTGTATGGGGGGAACTGTGGCCGCCATTACGGAAAATGTCATTTTCATGAATAACTACTGAACCACTGCTTGTCATATGTTTTCATGGTCAAGGAATCTGAAGACTGTATGGGGGAAACTGTGTCGCTTGGCGGAGGTCTGCGCTCTCCGAGTGCTTTTCTAGTTTTAATTGCTATTTTCTTCACCCCGACTGGAATCCTTGATTATTGCATTGCAGTGTTTCCTCTGGCTTAAAGACCTCGACGCGGTGCATATAGAACTTACCGACCCCCATCAGTTCACCTGCAGGGAGAACCGGTCTACAGAAGACGCCATCACCTCCACTCTCCACAGAGTGCTGAGCCACCTGGAAAACCCAAGAAGCTATGTGAGGATGCTCTTCGTGGACTACAGCTCAGCTTTTAACACCATCATCCCGGATATCCTGATCAACAAACTGCACCTCCTCCAGATCCCCCACCTGCTCCTGGATAAAGAACTTTCTCATCAGTTGCCCACAAACAGTCAGACTTGGCCCCCACCACTCTTCCACACTGTCCCTCAGCACCGGCTCCCCCCAAGTCTGCATGCTAAGCCCTCTACTGTACTCCCTGTACACCTCTGACTGCAGTCCAACCCACCCAACCACCATCATCGTGAAATATGCAGCAGACACCAGCTTGGTTGGGCTCATCACCGACAACGATGAGAAGGCATACAGGGCGGAGGTAGAGAAACTGAATGTTCAAAAAACCAAAGAACTCATTCTGGATTTCAGGAAGAACAGACAGGACCCCCCCCCCCCCCCCCCGCCCCCAGCAGCAGCCCAGCAGCAGCTGCACTTCCTCTGTGTCCTGAGGAAGCACAACCTGGACCAGAAGCTGCTGCTGACCTTCTATCACTGCTCAGTGGAGAGCGTGCTCATCTACTGTCTGGGTGTGTGGTATTCCGGCTCCACGGCCGAGAACATGAAGGCTGTGTAGAGGGTCATCAACACTGCCCAAAAAATTATCGGCGTCCCTCTGCCCCCTGGAAGACATGTCCAGAGCCTCCTGTCTCAGAAAGATCAAGGGTATCACAGGAAACCCCTCACATCCCACCCACCACCTGTTTGACCTGCTTCTCTCAGGACAACGGTTCAGATCGATCTGGTCCCACACCTCCAGACTGACAAACAGTTTCTTCCGCTGGGCCATCTGAACTGCAAACAGTCAGAGGTCCCACCCCCCTCCCTCTGAATGCTCACATGCACAGAACTGAGGACCTTTTTAATTATCACAATAACTCACCTGTCTTTGCACTCCTCACGTTCATGTATATTGACCCAGCCGTGAAATCACTACTGTACATATTTTCCATAATCCTTGAGCCATTTTTCTCCATTATGTCACAAGTCAGAATAGCTTTATTGCCAAGCATGTTTACAGTGTAAACAAACGAGGAATTTGACTTGACATTGGGCGCGCTTGATAAGCGCCTCCAATGACGCGGCAGCCATGAGGCGCCTGTCATCAGTGGAGGGTAAAGAGGGGAATGGGGGAGGGAATGACACAATGGGCAGAGAGAAAAAACATAGTTAATCAAAATAAAGCTCGTATGAGCAAAATTGTGATTACATAGAAAAAAAACCTCTAAGCACAATTAGTGCTTTAATGTGTTCTGCACTCCGCGCTCTGATGTACGTGGTTCCACCCACAAAGCCACTACCGTACCTGTGCATATATGTACCTATGGGCTATTTGTATTTTTACTTTTACCTTTACCTCAGTGGTATGGTTAATCATATGTTCTGCAACTGTTTTACTGCACCCACAATTTCGTTGTGCTGAGGCATCCAGCGTCCATCATCTTTCGTTTGCAGATGATGTTTATTGTACAATGACAATAAAGCCTATTCTATTCTACCATTTGAAGTACTGTACAACCGAGGCTTGAATGTTGGAATATTGGGCCAGCTGGAGTCCCACCCAGACGTCCTGTGTTAGGACTTTTTACTGGTGTCATCCTTCTCTCCTTCTCCTGCTCTCAGCTCTCCTGGAGCTTCTCTCTCTGTCTATGGTGGTATACAAACAGGTCAGAAAATATCAAGTGTCGTGCTTTGTCCTGCAGGATTTTTTTTGTCATGGTTTACATAAATGACAAAAATATGTGTATTTTTTTGTATTTTATTCTAGTGTTTCTTTTTTTTTTCCCCCATTCAGAGAGTAGGGAAGGGAAAAAACATTCATAATAGTAATGTACTCATGCATTCTTAAATTATATGATCAGAAGTGGGTAAAGTAACCAGAAATTCTACTCATGTAAAAGCAGTGCTTTGAAATTAATAATTAAAAGTAGACAACAAAAAATTTCTAGCTCAGTTAAGGGTACAAAGAGCAGCCACTTAAAAACTTGAGTAATGACTTCAGTCTTGAAGGTTTGATGTTTTTCTCCAAAATTTATAACAATTTTCGGATAGTTTTCAACTTTTGTCTGTAAATTTATCTAAATTTGCCACCATTTTCCTCAAATTTGTAATTTCCTCTTGTAAAATTGACTTTTCTTGTACATTTGAGACTTTATTATAAATTTGTGGATTATTTTACGGCTAATTTTCTTTTTTTTGAATAAAATTACTGTTTTTTAATAAAGTTGAAACAAACTGTTGTAATTTTTTTTACTTTTTCCTTATAACAATTTACATTTTTGACCATTGTATTTAATGAAATAAATTAACTTAAATGACCAAAGATGCAGTAATTTCTGTTATAATATTTCTATATACTTATAGTTTCAGTGTTTCCTCTGGCTTAAAGACCTTGGGGCGGTGGCAACATACTTTTCCGGGGGGTGGGGGGCAGAAAACACATGACACGATTTTAACTGGAATATGTAAATTTTACACAATTTCTTTTTATTTTATTTTTTATTTGGCACATTAATAGTAATATTGCATAATGGAACTTACCATTTGAAGGATTGTACAACCAAGGCTTGAATGTTGGCATATTGGGCCAGTTGGGGTCCCACCCAGATATCCTGTGTTTGGACTTTTACTGGTGTTGTGGGGACATGTTGTTGGACTTCTTCACCCAGGGGACAATGGACCGAAGGAGGAGGCGTTACCGGGGGGTATCAGATGGGACAGTAAGGACTATGCGCCCCCGGGGAGAGGAGTAAATGCCGGAGAGAAGAAGTGTGTTGGAGCGAAGCCGACGTTATGTTATGTTAATGTGCCACACATTCTTTGTTCAAACAACAATGGTTATGGTCAGAAGTGTCGGGTCTCGATGCGTGGGAATAAAGGTATAAAAGAGAAATGCACAGAGACCTGACAGTTTTTTTGGCTGTAAAATATGTTGGAAGAAGAATAAATTAACTGTCGTCCAGCTCGTTGTCTCGCCTGCCTCCTTTCTCCACACTGGTGACCCCAAGACGTGCCATGGAAAGCGAGCCGAGCACTGCCCCGGAGACTGCCTGGAGGGAGAGCACCAGCACCGCGTGTGTGGTCCCAATCGAGCTACCAGACTTCTGGCTTCACAACTCGACCGTGTGGTTTTTGCACATAGAAGCCCCGTTCGCACTCCGTGGGATAACAACGGGTGATACCAGGTATTACTGTGGTCGCTGCGCTGGATGCGCGCGCCATGCAACAGGTGACGAGCCTGCTCCAGAAGACGAAGTAATGGGGCGATCTGTTTTTATCATCGCTGTTCCAGCTCGAATGCCCAACGCTGCCTGGTGCCATGCCAATTCAAGAAGCCAGGAAGACGGCACTTTCGGAATTCATTGGCAGCTGCAACCGATGGCAACAGGAACAGACTGCTTTATGTCACGGACACACGTTGGGGGAGACGGTTTTTGGTGGACTCCGGCTCCCAGAAGAGCCTCATCCTGCCGGTCAATGCAGACACGGTGGCAGGATGCAGCGGTCCTGAGCTCACGGCCGCCAACGGATCCACCATCAGGACATTTGGCAAGTGGACACTGACAATATGCTTACACAGACGCAACTTTCAGTGGGACTTTGTGATAGCTGCATGTTCCGGCCCCATTTTAAGAGCAGATTTTCTATGCGCTTATGGATTGTTAGTCAATGTTGCTAATAGGAGATTAGTGGATGCTGTCTCTTTTACATCACTGTCCTGTACAGCTCGGGGAGCTGGGTCGACAACACTGGCTAACGTTATAGCTCCAGGGGGTACAGGGTTTCCTCTGGTAACATTTCTCGGTGTCTGGCCGCCTCGCCAGAAATTTTACCGCTGCGCCAAGGAGATATGAATTTATGAAGAAAAATATATGAAGCAATGGCTTTCCGCAAGCGTGCACACGAACAACACGTGTGGCCATCATCCGCGTGGAGTTTAGAAGCGCCCCGCCCACGCAAGTCTTCCAGTCAGTCAACAGAGTCTCATTAAGCGCGACTGTCTGACAGAAACATGAGTTTATTAAAGTACTTTAAATGTGGAAAAAAATCAGAAGAGGTATGTAAGCACTGGCATTTACCATGGTTTTAACCCACTGGAAACGAGAGCAATAATGAAAGAGTCGCTTAGCTAAGAGATGTGGATAGAATTCAAATGCAGCCAGCTTTATATGAAGGGAAAGGCGGGGGGACTGATTAATTGCTGAGGATATATTTCACCAGCCACTACAATATTAAGTTATGTTCTGTAGGAATTGCAGGAATGAAGAGACTGGCAATTTCTCTTTTCTCGCACGAGCAGGCGTGCCGTTTTTATTCTCCAGCAGCAGTGACAAAGCAACAGCTAAAAACGCTAGCTCTAAACTGAGGTCCTTCAGCGGCTGCCTAGAGAGGTGCCTGATGAGAAACCCTGAGAGCACAACTATAACTGCCTAAACAGATTATTCTGTACATGAACACATATTTCACTGTACGTACCAAGACAGTGAAACCTGGAGGGGGGTGATTGGGAGGAACGGCCTGCCCGATCTGAACCCGAGTGGTGTTCAGTTATTGGACTTCTGTGCTAACCACAGTCTGTCTATAACGAACACCATGTTCAAGCATAAGGGTGTCCATATGTGCACCTGGCACCAGGACACCCTAGGCCGCAGGTCGATGATCGATTTTGTTATCGTATCATCAGACCTGCGACCGTATGTCTTGGACACCCGAGTAAAGAGAGGTGCAGAGCTGTCAACTGATCACCACCTGGTGGTGAGTTGGATCCGATGGCAGGGGAGGAAGCCATTCAGACCTGGTAGACCCAAACGTATAGTGAGGGTGTGCTGGGAGCGTCTGGCTGAGGCCCCTGTCCGGGAGGTCTTCAACTCCCACCTCCGGAAGAACTTCAACCACATTCCGAGGGAGTCTGGAGACATGGAGTCTGAATGGGCCATGTTCTCCACCTCTGTTGTTGAAGCGGCAGCCCAGAGCTGCGGCCGCAAGGTGGTCGGTGCATCTCGTGGTGGCAACCCCCGAACCAAGTGGTGGACACCAGTGGTGAGGGGGGCCATTAAGCTGAAGAAGGAGTCCTATCAAGCTTGGTTGGCTTGTGGGACTCCCGAAGCAGCTGAGGTGTACCGGCAGGCCAAGCGGAGTGCAGCTCGGGTGGTTGCTGAAGCAAAAACCCGGGTATGGGAGGAGTTCGGTGAGGCCATGGAACAAGACTTTCGGTCGGCTTCAAAGAGATTCTGGCAAACTGTTCGGCGGCTCAGGAGGGGAAAGCAGCTCCCCGTCCACACTGTGTATGGTGCGGATGGGACACTGTTGACTTCAACTGGGGATATCGTCGGGCGGTGGAAGGAATACTTCGAGGATCTCCTCAATCCCACTGATACGCCTTCCACAGAGGAAGCAGGGTTTGGGGACGAGGGGGATGACTCGCCTATCACAGGGGCTGAGGTCGCCAAGGTGGTTAAAAATCTCCTTGGTGGCCGGGCCCCGGGGGTGGACGAGATTCGCCCCGAGTACCTCAAGGCCCTGGATGTTGTTGGGTTGTCATGGTTGACACGCCTCTGCAACATTGCGTGGAGGTCGGGGGCAGTGCCTTTGGCATGGCAAACCGGGGTGGTGGTTCCTCTCTTCAAAAAAGGGGACCGGAGGGTGTGCTCCAACTTTAGAGGGATCACACTCCTCAGCCTCCCTGGGAAGGTCTATGCCAAGGTACTGGAGAGGAGAGTCCGGCCGTTGGTCGAACCTCGGATTCAGGAGGAGCAATGTGGTTTTCGTCCTGGCCGTGGCACATCGGACCAGCTCTTTACCCTCTCGAGAATTCTTGAGGGTTCGTGGGAGTTTGCCCAACCAGTTTACATGTGTTTTGTGGACTTGGAGAAGGCATTTGACCGCGTCCCTCGTGGATTTTTGTGGGGGGTGCTTCGGGAGTATGGGGTATCGGGCTTGTTGTTACGAGCTATTCGGTCTCTGTACGACCGTTGTGAGAGTTTAGTTCGCATTGCCAACACTCGGTCGGAGTCATTCCCAGTGAGAGTTGGACTCCGACAGGGCTGCCCTTTGTCACCGGTCCTGTTCATAATTTTTATGGACAGGATTTCTAGGCGCAGCCAGGGAATGGAGGGTGTCATGCTTGGTGACCACAGGATCTCATCTCTGTTGTTTGCAGATGATGTTGTCCTGTTGGCTTCATCCAGCAATGACCTACAGCTCTTGCTGGGACGGTTTGCCGCTGAGTGTGAAGCGGCTGGGATGAGAATCAGCACCTCCAAGTCCGAGTCCATGGTCCTCAGCCGGAAAAAGGTGGATTGTCCTCTCCGGGTTGGGGACAGGCTCCTGCCCCAAGTGGAGGAGTTTAAGTATCTTGGGGTCTTGTTCACGAGTGAGGGGAAAATGGAGCGAGAGATCGACAGACGGATTGGAGCAGCATCTGCAGTGATGCGGACGTTGTACCGGTCTGTTGTGGTGAAGAGGGAGCTTAGTTCTAAGGCAAAGCTGTCGATTTACCAGTCAATCTACGTTCCTACTCTCACCTATGGTCACGAGCTTTGGGTAATGACCGAAAGAACGAGATCGCGGATACAAGCGGCTGAAATGAGCTTTCTCCGTAGGATTGCTGGACTCACCCTCAGAGATAGGGTGAGGAGCTCAGTCATCCGGGAGAGGCTCAGAGTAGAACCGCTGCTCCTCCACATTGAAAGGAGTCAGTTGAGGTGGTATGGGCATCTGATTAGGATGCCTCCTGGACGCCTCCCACTTGAGGTGTTTCGGGCACGTCCCACTGGGAGGAGACCCCGGGGCAGACCCAGGACTCGGTGGAGAGACTATGTCTCCCAGCTAGTCTGGGAGCGCCTTGGTATCCCCTCTGAAGGGCTGGAGCAGGTGGCTGGGGAGAGGGAAGTCTGGGCTTCTCTGCTTGGGCTGCTGCCTCCGCGACCCGGACCTCCGGAAAAGCGGTAGAAGATGGATGGATGGATGGATGGATGAACACATATTGTGGTGAATTATGTCTTTAGAGTCCGCTACAGTTCCCTGTTATGTACCTGGCAGGTTAAGGCGACCGAAATTCACCAAGTCAATGACTTTAATCCGTCAGCAGCCTTCAGACAAACTAAACATGCCAACATTTGATTTCAAAATAAGGGAGGTTTTTCCTGCTGTCTGGGTGGTGAGGAGATTTCTAAAAAAAAAAAAAAAAAAAAACTATAAATATAACAGAAATATTATAACAGAAATAACGGCATCCTTTGTCATTTAAGTTAATTTATTTCATTAAATACAATTTTATTCATATTTTTTCTTTGTAATCAGAGTTAAATTATTGTTGTGTTCTGACTACAAAATTATGGTCAAAAATGTAAATTGTTATAAGGAGAAAGTAAAAAAAATTACCAGTCGGTTTCAGATTTATCTAAAAAAACAGTAATTTTATTTTAAAAAACAGAAAAATTAGTCATAAAATAATCCACAAATTTATAATAAAGTTTCAAATGTACAAGAAAAGTCAATTTTACAAGAGGAAATTACCAAATTTGAGGAACATGGTTTCGACTTTAGATTTACAGAGAAAAGTAGAAAACTGGAAGAAAATTGTTATAAATTTTGGAGAAAAACCTTCAAGACTGAAGTCATTGCCCAAGTTTTTAAGTGGCTGCTCTTTGTACCCTTAACTCAACTAGAAATTTTTGGTTGCCTACTTTTAATTATTAATTTCAACGCACTGCTTTTACATGAGTAGAATTTCTGGTTACTATACCCACCTGATCATATAATTTAAGTATGCATGAGTACATTACTACTATGACTGTTTCTTTCCCTTCCCTACTCTCTCAATGGGGAAAAAAAGAAACACTAGAATAAAAATACACATATTTTTGTCATTTATGTAAACCATGACAAAAAAATCCTGCAGGACAAAACATGACACTTGATATTTTCTAACCTGTTCGTATTCCACCATAGACAGAGAGAGAAGCTGAAATAGACAGAGCTCAGAGAGGGCAAGATGAGACAGAAGAGAGGAGCCAAGGAGAGGGAAGTGTTCAGGCAGAGGAAGGAGAGAAGGCTAACGCCACTAAAAAGTCTAAACACAGGATGTCTGGGTGGGACCCCAACTGGCCCAATATTCATGCCTCGGTTGTACAGTACAACTTACCATGCTGCATATGGTAAGTTCCATATGCAACATTACTGTGTAAAATTTGTGTAAAATTTTAAAAAAGAAATAAACAGTATAAAATTAACATATTCCAGTATGTTTACTGCCCCCCCCCTTCCCGGGGGAAAAAATATGTTGCCACCACACCAAGGTCTTTAAGCCAGAGGAAACACTGGGGTAAGTACCAACATTTGCTCGCACAGTTCCCAGCACTCACGGTCCCGACTTTTTCAGCTACGGTAACAAAACACGGGGTCAAGCACTTTATAACGACGAAAGGCCTGCCGGTGTTCACACGTCCTCGGCGTTTGGACACAGCTAAACTGGCCGGCGCACGAGAGGAGTTTGCCAACTTAGAGCAGTTGGGCATCGTCAGGCACTCCAACAGCCTGTGGGCATCCCTGCTACACATGGTGCCTAAAGCCCACAGGTCATGGCGACCGTGCGGCAATTTCAGGCGCTTGAACAACGCTATGGAACACGATCGCTATCCTATTCCACACATCAAGGATGTTTCTGTGCACCTAACTGGGGCGCGTGTTTTTTCCAAAGTGGATCTGGATCACGGTTACCACCAGGTCCCGGTGCGCATGGAAGACGTTCCAAAAACAGCGGTAATGACCCCTTTTGGCCTGTTTGAGTTTTTACGCATGCCATTCGGATTAAAAGGCGTGGCCCAAACCTTCCAGAGGATGATGGACGCAGTGCTTTGCAACTTGTCCTTCGTTTTTGTCTACTTAGACGACATTCTGGTAGCCAGTGCGTCTGAAGAGCAGCACATCACCCATCTCAGGACAGTTTTCCAGAGGTTGGAAGCGCATGGGTTGATAGTTAACCCGGCGAAGTGCCAGTTCGGTGTGCCAGTGATTGACTTTTTGGGCCACCGCATTTCGCCGGAGGGCGCGATCCCGTTACCTGTATAAAAGAGGAATGCACAGAGACCAGACAGTCTTTTTTGGCTGTAAAATATGTTGGAGGAAGAATAAAGTAACTGTGTTGTCCAGCTCGTTGTCTCGCCTGCCTCCTTTCTCCACAATGTCATCCTTCTCTCCTCCCTCTGCTCTCACCTCTCCTGCACCCTCTGCCTGAACACTTCCCTCTCCTTGGCTCCTCTCTTCTGTCTCATCTTGCCCTCTCTGAGCTCTGTCTAATTCAGCTTCTCTCTCTGTCTATGGTGGTATACAAACAGGTTAGAAAATATCAAGTGTCATGTTTTGTCCTGCAAGATTTTTTTTGTCATGGTTTACATAAATAACCAAAATGTGTATTTTCTGTATTTTTATTCAATTTTTCTTTTTTTTTTCTATTGACAAAGAGTAGAAAAGGGAAGGGAAAAAAAACATTCATAACAGTAATGTACTCATACATACTTAAATTATACGATCGGAGGTGGGTATAATAGTAACCAGAAATTCTTTTTTTTTTTTTTTTAATTTAAGTTTTTGTAAAGGGTATACAGGTCGTTACAGCAATGCAGTGTTTACATTTTCATCACATGTTCCCTTATTTTCTGATATCTGACAACATTGGAAGATTAATTCTTACAACACCCCTTTTTTTTTTTTTAAAGTGAAAGAAAAAGTGAAATTAAAGAGAAAAAAAAAACAAGAAACAAATAACAAAAAAAAACAAACAAACCAGTAAAAAACAAACAAAAAGAAAAAGTAAGTAAATAAAGATAAAAGAGCATCTGAGTAGTGTTGGAACAAAGAGCGGAACCATTATTGAAATGGTATTTGTCAAAGATTAGATCTAATGGAAGACACATATGCGGTCCAGGATTGCCAAAAGTTCATGAACACATCCATGTCCTGTCTCAGTGCGAATGTCAACTTTTCCATCGAGTAAATGTCTTGGATCACGTTAGTCCAATCTTCAGGTGTAGGACAGTCCTTCAACATCCATTTTTTAGTTAGAGCTTTTTTGCTTGCCAATATTAAAACATTGAATAAGTATTTTTCTCCTCGTCTTTCCAGTGAGTCCGGTAGTAAACCCAAATACAAAGTTACAAAAGAAAAGGGAACTGTAATTTTGAATATTTTCCCCAATATTGTCTGTACCTTGGTCCAATATTGGTGGATAACTGGGCATGACCAAAACACATGAAAATGATTTGCAGTCTTTTCACCACACAAGCGCCAACAGTTCAATCCCTTATGGGTAAATTTGTTTTGTGCAGGTGTTCTGAAAAATCTTGCCAAGTTTTTCCATCCAAATTCTCTCCACTGCAGGGATGAGGTACTTTTCCATTGCTGTTTATTTAGCTTTTCCCATATTTCCAGTTGTAAAGTGAAATTCCCCTCTTTTTCCCATCTCTCTTTTATATAAGATGTGTTGTCTCCTTTTAAGTCTTGAAGACCTTGGTATATTTTAGAAATGTATCTGATCCCTGGGATCCCTTTATATGCCATTAAGAAGACCTTCAGAACACCTGACTGGGCCCTTTCCAAAACCTCCTTTTTAAGTATATTGTTTATGTGGTGTCTAAGCTGGAAGAACCTGTAAAGGTCTTGATTTATTAGGCCTTGTTTTTTCAAATCTTCAAAACTTCTTAAGATTTGCCCTTTAAAAAAATCGTAATATTTTATCAGCCCTTTCTCCTTCCACTTTTTAAATCTGGTGTCTGTTTTATTAGGAGTAAAGTCCTGATCATAGGCGATCCATTGCAGAAGTCGATAGGGCTCTTTAGTTTGATTCTCTCTGACTATCATAAACCAAATTTTTAGCGGGGTCTCTATCCACGGGTTAGTGTTATTCAAAAGCTTAGGTAAGACATTGTTCCCTATTATCGCCTGTAGGGGGATGTCACTTGTTATTTGGCATTCGATCTCCTTCCATTGTGCAGTGTAGACTGGGTTACATATCTCTACTAAAGTTTTAATTTGTGCGGCTTTAAAGTAGTCCCTGATATTTGGCAGCGCGAGCCCACCTTTGTCTTTGTTTAGCTGTAGGGTTCTATATCTGATTCTAGGTCTCTTGCCCTGCCATATGAATCTTGAGATCCTTCTGTCCAGCTCCTGCCATGTTTTTTTGGGAGGTTCTACCGGTATTGTTTGGAAAAGGTATAGAAGACGTGGAAGTATATTCATTTTGACTGCTTCAATTCTTTGTGCAGTACCCAAGAATGGTATCATATTCCATCTTGCTAGGTCAGATTTTATTTTTGTCACCAGTGGATCATAGTTTAGTGATATAATTTTGTTGAGTTGTTTCGGGATATTGACCCCCAGATATTTCATAGATTCCGACTCCCAGTTAGTTTTGAGTTTGCTTAGTGAATAATGATTTGGGTCATAGTTGAATGTTAAAACTTGGGTTTTATGCATATTTAATTTGTACCCCGATAAATCTCCATACTCTGAAAAAACTGAGGTTAGTTCTGGTAAAGAAGTGTCCGGCTGCCCTAGGTATATTAAAATGTCATCAGCAAAGAGTGCTATTTTATGTTCCTTCTGACCAAGTGTAATACCTTGAATTTTTTGGTTTTGTCTTATCCATTGGCTCAGAGGTTCTATGAAGATTGCAAAGAGCAGTGGAGACAGGGGGCAGCCCTGACGACATCCTCTTTCCAGTTCAAAAGATGATGATAAATTACCGTTAATCCTTATTTTAGCTGTTGGTTTTTTATATAATGCCTGTATAGTTCTAATGAAGTTGTTATGAAAATTGAAACTGGATAAGATTCTATATAGAAAAGACCAGTCAACCGAATCGAATGCTTTTTCAGCATCTAATCCCAATATGACTGCATTTAAGTTATATTTTTTTATATGATGAATTATGTGTAAAGTGCGTCGAATGTTGTCTTGTGTCTGTCTTTGTCTTATAAAACCTGTTTGGTCTAAATGAATTAGGTCTGTCAGTATATTTTCTAACCTTTTGGCAAGGATAATGGTAAAAAGCTTATAGTCCTGATTTAGTACACTGATTGGTCTGTAGTTGGAGCACTCTAGTTTATCCTTTTCAGGTTTAGGTATAACTGCAATGACCCCTTCTCTCCAGGAGGGGGGGATTTCCCCTGTGTGGAGGACATAATTAAATGTTTTCAGGAGGAGAGGAGATAGTTGCTGTTTAAAGGTTTTGTACCACTCTGCTGTATAGCCATCAGCTCCTGGGGATTTGTTAGCTTTAAGTTTCATAATTGCTTTTTCCAATTCTTTAGGATGTATTTCTGACAGTAGTGTTTTATTTTGTGACTCCGTAAGTTGGGGAAGGTTTAATGTGTTTAGGAATGCCTCGGATGCGTTTTTATGTTTTTTGTGGGAGTATAAGTTCTTATAGTAATTCTCGAAGTTTTTAAGAATATCCTGAATTCTGAATTTTATTTCCTTTGATACTGGGTCTCTGATTTTGTAGATTGCTCTTTCTGTTTGATGTTTCCTCAATTTATAGGCTAGCAATTTTGCCGATTTACTGCCTGCTTCATAGTATTTTTGTTTCAGAAATGTAAGTTTCTTCTGGATTTCTATTGTGTAGATCTCATTTATTTGGTTTTTAATTTCCTTAATCTTGAGCGAGTCAGTAGAATGAGTGTTGCCTTTGTGTTCTTTTTCTAGGTTCCTAAGTTCTGACTCTAATGTGGATAGTTTTTCTTGTCTTAGTTTCTTTTGGGTTGCCAGTTTTGCAATAATCTTTCCTCTTATTACAGCTTTACATGCATCCCACAGTATTAAAGGGGATACTTCTCCATTATCGTTATCTTCCAAATATCTGAGAATATCTGATTCCAATTCATCTTTCAATGGTCCTTTCAGGACATTTGAATTTAACCTCCAAGAAAATGTATTATTTGTGTATTTTTGGATATTTAAGTCCATGTAGATCGGACTGTGGTCGGAGAGATCCATCAGTCCTATTTTACATGTTTTTACTCTTCCAATGTCTCTATTAAACATAAAAAAATAGTCAATCCTTGAGTAAGATGAATGTGGAGTTGAGTAAAATGTATAGTCTTTTACACTGGGGTTGAGTTCCCTCCACACGTCACAGATTCCCAATTCTTTTAGTAGCATCCGAGTCTTCCTGTTTTGGGTGTTATTTTGATGTGGGGAATTACCAGAAGCATCCCAGTATGGATTCAGTCTAAGATTGAAGTAGTAGTAGTAGATTAGTTTATTTGACAGGGACAGTGCAATAAACATAGACAATTAATCAAAGACAATCAATCTGATGTGTTGCACATAGAGTGTATAGCTATTAGCTAATTTGCAACTCTTGTCCCTGGATGGGCTTTAGAAAAAAGAATCAAGATAAAAATATACACAATAACCACATACATCAATGCAGAAAAATTATAAATACACAATTATAAATATTATAAATATTATAAATACACAAATATAACAGCCTGACTCACCTTTAACATAAATATTATAAATACACAAATATAACAGCCTGACTCATATTTAACACATATAACATAACTCACATTTGCCTATTTCAGGCCTTCCTCCCTCCGTCACTCACTATAAACAAACACATTTATTCCTTCCCTTCATTCACTCTCACTTTGCAGACAAATAATTCATACATGAGTACATTCTTGTTTATTTTTCAGCCAGTTTTTAACATTTTTAGTGAATGTTTTAAAGTCCGTTATTATTTTAATTTCATTTGGCATTGTGTTCCAGATGTGACTGCCCTTTATAGAGAAAGCTGTTTGTCCAAATGTGGTTCTGCGGTGGAATATTTTACAGTTATTGTTAACAGAACTCCTGGTGGCTCTGCTGCTGTCCTGTCTTTGGACGAAACCAGCAAGTGGCTCGGGTGCTGATTTATGGAAACATTTGAACGTTAATTTCAGAAGACAGAGGTCAATGAAGCTCTCAAAACTCAATAGGTTGTATTTTTTTAAAACATTAACATTAAGTCCCCACCACATATCACTAAACCTTGAGCTTTAGTTATCATTAGGTCGAATACATTTTTATAAAATTTCCAGTTAGCCCCTGGGGGAGCATACACATTCAGCAGGGTGATATCTTCTCCCTCTAGCCGCCCAGTTACCAAACTGTATCTCCCTTCTTTATCTTTGTGTTCTGATTTTTTTTCAAATGTAATTTTGGTTGATATCAATGTCGCTACTCCCCTCCTCCTCCCTGATTTATATGAAGATGAAGAGATCATTTTAAACCCTCGTCTACTGAGTTTATTGTGTTCCACGTCTGTTAGGTGGGTTTCTTGTAAAAGTATTATTCCTGCTTTGTCTTTTTTCATTTTGCCTAGAATCTTGGATCTTTTAACTGGATTCAGGATTCCTTTTACATTATATGAAATTATTTTGGTTACACCCTGTTTCTCCATTGTGTTGTTTTGTTTAGTATAACTGTGTGGTGGCCCTCTTTTGTGCTACTCAGAAACTGAAAGAACATTAAAAACAAGAAAAACATTAAGAACATAGTGTAAAAAACTTTAAAACAAAAAGCTGTCATAAGAACTTCCTGAGCTGAGGTCTTTTTAAAGACCCTGTAAGAGCCTTGATGGAGTGAAGGCTCTGAGGGAAATTCCTCAAACTCTGTTACGTGTTGAGGGCCCTCTCTTACCACTGAAAGTAGTCCCATGCTTTTAACGTGAGTTTCAGAACCCAATCCAAACTTGTAATGATTTTTTTTTTTTCCTTTTATGCCTAAACCCTGTGAAATTGTGTGCACCCTCCCACCCCCATCACATCAAACATTCACGCAAAAACAGTATTTGTTAGTATGAGGAGAACATGTGGATTATTGTCACATTTCTATTTTAACAAGTTTTTTTTTTTTTTTTTTTTTTTTTTATTACAAAGACTTATTTGTTTCAAATAATATGATTGTTCCATGAAATGTTTTACCACATGCTGAATATGCATCTCCTTTAATGTTTGTTACCTTGTATGAGGGGGGTTGGATGTGCGGATTGATTCAAGAGAAAAAAAAAAAAAGAAAGGTCGCTATTCCAACCTGAAAACGGATAGTTTATCCGCGACGCTCTGGTGCTGGGTTTCCCGCTGCTGGTCCGTGGATTTTGAAGGTCTTTGTGTTGTCCATGTTTGCGCTTTGATCTTCTCACTCGGGTCTGCTGCGGGTTTAAATACCGTTACCGGGAGGCCTCTTTTCGCCATGTCAGCTGTTGCTTCTTCCGCCGAATTATAGAGACACGTTTCATCGCCGTAGAAGACCCTTAACTTCGCAGGAAATGGTGTCTGAAAGCGCAATTTCTTCTCTCTTAACACCTTTTTCGCGTCATTGTATTCCCTGCGCTTTTTAAGGACCTCCGGGGCGTAATCGTGTTCCACGTAGACTTTTCTCTCCTGGTGCATAAATCCTTTTTTCTGCCAGGCCAGTCTTACAACCTCTTGTTTTATTTTGAAATTGGAAAATCTTACCAACACCGAACGTGGGGGCGCTTCCGCCGCCGGCCTAGCGGCTAATGAACGATGTGCCTTTTCTATCTTCAAGTCGGTGGTTTGTGGAATATCCAATTTCTCTCTTAGTAAGGATTCCACGCATTCTGCCATTGAGTTAAAACCATTTTCGGTTCCTTCTATCAGACCATGAATTCTTATGTTGTCTCTTCTTTGTTTTCCTTCTTGGTCGGTTAGCTTAGCCTCTATAGCTGCTTGTCTTTTGCGTAGGTCTAGCACAGAATCTTCGAGCACTTTTATTCGATCCTCTGTTTCCAAGATTCGGTTCTCGGCCTGGTCCACTCTGCTGTTTGTCCTTTTCAATTCTTCTCTGAATTCCCGAAATTCGGCCGTAACATCTCGGCGAAATCGTCGTAGCTCCTCAAATAGTGATTTCAGGCTAACCCTTTTGTTAGCTATCACCAGTTCCTCGTCTTCTGAACGGAGATCTTCCAGTTCGGATTCTCCGGCCGATACGTGTCCTGGCCTGGAGAATTTCAGTTTCTTCTGTTTTCCTTTAGACATGATGATTTTGTCTTTTGATTTTCACTCCTCCAAAAATCCGTTAAGTTTGATTTTCAAGGTGTTATCCTGGATTGGGTCTGAGAACTTCAATGTTAAGCTGCAGTCGCCATGGCGTCCAGACCGGAAGTCGAGTAACCAGAAATTCTACTCATGTAAAAGCAGTGCTATGAAATTAATAATTAAAAGCAGACAACCAAAAATTTCTAGTTGAGTTAAGGGTACAAAGAGCAGCCACTTAAAAACGACTAATGACTTCAGTCTTCAAGGTTTGAGGTTTTTCTCCCAAATTTATAACAATTTTCTTTCAGCTTTCTACTTTTGTCTGTGAATTTATCAAAATTTGGAACCATTTTCCTGAAATTTGTAATTTTCTTTTGTAAAATTATGACTTTTCTTGTACATTTGAGACTATTATAAACTTGTGGATTATTTTATGGTTAATGTTTATCTTTTTAATCCAATCCAACTTTATTTATAAAGCTTTTATAAAAACAATGACAGTTGACACAAAGTGCTGTACATCAACGATAAATAAAATATAAAAACAATAAAATACAGCTAAAGTACAAAACAGCACAAACAAAACAATCGTCATACAATAGACACAATAAGAACAAATAAAATCAGTGTCTCAAAGTGGGGCAAAAGCCAGAGAATAAAAATGGGTTTTAAGAGGAGTTTTAAAACTGGACAGTGAAGAAGCCTGTCTGATGGACAAAGGCAGACTATTATAAAAATTACTTTGTTCATTTTTTTTTAAAATAAATTTGAAAGAGAATGTGGAACTTTTTTTTACTTTTTTCCTCATACAACTTTTGGTATTTTTGGTACTTTTGACCATAATTTTGTAGAGTCAGAACAGAACAATAACTTTAACTCTGAATTCAAAGAAATATAATTGTTAAAATTATATTTAAAAAAAATAAATTAACTTAAATGACCCAATCTGCAGTTATTTCTGTTATAATATTTCTATGAATTTATAGTTTTTTTAGAAATCTCCTCACCAACCCGACAGGAGGAAAAACCTCCCTTATTTTGAAATCCAAATGTTGGCACGTTTAGTTTCTCTGATGGCTGCTGACGGATTAAAGTCATTGACTTTGTGAATTTCGGTCATCTTAACTTACCAAGTACATAATAATGAACATAAATTATTAGTTAATATTGTAGTAGCTGGTGAAGTCAATCCTCAGTAATTCATCAGTCACTCTTGTCTTTCCCTACAATGAAGCCTAACCAGACCTGTTAGCTAAGCGACTTCTTATTGTTCCGGTTACCAACGGGTTAAAACCACCATAAATGCCTCCACTGCTTATCTCTTGTACTTTTGTCTGCATTTAAAGTACTTTAATTAGCTCATGCCTCTTTCGGACAGCAACGCTAGAGACACTCTCTGCCTGCAGAAATGGTCACGTGGGCGGGCGGTGAGCTTCTTTCATATTTAATTTTTCTTAAATTAATATATCATAGACGTGGCGGCATACTTCCTTAGGGAGGCGGGCCGCCACACAGAAATGTTACCAGAGGAAACCCTGAGGTTTTTTTTAGAAATCTCCTCACCACCCAGACAGCAGGAAAAACCTCCCTTATGTGTCAGGAAAAAAGTGACAACTTTATGAGAAAAAAAATGTTAAAATTTACAAAACAAGTTGCAAATTTATGAGGAAAAAGAGCAAATTTACTAGAAAAAGGTCACAGATTTACAAGAAAAGAGTGAAAATTTAAGAGAGAAAAGTTACAAATTTACTGTACAAGAAAAAAATTGTAAAATTACTTGAAAAAAGTTACAAACTTATGAGAAAAAAATGCAAATTTACAAGAAAAAAGTCAAATTTATGAAGGGAAAGAGCAAATAAATTTAAAATTTATGAGAAATAAGTAACAAATTTATGAGAAAAAGTTGGAAGATTACAGTAAATTAAATGGCAAATTTATGAGAAAGTTCCAAAATTACAAGAAAAAGTTAGCAAATTTGGAAGAAAAAAGTCACAATTTTACAAGAAAAACAAATGTTTATGAGGAAAAAAACTTGCAAATTTACAAGAAAAAAAAATCACAAATTAAGAGAAAAATTTGCGAGTTTAAAGTAAAAAAAAAGTTAAAAATTTATGAGAAAGTTTCAAATTTTCAATTAAAATTTATCAAATTTATGGGAAAATAAGTAGAAAAGACATAAACAGGTAAAATCCATGTGGGTAAACACAGATGGAGCCAACATGGAACAACCCACATGGGACCCATAAGACAGCCCAGGGTAAGCTTTGGTGGGGCCCACAGGGACATGCTGGCTGGGACAGAATGAACTGGACGTCAAAATACAGAAATAACCTCCGCCACGGCGGGTCTGTCATCGGAGTGGTTCGTCTGGCTGCCTGTTAGCAGGATTACGCAAAAACTACTGGACGGAAGTGGATGGAATTTTCACCAGAGCTGGTCCTTGGACTAGCGGAACCCGTAACATTTTGGTGATGAGCCGAGCACGCGTACCTCCACCAAGGCTCTTAACTTCTCACACTGTGTCAGCAAAAATTCCCCCAAAACAAAACCATTACATTTTGGATGTGATCCATGAGGGACAGAAGGAGACTTAGTGGAGGTATGCGCTCTCTGAGTGCTTTTCCAGTTGAATATTAAAGCACTCCATGGGGGAAAATTATAATCTATAAAATCTTTTTAAACTAGAAAAGCACTGAGAGAGTGTATACCTCTACCAAGGTTCCTTCCGTCCCTCCTGGATGACCTTCAAAATGTAATGGGTTTGTGTGTAGACTGAGAGCAACTTCTGCTGAAAACTACATCCAAATCCATCCAGTAGCTTTGGAGTATTGTTGCTAACACTCTGTGAGAAGATAAGAGCCTTGGCAGAGGTGTGTATTCTCAGATCATCACCAAAATGTAATGGGTTCCTTTGTAGCCCAAGAACCACCTCTAGTGAAAATTTCAGTTATATCCATCCAGTAGTTTTTGTGTAATCCTGCTGCATATAATACAAACAAAGCCCTAGGTGGAGGTATACACTCTCAGATCATCACCAAAATCTGATCATCTGTTCCCCGTGCCATTACACACCTTTCCTGGAAACTTCATCAAAATCTGTTCATAACTTTTTGAGTGATGTTGCTGACAGACAGAGACAAACTAACACTGGCAAAAACATTACCTCCTTGGCAGAGGTAAAAAAAAAAACTTCAGAGAGTAGGGGACAAAGGGGCAGGTGCTAGAGCACCACCTGGGGTCTATCCATGCACATGCCTGTTCTGCAATAATTAACCTCTTGCACTCCGGGATACCGCGGGCGGTCACATCTCTGCATCCTAGTGCGTCCTCGTGCGTCTCAGTGCGCACTGAAAAAAAAAAAAAAGCTGCATTTCCATTCTTCCACTACAGACACAGCCACGAACAGAAAGCCAAAGGAGTGCTTTGATTGGTTTAGATTTAATTGACCTCTCATTCGACTAATAAGAGCCTTGAATTGGGTTTCTGAAACCTTGAAGAACCAATGACTGAAAACCTAGCAAGAAGGACCCGCCTACCAACGGCTGCGAATACAAGGAGCCAACTGAAGCAGAGAAGTTCGACGATTGAAAGCGTGCGTCCCATGCGTAAAATCTGTTTTGTGTAAGCCGCTGTGTGTAACGGTAGCGTTCGCCAGTCTTTTTTTATTACTACTGTTCTTATTTGTTTTGAAAAATCATTCGCCAAAACCGCAATCATGGAAGCGCAAAACTGCAATAATGGAATCATAGTTTGACCGGGTCACGTGACCAGAACCACAAGTCGTAACAAGCGGACCAGCATCATGTTCGTCTGACAACGAGGAACAGATGTTCGCCAGCGACACTGCTGTTGTGGACAGGTAAGTGTTATAAGCTAAATTATTCTTTATCACTGAAAATAGTAATCCAAATGACTTTTGACCGATCGGTAAATTACAACTGTGCGTCATCGCCACATGACGGACCGTTGACGGACCGTTTTTTTTTGTGCGCCACGTTCCTCTGTAGCGGGGGGGGGGGGGGGGTTGTTATCCTCTACATTGCAGATATTTTAGTATAATTTTTATTGCACTGTAGGCTATTTTTTCTTGTAAAAAAAAAAAAAGCCACACATTTTTTACATGGCATGCTTCTTTGTGTGTAGGGGGCTTGTTTGTTCATTCATTCATTCATGAATGAATAAACAACCCCCCCCCCCACACACACACACACAGAGCCCTGAGCGTCACCTTTCATTTGAGCCCAAGATGAAGCTTCTATGTTGAAGCATTCAAAAGTTATAGACGTTTTTCCAAACTGTGCCATTTGGCACAATTTGGCACAGTTCAAAAACGCCTGAGAACAACCTGAGAACAAAGCTGTGTAATATATTCATTTTTTGTGGTATTGTTACAAAATTCTGACCTTAGCTGGATAACACTTGGTTCTACATTTCTGTTGCATTTTCCAGCCCGTATCTGACAGCTGTGTGTTATTTGCAAGCATTTGTATCTAAAAAAAACCCCACCCAGGCAAACTTTATTTTCTTCAAGTTCAGTATGTTTAGATGACTGTTACTCAGTGGCAGGAGCACTTAGAGAGATTATGACTGTTTTGCCAAAAAATTAAAAGTGTTTTCTTTTAAATGAGACCAACCCCATGAAGATGCTGCAAAGGGTTGAAGAACAGCTTTTGATTTACTTTGGGTACGTTATTTTTAGGCGTTTTTAGGGAAATTGACCAGAGTGCAAGGGGTTAAATAATTAAAGGCAATTTGGCCAAAGTATGTCACACATTTATTAAAGGGGTCATTGACTGAAAAATGGTGTGTTTGTGGGTTTTAACTGTCTGAAATGAGCCTACTGGCCACCTAATTACCAAAATATTTTCAAAACAGTCAATTCTCTTAAAAAAACACACACACAGCCTTTATCTCGTTTTTCTCTCCCATAAACATTTTTGACTCTTCTGTCTAAATCGTTACAGTAACATCATGATTTGACAAAGCCAACCCACCGCCATCCTTGAGACCCACCCACTGCCCTATTATTGGCCCGCCTAGCTGTCTGTCATGTAGATGGAAGGAGTGCTAAAGGTAGCCTATAAGCCCCCAAGCTAACAGGAAGCTCAAACCAAGCGCAGTTCATATCATTTTCCTCAGATCTTAGTCACCCTAACAGCCATCCCTGTTACCACCTGGTTCACCAGTCCACAGTCCACAATATACTTCACATCGCTCCGGCCTATCTATTCAATTCAACTTTATTTATATAGCGCCATTTCACAACAACAGTCATCTTATTGCACTGCAGAAAGACCCCAGCAATCAGGTGATCCCCTGTGAGCAGCACTTGGCGACAGTGGAGAGGAAAAACTCCCTTTTAACAGGAAGAAACCTCCAGCAGAACCAGGCTCAGGGAGGGGCAGTCATCTGCTGCGACTGGCTGGAGGATGAGGGGATAGAGAAGAAGAAGAAAAGAACAGACATGTAGAGAGCAAACAGCACGATGGGGACTCAATCTATGGGAGAGAACAAACAGATGTTAATGACTAACAAAAATATTTCATTGCGAGTGAAGAAAGGAGTGAAGCACAGTGCATTGTTGGAGGTCTCCCGGCTGTCTAAACCTATTAGCAGCATAACTAAGGGAGGGTTCAGAGGCACCTGATCCCTCTCGAATTATAGGCTATATCAAAAACGAAGGTTTTAACCCTGTTCTTAAAAACAAAGATCAAGTCTGACTCCCGAATCCAGATTGGCAGCTGGTTCCATAGGAGAGGAGCTTGATAACTGAAGGCTCAGCCTCCCAACGTACTTTTGGAGATTCTAGGTATTGCAAGTAATCCTGCATTTTGGGAGCATAGCGCTCTGTTAGGATGATACAGTAGTATCAGATCTTTTAAATAAAAAGGGGCCTGATTGTTTAGAGCTTTGTAAATGAGAATAAGGATTTTAAACTTAATTCTAAACACTATGGGAAGCCAATGAAGGGAGGCCAGAACCGGAGAGATATGATCTCTCTTTCTAGTACTTGTTAAAACTCTTGCTGCAGCATTTTGGATCAGCTGAAGACTTTTTAAAGATGTTTTAGGACAACCTGATAATAAAGAATTAAATAATCTCATCTAGAGCTAACAAAAGCGTGGATTAGTTTCTCAGCATCACTCTGAGACAAGATGCTCCTAATCTTGGCAGTCTTGGCAGAAGGCAGTCCTAGAAACAAGTTCAATATGTGAACTGAAAAACAGATCTTAATCAAAAATAACTCCAAGGTTCCTCACAGAACTATTAAGAGAAAGAGTAACCACATCCAAACTAAGAGTTCGATTTGGAAAGGTATTTCTAAGGTTTTTTGGACCAACAAGAATGACTTCAGTTTCATCTGAATTTAATAGCAGGAAATTACAAGTCATCCAAGCTTTGATTTCCTTAAGACAGGCTTCTAACTTGGCTAATCGATTACTATTATCTGGCTTCATTGATAGGTATAATTGTGTGTCATCTGCATAACAATGAAAATGTATACAGTGCTTTCTAATAATGTTGCCTAGCAGAAGCATATATAAACTAAAAAAAATAGGGCTTAGCACAGATCCCTGTGGAACTCCGTGACTGAGTTTTGAGTTGGAAGAAAACTCATTACTGACATGAACAAACTGGAACCTATCAGATAAATAAGATCTAAGTCACTGCAACGAAGTTCCATTGAGTCCAACATGGTGTTCTAACCTATCAAGTAGAGTATTATGATCAATAGTATCAAAAGCTGCACTAAGGTCTAAAAGGACAAGTACAGAAACAAGTCCATTATCAGATGTGATAAGGAGGTCATTAGTGACCTTCACTAAAGCTGTTTCAGTACTATGATGGATTCTAAACCCAGATTGAAACTCTTCAAATAAACCATTTCCCTGCAAGTGGTCAAATAATTGCATAGCAACAACTCTAAGATTTTTGAAATGAAAGGCAGATAAGAGATTGGTCTATAGTTTGCTAAAACTCCTGGATCCAGCGTTGGCTTTCTGAGTAAGGGTTTAATTACAGCAGTTTTAAAAGCCTGCGGTACATGGCCTAATGTTAATAAAGAATTGATTATTTGAAGAATAGAGCTACCAATAAATGGGAAGACTTCTTTAAACAACCTGGTAGGAATAGGGTCTAAAAGACAAGTTGAAGGCTTGGATAAGGAAATTATTTTATCTAACTCTAAAAGGTCAATTAGAGTAAACTCATCCAAACTTATCAATTGAAGGAGTTGTAGTAGTTACTGTATTTAAGTTAACGGTGGGATGAAGACATGGATGCACCCAAAATCCAGGCACTGGCACTTGATAGACTACATCATAGTAAGGCAGAGAGACATAAAGGATGTATTGGACACCAAAGCAATGAGAGGTGCGGCTGTGGTACTGATCATGTTATGCTGAAATCTAGATTAAGGATTTGCAGACGAAAACAGCATTGCAGGACAGGTGAGAAGCCACCACGGAAGCTAAACACTAGTGCACTGAAAGACCAAAAGAAGCAGGAAGAATTTACACAGGAAATGGATGAAAACTTGAAAGACTGGAACAACAACAACTCAGAGAATGACATAGAAGAGAAATGGGCAACACTGAAGGATATGGTGTATCAGACTGCGAGTGATGTATTAGGCCACCCTGACAGGAAACATCAAGATTGGTTTGACGAACATGATGAACATCTGAAGAAACTACTAGAAGCCAGGAATACAGCTAGGCAGGAAAACCTACAGTGTAACACAAGGTCGAAGAAGAAGAAATACTCAAAGGCTCAGAATGAGCTACAGAAGTACACCAGAGAGATGAAGTCCAACTGGTGGGATGAAAAAGCGGAGGAACTCCAAACTACAACAGACAGGAAGGACATGAAAACGTTCTTCACAAGTTTGAGAGAAATCTACGCCCCTAAACCAAGAGGATTGATCCAACTAAAGGCTATGGATGGTGAAACGGTTTTGCAGAAGAAAGACAAGATCCTGGACATTTGCAGACCACTTTGACCAACTACTAATCAACCATGGAGATCTCACTTAAGAGGCTAAAGAAGCTCTAGTGCAGCAACCAGCTATATCAAGTCTGGATGAACCACCAAATCTTGATGAACTAATGGCAGCTATCAGGACAACACAGGATGGTAAAGCTCCAGGAAGGGATGGAATTCCAGCAGAAGTGTGGAAATTTGGTGGTGTTCAGCTGACCAACTGCCTGCACAAGCTCATCCAAGAGATATGGGATGCCCAGAAAGTACCTCAAGACTGGAAGGATGCAAGTATTGTGCCTTTGTTCAAGAAAGGTGACAGGAAAGATTGTGGAAATTACCAAGATATACTGTATCACTGCTAGCCACTGTTGGTAAGATTTTCTCACGTGTACCACTGAACAGACTCAATGAACACATCTTGCAGAATGTACTACCGGAAACCCAGCGCAGCTTTAGAAGTGGAAGAAGCACGATGGACATGATTTTCTGCTTGAAACAGGTTCAAGAAAAGTGTATGGAACAGAACATGCTGCTTTATGTAGTCTTCATAGACTTCAGTAAAGCCTTCGATACTGTTTCGCGACAAGAACTTTGGCAGGTACTCAAGAAATATGGCTGTATAGAGAAGTTTGTCAGCCTGATCAAGGCACTCCATACAGGTATGCAAGCAAATGTGGCAATGAGTGGTTCAGTATCTAAAGACTTTTCAGTAAGCAACGGGGTGAAACAAGGGTGTGTGATGGTGCCTACACTCTTCTCGCTATATCTGGCAGCCATGCTTGAGGTGGCCTTCAAAGACACTTCAGAAGGAGTATACATTCAAACAAGCAAAGAAGCAGACTTGTCCAATGTGGCACAGTTTAAAGCCAAGAGTAAGACATCGATAAAGGTAGTAAGAGAAATGCTCTTTGCCGACGACAGTGCTCTAGTTTCACACAGTGCAGAAGATATGCAATCTTTAGTGGAGAAATTTGCAAGAGCAGCTAGCCAATTCAGCCTCAAAATCAACATCAAGAAGAGAGTGCCTTTATCAACCACCAAAGTTCCAGTTATCAACATCACTACCAGAAGAGATCAGCATTGGTACAGAGCCACTAGTCAAGTGCAAGACTTTCAAGTATCTAGGGAGTACTGTTTCAGAGAATGCTAGGCTGGAGGATGAACTATCTCTCAGAATGGGAAGAGCAAGCACTGTTTTTGGAAACTTGAGGGAGAGACTGTGGAACAATCGACGTGTCTATCTGTGTGAAATGCAAAGTGTACAGAGCGACAGTACTGGCTACTCTATTGTACGGTGCTGAAACTTGGACTGTCTACAGAGTGCAGGTAAAGAAACTCCACGCATACATGATGAGACACCTTCCAGCCATAATGAACATCTCCTGGAAAGACAAGATAACCAACATAGAAGTGCTGAAACAAGCTGGTCTACCATCAATTGAGGACTTACTAATACAGATGAACCTGAGATGGCTCGGACATGTTGAGCAGATGGACCACCAGCATCTCCCTCGGCAGTTACTCTACTCACAGTTATGCAAGGGCAAACGCAATCAGGGTAGACCAAGGCTCAGATTTAAAGACACTGTAAAAAGAAACTTGAAGAAGCTGGATATAGACAGGAGTTCCTGGCAGCGGAAGGCTAAGGACAGAGCTGCGTGGAGGAATCTGATCAGACCTAAATGAAACAGTCATTGTCGCCCACGACAGACTGCTATGATGATGGGAGAATCTGACCGATTTTATCTCTGATAGATAAAATTTTATTTCTGAAAAAGTTCATAGAAGTCCTGACTAGTAAGCTCTAAGGGAATGCTAGGATTGACAGAGTCCTGACTCTGTCAGCCTGGCTACAGTGCTGAAACGAAACCTGGGATTATTCTTGTTCTCTTCTATTAAAGTGGAATAATAACGTTATAGAATTCCTAAAGAGATTTTTTATAAATTAGAACATGATTTCTCCAAGCTAAATATCTCCCAGTGGTTTCGCCGTGATTCCACTACAGGTCGCTGGCGCCGGTGTGCCAGTCGTGGCAACTGCCTACGCTGCAACCCGAGGCTGGTGCCTGGAGCTGCTGGCTCTCACAGCTCCCCAGCTCCACAGCCAGCTCCCCCACCATCCTCCGGAGCGCCGCGCTACTCCACTCTACTCTTGTAGGCAATGTAGGGGAGCCACTTCGTGATGAGCCATCCTCCAGCTGGCCGTGGGAGAAGAGGAAAGTACTGCAGAGCAAGACACTGCCCTTTGAGATCCCGTGGTTCAGCTGCTCGGCCAGCAGCCTCGGGCTGCAACAATTGGTGGGTCGCCCGGTGCGGGGTGCTGGCAATTTGTTGTGGCATCCCAGCGAGATTGTTGGGAGATGGGCTGAAGTCATGTGAGATACCAGGGATGGCAACAGGAAATTCTGATTTCAGCTGAAATCTAATTTGGTCGATTGACTTATGGGGGGGCCGGGGGGGCGCAGCCCCCCTGAAGCTGGGAGGTTTTCAGTAAAATACAAGTAATTTAGACTGAAAAAAATGATTAAAAAAAATGAAATACTAGACTTAGATAAATCATTAAATTTAATGAAAAGTTAACTTACTTTTTCTTCAATGTTGTCTCACTGTCTTTAGTCCAACATATTTAACAGTTCTATTAGAGTTTTTTACACTATTTACACTGGTCACCAAGTCACTTCTAATGTGAAACTTTCTTCCTTTTGGCAGCAAGCTGTGTCAGTCTCTGAACTTTGAACTTCATCTCCTTTTCTGGTTTCTTCAGAAACTGTCCAAGTGTTTCTGTTACCTCATTGAACTTTGAGCCAATTTTCACCTTTACTGTCACTTCGCTCCCCGAAGCTCCTGGGGTTTTATGATTTTTAAGTACCAGAACTGTGCTTACATGACATAAAACAAACAGCTGAATGCCACTTATTACTGTATAATATTGACTTATGTTCCAAGAAGATAGCATTCCTAAACTAGAAAAGCACTCAGAGCGCATCCCTCCGCCAAGGCTCCTTCCGTTTGTCATGGATCAACTCCAAAATGTAATGGTTTTGTGTGTAGGCCTATAGCCACTTGTGGTGAAAATTGCATCAAAGTCTGTCCATCAGTTTTGGAGTATTGTTGCTAACACAATGTGAGAAGATAAGTGCCTTGGCTGAGGTATGCATTCTCAGATCATCACCAAAATATAATGGGTTCCTCTCTAGCCCAAGAACCACCTCTGGTGAAAATTTTATCCAAATCCATCCAGTAGTTTTTGTGTAATCCTGCTGCACAAATACAAAAAAAGCCCTTGGTGGAGGTATGCACTCTCAGATCATCACCAAAATCTAATCATCTGTTCCCCGTGCCATTGCACACCTTTCCTGAAAATTTCATGAAAATCCGTCCATAACTTTTCCTTGCTAACAAACAGACAGACAGACAGACCAACGCCGATGAAAACATAACCTCCTTGGCGGAGGTAAATCTTCCAACAAGCATTATCCATCACATGCTTTAACACTTGATCAAATCAAAATCAGTTAATTTTATCTATCCCATAATAGAAATAAAATTCCAACATACCATTACTTTTTATAATTTCAGCATTCATTTCAGATCACCAGTTTCAATCTCCATTGAGTCTTGAGCAGCTCATTTTCCTCCCCCGCGCAGCTCAGCTCAAACAGCCGCTGTACTCAAACGGAAACCGAGTCGACTGGACTCCTGAACGGGAGCAGGCGTTCTGAGGTTAAAACAGCGCTCATTACCCACGTCTCGGACATGGGCATAGCGGCCGTCGTGGAGCAATGCGTTGCCGGTTCTTGGCAGCCACTCACCTTTTTTTTAAGCAGGTCTTTGCACGACAGTGAGCGTAAATACAGCGTGTTCGACAAAGAGTTAATGGCTCTCTACCTGGCATACGCCACTTCTGGTTCTGGCTGAAAGGGCACACTTTAACTGCGTCGTGGACCATAAGCCGCTAACGTACTTAACGTACATATAATATACAAATAAAGCGGAATTCGGTGAATTACCGGAAAAATCACATCCCTGAGAACAAGCCAAAATGAATTTTTGACAAAGCATACGAGCCATTTGATTGGTCCAATCGTTTGCAACTATCCAATCACAGGGCTGTTTAAAATACAGCAGTAGCTTGAGTACATCCGGGTTATCGCGAGACTTCGGGGAAGCGCCGAGCGCGTATGTTTTTTTTTCCCAAACTTTATTGAGAACAAGGTAAAGGTACAAAATTATGACATAGATGATGATAAAATCGGCGGAAATCCGCGGATCGGCGGAAAATTGCCATCCCTGGATACACAAACGACTCTGGGTCAGTGAAGCAGCGCTGCTCATCCAAGCTAGAAGGAGGCTAGAAGCTAGTCAGCTAATGACTAACTGACGTAAGAGGGGCGGCAGAGTTGAATAGGTGAAGCATATTTCTTAAAGTGACAGGCTTTAAATCAGAGCGTTTCAAGAAAGCCAGGAAAAATACAAAACAAATTTGCTTCAATAATTAAAAAATTAAAGAAAATGTGAGCAAAATATGTTACAAATACTTCATTAAGACATGAGTGAGCTGTTAAAATGTGGAAAAAGTGCAGTCAGTGAGCCCTTTAAAGCACCCATATTGTGCAAAATAGCATTTGAACCTTATTAAATACAATCATGGGTCACATGTATACAACTAAAATATTTAAACACTCCCTTTATGGAGAAATACACACTGCCTTTGTTTTTTTAAATGCTAAAAAACAGAATATTGCATTATGGGTTTTATGACATCACACACCAACACACACCTTCTGTTCGCTACGCCAGCAAAACAAAGGCACCTTGACTGCGTCCTTACTTATGACTGATTGTGAAAAAAAAGTTATCCAATCAGATTAGTGGCTCACTAATATTAATAATCAGGATCAAAATCAACTGTAGTTTACTAAACTTTACAGTGAGCTGGAAAATACAAATGGTTTGTGTTCTTTAAAGCTTAATTCTATAATTTCCACTGTTTCGATGTGTAAATTATACAAAGCTACATCCATGTATTCAATCATTTTCTTTTTTACCCTTTATACAACTGGGGGTCAATGAAGGCTTTAGCCTATCTTGGGTGTCACAGACTAAAAGGCAGGGTGCACAGCCCTGGACAGATGAGAAGCTCATCACTAGGCCAGCACAGAGAAACGGCGCGGACACTCTCACATCAACATGTACGGCAAATGTAGAGCCGCCATACATGTTGTTACACGATGGGAGAAACCTACACATGGGCACAGAGAGAACGTGCAACCCCCACACAGAAAGGCCCCTGTTGACCCAGATGACTGAACGGGGAGTCTTCTAACTGTGAGACAACAGTGTTAAACCACCAATACTTCTGCTCAGATTTTAAAAGACAATAAATCAGCGCTGTCTGAATAAGCTGCAACATGTGTGGGGTGCAATCCCATCCCCTGGTTAGGACACACAGGCAGCTAAATCCCACAGCTCTGCTTCCAAACAAGGACAAGTCCACACTAGAGATTCAGACACTCAGCTCAGCTTTAGTTGCGTCAACACACCGTGGGAGCAGATAAAAATGTTATAGACAGGGAATGCCACAACAATCCTTATGCTTCCAAAAGGCTCTATCTCGCCTTCTCTTACAGTTTCTAGTGTCCAGTACTGTGTTTTATGAAAGCCATATTCATGCCAGGCCATAATTAACTCCCCAGAGCACACAGAAGCATTGACACTGCTGGAAAAAAAAAAAAAGCTCTGCTCTGAAATTCAGTCTCTAGGGGAATGGATGGTGAGGAAGTGGCTTGGAAAACAGTAGCTAGTGTCCAGTGGCCTTACGAGGACATTCCTGGGCAGGGAGGAGGCTGATGTGCAGAAAAGAGGAACATCCTGACTCGTTATAAAACGTCTTTCTCTGTCACTTCAGAGTCAGACTGATACAGACACATCCTGCCTCTCCCTGATGACTCTTTAAATACTTTGTGCCATGGGGACAGTCTGGTTTGTGCCATGCTATAATGTATTAAGAAGACACCTATCTTCCCCATGTGACATAAATCTAGTTTAGTAGTGGAAACCTGCAATCAACAGCATGCTCTTGCAAAGAAAAGATTATTTTTCTCTTTTGTACATTTGCATTATTGTCCAGGTCCATGTGAGTACATTGTATGTATGGATTTTGTCAAAGTGCATTTCTTTATTTTAAATTGTTTTTACAAAGGTAAGGTTGACAAGACATTTTCCTGCACCTTTTTATTCGGTGCAATTTAGGAGTAGAGTAAGTCACTATTGTGCCGTTTAAACTAAGGTCACAAAGATTCATACGAATGATGGGTTTGTAAGAATCTCCCAGTTCCTACAAATTCTGGAGTTCGCAGACATTCATGGAGGTGGGCATAGTTTCTTATGGCTGCCGTTCAATTCTCAAGAGCAACTTGAGGCATTCTTGAGAAATGAGGTGCTTTTCTGTTGTATGATGGCCCTAGAGTTCTTATGTTCTTCATAAGGGTGCCTTGGAATCTTCCTGCGGCATGCTTACTGCCATCTTAGGAAAATTTTTGTGCCACTCACGGCACTCAAGTCACTGGTTGGAAGATCTTATGGCATTTTGTCGGCACAAATGTCAAACGAATGACATACTTCCACCTTATGAGCGCCTCACTACTGCCTTATGCGACACATTTGGTTGGTTAGACTGAGCGTTTGAGCACCAGTCACAGACAAATTTGATTGGTGAAACTGGAGGAAGTTGACGAGAATTGGCCAAAATTGCAGGAAAGTTGTGGTGATTTGGCCAAAGTTGCAAGGTCACACAATAGTTGCGCTGACTGGCTGATTTCGTGTGAACTGATGCGATCGCAACATTGCAAAATCCTGGAGGGACTGACTAAATAAATTCCTCATAGGCCAATGTAGGTTACACTTTAACAGTTTTATTTGGAATATTAAGACAATGAAGCATAAGCCAAGCCCCAGGTGTGACAGCTGCAAGTGTCAAAATACAAAATAGAAATATTTTATTTTAGTCGATATTATGAAAGATTTTGCCGGCCGCCAATACCAATACTGATACAGTATATGCACATATTTTGTCTTACAGTGATGATTAACTGGCATATAAAGACATTCTCCAAAGAAAATAAGACAACTACCACCACCGGCATAGAAGCTTGGGTTTCCCGGTCTATTTCATTGATATTTTATGCTACTTTATCGTGAATATTTTGAACCTTGACTGCTTTTAAGAGATTTGCTTCAATGTGGAGCGAGGATCTTTTGTATGCCCGCTACCGGCACAGACCTGCTCAAAATTGTGAGGCAAGGAAAAGACACACTGTCAGTACAGACTGCTGAATATTACTGTGAAAAGGACAGCAAGTACGGTTACATCTGTCCGTGTCACCGAGATAAGGAGTGAGTTAGCCTCCTGTGAGCAGCTCATCTCGGATCTCCTTCAGCGTCAGGCCACCCTCAAGTCCAGGCTATTCTTGCGAGAACACCTCGAGGCGACTAGAATACCGGCTAGCAGACGGCACTCAGTTGAGCCGTCTCCGGGTGCTTCACCTGCTTTATTGGTGGGCACTGAGAACATGCTGATATGGTGCATCCCTACGCAAAACATTTACAAAAAAAAATGCAGATTCGTAAGAATAAGTCACAAATTTACAGAAAAAAATCTCTACATTTAGCATTACGCTCTTTTGCCCATGTGGCTCCCTGTAGATTTCACAGAAATCTAATTAGAAAGAAAGACTTGTAAATTTAGGTGAAAAAATTTAAGCTGGTTCCCCTATAAACACCGGCTGAAACTTTGACAAAAACCTGAAAGAAAAAAGAAACAAATCACAAATACATGAGACTAAAATTGCAAATTTAGGATGAAAAGATTTCTTTAATTACAAGAGAAAAGTTGTAAATTTTGCATGAGCGTTGCATAGTTTCAAGAAAAAAAATCATCCTATTTATTAGAAGAAAAAGGTTGCAAAATCTGGGAAAAAACCCATGAAAATTCATGAATGTAAAACTCCTTAATATGTCCCAAAAAAGTTCTCCATTTTAGTGAGAACTGCTCGCCCTTTAGACTATTGCAATGAATGACTTCAGGGCAGTTTAAGCCTGGAATTAGTCTGTTTCACCTGTTTTTTTGAGGGTTAACCCAGGTTTTGCGGCTTCAGGCAGATTTTCTTGACAAAAAAATGGCTCAAAGGAGCTTTTTTCAGAGTGAAGTTTGCAATCTACTTCTCACACCAGTATATTATAAAAGGAGGAAAAATAGTGACTGCATAAGATTTACAGATATAAATGTTACAAGGCTTTAAATTTTTCATTTAGTGTTTTTAATCATCATTGTGTTGCTGCACACATTTTATTAACACTTTTTAAAAAAAAAAAAAAAACAACCGCTTTTTAATTATTGTCTTTGGCCGGAAAAGACGTTCACATTACTAGACCGTAGGGGGCGCTAACGAGCAGCTTTAATGAGCAAGTTGTGATTGCAGCTAAAATGCAGGAATTGTGTCGATGCCGCGCATGGATGGACTTCACGGCGTCTGCTCAGAAACACGAACGCGTTTATTATCTTGGCAAACGGGAAGAGGGTTTCTGAAAACGAGTTAACAACCCAGCACAGCGGACTCTCAACTTCCCAACTTTTGAGGCAAATCTGTGTCTTTTCAAGGAAACCTTTTCAAACTCGACACTCACCCGTTGGTCATTTCAGAAATGCTGAGCATCCCTCCGCCTCGTCCCTGCGGCCGCACGCGGAAGTCACCGGAGCCTGTCCACACTTGTCCAGATGTTGGACCGTACGGGATGGAACGTTACTGCTTTTCCTCTCCGGGAGCAGGGCGAAAACGGGCCTCGCCTCCGTCCACCACAGGCTGTGCGACCGATGCGGCGCTTCCGCTGGGATCTTTCACAATAAAAGTTGTCCGGGCTTGACCGTTTTTCAAACATGTTTTCCTCTCTGCTTCCGCTGTAGAACAGGTGAACAGAAGAGAGACAGCGAAGAAATAGAGGTGTTATGTCCCCAGTAATGAGGAGGCGAGGTGACATTTATAATGTTGATTAGACAAGAACTATAAAGCATATAGGGAGACCCAACCGTGAGTTTGCGAGTGTGGCAGGGCTCCTGCCTCAGGCTTTTATAGTACAGGTGGTGCCGCCTCCTATAGGCGGGGCCTCACCCCTCCCAGCCTAGGGCACCACCATACTAATATATGATATTCCTATCCTAAATCCCCCCCCCCTTAAAAAACTGCAACCACACTAATTACCCAACCAATACATTTATACCCGACTCACACTCTAATACAGGGGAACAGGCCTATCCATTCACACAACACTGGCTGAGCGGAACCCTCCGCTATTTAAACATAAGAGTCTCTGAAAGAAAAATGAGCCACTCACCAAACTAAAATAATCCCTCCTAAGCTAAACACATAAAAACTAAACACAGAAAATGGTGGTACCATCACATAAACCCACAGAATACACATAAACATGTAAACAGGGAACTCCCCAAAATAAAGACACACAAAAAAACCCCAGTTTCACACAATGGGCAATAACCATTCCATTCACACTCAGGCATTATAGCACCTGACACACACAATGGTCACACACTCACAACAGTGGTCTTGTGCCTATCAAATGACTCACCCTAACACAAAGGGAATTACATCCCTAATGAGACCACCCACGGCCATAAAGACCAGCCTGTGAAAGGGGAGTCACCTCAGCAACACGTGCTGGAAATAAAATCAAAATACAACACTTTACAAGATGGTGATCACTGTACCTCCATCCCCTGACCAAACAGTAACACATACTCACAGGTCACCCCACAGTAAACACACACCTCAAAACAGCTGTATTTCTTCTATTCTTTTTTTTTTTTTTTTAAACAGAACCATTGGGTGGTGCGGTGGCACAGTGGTTAGCACTGTGGCAGCACAGCAACTCGCCCTTGGCAATGGGATCCCGGGTTCGATCCCAGCCCCTGACCAACAGTGATCTGTGTGGAGTTTGCATGCTCTCCCCATGTCTGCGTGGGTTTACTCCGGGATTTCTCCGGTTTCCTCCCACAGGCCAAAAACATGCAGGTTAGGTTAATTGGAGACTCTAAAGTGGCCCTAGGTGTGAATGTGTGTGTGAATGGTTAAGGGATAGCGCCGTACCGTGGCTGCTTCATCCATCCAGGTGGATGCCGTGGATTTCCCCTCTGGGGATCAATAAAGTACACACACACACACACACACACAAAAAAAAACTACAAACCAGAACATTATAGATTGCACAATAGACCCACTCTTAGCCCTATACAATCAACCCGGGTCTTTCAAAGCCCCCCCCCCCCCCCGGAGTGTCCATCACACGGCCCACTTCCAGAGCATCTCTGCTTTGCTGCGATTGGAGACGGACTGCATCGACGCCCCACTGCACTCCAACGTCGCAGCTCGTTGAGATGCCTGTCCAGATTCTGGAACTGCGCACCCGACCAAGCTGAGGTTCAACCCTAGGGCGCACTTTATTGCCCTCCCTTAGGGGAGCACCCACTGTCTTCCTCCGTCAACTGTGCCACGTTCTGGCTCTTTTATGACTCTGTCCATGTCCCTCGCCTTGGTTAATGGCACGGTTGGGGTCTGTGCCGTCTGGTGTTACCCCGGACGCCAGATGATGGTGCGTTGGAGCGGCATCAGTTACTGCTGGCTCAACAGTGGTATCCCATTGACCACTGGAACCCAGCAACTCTCACTCTCTGGACCTTTCCGCATCCGCAGAGATCAAACCATACCGTGCTGGTCCATCCTCCGCTGGACCACAAACACTGGCACGGGATCCCCGCCTAGTCGGTGTACTATAGTGTCGGCGGTGTCCCTCTTCACCCAGAATGGGCCACCTTAAGTCTCACAGTTCGTCGTCACATCTCACATAAAAGGGCCGGTTCCACTAACCACCACCTGCCCACTCCTCCAACTCTCCGTAGGTAATGGCGAACCCGAGCCCGTAGAAGACGTCACACCCCATTAGGTTATTTCCTTCCCACGACACCAGGAACTCGTTGGTGTAGATAGAGGCTCCTCCGTACCTCACCGACAGCCAAACCGAGCCCACGATATCCAGTGGGTGGCTACCGTCACCAAGTTCAGGATGGAGACCGCTGACCCCGTGTCCACCAACAGCGGCACCGTCGTCCCGTCCAGCACGATGTCACAAACTATACGTCCGTCAGTGTCAGGCAAGACTGTGTGAACCATCGTTGGGGCCTTTTTTTTTCAGTGTTACCTTAGCTGGGTCCCTTTCCTCCTTGGTGAAGTTGCGGCAAACTCTGGCGAAGTGATGGAGCAGGCCACACTGTCCACAACGCTTGCCCCTCACCATACACTCCCTGGCTCGATACCGGTGCTTAGTGGATCCGCAGCCATAGCATCATGGTGTCCCCGGGGTGGACCTTATTTTGATGATGGCCGCATACTCGTCGTCCCTGCCCTCGTCCGAATCCAAAGACAGGGTCGTCCCATGTGCTCCGCACCTCTGAGGGGCTTCATCATGGCTAATGTGTTTCGTTAGCCACTCTGCTGCCTCGCGTTGCTGTGCTAGCTCAATGGCCACTAACAGGGTTAGCTCACCAGTGTGCATTAGCAGGCGACCCTTCGCCAAGGAGTAGGCCACATGCTCAGCCAGTTGGTCACGAACCATCTCCTCCTCCAAGGGTCCAAACCTGCACTCACCCACCAACTGCCGGGGGTCTGCCACGAATTGCTGGACCGATTCACCAGGCCGTTGACGCCGTTGCCGGAACTGGATGCGCCGCATGATGATGTTGTCGGGCGCTCGAAAGTAGCCAGCCATGAGCCTCACCACATTGTCAAATGTGTCACCTCCTCCAAGAGTGCTGAGGATCTTCTGGCCCTCCATGCCCAGGTTATGGACAAGGAGAGCCCTCGCACGTGCTTTTGTCAGGTTGCCGAGGTCCAACACAAGTAGATAATTTTGGAAGGCTGCAAACCACCTGGTCCATGGGACCAACGGCTCTCCCGGAGCCTCCAAAAAAGGTCGAAGGGCGGCTGCAGCTCTCTCCATCTCCATTTATCCTCGCCGCCAATGTTATGTCCCAAATAATGAGGTGGCGAGGTGACGTTTATAATGTTTATTAGACAAGAACTATAACACATATAGGGAGACCCTACCGCGAGTACGGGAGTGTGGCAAGGAGACCGGAGGTCTCCTGCCTCAGGCTTTTATAGTACAGGTGGCGCCGCCTCCTATAGGCGGGGCCTCACCCCTCCCAGCCTAGGGAACCACCATACTAATATATTATATGGTATTCCTATCCTACAATAGGTCTTATCAATGAAGACTGGCTGGTGCTAAATACTGCAGTTTCATTTCTTCATGTTGATTTCTTTTTACTCATAGAAACTATGATTACTGAACTATAAACTGACATTTATTATGTTTTGGTGTTGTGTGGTTTATACCAGACCGATTAAACTGAATTGAAGGCAGTTGCATTGGAACAGAATTCTTGGCAGTTGCAGGGCAGTTACCATAGTTACCCAGCACTGAGTGGCAAACACGTGTGACAGCTTTGGTTTGTATGCAGCAAAACATGAAATCCACACAAAATATTTAGTCACAGTAGTACACAGAGTTCCTTTTTTTAACTTTAGATGTTAATATCACACTGTTTACTTGACTGTAATGATGTGTGGGTAGGAGCACACAAGTGAAGAACTGGTTCTGAGCCTTTAAAAATTTATTTAGCTATTTTTTGTCAATTAATACAAGATGGAATGATAAGATTAGCTCTCTACAATGCAAACAGGTACTCTGTGTACTGCTGTGACTGAATACTGTGTGTATTTTTTTTGTGTTTTACTGCATACACCTTAACGCTGCCACTCATTTTTGCCACTCAATGTTTTGTAACTGCCATGAGTTCTGTTTGGTGACATCATATGCATACCCGCTATACTCTTGTCCATGTGGGCCCCACCACAGCTTTTTAAAGCTGGGCTGTCTTATGGCTCTCATGTGGGTTTGCCTGCGGGTTCCATGTGAGCCTCATCTGTGTTTGCCCACATGGACTTTACCCATTTATCTGTTTTCTACTTATTTTCTCATACATTTGCTATTTTCTTGTAAATTTGTGATTTTTCCCCTCAATTTGATAATTTTTTCTTTAAAATCTGAAACTTTCTCATAAATTTGCATTAAAAAAATACTATAAACTTGCAACTTTTTTGTCATAAATTTGTTAGTTTTACTTGTAAAATTGTGACTTTTTCTCACAAATTTAACTTTTTCTTGTAATCATGGAACTTTCTCATAAATTTGCCACTTTTTTACTGTAATCTTGCAAATTTTCTCATAAATTTGTTATTTTTTCCTTGTAAATTTGCTATTGTCTTGTAAATTTGTAACTTTTTCCCATAAAGTTGCAATATTTTTCTTGTAAATTTGGAACTTTCTCATAAATTTTTAACTTTTTTTACTGTAAACTTACAGCTTTTTCCTCATAAATTTTGTAATTTTTTCTCATAAATTTTCAATTTATTTACTCAAACATTTACTTTTTTGTGAATTTGCAAATTTTCTAAATTTTCCTCATAAATTTGTGACATTTTTCTCGTAATTTTGTGACTTTTTTGTGATAAATTTGCAACTAGTTTTTGTAAATTTGTCACTTCATGTCGGTGCATCTCGTGGTGGCAACCCCCGATCCAAGTGGTGGACACCAGTGGTGAGGGGGACCATTAAGCTGAAGAAGGAGTCCTATCAAGCCTGGTTGACTTGTGGGACTCCCGAAGCAGCTGAGGTGTACCAGCAGGCCAAGCGGAGTGCAGCTCGGGTGGTTGCTGAAGCAAAAACTCGGATGTGGGAGGAGTTTGGTGAGGCCATGGAACAAGACTTTCAGTCTGCCTCTAAGAGATTCTGGCTAACTGTCCGGCAACTCAGGAGGGGGAAGCAGGTCCCTGTCCACACTGTGTATGGTGCGGATGGGGTGCTGCTGACTTCGACTGGGGATAACGTTGGGCGGTGGAAGGAACACTTCGAGGATCTCCTCAATCCTACTGACACGCCTTCCACAGAGGAAGCAGGCCTTGTGGACGAGGGGGACAACTCGTCTATCACGGGGTCTGAGGTCACCAAAGTGGTTAAAAAACTCTTTGGTGGGTGGGCCCCGGGGATGGACGAGATTTGCCTTGAGTACCTCAAGGCCCTGGATGTTGTAGGCCTGTCACGGTTGACACACCTCTGCAACATTGTGTGGAGGTTGGGGGCAGTGTGTTTGGCATGGCAAACAGGGGTCGTGGTTCCTCTTTTCAAAAAAGGGGACTGGAGGGTGTGCTCCAACTTTAGAGGGATCACACTCCTCAGCCTCACTGGGAAGGTCTATGCCAAAGTACTGGAGAGGAGAGTCCTGCCGTTGGTCGAATCTCGAATCCAGAAGGAGCAATGTGGTTTTCGTCCTGGCCGTGGCACATCGGACCAACTCTTTACCCTCTCGAGAATCCTCGAGGGTTTGTGAGAATTTGCTCAACCAGTTTACATGTGTTTTGTGGACGTGGAGAAGGCATTCAACCGCGTCCCTCGTGTTTTGTTTTGTTTTGGTTTTTTTTGTAGGGGGTGCTTCGGGAATATGGGGTATCGGGCTTGTTGTTATGAGCTATTCGGTCTCTATATGACCGTTGTGAGAGTTTGGTTCGTATTGCCAACACTCGGTCAGACTCATTCCCAGTGAGAGTAGGACTCCACCAGGGCTGCCCTTTGTCACCGATCCTGTTCATAATTTTTCTGGACAGGATTTCTAGGCGCAGCCAGGGAACGGAGGGTGTCATGCTTGGTGACCACAGGATCTCATCTCTGTTATTTGCAGATGATGTTGTCCTGTTGGTTTCATCCAGCAATGACCTACAGGTCTTACTGGGATGGTTTGCTGCTGAGTGTGAAGTGGCTGGGATGAGAATCAGCACCTCCAAGTCCAAATCCATGGTCCACAGCTGGAAAAAGGTGGATTGTCCTCTCTGGGTTAGGGGCAGGCTCCTGCCCTAAGTGAAAGAGTTTAAGTATCTTGGGGTCTTATCCACGAGTGAGGGGAGAATGGAGCGAGAGATTGACAAATGGATCGGAGCAGCATCTGTAGTGATGTGGACATTGTACTGGTCTGTGGTGGTGAAGAGGGACCTGAGCTCTAAGGCAAAGCTGTCGATTTACTGGTCAATCTACGTTCCTACCCTCACCTATGGTCATGAGCTTTGGGTAATGACCGAATGAACGAGATCGCGGATACAAGCGGCTGAAATGAGCTTTCTTCGTAGGATTGCTGGACTCACCCGCAGAGATAGGGTGAGCTCAGTGATCCGAGAGAGGCTCAGAGTAGAACCGCTGCTCCTCCACATTGAAAGGAGCCAGCTGAGGTGGTTTGGGCATCTGATCAGGATGCCTCCTGGACGCCTCCCACTTGAGGAGACCCCGGGGCAGACCCAGGACTCGCTGGAGAGACTATGTCTCCCAGCTGGTCTGGGAATGCCTTGGTCTCCTCTCTGAAGAGCTGGAGCAGGTGGCTGGGGAGAGGGAAGTCTGGGCTTCTCTGCTTGAACTACTGCCTCTGCGACCCGGACCTCTGGAAAGGTGGTAGATGATGGATGGATGGATGGATGGATGTCAATTTCTTATACATTTTCATTTTTTTCCTCATAAATTTGTAAGTTTTTTGCATAATTTTGCTCATGGCACAAGTGTTACTGAAACATGTTCACCCATATTAAACCCCAGCTCACTTGCTCACCTGTACCACAGATAAAGTCCATGTGGGCAAACCCAGATGGAGCCAACATGGAACCCACGGACAAACCCACATGGGACCCATAAGACAGCCCAGGTTAAACCTATCATGAAGCCCACATGCAGGCTGGGCACAACATACGTTCACCCAATATCGCCATGATCTGCACATCTAGTTGGCAAGGAATTTTACACCAGATTCCCTTCCTAACCCTCCCCATGTTTCTGGGCTTGGGACCGGCACAGGAAGTACACTGGCTTGTGCTCCACCTGTGGCTGGGTAACTAAAGATTCAAAGATTTTGTTTGTCAATACTACTATACGTACAGGATATACAGGAGAACTGAAATGGCGTTTATCTCTCTCTTCAGTGGTGTGCACAATATAAAAAAGAAAAAGGAATAAGGCTGGAAAAACAAGAAAACAAAAACAACAACAGCAGTCTATATACAGTAATGCAATCCGTAGTGCAAATGGCGACAACAGATAGACCCAGCTACTAACTTTCCTTCCACCATTCTATTATGCTGAACACCAAGCTAGAAGGCAGGAAGTACCATTGTTATTTGGTCTTTGGTATGACCCGGCTGGAGCGTGAACCCATGGCCTCCCAGTTGTTGGGGCGGATGCTCTACCTCAAGGCCTCCACTCCGGTTTCATAGGTCATATTGTGGTGACCCAGCACAATGCAGACTGATACTATTTCACACACAGCAGGGTTAGAGGAAATGGAACACAATTTGTATACAGAGGACAATGCACAGACGGACAAAGAGCCAACCAGTGTCATGCTAATCATATGTATTGACTGTTATGCTAATGTGCCGTGCATTCTCTCTTCCTGTATCACTGATAAAAGAGCTTGTGTGACATGCATGAAAAACTCAGCAGCGCAGACAACACAGCACAGCACAGTAGATCACTGTAGCGCACAGCGCTACAAGTGCGTCTCATTTTCATGGAGGAAATACAACTCTGCAACCTTCCAGCTCGTCATATCTCGCCTGAATTATTCCTCCACAATATAGGTGTTTAAAGTGACATGCCACCAAAAATTGAGCGTTTTTGTTGTTGTTGTTAACATGTCTCCAAGATGTTTTTTATGACTTCACTCAAATGTCTCATGTCTGTTTTTTTGTTTTAAAGTTTCACTTAAGCCCCGCCCCCTGAAAAAAGGCAAGTTGAGATGGAACATTTTTGGTGACGTGTCTATGCGTAGTGCCGGCACGTCCGTAGTGTTGAGCCAATTAGGACTCACTGGCTTAACTCAAGTTAGCCTCCAGGCTACTTAGCATTTTGGGGCTAGCTGCTTTGAAAACGTAACCCAAATCAAGATGGGTTTTTCCACTGAACTGCTTTTAAGGACCGACCCAGTTTCAGTCATTATCCTGGGCTACCGTGCGTACAACTGGGCATGTCCTTCAACCGGCAAGTCTTTTTATCAGAGGGTTGATTCTGATAATGTAGTGCCAGCCATTATTAGCCTTGTGGGATGTGGGTGGGCTGAGCAATCACAGATCCTGGCGTTTGAAGGAGGAGGAAAAGTGAAAAGATTTTGACATCAAACTGTAAGACAATGAAAGGTTTTGTTTGTAGAAAAAAAGGGCATACTGTGGAGGGTGTCAAATAAGAGGCCGACTCATGGCACACAGTTTATTACACACTTCACATCTCACAAGCACAGAACAGACTGACTCATTTCAGCAGGCACTCTCTTTACAAGTTTCATGGCATTTCTCCACACACAACATGACATTTGCATTACACTGCATTCAACCCCCTACGTCCTTGACTCCTTCCTGCTATCTCGCCAGGAACCTCCTGAGCATTGTTCTCCCATGCTTATCCACTGTCTCTTGTCTGAGATGCTAAATAATCTATAATACTGTGACGTAAGCAGGGTTCACACAAAGAAAATGGAGCAGATGGTTGTGATCAACGGGATTTATTTTTCACACCTCTGAGCACAGGCAGGAGGGGAGGTCATTCTCCCAGACCTCCGTTTAAATCACGGTTACACACACATAACGTTTTCAACTGGCAAAGCATGCTGGGAAATCCCTGCCCCCCTTAACATGGCCCCAACGTTACACTGCCCCCCCCCCGGACTGGTTTCTGTCCCCAGAAAAATTAAAGTCCAATTTAAAAGTCCAATACAAACTCATCCAGGTGTCGGGGCGGTCTTCGGCGCTGGCGGCCAACACGTACAGGCCCCCTAGTGTCCATCTGGGTCTCGGTCGGGGTATCGGGCCGAGATGGAAGCTCCGGTTCGTCCACCAGCGGTGCAGATGGCCGATACGGGGCGAGACGGTCACGATGGAGGACCACAACCCGGTCCCTTTTTCTAAGCCTCACCCTGTACACCACATCTGACAGTCTCTCCAGGACCACGCATGGCCCCGACCACTGGCTCGCCAGCTTCGGTGATCGTCCTCTCTTCCTCTCAGGGCAGAAAACCCAGACTCGATCTCCCGGTGCAAAGTCCCTCCCCTGGCAGCGGGAGTCGTACGCTTGCTTCTGCCGACCCCCTGCCGCTGCCAGGGCCTCTCGAGCCAGCTCGTGCACCGTATGGAGACGTTCTTTCAAACAAAAAAAATAATCCAACCCGGGTTTTCCCTCCACCTCCGGCTCAGGGGGGCAACCGAATACCAAATCCACCTATGTGCGCAGCTCGCGTCCAAACATGAGCACCGCAGGGATGCACCGGGTAGATTCCTGAGCTGCCGTCCGGTACGCCCACAAAACAAAAGGCAGATGCAGGTCCCAGTCTTGCTGTCGCTGGTCCACTAGAATAGCGAGCTGGGTGGTGAGGGTCCGGTTGAATCGTTCGACCAGGCCGTCGCTCTGTGGATGCAGTGGGGTGGTCCGGGTCTTCCGGATACCCAGCCGTTTGCAGACCTCTCCGAAGACCTCCGCCTCGAAGTTCTGACCCTGATCGCTGTGCAGCTCCTCCGGTGCGCCAAATCGACAGAACATTTCATCCACCAGCTTTGATGCCGTCGTAGCGGCGCTCTGATCCGGGACCGCGTACGCCTCTGGCCACTTAGTGAAATAATCCATCGCGACCAGCACGTAGCGGTTCCCCCGGTCCGTGGTCGGGAAAGGGCCCAGGATGTCCACTCCCACTCGCTCCATCGGTGCTCCCACCTGGTACTGCTGCAGGGGAGCGTGGGATCGCTGAGTTGGTCCCTTCTGAGCTGTGCACGTGTCGCAGCGATGAACGTGGAGCTCCACGTCCTGATGACAACCGGGCCAGTAGAACCGGGCCCGAAGGCGCTGCAGCGTCTTTGTCACTCCGAAGTGGCCCGCTCCTACCGCCCCATGAACCAGCTGGAGTACTTTGGGCCGGAGTCGACGAGGAACCAGCAGCTGCCAGACGTGCCGCTGCCCAGCTGGAGTCTGCCACTGCCGATACACCACGCCCTCGTAGCAGTGGAGGTTGGCCCACTGGGAGTGTAGGGCCTTAGTCTCTGGGTCCAGCGGTGACACAACCTCCCAGGCGGGCCGCTGTCCTGCGTCCAGCCACTGCCGAACCCGCGAAATGACCGAGTCTCTGTCCTGCTCGCTCTGCAGCTGCTGCGTGCCAAGAACCTCTGTGACGTCATCACTGGGGAGAACTGCCTGATCATCTGAGGGGCTGTGCGTCGCTGCGTGATTCCTGCTCGCAGCGGCTCGGAGAGCAGCAGCCCGTGGGGCGGTTTGGTCCCGATCTTCAGCCCGTTGGCAGTGACAACACTCCTCTGTCGCGCAGGGGCGCCGAGACAGCGCGTCAGCGTTGGCATGGAGGCGGCCTGCCCGATGCACAATCTGGAAATTATAATCCTGCAGTGCCTCCAGCCATCTCGCCAACTGTCCATCCGGTTCTTTGAAGTTTAACAACCAGGTCAGGGAAGCGTGGTCCGTCCTGAGCTGGAACCTCCCCCCGTACACATACGGGCGGAAATGACGCAGTCCTTGGATGACAGCCAGCAGCTCTCTGCGAGTCACACAGTAGTTCCTCTCGGCTCTGCTGAGAGTGCGGCTGAAGAAAGCGACTGCCTGCTCTCCGTGTTCTCCCTCCTGGGATAGCACCGCCCCGATGCCCTGGTTGCTGGCGTCCGTGTCCACGATGAAAGGGCGGTTCGGGTCAGGATACCGCAGGACGGGGGCTCTGATGAGCGCTGCGTGAAGCTGGGAGAAAGCAGCAGCACAGCGGTCACTCCACTGGAACGTGCGTCCTTTCTGCGTCAGCTGATGCAGCGGGCTGGCGATGGTGGCAAAGTCTTTCACAAACCTCCTATAATAGGAGGCCAATCCAAGAAAACTCCTCAGTTCTCCAACGTTCCGCGGCACTGGCCAGTCTCTCACTGTTGCCACTTTTTCCGGGTCGGTGGTGACCCCCGCTGCGCTGATGACGTGGCCCAAAAAGGTGGTCTCCCGCCGGAACAGGTGGCATTTCTTAGGGTGTAACCGTAGCCCCGCCTGCTGGATGGCTCCCAGCACCTCTCGGAGATTTGACAGGGCGCTGTCAAAATCAGCTGCATGCACCAGTAGGTCATCCAGGTAAACAACACAGCGACTCTGGGGCACGTGAGCCAGCACTCGCTCCATCAAGCGCTCAAAGGTGGCCGGAGCGTTGCAGAGTCCAAACGGCATCACTTTAAACTGGTACAGTCCCTGCCCCATGGAGAAGGCTGTTTTTTGGCGGGCCTCGGGTGACAGTTCTACCTGCCAATAGCCGCTGCGTAGATCCAGCGAGCTGAACCAGCTGGAGCCGGTGATGTGGTCCAGTGTGTCATCGATGTGGGGCAGGGGGTAGGAATCATTCCGGGTGACGTCATTCAGGCGCCGGTAATCCACACAGAATCGCCACGACCCGTCCTTCTTCTTGACCAGCACCACAGGCGCCGCCCAGGGGCTGCTGGAGGGCTCAATAACATCTGCCTCCAGCATTTCTCGCACTTTTTGTTCCGCCGTTGCCCGCCTTGAAAAGGGCAGCCGGCGTGGGCGGAGTCGAATCGGCCTGGCCTCACCGGTGTCGATCTCGTGCTGCACCAACCCGGTCCGGCCGCATTCCTCATCCTTCGCGGCGAAAACACCCACGTAATAGCCCAATAGCTCCCGCAGCTGGCGTCTCTGTTCCGGGTCCAGCCCGCTGCAGCTCCGCTGAAATAATTCCTCCACCGCCTGCTGCATCTCTGCTGACACGTTGACCCCTCCCCTTGCTGTCCCTGTGTGTGCTCGTGCTCCCTCTGTCCGCGCTGGTGACGTCATCGTGTCCAGTCCTCGCGGTGGCCCGCCTGGTCCGGTCCGTCTTGGCGATCCCTCGATTGCGCGTGCCCCCGTGTCCCTTCCCTGGGTTCTGCTGTGGAGCGTGATGGTCCGGTTTCCCAGCTGGAGGGAAGGTCCAGCGGTGTCGATCTTGGCACGCCAGGCTGTGAGCAGGTCTAGTCCAATAATACAGGGGTCTTGGACGTCAGCCAGCCAGAACGGGTGTCTTATGTTCTGACCGGCCACCCCCACCACCAGCACTCTCTGCCCCTTCAGTCGGGCGCGCTCACCGGTAGCTGTGGTGACGCAGCGCCCGGTGGGTTCCCACCCCCACGGAGCTGTCTTGCTTGTGCCCGGCAGCACACCGGGTCGAACCAGGGAGATTGTAGAGCCGGTGTCAATCAGGGCCCGGATCGACGTCTTCCCCAAGCTGCACTGTAGATAGATCCCTGGAGAGTGTCCAACTTGGCCCACGCGCGGTGCCGGCTCCTCGGGGGAAACATCTGCTGGAGGTGGCCTGTCCCCGTTCACGCCACCTCGCTCTAGTTTAACGCCGGCGAGGGGCCGGTTTGTCGTGGGGTGGGTGCGGGGCAGTATCGCGCGATGTGTCCCATCTCTCCGCAGCGGAAGCACCCTTCCTCGCGCCGCCGAGGCCATCTTCTCCGTGGACGCGCCGCCGTGGTCTGCCGTAATTCCTCCTCCTCCCCCTCGCTCTCCATCGTAGCCTGGTAGGTTCTTCGGCTGTGCGTTGCTGCTTCAGCTGTGCGATTTATTAGCGGCTCTGCCCGCTCTGCTTCTGCCACTGCAGTCCTCCAGTCGCTCACGGCGTGGAGCCGTACGTGGCTCTGGAGCTGGGCCGGGCGGAGACCTTGGATGAAACTCCGGAGGGCGAGCTTCTCTACTGCCTCTGGCGCGAAATCTGGGTAGCTGCGCCGGGTTAACAGCCATATGTCTGCAGCATAGGCTCCTAGTTTTTCCTGGTGGTTCCGGCGGCGGCGGGTCAGTTGTTCTTGGGCGTGCTCAGCATCCGCTATTCTCCCAAATAGTCTCTGGAGCGCCCCTTGTAGTGCTGGCCAGCTGTGGTGCTCCTCGGGCCAGAGATCAGAGAGCGTGCAGAGGGCTTTCCCTTCCAAGGCCAGCGCGACCTGTACGGCGGTTTCCTCTGGCGACCAGCCGTTCAGCGCCGCGGTCAGCTCGACCTGTGTCAGGTAGTCATCCAATGTGGCTTCGCCGTTGAAACGGGGAATCTTGGTCCGCTGTCGAACAGGTGGGGTGGTCGTTTCCTGATCGATCGCCACCCTTGATCGCCGTGGGGTCACCAGCCCGTGCTGTCCTGAGAAGGGTGGAATGTTTGCTCTGCTCTGTCTTGAAAAAGACAGGAGGCGGGGTGCGCTGGCCCCATCAGGTCAGCCGCTTCGTTCGTCCTGGCTCCGGGCTCCCGGTGGTGGTGTCTCGGTCCCATCGTCCATCATCAGCTGAGCAATGGCCTGCTCCAGCTGCTGGATCTCCATTCTGATCCTAGCTTCCATTTGCTCCATGCCCACTTCTGACACCAGTGTGACGTATGCAGGGTTCACACAAAGAAAATGGAGCAGACGGTTGTGATCAACGGGATTTATTTTTCACACCTCTGAGCACAGGCAGGAGGGGAGGTCATTCTCCCAGACCTCCGTTTAAATCACGGTTACACACACATAACGTTTTCAACTGGCAAAGCATGCTGGGAAATCCCTGCCCCCCTTAACATGGCCCCAACGTTACAATACGATACCATGTTAGACAATGTAGATTTGTTTTTATAGGGGGTTTATACCCACCGGAGTATGTCTTTTAGACACTGTATGACTTTTGTACATAACTTCTTAAAACCCTGAGGAAAAAAACACAGGAAAAAAAAAATCCATACCGCCCGTCCCTAAAACAACATATAATGATCAAGTGTAAAGAAGGCGGACTGGCAAATGAGGGATGTTTAACTCTCAAGCACGCACGTGCGCACACACACACACACACACACAGAGGATCATGGCCCTCATATTTGACTTGGCACCGTACACCCTTCCTGATGCAACCCTCCCCATGTATCCGAGCTTGGAACCTGCAAAAGGAGAACGCTGGTTTACGTCCCTCTCCCTGTCCCTCATCTATGTTGAGCACCAAGCTAGAAGGCAAAAAGCAGCATTTTTCGTGGTCTTTGGTATGACCCAGACTGGGACTTGAACCCACAACCTCCTGGCTATGGGCCTGGGTGTCCTACCGCATCGCGAAGACTAGGACCATTTTGTGCTTTTATTTTGAAAACCACGAACCTTTCGATGTTTGAATATTGACTTTAAATTCAGCCTAAATGCACTTCCACTGAATTGTACTTTTTAAATTTTTTTTTTCGGCAGGGAACAAGACCAACACAGAGAAGTCAGTCTCAGATCTGCTGTTATCTTCCAGATAAACTTTACATTATTAGACTGATCATGGTGGTCTGTAAATCCACTGTAATTGCATCAGCTGGGTGTGGGCATCAGAAGAGTCAGACTTATTTTGTTTCTGGGAACACTGAAGAAAGTTCATCATGGAGAGGGGGAAGTCCTCAAAAGAAACCTCATCTCAGTCTTCCCACAGTGAAACGTTCAAAACACCCACAGGGTGACAAAGACTCACTGATCACACCAAGGAGCTTTCATTTCCCTCATCAAAGCTCCACGCTCATACTTGCATTGCACAACACAAGAAAGATCTATTTGAATCCAAAGGAGAACAGTGGGAAAGCATCACACAACCATCAGTGAGTGAAGGGTTAAATGTGTTGCCTGTACTTACAGTGACAGATACAGTAGCTCTTATGAGCAGTTTCCTCCCCCGGCTACGTCATGATGACAGTACCACATTCATGTCCATAAAAGGAAAGCCCCTACTCCCTGTTCCCTCCTTCACGGGGACTCTTAACAACAGCACATCTGGAGGAAGAGAAAAGACTATTTAATACAGCTGTTCAGCCGTCCAGTTCCAGCTTCAGGGATCCATCATGGAAAACCAGGAGGTGTGACGGGAACAACACGTCGCTGTGGATGCTTGCATTCCTCACCAGTGTCTTGTTTGGGCTGATTTTACAGATGCAGTTTCCTATCAGAAAGAATGGGAAGTGCAAATGCAGCTTTTTAAATATATATACAGTATACAATAGTTGTTCCTAAACTGGTAAGAATTCATGATGGTAATTTGTCACAGCTTCTGCCAACATTGACCATCATAAATCTCTGCTACTGGACCATTTTCAGATGAAAAATTCCTCCCCTCTGCATACTATAAAGAACACAACTACTGAAATAAGCAGAGCCTCCGGTATTCTCTGGGTTACAAAATTAAACACAAAAGAAGAAGCCAACTTTATTGTTGTTCAGTCTATACAGCCAATCATGTACAATAGAACAAAGTTAATCCACTAGTGTTTATGTTATGTTTTTAGATGCTAGCAAAGCCTTTGATAAGATTAACCACTGGTGTTTGTTTAGAAAATTGTTCGATCGAGGTATTCCTATTTATATTGTTAGCATTTTGTTATATTGGTACAGAAGGCAGTCTATGGTTGTTAGGTGGGGCAATGTTACCTCATCTAAATTTTGTGTGATCAGTGGTGTTAAACAAGGTGGTATACTGTCACCCTTGTTGTTTAATGTCCGTGTTGATGATCACAGTGTACTGTTGAACAATACTAATCTTGGTGGCCCCATCGACGGTGCATTGTTAAATCACATTTTCTACGCTGATGATCTTTGTTAAGTTTGTCTACTGCAGCTATGCAACATCTCCTCTCGGTATGTGAGAAATTTGGTGAAAAAAAATGACATCTTGTTCAACTGTACTAAATCTATGTGTATGGCATTCAAACCGAAGGGTGTCAAAACTTCGGATCCTGTTATGCCACTTTGTGGTAATAGTTTGATCTTTGTTGAAAAAGCCAAATACCTAGGTGTGTGGATTGAATGTGATAAGACCAATGTTGATTGTAATAGGCAACTCAGGAAACTCTATGCTCAAACAAATTTACTGTTGCGGAATTTCCATAGGTGTTCTCCTGATGTTAAATGTATGTTGTTCAAGACTTTCTGTACCTCAATGCATTGCTCGCCTCTATGGTTTAATAGCAATGTTGCTGTTAGGAACAAAATCTGCATTGCATATAATAATTCCCTAAGAAGGATGTTAGCTATACCTCGTAGGTCGAGTGCAAGTGAGATGTTTGTGTCCTTGAGTATTCCGTCTTTTGGCGAGTTGTTATGAAAGAATGTTTATAGTTTTATGAGAAGGTTGCTGGCATGTCACAACCATTTTATATCCGTAATTGCTAATTTGTCACTCACACTTCACTCCAGTATTTGGAAGTGGTGGCATTCTATTTTATGAGTTCATTATTGTATTCTGTTGTTGTTATATGAGCGCTGTGATTGCTGAATCTTATACACTTTTTTTTTTTTTTTTACACGTTTTGTATATACGTACTATGAACCCTGAGTTCAAAATAAACGTTTGATTGATTGATTTACTTTTCTCCTATCTACAATGTTAATCACATCTAGAATCAGAGGAATCGCTGCCATGCAAGGCGCCGCCACAAACAACTTTTCCTTCCCCCATTCTGTTGTGCTGAGCACCAAGCTAGAAGGCAGGAAGTACCATTTTTATAAGGTCTTTGGTATGACCTCCCGGTTGCTTTATCAACTAGGCCACCAAGCTCTTCTATTCCCAAGAACATCATAATGAACCTTAATCAAGTGTCAAACTGCAAGATAAATGAGGTTTTTCTTTATAAATGCAAAATGATGAGTCAGATCTTGGTCACTCAAGCAAACCTCACCATGTTAGAAAGTTTTGAACTAGACGGTCAGTGATGGAGTGGCTTCATTCTGATGAAATCACCCCGGGAGGGCTCAGATCTCCTGACCATTGACCTTGTCCTTAAGCACAGACCAAATGCAGATCCATCTACGATCTGCTTGAAGTCAAGGTCAACAGTGTAGGAGCATTGGTTTTCGTAAAATCATAAATGTCCAGATCTCCTGACCTTTGGCAATGACCTTGACCTCAACCTGGATGCAGACCTACCTGAGGGTCATTACGAGTGAGCTTCGTGAGCATCGAGGCAAATACTTAGGAGTAGTGATTCCTGTGAAATGTGGATGGATGGCATGTCATTGCATTAGCTCCTTTTGGCTTCACCAGAATGAGCTTTAAAAAAAAAAAAAACAACTTAATGTTTGTATCACATGTATTTTTCACATAAGGAAGGTCACTACACTAATGTTTAATGTCTTACAAGTTTTGGTTTGATGGCATTTCAGTGGTCTTAAACGTGTAGCCACCCTGCTTGAAACGATAACTAGAAAGTTGTTTAAAAAGAACAAAAATGTGAATGAATTACTTCATTTATGATAAATAAGAAAGACAATATAACTTCATGCTTGTTAGAAATGCAATCAATGCCCCCCCCCACACACAATACAATAAACAGATTTTCATTCGTTTCAAGTGTTGGGCAATGGTATACACATCACTGAATAAATGAGAACGACTCATCCATGACTCCATTTCTGTTTAATGGAAATAAATCTGAGTCTGAAATATTTTGACATTGGACATAGTTGCTCTTAACCAGATAAGATTTATAGTTATGGGAAACTCTCTTAGCCTCTGTTCACATATACATCATAAATATAAAAGCGGAGATAAAAATACATTCACTTGTGCTGAATGAATCCCAAAAAGCTGCCACCGGACTGATGAGGTGAACCAAACAACGCTCTCCATCGCTGACGGGTAATCAGATGTACCCACTGAGCAGATGTCCTGGATGAAAATTACGCAGAGACACACAGACGTCCTGCTCCAGGCCTTGTATGGTCACTGTCAGGAGTTAACACCCTCTAAAAGGACGGCTGTTAAACTTATGGCAAATCACCAACGACAAAACCACAAAATCATCCCAAAACAGTGAAACAATATTTGATCATTTAAGCACAATGAATTGCACAAACTGTCCTTCACTACAAGGTACAATGAATCTGAACTCAGCCAGTGGAAGTTATTCCTGAGTTGATATGTGAGGCATGAGTGAACCAGTGAGAAAATCTGAGCAGGAATATATTATTAATAAAGCATTCTTTTAGGTATGTTGGTCCAGACAACGTCACCTCTCTGTAACTAAAACATAAAAGCCACAGCAGATTTTAAAACGCTTTAGAAAATTAACAACTTACTTATGTTCATTTCAGTACAGGAAGGAATGTAAAGTACATTTAACTGCCCCCAAACTTGGCGTACACCCTTGAAAATGGATAAAATGTAAAGCAGGAGTGACTGGTACCACAAAGACTAACCTCTAGTACAGTCAGAGAAATGTACTGTGCTGCTCACAAGCTCAGTCTAAGTAACATCTTATTTCTAGTTCATCATCAGAAAAACATATTCAGTTAATTTTTGTAGATACTCGATTGGTGCTGTGATTCTCGCCACATTATGATTTTGTTATAGACTGTCACTAAAGATGGAAGGCATAAAAGTGGAGCCCAATCATCTCAGTCACCCTCTGAAGGCTAGCTACAGTATGAGGATAAGCCCCTCCTTCCACATTATTGTGTGCAACATTTTGCCAAACTGAAAGCAAAAAGTAGCCAAATAAATGTTTCCACAAGATGGTTTTGGTTCTCGTAAGTTCTCATCATGCCGATTTATGTTTGTTGTTTTTTAATTAGTTATTTGATGCTATAAAATTGGAGGTGTGACCACAAATGAGTGTTACATTGGTTGCATCCGAGGGAAGTGTCCATGGGCTGCTGCGTACACTAATGATGGGCAGTTGAATAGGCCAGAACCTGACACCGCAGCTCTACTGCACAGACTTGGCTCCAAAACACAACATGGCGGCACCCTAAATCCAGGAAGTAGAGCTTCACTTTTCTTCTCGGGAAATCAGTGGCAGCATGTCATCCATGTGTACATACGGTCTATGGTTTTAATGCCTTATGGGCCCCTCTTCCAAGAGCTGTTACCATCACCGTGCCATTAAATGTTGATACACACACATTTACAGCAAGGCGACAGGAAGACAGAAGTGTGTCACATTAAGAGAATCATGGAGCTACTGCACTGCAAATTGGAATCAATACAAATGTTTTTGGTTTTCATCATCTCCATCACAGTCATTCTTGTATTCTTGGTGCCTTCTGCTGCTCTTCCAACAATGCTGTAAATGCCCTAGTTAACCCTACAGTTGCCATTTGTTTAGTACAGGAATTCAAAGTAAAAAAAAGGCTAAGTAATGAAGCTGCACAATGTACTCCAAGTCTATCTGATCCCAGACCAGCTGTGAAGGTAGGAGGTCCATCCTGAGCCTCGAGACCTGGCCCCTTCCTCCTCGCCTACACAAGATAAGGCCAAGAAAACTGTGTTAGGACTTACAGGGGCTACAACCTGGACTTCTTCAAGCACACGGTTCATACAAAAACTGAAGGGCGAGTTTAGACTTTACATTAGCGTTTGAATATGCAAATCTGATTGGCCATCACCTACCATGTGCAATGGCTGCCAGTTTGCTTTTCTCCTCCGGGCTGAGCTGAAGCATGGTGTGAATGACGGGCAGCAGTGCCTGCCTCTCGCTGCCAGACCGCAGGAAGATGAACTGCAGCAGAACATTCTTCAGATACTCCAGATTGGCCACGCTCCTCTCCCTCTCCTGGTTTCGCTCAAGGCGACGCACCTCACTCTTCAAAAGCTATAAGGGTGAACATATTAAAGCACCATTAGAATGAGTGAGTGTTCTTGTTTAGCGCTTGTTTAGCGCCATGTCAGTATTTATGGCTATTTCGTGGCAAAGAAAACTGAGTTAAACATTATATAGAGATAGGGTGACAAATGAAAGAATAAGTAGATGGACAGATGGATAAATAGAGCGAGACAGATATGTAGATACAATAAAATACAAAAATTAAATGAGATGCTTCAGATGCACATGTGCTAAAAACCCTAAAACGTTCTTTGGTGGTGCCTTATTAAAAACATCTTTCAGTGACTCTTGAGAATAGAAACGTCTTGTTGTCATGAGAGCGGGACAGTCGAGTAAAATGTGCTTTATTGATAAAAAACCTCCGCAGAACTGACAAGATGGTGGGGCTTCACCTTTTAATAAAAAGCTGTGCGTGAGCCTCGAGTGGCCAATACGGCATCTAGTGCACACTACCTCATCATGTTTTGAAGGTGATACAAGTGTCTATGACTTATGGCCGGTTTAATATCATGCCGTTTATTTGCAGTGCATGTGTCCCACTCAGTCTGCCACTTCTTTAAAATATAGGAGGATATTAGAGGCCTGAGGTCTGAGGCTGGGATCTGGCATTGAGGGACTTCTTGGGTCAGGGCTCTCCTGGCAGCATTGTCTGGCTGCTCGTTACCTGACAGGCCAACATGGCTGGGGATCCAACAGAAGATGATATTAAAATTGTGTTTCTGTAAAAAAAAAAAATTAGTTTCTTTAAAATCCGAATAATAATGGGATGATCAGTCTTGAAAAACCCAAGTGCCTGAAGACAGGATCTGGAGTCAGTAAAAATGAAGGAGCTCTGTTGTTTGGTTCTCTCAATGTGTTCCAATGCTAGAAGCAAAGCATGAGCCTCTGCTGTAAAAACTGAACATTGTTTGGGAACCCGCAAACCATGCTGATTGTGCCAGGTGACAATTGCAGCTGAGACTGAGCCCTCTACTTGAGATCCATCTGAGTAGATGGAAATATGGTGAGGAAAACGGCATTTTATGTCCAAGATCTGCTGCTGGTACACATTTGGGTGGGCGTCTTTCTTTTCGTTTTGGCTCAGATCCAGAATGATGGTGGAATGGGACAAAACTTTGTCTGTGTTACGATGCTCATATCAGGGTTTAATTTAACCAGGTGAGGTTCTATAAGGAGTGATGCTCTTAGGTCTGACCTCATACATCTGCAAAAATCGAGGGTGAAAAACTGCAGAGTCGGCTGGATTTCTATGGTCAGCTTTAAGTTTAACCATATACTGGAGAGCCAATTTCAGGTGCCTGATTTGAAGTGAAGGCTCGTTTGCTTCAACATACAAATTTTTAACAGGAGAGGTTCTGAAAGCCCCCAAGGCAAGCCTTAGCCCCTGGTGATGGACAGTTTCCAGCGTCCTCATGTACAATTTCCTTGCTGATCCATAAACTATGCTGCCATACTCTAACCGAGATCTTACAAGTGCTCTATAGAGACGCAGCAGCACAGTGGAGTCCACACCCCGCTTAGTTTTAGCCAAAACTTTAATAATATCAAGGGCTTTAAAACCTCTGATTCATAGTAGAATAAAAGACAGCTTATTATCCAGGGATGGCAACAGGAAATTCTGATTTCAGCTGAAATCTAATTTGGTCGATTGACTTATGGGGGGGCCGGGGGGGGGGGGCGCAGCCCCCCTGAAGCTGAGAGGTTTTCAGTAAAACAGAAGTAATTTAGACTGAAAAAAATGATAAAAAAAAAAAGAAATGCTAGACTTGGATAAATCATTAAATTTAATGAAAAGTTAACTTACTTTTTCTTCAATGTTGTCTCACTGTCTTTAGTCCAACATATTTAACAGTTCTATAAGAGTTTATTACACTATTTACACTGGTCACCAAGTCACTTCTAATGTGAAACCTTCTTCCTTTTGGCAGCAAGCTGTGTCAGTTTCTGAACTTTGAACTTCATCTCCTTTTCTGGTTTCTTCAGAAACTGTCCGAGTGTTTCTGTTACCTCGTCGAACTTTGAGCCAATTTTCACCTTTACCGTCACTTTTCTCTCAAGCCAATTCCATCGGAACTTATTATTGACACTTTTGTCCATTTCTAGCACTGATGACTCCTGATCCTTCGATAAAAATCTCATAATTCCGCTGAAAACAATACCGAAAGCTCAGAATTCCAACACGAACCAGGGATGTGATTTGGGGTTGGAGAAATTATCTGAAAATTTAGCAGGTGGTCTTGGGGACGCAGTCTCCCAGCGGGGTCCGGGGCAGAGCCCCGTTGGGGGGGCAAGGGGGGGGGCGAAGCCCCCCGAAGCTCCTGGGTTTTTATGATTTTTAAGTACCAGAACTGTGCTTAAATGACAAAAAACAAACAGCTGAATGCCACTTATCACTATATAATATTGACTTATGTTCCAAGAAGATAGCATTCCTAAAATATTCCAACAAGCATTATCCATCACATGCTTTAACACTTGATCAAATCAAAATCAGTTAATTTTATCTATTCCATAATAGAAATAAAATTCCAACATACCATTACTTTTTATAATTTCAGCATTCATTTCAGATCACCAGTTTCAATCTCCATTGAGCCTTAAGCAGTTCATTTTGCACAATCACTGATGTAGCTAAGTCTTAGAAATATTCAAAAGTTATGAGTCAAAGTCCACTGTGCACTGTCAATTTCAAACTGTTTGGAATCATAAAAGTAATGTAACTAAATTGTTTTGCTATTTTTTCCTCCTCAACATCAATGTCAGGGCGCTGCAGGAGTTTTGGGGGATGGTTAACTTTTATAACCGTTTCCTCCCCCGCACAGCCCAGCTCATACAGCCGTTGTACGCCGCACTCAAGAAACGGAAACCGGCGGACAGAGTCGACTGGACTCCTGAGCGGGAGCAGGTGTTCTCTGAGGTTAAAACAGCTCTGGCGAACGCTGCACTACTGGCGGCTCGGACATGGGCATAGTGGCCGTCGTGGAGCAATGTGCTGCCGGTTCTTGGCAGCCGCTCACCTTTTTAGCAGGTCTTTGCACGACAGTGAGCGTAAATACAGCGTGTTCGACACAGAGTTAATGGCTCTCCACCCGGCCATACGCCACTTCCAGTTCTGGCTGAAAGGGCGCACCTTCACTGCGTTCGTGAACGACAAGCCGCTAACATACTTAACGTACTTTATCTTCCTGGAAGATAAAATAAAGCGGAATTCGGCGAATTAGAGGAAAATCACATCCCTGAGAACGCCGCCATGAATTTTTGACAAAGCATACAACGAGCCATTTGATTGGTCCAATCGTTTGCAACTATCCAATCGCAGGGCTGTTTACAATACAGCAGTAGCTTGAACACAACACACCTGGGTTATCGCGGGAGACTTCCGGGGAAGCACCGAGCGCTTATGTAATCGTGTTGATTTTCGCTAAAATCGGTAACAATAAGGTACCTTACCCCCCTAAAATTTTCTCAACGGATTTAGACGATTCACAGAAATGATCAATTTGAAAATAAATCGGCGGAAATCCGCAGATCGGCGGAAAATTGCCATGCCTGTTTACTTCTGACACCATCGTCATACCTTCCGCTTTCTCTTCTCAGTAGCCGCGGTGGGTTGGAAAACTTCTGACACCACTCGTCAGGCTGCGCTTGTCTTTTTAGCAACAGCCGTGAGAACGGACCATACCTGACGCCATTTGTCAGACTGCGCTTATCTTCTTAGTGATGGCAGTTATTTTGTTAATAATATACAGCACACAGCAATCATTCTTAAACATCTACTACATGTAAAATATGACATAGAAAAACGAGTTATAAAAAGACTGTCCTGTGGCAGGGACCAGTGTTGGCCCTTGCCCCCCCACCCCCACCACCGGGGTGCCCCTGAGAGGAAATATTACTGCATAGAAATTTCAGCAATAAAAAGTTCTTATTTACATTAAGTAAATAATAAAGCAGCAGATAAAAGGTTTAAATGTGTCATGCCAACAGAACAAGTCATTTACACCTAATAATCTCTTGTCTCTTATTTCTATCTGTTCACTATCCACCTTATTCCTAGCCCCCATGATGCCTTGCGTGAATTATGGGCGCAACTTCAGGCACTAGTTTAGAAAGTGTGGTTGTCACTGAAACGGGACACTTTTCCTTGTTGAAAAACAATGACTTCAGCATCAAAAATGTGGGAACACGGCCTTTTGCACCTCAAAAACAGTAATATAATCATAGCACTTCCCACAACTATGGAGGGACGGGAAGATGACCTTAAAAAGTGGCCTGGCAGACAGTAGCTCCGTTAAGTTAGCTCCGCTGCTAAGAAGCTAATGCTGTAAGCAAATAAAAGCTCTGAGATATAACAATGTCTCCACCACAATAAAGTTGGATGCATTTCATTAAAAGATGCTGGACATAATCAGATTTACCTCAAAGCAGACGCAGAATCTAGTCAGAGCCACAAAGAACCACAACACCATGCTTGGCTGTTTTAATGTCGGGGTAAAACAGACAGCTGCAGCCATCAATTGTTATCAACTGGGGATTCTAAATTGTCCTTAGGTATGAATGAGGAGATCTGACTGAGATTAATATGGAGGGGAACTATAGAGTGATGATATAGAGTGAAGTACGTGACGGTAATGCAGCTGTAAGCTGGTTGCCAACCGCCAATCAAATCTAAAAGAAGACGAAGGTATGAATGTGAGAGTGAATGGTTGTCTGTCTCTCTGTGTTGGCCCTGCGATGGACTGGTGATCTGTCCAGGGTGGACCCTGCCTCTCGCCCAAAGATGCTGGGATAGGGTCCAGCCCCCCGCGACCTGAAAAGGATTAAGCGGAAGAAGATGGATGACATTAAAATGCTCATGCTGCTGCCATAACCTGAATGCTTGTCATTTAAGTTAACACATACAGACCTTTTCTGACAATTGTTCAAAATTTTATTGATCTATATTTTGTTATAATTTAAAAACTAAGGCATGCTGCAGCTGCTAATATCAAGTCCATATCGTTATAAGTATACATTGTTATACAAGTGAAAACTTGTATGAATGTCACAGATCTGGGCTGTGCCAGCTTGGTTTGGCAACCTCTCTGTGAAACTAAAGAACAGAGTGTTGCGTTTAATTCATACAGCATGGAAAATTATTGGAGTTAAAGAGTATTTACCCATGCAGATCTTACACAACCAGGCAGCCTGGAGACAAGCTCAAAAAATAATCAGTGACATGAGCGATGTACTAAACAATGAATATGTGCGGCTGCCCTCAGGGAGGAGATACAGAGTCCCCAGGTGCAGCTTCAACAGATACAAGAACTCATTTATCCCGACGTCAGTAAAACTTTTAAACTCAGATAAATAGGTCAGGGACACTGATAACTCCTGTTCTTAATGACTGCTGTTATATACAGTATTTATGTATGTACAGTATGTACTTGTATTATTTATTGGGTTTTATTTCATTTATTATGTACTACATCCATTGTGTATGTGTGGATTGTGTGGTTGCAGCACGGGTGACAAGCCCAAGACAAATTTCCCCTTGAGGGACAATAAAGTTTATCTTATCTTAAAACATTTAAAACATTCCCAGTGAGAGCTGGACTCCGCCAGGGCTGCCCTTTGTCACCGATCCTGTTCATAATTTTTATGGACAGGATTTCTAGGCGCAGCCAGGGAATGGAGGGTGTCATGCTTGGTGACCAAAGGATCTCATCTCTGTTGTTTGCAGATGATGTTGTCCTGCTGGCTTCATCCAGCAATGACCTACAGCTCTAGCTGAGACAGTTTGCCGCTGAGTGTGAAGCGGCTGGGATGAGAATCAGCACCTCCAAGTCCGAGTCCATGGTCCTCAGCCGGAAAAAGGTGGATTGTCCTCTCTGGGTTGGGGACAGGCTCCTGCCCCAAGTGGAGGAGTTTAAGTATCTTGGGGTCTTGTTCACGAGTGAGGGGAAAATGGAGCGAGAGATTTTGACAGACGGATCGGAGCAGCATCTGCAGTGATGCGGACGTTGTACCGGTCTGTTGTGGTGAAGAGGGAGCTTAGTTCTAAAGCAAAGCTGTCGATTTACCAGTCAATCTACGTTCCTACTCTCACCTATGGTCACGAGCTTTGGGTAATGACCGAAAGAACAAGATCGCGGATACAAGCGGCTGAAATGAGCTTTCTCCGTAGGATTGCTGGACTCACCCTCAGAGATAGGGTGAGGAGCTCAGTCATCCGGGAGAGGCTCAGAGTAGAACCGCTGCTCCTCCACATTGAAAGGAGTCAGTTGAGGTGGTACGGGCATCTGATTAGGATGCCTCCTGGACGCCTCCCACTTGAGGTGTTTCAGGCACGTCCCACTGGGAGGAGACCCCGGGGCAGACCCAGGACTTGGTGGAGAGACTATGTCTCCCAGCTGGTCTGGGAACGCCTTGGTATCCTCTCTGAAGAGCTGGAGCAGGTGGCTGAGGAGAGGGAAGTCTGGGCTTCTCTGCTTGAACTGCTGCCTCCGCGACCCGGACCTCCAGAAAAGTGGTAGAAGATGGATGGATGGATGGATCTTAAAACATACCTGGTGCTCTTGTGTCTGTGCCACCGATCACACCAACAGTCCTCGTTAGTTTTCAGTGCATGATCTACACATTGCCGGTGAGAAGCCTCCATTTATACAGTCGACGGCACAACCATGACCACCAGCAACAAATACCAGAACTACGCCAAAACATTCAAAAACTACAAGTGCTGAAATTAGCTGCCACTTGAGTGCAAAACACGTATGTGGACTATACATTAAAATGAATTTGAAAAACTTTTGAAACCCCTATTTTAAATGGTCCACTACTCCACTCTTGCTGACTGATTTAACGCTTCAGTAGAAACCGGAAGTTGCGTCTGTAATCGTTCTCACAGCAGCGCCCTCAGGTGGATATCTGACAGTTAAAAAGTATTTAGTAGTAGTAGATTAGTTTATTTGACAGGGACAGTGCAATAAACATAGACAATTAATCAAAGACAATCAATCTGATGTGTTGCACATAGAGTGTATAGCTATTAGCTAATTTGCAACTCTTGTCCCTGGATGGGCTTTAGAAAAAAGAATCAAGATAAAAAATATACACAATAACCACATACATCAATGCAGAAAAATTATAAATACACAATTATAAATATTATAAATACACAAATATAACAGCCTGACTCACATTTAACATAAATATTATAAATATTATAAATACACAAATATAACAGCCTGACTCACATTTAACACATATAACATAACTCACATTTGCCTATTTCAGGCCTTCCTCCCTCCGTCACTCACTATAAACAAACACATTTATTCCTTCCCTTCATTCACTCTCACTTTGCAGACAAATAATTCATACATGAGTACATTCTTGTTTATTTTTCAGCCAGTTTTTAACATTTTTAGTGAATGTTTTAAAGTCCGTTATTATTTTAATTTCATTTGGCATTGTGTTCCAGATGTGACTGCCCTTTATAGAGAAAGCTGTTTGTCCAAATGTGGTTCTGCGGTGGAATATTTTACAGTTATTGTTAACAGAACTCCTGGTGGCTCTGCTGCTGTCCTGTCTTTGGACGAAACCAGCAAGTGGCTCGGGTACTGATTTATGGAAACATTTGAACGTTAATTTCAGAAGACAGAGGTCAATGAAGCTCTCAAAACTCAATAGGTTGTATTTTTTTAAAACATTACAGTGATGCCACCTAATGGGCTTTTTGTCAAGATTTTTAGGGTTTGATTATATAATGAACCTATATGTCTTATTGTGGAAGGGGCTGCTTGAGCCCAGACTGTCAAACAGTATGATATATGAGAAAAAACCATAGAATGCATATACAGTGCAGCTGCTTCGTAAGGTATGTAATATCTAATTAATTTAAAGCAGTTCAGATTTTTTTTTACTGTTTTTGAAATTTTCTTTATATGAAGATTAAATTTGAGTTGAGGATCTAGTACAATGCCAAGGTATTTGAATTCTGTAGCTAAACTGATGTCATGATCATGTATATTAACTTTAAAATGTTGCAGGTTACATTTTTTGATTGAAAAGCACATTGAGACTGTTTTCTGAAGGTTCAGCAATAGATGGTTCTTGAGGAGCCACTCTTGGACATAAACCATACTTGTAGACAGTACATCTGCAGCCTGTGCTGGAGTCTTGGCAGCTGTGTAAATAACTGCATCATCTGCATAAAGTTGGCATGTTGCAGCTGAGCAGTGTAACGGCAAGTCATTAATAAAAATGCTGAAAAGTAAAGGACCAAGAATGGACCCTTGTGGGATACCCATGCGGTTGTTTAAAAATGAGGATTTATCCTGGTGAACTTTTACACACTGTTCTCTATTCTGGAGATAAGATGCAAACCATTCTAATGTATTTGGGGAGAAGTTAAAAGATACCATTTTGGATAAAAGCAAACTGTGGTTTACAGTATCGAAAGCCTTTTTGAGATCTAGAAAAACAGCTCCTACCACATTACCCCTGTCCAAGGACTGTTTGACGTTTTCAATAAGGCAACAATTTGCTGTTTCTGTTGAGTATCCTGGTCTAAAACCAAATTGATGTGGATGAAGAAGTTGACTGTCTTGTAAGTAGTCTATCAGCTGTGTAGCTACAACTTTTTCAAGAACCTTAGATAGGACTGGTAAGATAGAGATTGGGCGGTAATTGCATATATCGTCTTTACTGCCTGATTTATGAACTGGTATGACGACAGCTTTTTTCCAGCCAGATGGAAATGTACTAGACCTAATGGAGAGATTAATGAGATGAGTCAGTGGTTTGATTAATATTTTGCTGTGCATTTTGAGAAAGGAGGTGCTCATATTGTAGATATCATTAGTTTTTGAGTTTGACAGTGTTTTAACAATACCAGCAATTAACTTCTCATTTACCTCATCGATGTGAAAAGTATCTGTTGGAAGTATGGAATTTGTGTTGTTGAGCACATTTGGCAGCACAAAAATTTTTGTTAAGTCTTCCACAGAGCCCACAAAGTGTGAATTAAATTCATTTGCCAAAGTAGCCTTGTCACTGACGGTCTTGCCATTGATTCTAAGTTCCTTTACCCCCTTCTGATCGTTTTTTTTATTAGTTAAGTTATTTAAATGCCTCCATAGGGAACTGTTGTTACCCTTTGCATGATCTATCAGTTTATTGTAATAAGATATTTTTGATTTTCGCAGCTCATGTACCACTTTATTTCTTAAACTTTTGTACACAAGGTGATCATTTTGTAGTTTGGAGGTTAGTGATGTTTTCAGTGCATAGTCTCGCCTCTTCATAAGTTTTCTTATTTCATTATTTAACCATGGTAGGCTAATCTTCTGTTGTCTACTTTTAATTTGCTTTGAAAATTTTTCTATAGACTTTGTGATTGTTGCAGTTATAAAATTACAACAATCATCTACTTCACATGTTGCCATGAGCTGCTCCCAATTTTGATTCTCTAAGTAATGTTCAAACTCCTCATTTTTTGATTTGGGGATAATAAAATTTGATTTGTCAATATCGACTCCCCCAAAATACTGTAGTCACTTTTTAGTAAGTTTCCTGACAGCAAGAACCATGTTATGATCTGAGAGACCAGTTACAAGATTATAGGTTCTGGTTATTCGTTCTGGTTTATTAGTAAATACCATGTCAATAAGTGTTCTGGATTGTTTGGTTATCCTGGTGGGTCCTTTGATGATTTGCTGGTAATTAAATTTAGTCATGAGGCTTTTCAGTTTTTGTTTGTCTTTTTTATCAGACCAGTTGATATTAAAGTCACCATGAATTATTGTTTCTCTGTTCTTCTCAAGTTGTTTAACCAGATCACTTAATTCATTATAAAAGGAAGAGTTGTGTGACGGTGGGTTGTACACTACTGCAATGTTGAAATTCATTACCGGAGAGAGACATACATTAACAGCTAAACATTCAAGTGAAGTATTCAAATCAACCAGTTGACATTTATATTTCTCTTTGATGTAAATTAAAACACCCCCTCCCCTCCCTACCTGCCTGTCTTTTCTAAAACACTGGTAGCCCACAATATCGATCATATTAGTGTCTATGTTCCTGTGTAGCCAGCTTTCTGAGAGACAAAGGTAGTCCAGATTTGAGTCCAACAGCAACACCGAAATCTCATCTCTTTTGGGGATTATGCTCCGTATGTTTAAATGACCGCCGAGGATCCCCTTTGGTTTAGCCTTGGTGTCCCAAAGAACTCGTGCATGATTAACAGTTTGGAAAAATAAATGTTGTTTTTGCTTTTGTACAGCTCGGTTTTGTGCTAACCCAGTGGTCTGCTGTTTAATAGTGGCAGGTCCAGGGTTAAGGTGAATGTCTCCTGCCAGAAGTAGCAGAACTAACAGAACTTTAACTGTATATCCTCTGCCATATATTTAGCATCCAGACAGTTATGATTTTTCAGTTTAACAAGCACAACTAATTTTCTTAAGCTCAAAGAAGACAACAATGTGATTTGTTGGTAATATTTCATTCCTAAGTAGTTTTTTTTAATTATCTATTAAAACTACCGGAGATAGCGATGGAAAAGTTTTTCCCCCCTTTCTCAGAGACGTACTGCTTACGTACGCTAACGTCTTACGTCACATCAAATATGGCGGCGTCCTCTCGATCCGAGTGGACCATTTCCTGTAAATAAAGTGAAGCGCCAGTTAAAATTGCTATTAATAAGCTCGAAAACTTTCGTAATTTCGTGGCGGTTCGGAGAGCTCCTGCGGCGAACGATGGGCTTTGAGCGGCTGCTCTATGGGCCGCTACGGCGTCACTCAACACGGTTCATCCTCGGTAACGTTCCGCTCAAAGTCCCCGGAAAGTCGCCGCTTATCGGTCTGACAGTCCGCCGCAGCTTCTGCTCCTCCCAGCCCTCCAGAGATGTCACCTTGTTCGAGCACGATCGGACCAGATTCTTCCGCCTTCTGTCGGCCTTCTGCGGCGGCCAGCTCCTCTTCTGGACCTATCTGGCTCAGTTCGCCTTCACCGGGCTCAGAGACACGGGCCGAGCGGGGGACAAGGGGAGCCCCAAGGCCGCCACTTCTACCACGGGGCTGGCGGGGTTTTGGAGCTTCGAAATGAACCTGGGCTCGAACAGGTGGCGGTACGGCTTCACGGTGGGGTGCCTGGCCATCGGAGCAGGGATAGCCGGTTTCGGGGTTTTGTTCTGCAGGCGCTCCGTCAGCAAAGTGGTTCTTCACCAAGGAGGGAGGACGGTGACGGTCTGCACCCAGTCCCCTCTAGGAGCAGCCCGGGGCCGGAGGATGACGGTGCCCCTTTCTCAGGTGGCCTGTCACGGCCACAGGCAAGAGTACCCCTCCTTTATCCCGCTGCAGGTCAAAGGCCACAAGTTTTACTTCCTTCTGGACAAAGAGGGGACAGTGACCAACGCCAGGCTCTTTGACGTCACTGTGGGTGCATACCGCCCACTGTAGCTGAGCCCACGACACACACGCACACTGAACTGAAGACCTTCAGGAATGTGGCGCTGCAGAACATCCTGTGTTCAAACGAATAAACTGTTTGGGTTCTGACTGGCAGTTCCTGTGCTTTCCCTTCACTGCAGGCCTTCTGTTCACACCTTAATGCACGGAGCCACGGTGCTGCATCTTTTACCACATCTGCTCTACACTTAGTCTGTTTACAGTCAGTTAATTTTGTTCCATTAAAAAATTTAATATAAACAGTCTTTCACGTTTTCTGCTATTTATATCAACAGTGATTTATTTATTACCGAGGTGGGCCAACAGGTTGCCGACACTGCTGTGGAATGTCAAGTACAGCAGGTTATAAAATGGATCCAAGACATTTAGGACTGTTGTACTCAAATATTTGCTTCTTTGGAAAGATGCTGTTTGTGTAGGTCTTTGGCTTTCATATTTTAAAATGTGAGAACCCTTTCTTTGCTCACACAGCATGTCACTTTTTGATCACAGCCACCTCGCTGCTTTTAGATGATTTTCTCGGTGTGCTATCCGAGCATGGGGCACCAGAATGATCAACAGTCAGAAAGATTAGCTTTTCAAATTTAGAATAAAAAACCCCAACACTGACTATTAGACCACTGTATGAAATCTAAACTACTTGTCACATCTCCCTGTAGTTCAATCTTTGCATGCAGCACAAAAAGAACAAAACTTTGGCTCTTGAAAAATGCAAATTTTGCTAAAAAAACAACAACAACCAAATCTTGCTTGTATTTCTGAGTTGGTGTAAGGTCATGGCTGAAATCTGCAATGAGGCGCCCAGAGGAAGCAGAGCCACAATCATCTCGGGCAGCTGAAGGCCCTGGAACAGAACCCTGACCCAGAAGCACCCACCTGCAGTTCGGGCTCAGGTACCAGACAGAACACAATAACTTTATAGGAGTGCATCGCAATAAACTAGAACGCCATGATTTCAAAGTACAAAAATGTTTGTACAAATATATTCATCAAAGTGGAAAAAAGGCTTGAAATATTTCACTGTGTAATTAACACTGAATATATAAAAGTTTATCTTTAAATGAAAAACTTTTTCCCTGACTGGGCACACTAGCAGTGTACAGATTTCTCATGTTTACTCCATTAAAGACTGTACTCTGTAAAGACAGAACTGGCTGAAAAACAAAGTTTTACGCCTATTTTTTTTAGTAGTGTGTGACTAATGATATGTAGCATAGATGATGGAAATGTATATGGCTGATTTAGTGAACGCTGCACTTCCACATATTTGGGTGTGAGGCTGTTTATTTGAGCCTGTTGTAGCCGTATAATGAAGCTTCCTTCAGGTCTTAGACCACACTGAAAAGTATGTGAGTGTTGCTTTGCTCAGGACGAGAAACTAGCTACAAAAAAAAGCTGCAAATCAAGTAAAGCATGCGCTGTAGCGTGCAGGAGAGGTGCCAGTTTTTGAGAGGCAGACATGGACGATGCATGAAAACCAAGTACTGCACAGCAGCTCAGACAGGAAGTTTGTTTCTCTCCTCTGGATGGTTTGATATGCAAGTGAATCCAAAAAGGTAAAATTGCTATTATTACTAGGCACTGATTTTTGCAGACAGTGCTGCAACTGTAAGGTGACAATAAGCCATATATTTTTAAATGTGTAAATTATTACGGCAGGTTTTTACAGACCTTTAGAAAGGGTCATCCAAAGCATCCCCAGCAGGTAGTCAAGTCTTCCTCTTCATGTCCATTCACCCGCTCTTGTGTTTGCCCCTTCACCCAGTCAACCACAAGCACGGCAGGTGCATTGCTTCTGCACCTGCGTACATCCACTGTGGTGCTGATGTCCTCTCAATGAGTGGAGTTTTACCGCTGCTTCAGTACAGTTGCCATCTGGTCTCCACAGCATATAGTTCCCCATTCTTGTCAGTGATCTAATCCCCAACTGGTCTGGACCATAGTGGAACCACTAAAGAAACACAACAAGTCTATTTTTGAAGGACGTCGGATCCAGTCCACAAGGAACAGCCCCGGGATCTACTGTATTTAATAGCCGTTTGTTCATTAAAAGCTATTTAAGGATGGTCCGTTATTTTCTGAGCTCCACTGTGTCACAGAAGATAAAAACTTTGACATAACATACAAACACTTCAGAGAATTAAAATTAACAGGCTACTTGTGTATTACTGGAGCACAAAAATCCAGGTGGAGAGCCGCTACATCACACTTCCTTGTTATTATCACGTGATCGCAGTCGGTCCTTCTAGGTCTCTCTTGGGTCTTTCTCAAGATCTTACGTTATTTTATATAATTCTCAGCCGATCTGGTATTTCACCCTGTTCTTATCCATGCTGTTTCAAAACACAAATGGAGTTGTAAGGATGGACACGAGGCTCCGTCCACACTGCACCTGCCTGTACCCAGAGTCGGTGGAAATCCTGCTCAATGCTGCCACTCAGTGGTTTTTTTTTTTTAACTGCTATGAGTTCTGTTCAGTGACATCATATGCATACCCTCGATACACTTCAGAATTCATGCGGCTGCTGCTGTCACATCATCAATGACTACCAGTGACCCAGTACCACTAGAAGCCATGTATACCCATGCCATTACACTGCCTCCACCGTGCTTTACAGAAGATGTGGTGTGCTTTGGATCACAAGCCGTTCCAAGTTTTCTCCATACTTTCTCCTCTCATCATTCTGGTACAGGTTGACCTTGGTTTTCTCTGTCTAAAGAATGCTGTTCTGGCTTCTTTAGATGTTTGGTTTTGTTTTTTTTTTTGGGGGGGGTGTAAAGTCTAATCTGGCTTTCTGTTTTTGAGGCTGATTAATTGTTTGCACCTTGTGGTGAACTGTCTGTATTTGCACTCTTGAATTTTTCTTCTTATGGCACATTTTTGATACCAATACCTACTTCCTACAGAGTGGATGGATGTTGTCAAGATGTTTTTCTTCAACATGGAAAGGATCCTGCAATCAGTTTTTTTTTGTGTGACCATAAATGGCATTTGAGAATCCAAGACTTTATGGAGAGCCTAAATCACGACCCCTCTACTCCCTCATATGGGACCTTAAATCATAAAAAATCTCCACTGAAGTGAATGGCAAGAGCAAAAATAAGGTATCTTTAAATCCTGATCAAATTTTGCCATGAGTTACAGATATGATTAGGGGTGTAACAGTATGTCTAAAATCACGGCTTGGTACGTACCTTGGTTTTAAGGTCACGGTTCGGCTCATTTTCGGTACAGTAAGGAAACTAAATGCAAAACATAAAACTGCTTATCTTTTGTATAAGCTGAACAGCTTTACTGACAAAAAAACCCCCCAAAACGACAAACTGCCAGCCATAAATTCTCCAATAAAAAAATATTCTCAAATAAACAAAATTAAAATGTATACAATAAATAAATCCTCCTTTTAGGAAATGAATGATACAGAGAAGTGCAACAATAGACGTTTGAGCAGCCTATTATAAAAAGTTCCCATAGCTAAATAAAATAATGACCCATCAAACTTGAACTTAACAGCTTCATCAAAAGTGTTTGTAGCAACACAATTAAATAACAGACATTAAGGTTTGGCCTTTTAACCCCAAAACTAAAGAACCAAAACTCAAATATCAGCTTCTACTGCACCATACAGGAACGCTGTAACTCCACTGTTCCAAACAAACTGCAGCAACAATATCCAGCTCCATTAAAGTCAATAAGAAAATAAACTAGTCCATCCTGTTTGGAACCTTGCCGAGTCTAGAAGTTTAAAAGTTTAATAATTAGGCTTCAGAATGAAAATTCCAAATTAACAGTTGACAAATGCTGTAAGTTACAGTAGAGGAATGTGAGTCTTCAGTGTAATATTTAAGCTGTTTTAATTTATTTGTGATGATTATGGTTAACTTTTTAAATTAAATTACAAATCATGGTATTCCAATTTATCAAGATACATTAATATTCAGAATGAGGGCTTATTACTGCAACAATGATAGAGAAGATGAGAAAGAGTCAGCCACTGCTGTAATTCACTCATTCACTGCAGTTAACGCATTGCCAGCAGAACTGAACCAGCTCAGCTGGCAGCAACCATCATCCAAGAGAGATTATTGTCCCACAGCTAATGTTAGCACGTGCTAACAGTTTAATCAGTTTTCTACAGCTGAGCCAGTCGCTCAATGAAAATAAGAAGAGCTAACTTTACTCACTAAAAACTCACTAACCTTACCGGTGTGGTGTTTAGAAGTAGCCCAATTTCAGTCATTCTTCACCGGGGCAGAACGCTGCAGAAGTCTGCTGACGGGTGGCCGGAGACGGGGAACTGAGAGGAGGAGGGGGCGTGATATGACAGCTACACTTTCTGTTCGTCACTCAATATAGTCCGTGTTGTACCTCGGTACGCGTCTGAACCGTACCATGGGTGGTGTACCGGAAAATCAGAATATGAATACAAGTACCATTACACCCCTAGATATGATGTTTGTCAATTTGAATGGAATTTTTCACGTAATTAAAATTGTCTGTTTTCTGACCAATGAAAGAAGGGTCTAAAGAGGAGAAAAATTAAAAATAAAATAAAATATTTTTGTCATTTATGTAAACCATGACAAAAAAATCCTGCAGGACAAAACATGACACTTGATATTTTCTAACCTGTTTGTAGACCACCATAGACAGAGAGAGAAGCTGAATTAGACAGAGCTCAGAGAGGGCAAGATGAGACAGAAGAGAGGAGCCAAGGAGAGGGAAGTGTTCAGGCAGAGGAAGGAGAGAAGGCTAACACCACTAAAAAGTCAAAACACAGGATGTCTGGGTGGGAACCCAACTGGCCCAGTATTCAAGCCTCGGTTGTACAGTACTTCAAATGGTAAGTTCCATATGCAACGTTACTGTGTAAAATTTAAAAAAGAAATAAATAGTATAAAATTAACATATTCCGGTAACAATTGTACGTATCATATGTTTACCCCCCATCCCCAGAAAAATATGTTGCCACTGCACCAAGGTCTTTAAGCCAGAGGAAACACTGCAAATGTATGGTTTTGTATTTTGAGAGCTGCAGCTGATCCAGAGGACTGTTAGTTACTTAGTTACTTCCCCCTGGGCACTCGCTGAAAACGATGACGTAACTAACTCTGTTTGTAGTGTTTCAGTTTATGTATTTTCACAACCTTATACAGTGGGGCAAAAAAGTATTTAGTCAGCCACCAATTGTGCAAGTTCTCCCACTTAAAAGATGAGAGAGGTCTCCAATTTTCATCATAGGTATACCTCAACTATGAGAGACAAAATGAGAAAAAAAAAAATCCAGAAAATCACATTGAAGGATTTTTAGTGAATTAATTGGTAAATTCCTCAGTAAAATAAGTATTTGGTCACCTACAAACAAGCAAGATTTCTGGCTCTCACAGACCTGTAACAACTTCTTTAAGAGGCTCCTCTGTCCTCCACTCGTTACCTGTATTAATGGCACCTGTTTGAACTCGTTATCAGTATAAAGGACACCTGTCCACAACCTCAAACAGTCAGACTCCAAACTCCACTATGGCCAAGACCAAAGAGCTGTCAAAGGACACCAGAAACAAAATTGTAGACCTGCACCAGGCTGGGAAGACTGAATCTGCAATAGGTAAGCAGCTTGGTGTGAAGAAATCAACGGTGGGAGCAATTATTAGAAAATGGAAGACATACAAGACCACTGATAATCTCCCTCAGTCTGGGGCTCCATGCAAGATCTCACCCCATGGGGTCAAAATGATCACGAGAACGGTGAGCAAAAATCCCAGAACCACACGGGGGGACCTAGTGAATGACCTGCAGAGAGCTGGGACCAAAGTAACAAAGGCTACCATCAGTAACACACTACGCTGCCAGGGACTCAAATCCTGCAGTGCCAGACGTGTCCCCCTGCTTAAGCCAGTACATGTCCAGGCCCATCTGAAGTTTGCTAGAGAGCATTTGGATGATCCAGAAGAGGACTGGGAGAATGTCATATGGTCAGATGAAACCAAAATAGAACTTTTTAGTAAAAACTCAACTTGTCATGTTTGGAGGAGAAAGAACACCATACCTACTGTGAAGCATGGGGGTTTAAACATCATACTTTGGGGCTGTTTTTCTGCAAAGGGACCAGGACGACTGATCCGTGTAAAGGAAAGAATGAACGGGGCCATGTATCGTGAGATTTTGAGTGAAAACCTCCTTCCACCAGCAAGGGCATTGAAGATGAAACGTGGCTGGGTCTTTCAGCATGACAATGATCCCAAACACACCGCCCGGGCAACGAAGGAGTGGCTTCGTAAGAAGCATTTCAAGGTCCTGGAGTGGCCTAGCCAGTCTCCAGATCTCAACCCCATAGAAAATCTTTGGAGGGAGTTGAAAGTCTGTGTTGCCCAGCGACAGCCCCAAAACATCACTGCTCTAGAGGAGATCTGCATGGAGGAATGGGCCAAAATACCAGCAACAGTGTGTGAAAACCTTGTGAAAACTTACAGAAAACGTTTGACCTCTGTCATTGCCAACAAAGGGTATATAACAAAGTATTGAGATGAACTTTTGTTATTGACCAAATACTTATTTTACCGAGGAATTTACCAATTAATTCATTAAAAATCCTTCAATGTGATTTTCTGGATTTTTTTTTTCTCATTTTGTCTCTCATAGTTGAGGTATACCTATGATGAAAATTGGAGACCTCGTTCATCTTTTAAGTGGGAGAACTTGCACAATTGGTGGCTGACTAAATACTTTTTTGCCCCACTGTACCTTAACAGTTAGACAACAACCTACTCTGTTATTTATATGGAAAATTATCTTTTAAACTGACAAACATCATAAGTGTAACTCCAGACAAAATTCGACTGGGATCAAAAGATAATTTTTCTCTCGCAGTTCATTTCAATGGAGAATTTTTCTGATTTAAGGTCCCATATGCGGAAGTAGAGGGGGCGTGACTTAGGTTCTCTATTAGGCTGACATTAGTTTTACAACTAACGATAAAAACATATGCACATGAAAAACTTACTGGCATAATGCAGTTCTCAGCCAACCCATCAAGAGAAATTAAAATATGAAGGAGAAAATTAGCCTTCTCGGTGGATGCTACAGTTTCTGAGAGCTTTCTCTGTGTTCGAGTGTCTTCTTGTGTAGCCGATTCAATATACTTACGGTGATCTGCTCCATGAGAACAGCGTTGGTGGCCTCGGTTTCATGCAGCAGGCTGTTCATGTGCTCCATGCTGCGCGTGGCTGTGTTCAGCTTCTCACCAAGCTCTTCTCTGGATGCCTCCACACTCCACGCAAACGGCTCTGATGTTGTCACCGGGCAGAAAATACGATACGCACAACCTTCATTTTTAATAGTTTTCGACTGTTGCCTTTTCCAGCGAAAGTGAAAGTATAACCCCAGTTTTGGTGAAGTTGGGATGTTGTGCAAAATGGAAATAAAAACAAAATACAATGATTTATCATTTTCAACCTATACTCAACGGAATACACTAAAAAGACGAGATATTTCATATTCAAACTGATGAACTTTGTTGTTTTTTGCGAATATTCACTCATTTTGGAAACGATGCCCACACCACGTTCCAAAACAGCTGGGACAGCTGTCCGTTTACCACTGCGTTCCATCGGCTTTCCTTTTAACGAGACTCAAACGTTTAGGAACTGAGGACACTAACTGATGAAGCTTTCTTTCCCATTCTTGTTTGACGTACGACTTCAGTTGCTCAGCAGTCCGGGGTCTCCGCTGCCGTAGTTTGTGCTTCATAATGGGCCACACATTTTCAGTGGGAGACAGGTGTGGACTGCAGGCAGGCCAGTCTAGTACTAGAGATGGCGATGATTAATTGACTTTTGATTAACTGTCAATAAGAATTTAGTCGACTAAATTAAATTAGTTGTCAATTAATTGATAACACAACATCCATCCATCCATCTTCTTCCGCTAAATCCTTTTCGGGTCGCGGGGGGGGGGGGGCTGAAGCCTATCCCAGCATCTTTGGGCGAGAGGCAGGGTACACCCTGGACAGATCGCCAGTCCATCGCAGGGCCAACACAGAGAGACAGACAACCATTCAATCTCACAGTCATACCTAAGGACAATTTAGAATCCCCAGTTTTGATGCCAAAAACTTCATGCCAAATAACTTTGATGCCAAAAAACTTTGATGCCAAATAACTTTGATGCCAAATAACTTGCATGTTTTTGGCATGTGGGAGGAAAGCGGAGAAATCCCGGAGTAAACCCACGCAGACACGGGGAGAACATGCAAACTCCACACAGATCACTGTGTTTTTTCAACTGATTTAAGACAATTTTGCAGAGCTGAATCTGAAAATGACATCCATTTCTCTCGATCAGGTCAGGTTTTTATGCTAAGTTGTAAGCAGTTGTAAGCAGTTGTACTGTAAACTGAATAGTAGACACTGATAAAGGTAAGTACATGTAAATTGAATGTTACGTCATCAGTGCTCAAAATTCAGAGAATTTCAAGAAATAAAAAAGAATTTTGCATCATATAAAGCGAAAATACCCGTACATGTAAAAAAAAAAACGTAAAACACATGTGACCATAGTTCAAAAAGTTGACCTGATTGAGCAGAACCAATGAGATTTTTGGATTCAGCACATCAAAATTATCCTAAATCAGCTAAAAAAATTCGACAATAAATTTGGTGTTGACCAGTGTAATTCAGCAGTCCTTTTCAGTGGAAACTTATTCTATGAAATGTAGTGGCGTCACCGTCCAGGCGGGGGCAGACACGGTCACCCACTGCCGCATTTCAACCAAAAAAGCAGAAGACGCCAAGCCCCCCCAGAGTGCATGTGCTGTGCAGAGCGAAAAAACTCACCCTTCCAGGTTATGTCGGAGAGTCACAAGTTCCAGTGTCCACGCACGCGCCTACTTGAAATCAACAGGGCGGAGAAACAGACTGCAGCAAGGAAAAAGACTACATGAAAACAAAAACCTTTCCCTGCTGCCTTCAACCTGCCGCTAGACGGAAAAGCAGACCGGACTCAAGTTGCCACTGAGGTAACAGACAACAGAGGAGCCCAGATTGATCTGGGTTTGCCTGGATTTCCGGGGTACTGTGATAATGTTTAACATGCGACAGATGAAGCAGCTCACAGTTGATTTTCCTGTTAAAACAGTCTGACAGTGCATCTCAGTAAATCAGAACTTGAAAGTTTTCTTTTTAAAATATAACTAAATTTTTTTTTTTTGATATTGGTAATAGTTTTTAAGTTGGCCCTGCGATGGACTGGCGATTTGTCCAGGGTGGACCCTGCCTCTCGCCCAAAGATGCTAGGATAGGCTCCAGCCCCCCCGTGACCCAAAAAGGATTAAGCGGAAGAAGATGGATGGATGGATGGACATTTGCAATTTACTGAGATGTACCAGCACACAGTAAACACTATACAGTACAAAATTTGTTAAACTACAAAAAATGCCATTGTCTGTAGTAAAACAATGCAAATGGTACAATAAATCATTGAGGAATATGATGTTCATGTTTTATTCAGTATATGAAAAAAACAGCAACTTTTTACATGTTAAAGATAGACTGTATTGTAACAATGGAAATCCAGATTCTCAGGAAAAATGCTGCTTATCACTTGATTGTTAATTGATCGATAAGGTGAATCAATTATCAATTAATGAATGAATTGATAACTTGCATCCCTATCTTGTACCCATGCTTGTTTACTGCGAAGCCCCGCTGTTGTAATAAGTGCAGAATGTGGCTCGGCGTTGTCTTGCTGAAATAAGCAGGGACGTCCCTGAAGAAGTCTTCGCTTGGATGGCAGCAGGTGTGTATGTACTGCTCAGGATTAATGGTGCCTTCGCAGATGTGCAAGTTACCCATGCCATGGGCACTAACACACCTCCGTACCATCACAGATGCTGGCTTTTGAACTTAACGCTGACATCAGTCTGGATGGTCTCTTTCTTCTTTAGCACAGAGGACACAACGCCCATGATTTCCAAAAACAATCTGAAGCGTGGACTCATCAGACCACAGCACACTTTTCCACCAGTCCATCACAGATGAGCTCAGGCCCTGTGAAACAACCGGCGGTGTTTCTGGGTGTCCGTGACATATGGCTTCCACTTTGCATGGTAGCTTTAACTTGCACTTGTAGATGTAGCGACAAACTGTGTTAATTGACAATGGGTTTTCCAAAGGGTTCTTGAGCCCACGTGGAAATATCCTTTACCGAATTAGGTAAATTTTTATGCAGTGCCACCTGAGGGATCGAAGGTCACGGACATTCAGTGTTGGCTTTTGGCCAAAGGGCTCTTCGACCCCTTTGGGCTTCAACCGACGGGGGATAATGAGTGAGTATTTGTAACAAAACAATAAAGTTTATCAGTTTGAACATTAAATATCTCGTCTTTGTAGTACATTAAACTGAATATAGGTTGAAAAGGATTTTTAAATCACTGTATTTGGTTTTTATTTGTTTCACACAACTCCACCGGAACTGGGGTTGTGTGCTTTGAGTAAATCTGCTTTTAAACACACCTTGTTTCGGGTCCGGGGATGTGAGAAGCTGCTCCAAAGAGGACAGGGGTGTTGGGGCAGGGGAGGAGTTGTCAGTCTCGGCGGTCTCCATGCCCTCACCTTCCTCCCTGGCCATAGACTGCAGGTCAGTGAGGGCCACTTGGCTCTGATCTGCACTCCTGCGCTGGATGTCCGACGTGAGGGATTTACGGCTGGACTGGATGAGCATTGAACCTAAATTGGCACAAGTTGGTAGGGGAAAAAAGAAGAAACATGTTGGGCAAATTGCAAGAAGAGAAATAAGAGCGCAGAGTGCGAGACCTAAGAAATGATTGTAAAATACAAGCTAAACCTGAATCACCCCCCTCAGCTCCCCATCTCAATTACTTCCTCTTTCTTCACAGGTCAATGAGGAGAAATGGTGAGTCTTCACACGGGACTAAATGCACCAGACTACGCGATCAGTTTCATCATAAAGGCTTAGGGCTAGCTGACCTGGAAGCTTATTGCGCCAGATGACACTCTTCTTGTTTCAGAAACTCAATTTATTGCCCAAATCTTGAGATTTTCTACTAGTAAAGGTTAATTTTTGAAAACAAAATTAGCCAATATACCTCCTTGTTCTGAAAAAGAAAGCTTGCAAAACATGACAAGTTTCTTTTCTGTCCTCAAAGTGACAAAACTTGTATTCATTTCTGCAATATACAGAACATATCTTCAAACAATCATGGATGCTTATTAAAAAACATGACCAAAGTTTCAAACAACCCCTCTGATTACAAACGCGCACATCAGCCTGCTCCAGATACCAGGTTTCAGATGGTACTTCAGCATTCTCTGTGACGTCAATGAGAAGGAAAATCATTAATATAGTTACTGTGAGCACAGCAGCCCCACCCACCTACAGTTCAATATTTTGAGGGGCAGTAAATTACACTAGAATATGCACTGAAACAGCTCATTATTCTTGCAAAATCTAAAACAAATCCATAAGAAAATGAGGGAGAAAGAGCACTAATTCACAGTAAAACAAAGACAATTTACATTGTGTAAAGAGAGAGAAATACACAGGAGCTGAAAAGCAAATGTCTCTTTCACTTTTTCAAGGTTTCTTGATCAAATTTATGAGCTTGAATTTGCAAATTTGCTAGAAATGACTATTATTTCTTTGCTCATTTCACATTCCATTGTGTTAAAAGGCAAAAGCTGTAACTATGAAGTGTCAAAACTGAATACAGGGACAAAACACAGCTGTGGTGTTGGTCACGTCTGTGGCATTTTCACTACCTTTTAACAGCAGATTTAAGGATTAATTGATATTTTTAAGGCTAATTAAAGTCTCAATTTTTTTTGATTAATTTCCTGCAGACATCCAGCAGTCAACCTTGTGCCCTTCCATTTGCAGACATTAGACCAAAACCAGCAGACTAACAGGCTGACACCCCCCCCAAAAAACTGATTTTTGACAACAATAGTTAATTGATAATTTCAGTTATTGTTTTAAAAATAAATGAAGCAATCTGTGGCCTGTTTAGACTGTTTAGATGAGTGCACTTTGTCAAACATGACCATGAACAGAACACCAAACTTCGGTTACAGGTTACTGAAAAGGAAGCTGTGAGCGTTGTCCTGTGGTCAGTAGACGGGTCAACCTGCCCTGCAGGATAAACACACTCCTGCTAAATGCTTCTGACTGCATTCCAGCTGGCAAAACATCTAAATGTGGCGGTAAAACGGCTTAAAGATGACTTGCAGTCAGAGCGTAATGCTGGCCCCGTATATCGAGCTAATCCTGACGTCCATAATGAGGAGCCTCTCCAGATGCCACGGTGAGCCGTTCGCCACACTGAGAGGCGGGAGTAGAGCCGAGGAGCCCTCGCCAACACCTGGCACACCGAGGTAACAAGACGAGACACACACACACACACACACGCTGCCTCTGCTAGTCATTACTGTGTGAGTTTGGTGCTCGACTGCAGAGGGCAGCTGTGTGGGAGGTGATGAATGAGCTCTCAGCGCTGACAAACACACCCATGCTCCCTCCACCGTGGTGTCTCATCGTTCCTCACACGGAAGAGCGGCGTAAACAAGACAGAGAGCTTTCAACCCCGTTACCCACTTGATGCTTTGACGGAGCCTTTTGGTAATACAGCAGATACACTTGCGATCACACCTGCTACCTCTGCAGTCAGACGGCTCTTTAAATGCAATAAAAATCTCCATGCTTACTGCTCTGGCTCTGCAGGTTGAAGAGCTGCTCCTCAACCCGCATCAGCTGGCCCTGCAGGGTCTCCACCGTGGCGCGGTGGTCGTCCTGCAGCTTCCTCAGCTGCTCCCTGTAGGTCTGACGCTGGGTCTCGACCTGAGACGACAGGTCGGCCTGAGCCTGGGACAGGTCTGAGCGCAGGGCCATGTTCTCCGACTGCAGCGACAAAAGCCTGGTGGAAGATGAGAAGTCACCAAGTTCAATCAGGTTTTCCCCAGTATGCACATCTACATGTCCTGACTGCAAAACAACATCAGAGGAGGATAAACTGCAACTGCTTAGGCCCCGTTCAGACTACGCAGTTTCTGTTTTGTCAGACTGCCGTGTTTTGACCAAGAGAGTGACAACGCTACGCTGCCGTAGCGACGCTGCTGTCACCACTGCCACCGTGATCGTACAGGAGTCACAGAGAGTCGGGAGGAAGGTCGCGTAAGTGTCAATCATTTGTTCTCACGTCACAGCTACAGAAGCGCAGTGTGTGGCGCCAGAGGTCTTCAAAAAAGAAAAAGAAGGGGGAAAAAGGACATATTGTGGGTTTCTCAAAGAAGACAAGCTCATTTTCCTGCTGTCTGAACATCTTTGGGTAATTGTTACCGTGTGTAGCCAAAACTTAGCTCGCGGTATGTAAAGAGGAGGTCCAAGGGGGAGAAAAATGACCGTCTTCTGGGGTTTCTAGCTATCCATGGGCAAGAGGCAGTCTTCTGGACAGATCACCGGTGGGATTATACAGCATGACATTTATCATTTCATCGTACGAGAGTAGCTGTCGCCTTAGTGGTCAGCATCCGAAACACGTCATTGACAGACGTCAGTTGCTGTCAGTCTAAGAGGAGAAAGTAGAAACTATTCTGATATGCTGAGTGGTGAGGCGTCAGCGCTTCCCGCACACGGCTGTTGTCATGCCCAACGTGTAGAATTAGGTCCAGCGCTGTACAACGGTCAGCCAACGCAACACTGGATCATCATCTGACTGAATGTGGCCTTACAGAGACGTGAACGAAGCAACATTTCAGCACAATTAATTCTCCACTAAAGAAAGAAATATGTATATATATAAAACCAAAGTAAAGTGATTAACCTCTCACGGAGATCAGCCTCCTTGCTAACCGTTTCCTGCAGGATTTTATTGTGCCTCTCCAGAAGCGTGTCGTGCTCAGCCTGGAGCTGCTGCAGCTCTGCTGTGCTGGTGTGGAGACTCTGCTGGCTCTCTGTCAGCCTGGCCTTCAGCTGCTCCACCTGACAGGACAACTGCTCCCTGGAAAACACACAAGGAGCACAAATATGGAGTCAGAGGACATGCAAATGTGTTTGCTGAAGAAGTGATTACTCAGCTCTTTGTTCTGTCCGTCTCTCGTCTTTTTATAGTGCTATCCTAACAAATCCCGCCAAACAACCTGAGCATTTCAGATAATATGTTTTAAAAGTCCTTAACTTGTGGAAGACTCTGCTTTTCAACTTAAAGGTGCCACAACATTTTTGATGTACTTCATATACAGTTAATAAGAAGAACCTTGATAAATGTAAATGGCCTAATTAGAATTAAATGTGTTTTTACTGTGTGTGCTTTCAGGTGTTGGTCAGAATGACTCTTTCATGCAGTATCTGTACTGTAGTAACTTTAGAACAACAAACTTTAACGAGTGAACAGCAGGGTTCTCTTTTCTGGCTGGAAAATACTTCATACAGCTTTCTCACGGGTATCGCACTGAGCAATCAGAGTGGTGCAGCATCGTTCAAGCACCGGCCCAGTCATGCCAAAGGCCAAATGGCACTTCCCGCCTTCTAGCTTGGTGCTCAGCATAGTGGAATGGGGGAAGGAAAGTTGGTGACCCAGCCACAGGGGGAACACAAGCCAGCGTACTCCCTGCACATCCCAATCCCGGATAAGTGGGCAGGGTTGTGTCAGGAAGGGCATTTGGGGTTAAAAAAAAAAAAAAAAATCCTTGCCAAATTGACATGCGAATATAAGGTGATGATACGCTGTGGCGACTCCAAAAGGGAGCAACTGAAAGACAAAAAAAACCCCCTAAACTCACAGAATAATCCTAATTCCTCTGCTCTACACCCAAAACTAAAGCTCAGTCTTGACCCATCTGTCCACAGACTGATAGCTTCATTTCACACCATCAGCCAAAGTGCAAAGTGGGTTTCATCCACTCACAGCTGTAGTTTCTGCATTTCTGTCATGTCGTTACCTCTGAAGTTTGCCGGTGTCGTTTTCGTTCTGGGTGGTTTTGCTCTTCTGCTGTTTGAGCACGTTGTGGACTCGCACCTTGTAGCTCTCAAACTCACTGGCTGTTGCCAGGAGTTCAGCCTGGAACATTGCACAAAGATATACAGTAGATGCACAACACCTTTCCAAGTTGCTGTAAACTTCCTTTTAAATTAAGCCCGGCGAGCGACTTTTATGACTGGAAGTGTTTTTGCTGGAGAAGCCAGGCTACTTTACTGAGGCCAAGACTTTGGATTTACAGTAAATAGTTGACGTTGAATTTATTTCTGCTTTTTTACTTGAACAGATTTTTTTTACTAGTTAGAAACAGTGTCATAAATGCTGCTTGTAATGAACGTTTTCAATTGGAGTTTGATATATTGTGATGCGGCTGAATTTTCCAGACTGCTGCATATACCCATGCTTTTCCTTACATGGGTGCAAACCAAAAAAACAGACTATTTACCAGCAAGTTATCCGTCAATCAAGCTTTCTTTAGATTAAATAATGTTGGACAGACCAGAATTAAAAGTTGTCACCTCGGGCAGTCAGAAGTTAATACCCCCCTCCCCCCCATGCCAACATTTTAAAGATTTAATGCTTAATCAAAAATAAATGAAACTTTAATAATTAAAACCACCATTAGTTGTATAACAGGTTGAAAATGACCTGGTGAAGGTTTCAGTTAATTTCATCAGATTAATCGCATGTTCATGAGCAGTGCAGCTCTATGGAGACGATGCACTGTCAACACGAGCACCTTAGACGTGTCGCTCTCCTGCTGCAGGCTGTGGATGCGCTGCTGCAGTGAGGCGCAGCTCCTCTGCTGCTGCTCCACTGCCGACTTCAGCTGCTCCTGCAGACGATGGCGCTCGGCCGTCAGCTCACACACCTCGATCTGAAAGCACCAACACACCCTTCAGTATGTGCGTTGTGTGAGGACACTTAATTTGTCAAAACTGATGCACCGTAAATTGCTGACTAGGGGGGGCACGGGCGGAGGGTATTACCTTCGAGCTTTCCAGCTGCTGTTGGTGAGCCTCCAGCTCTCCTGTCAGAGAGGCCTGCTGCACCATGAGCAAGCTTTCCTGTACAGAAACACACAGAGTGAAATTCAAATACACATGCGTATCAAAGCATAAATGACTGCCTATTCGCAGCGTCTCCATAGCCTCCCTCACAATCATGTCTATGGTTCAGTGCATCCAGAAAGTAGTCCCAGTGCTTCACTTTTTCCACTTTTTTTACAGCCTTATTTCAAAATGGATTAAATTCATTTTTTTTTTACTCAAAATTCTACACACAAAAATACCCCATGATGACAATGTGAAAAAGTTTTTGAGATTTTTGGAAATTTACTAAAAATAAAAAAACTAATAAATCACATGTACATAAGTATTCACAGCCTTTGCCATGAAGCTCAGAATTGAGCTCAGGTTCATCCTGTTTCCACTGATCATCCTTGAGATGTTTCTACAGCTTAACTGGAGTCCACCTGTGGTAAATTCAGTTGATTGGACATGATGTGGAAAGGCACACGCCTGTCTATATAAGGTCCCACAGTTGACAGGTCATGTCAGAGCACCAACCAAGTCAAAGGAATTGTCTGTAGACCTCTACAGAATTGTCTTGAGGCACAAATCTGGGGAAGGGTACAGAAAAATTTCTCCTGCTTTGAAGGTCCCAATGAGCACAGTGGCCTCCATCATCCATAAATGGAAGAAGGTTGGAACCACCAGGACTCTTCCTAGAGCTGGCTGGCCATCTAAACTGAGCGATCGGGGGAGAAGGGCCTTAGTCAGGGAGGTGACCGAGAACCCGCTGGTCACTCTGTTAGAGCTCCAGTGTTGCTCTGTGGGAAGAGGAGAACCTTCCAGAAGGACAAAGATCTCTGCAGCAATCCACCAATCAGGCCTATATGGTAGAGTGGCCAGACGGAAGCCACTCCTTAGTAAAAAGGACATGGCAGCCCACCTGGAGTTTGCCAAAAGGCACCTGAAGGACTGTCAGACCACGAGAAACAAAATTCTCTGCTCTGATGAGACAAAGATTGAACTCTTTGGTGTGAATGCCAGGCGTCATGTTTGGAGGAAACCAGACGCCGCTCATCACCAGGCCAATACCATCGCTACAGTGAAGCATGGGGGTGGCAGCACCATGCTGTGGGGATGTTTTTCAGCGGCAGGAACTGGGAGACTAGTCAGGATAGAGGGAAAGATGAATGCAGCAATGCACAGAGACATCCTGGATGAAAACCTGCTCCAGAGCGCTCTTGACCTCAGACTGGGGTGACGGTCCATCTTTCAGCAGGACAACGACCCTAAGCACACAGCCAAGATATCAAAGGAGTGGCTTCAGGACAACTCTGTGAATGTCCTTGAGTAGCCCAGCCAGAGCCCAGACTTGAATCCAATTGAACATCTCTGGAGAGATCTGAAAATGGCTGTGCACCGACGCTTCCCATCCAACCTGATGGAGCTTGAGAGGTGCTGCAAAGAGGAATGGGCCAAACTGCTCAAAGATAGGTGGGCCAAGATTGTGGCATCATATTCAACAAGACTTGAGGCTGTAATTACTGCCAAAGGTGCATCAACAAAGTATTGAGCAAAGGCTGTGAATACTTATGTACATGTGATTTCTTAGTTTTTTATTTTTAATAAATTTGCAAAAATCTAAAAAAAACCCACAAAACTTTTTTCATGTTGTCATTATGGGTCATTGTGTGTAGAATTTTGAGGAAAAAAATGAATTTAATCAATTCTGGAATAAGGCTGTAACATAATAAAATGTGGAAAAAGTGAAGCGCTGTGAAGACTTAAGGATGCAGTGTATTTTCGCCATTGACCACAAGTGGGTAGAGAAACCAGAAACTGTGTTCTTGTAAAAGTGGTGTTACTTGAGTAATTATTAGTATCATAAGGTAAGAGCAGGCACCCAACAAATCACTGAAAGATGCACTCCAGTGGATATAAATCCCCTTAACAAATCTACATCGTCTGCAATGGTATCTTATGCTCTTTCTTCCACAAAAAAAAAAATCCATTTCATTGTCTTGCAGTTGCTTGTGAAAATTTGTCCTTTTCCTCCTCCTTCAAATGCCAGGGTCTACTTAGGCCTGCACGCTGGCAAATTTGAACAGCCAGTGCTTAGTCCTGATTGGTTCACCTGTTATAGCGACATCGCAAAAGCTCTGTCTGAACTTGCCATTTTCCAAGGGAAGCAGCTTAACTAAACAGTCACAGCAAAAACCCCCACAGACATGACACACAAGAGTGATTTCACTTAAGCTATATACTGTATTGTAAGTCAAAAAACCATGTTACAGACATGTGAAGAAAAAACCCGATTTTTGGTGGAGAGTCACTTTAAGAGTAAGAAAGTACCTACTAAAGAGGTACTTGAGTAGTAACAACTTTCACTATTTTGTAGAAAATTCCTTCATAAATGTAGTACTTTTTCACTTAAATTTGCTACCATCAACTGATAAATTTTTAAATGTTTAAAACTTTTCTCTTGTACATTTTCAACTTGTTATTAATAAATTTGCATATTTTTTTCCCCCAAAAATTTTCAACCTCTCTCTCAACTACTTGTGATGTATCTGTCTTAGATGTAACCTTCTTCTTCTTCTGGCTGCTCCCTTCAGGGGTCTCCACAGCGGATCATCTGCCTCCATCTCCCCCATCCCTTCATCTCCCTCTGGAACACCAACCCTCTCCATGTCCTCCTTTAGTACATCCAGCAATCTTCTCTGTGGTCTTCCTCCATCTTCAACATCCTTTGCCCAACATCTCCACTATCCCTCCTCTGCTCATGTCCAAACCATCTCAGCCTTGGCTCTCTTACTTTGTCTCCAAACCTCAACCTGAGCTGTCCCTCTGATATACTCAGTTCTAATCTTGTCCCTCCTAGTCACTCCCAATGAGAATCTTAGCATCTTCAGCTCTGCCACCTCCAGCTCCACCTCCTGTCTTTTCGTCAGCGCCACCGTCTCCAAACCATACATAATAGCAGGTCTCACTACTGTCTTGTAAATCTTCTCTTTCACTCTAGGATGACAATTTAATATCTGTCCAGGAAGTGCGGATGAAAAATAGCCATTTCCACTAACTCTAGTGCATTTTACAGTAATGTGAATTAATGTACAATGTCCCTGTCAAATAAACCAGTAAATAAAATAAAATAAAAATAAGCTGCTATCCTGATGTGATCATTTGAGGAAAATAAAATATAAACTAGAGGGCATTCAGAGAGTGCAAACCTCTGCCAAGACTGATCAAAAATTGGTAAAAAATGTAACAGGAAGAAGAAGATTTCTTCAGCATCTGTCTGGTAGTTTTTGCGTAATCCTGCTAACTAGCAAACAGACAAACAGATGAAAACACAACGTCCTATCTGCATGTACCTGCTGATCCAACAGAATCCAAATCCTGAGTCAGAAGTACAGTGACTTAAACATCTACCCTTTATCCTGCAATACATCTATTCACTAATTTTCAGAAGACATCGACCGAGTACGTACACTCGAGCAAACGCAGCTCGTTGCTATCTAACTAAATGCTCCACAGGAAACTCCAGAGTCCTTCGGGACACATCCACACGTGCACGTAGCCACAGACACACCTGTTTCTTGGCATCAGCCAAGTCCTTCTTGGTGTTCACCAGCAGCTGCTTCATCTTTGAGCTTTTCTCCTCCTCCTGGTCCAGCTGGGACTTCAAAGCCTCTGGAGACACAGACGCATGCACACGTGCACACACACACACACACACACACACCAGGCACATGCACACAGGGGGACACAGAAAAGGAACAAGGGGTTTAGGAGATATTTTTACAGTATTTTTTTTAATTTGCTTAGGCAAAAAAGAAGGGAAAATAAAAGAGAATAAATGTGTAAAAGACCTGATTGACAACCCAGAAACTAGACGAGAAAGGCCCAGTGATTCGGTCTATGCAGGAGTAAAAGATGTTCTCAATTAGTGAAAGGAAACTTGTGCTGATCAATGCATTTCACATTAATATTATTGTTCACAGATTTACAGATAGCGCCGTATAACAACAAATATCAAACCGACAGAAATAAGAGTAAAATGAACACACAATACACAGGGTATAATCAATAAAACAACTGATCAATGGATGCAGAACAGCGAGGACATCAACAAACCTCAAGACCAACAACTTCATCTGCAGATCATTTCAGACTTACACTTCCCTAGTGTTTAGTGAGGCACCGTCATTCAGATGAGCAGTTCACAGTTACAGTACAGCAGGTGCAAAGGCTCAGACCCAGTCTGAAGAACGTTGCACTTCTCCTGCGCTTCATGAATGCTAACAAGTCACTTCTGTGGCCCAGTAATAATTCTGGTGACCACATTTACAATTCTTGTCAGTTTAGTCCTGCTCCTGTTCCCAAGACCCAGACGAGATTCAACCAAACTTCTATAACACCATGCAGCGAATTCAAAGCTTTCTAACTAGACACAACTGCTGCACTGCTCTTTTGAGGATCAAGGACACAGCAGCTGTCGAGTTGTGTGTGTATGTAGCTGATCAACCAATAAAAATGGACCCAGCAGCAGTTCAGTTTAGGCTGAGACATGTTCCAACACAGCAGAGGAATTACTCCATGTGCAAGTCTGAACTTGTTATCCATACCGATCTCCTCTTTAAGTGTGTCCCCCGTCTTGGTGAGCGCGTTTATTTCAGCCTTCAGCTCCTCGCCGCGTTCATCCTTCTCTGACAGTTTGCCATTCAGTTCTTTCACCAGGCGTTCATAGTCGGCCATCTCCATGTCCAGCAGAGAGCTCTGCTGCGCTTCCTACACAAATAACAGCATCTTGGTGTCGGAAAGCACATTTATGCAAAAGAGATGATTTACATATAAAGACATTTAATCCACAAATTGAAGCTTTATGGCTTTTTTTAAAGTTTTGACTGATAAAAAAAACTAAACATATTTCTACCTAACAAGTAAATTCCAATATAATAAAAAACCCAGACAAGATTGAAATGTTAAAGTGTTTAAACAAACTGAATTCCTGAAATACAACCCCTGGAAAGAACTATGGGATCAGCTCTCTTGGAGGATGTTAATTCAGTTAAATCTGTAAAAAAAAAAAATCAACTAATCTCAGTCATGATGCAAAACTATTGTTACACAAAATTCCAGCCTTCTGGTTTTAAGAAACATTTAAAAAAAATAATGCAAGAAAGCTGTTGTCATCAATTGTATTTTTTTTTATTAGATCAAGTGGAGGAAAAATATGGAATCTGTCACTTCTGAGGAAAATATGGAATCATGTAAAAACACTACACCACTAGTACTTTGTTGCACCCCTCTGGCTTTCATCACAGCTTGAATCCTCTGAGGCATGGACCTAACTACTGACAAACAGCATTTTATCAACCCAGCTCCAACTTTCCCTTATTGCTGTTGCTGGATCAGTTTTGGCTGGAGCCTTGTTTCTACATTTCCCACCATACATTTTCAGTGAGATTGAGGTCAGGACTATTTGCAGGCCATGCCATTGACATATGGCTTTGTTGAAGGAAAATTTTCATGCTTTTTTGCCCTATGGCAAGATGCACCGTCATCCTGGAAAATGATGTCACCATCGCCAAACATCCTTTCAAATGATGGAATAAGAAAAGTAAGCATGTTTTCTTTAGGCAGTCATCTTCAAAATCTTCACTGGAATGGCATCAAACAAAAATTCCAGCATCATCAGCTTGCCCATTGCAGATCTGTGATTCTTCACTGAATATCACTTTCATCCAGTCGTCCACAGTCCACGACTGATTTTCTTTAGCCCACTGTAACCTTGTTTTTTTCCTGGTTAGGTGCTAACGATGGCTTTCATTCGACTCTTCTGTGTATATCCCATTTCCTTTGGGCAATTTCTTACAGTTCAGTCACAGACATTGACTCCAATTTCCACCCATTTGTTCCTCATTTGTTCTGTTGTCCATTTTCTGTTTTCAAGACACACTGCTTTAAGTTTTCTATCTTGACACCTTGTCTTCCCTGGTCTATCAGTAGGCTTCCCTTTTAAAACCTTCCTTTTTTTTTGTTTGTACTTGGTCCAGATTTTAGACACAGCTGACTGGGAACAACCAACACCTTTTGCTACACTCCGTGACGATTTACGTTGTTGAAGAAGGTTCCTTTGTTTCAACGGACATTTCTCACACTGGAGTCGTGATTCATGCTCATCAGCTCACAAAGGTGTGCAAGCACTCTTTTTTAACTGCAGACCAATTAGCAGATTTAATTTGATGCAGGTACTTGTTTTAAAACTGCAAATTACAGGGTGATTCCATAATATTTGCTAGGTGGTAAACTGCCCAGGTGATTTTTGTAATGCACATTTAACATCCATTTCTAACTTCATGATATTTATTTTAATGTCAGAAACACACACAGTTAAACTAATCTATTGTGTGCTGATTTTTATTGACAAATTTACTATTAGTATTATTATTATTACTATTACTATCCCAGCCGGGTCATGCCGAAGACCATATAAAAGTGGAACTTCCTGGCGTCCAGCTTGGTGCTCAGCAATAATGGAACGAAGGAGGGAAATTTGTGGCCGTGCCTTGCATGGCAGCGACCCCTCTGATTCTAGATGTGATTAACATAGTAGATAAGAGAAACGTCATTTCGTTCTGCTGTACATAATTGGCTGTATGGACTGAATGACAATAAAGTTGGCTATACCTTTAATATTAAATGATGTAAAATACTTTACGCATGGACAGTCAAAACCACCAAAATCAAAATTAAAAAATGGTTAATTTTTTTTTATGTCAATGAATATTAAAAAAAAAAATAGTGGTGGGTAATGATTAAAAAGTTTAACTGCAATTAATCTTTCGGAATTGTGCATTAATCATGATTAATGGTGCTCCCCCCCCCGTATATAATGTAGCATAAATTGATCATTTTTAAAGTTTTTTATACTTTTAGTAACATGGGAGTGGACAGATGTGGTTAATGCTTTCTGCAACAGCATGTTTGTTTAAAGCAAAAATGACAGCTATCCAGAATATGCTCCAAAAAAACTCAGAAGTACTGCAGACGTACTGGCTGTCCAAACAACGAGTGACCACTTTAGCATTATTACACCAGTTATCATCTTACCAGATGCATCTCTCACCTCCCTTTTCAATGCGAGTCCCAGTAGTAGATAGTCCAGTTTGTTTTCTAGGGGCGGACATTCGTGAACACAACCAATGTAAGCGGCGTTCCCCAAGGGCTAGCCTTTAGCGTAGCTATTAGCCCTCCTCACCAGCCACGCTTCCGCCTCCCTGTGGGACTCTTCTCTCCAGCATTCTGGCTGTGACTGTGCATCGATACGGTCCATATGTCCACGTAGTATGACAGCAATACAACAGCAAATTGATTTGAACACCAGAGTTCATGAAGAGTTTGTGCCGTGAACTGGGCTTCGTGCATCTGTTTTGGGTCACACCACAGACTGATGGAAACAGAAACCCACATCGCAAAAGTTCTGCTTTTTCCATTCTGAGTCATCGAGGTTAAAAAAAAAAAAATGATTGCGATTCACTCGATTAATATACCCACCACAAGAAAAAAAAAGATATTACCCAATATACTTCAAATTAAAAAAAAAAATGGTATAAATAAATTTAATAAGCCCATTTTTATTTGAGATTCTTCTTTTTATGATAATTCTATTAGTTATTTAGTTTAATAAGCATCTAGGAGGAGAAATGAGCTCAATTTATACTGTGGCCCAAATGTAAAACCGAACCAAACTAAGTAAATAAGTAACAGCGCAAAACCAGAGGGTTTGGGGTTTATTTGGGTTTATTTGAGCCATTTAATTCTACGCAATTAGTTAATGTTCCATTTACTCAATTGGATCTGACAGTATTTTGCAACCCATTGTTCATTTTAGATTCAGATCTGGAACCATGGCTGAACATTAGAAGCACATATTACCGTTTGTTTTTTCCCCTTTTCTCTTCAGCTGCACTAACAATATGGACACATGGTGACGTCAGCCCTCCTGGCAGCTTTCACGTACGCTTCTCTACTGTGCAGGTCTGCACTAATGGAAAAGCAACTGCGGCTCATGCACTGTGGGCAAGGACTGCTCTCTCCGTCTCGGTGAGGTGCTGCTCTGGCTGCAGGCTGGCCATCAGCAGCTCAGTCGCTTGACTGGAGTGGCCCTCTGAGACACACTACAGTCTGATAGGCATTTGTGTGTGTGTGTGTGTGTACCTTGCGTAGCTGCTCCAGCTCCTGGGCAGTCTGCTGAGACTGCTGCTGCTGCTTGCGGAGCTTGGCTGTCAGTTCGTCCACCTCCTTCATGGCAGATGACAAGTCCTGGAGAGACCAGCGAACACGCAAACGCACAAAGAGGTGTGCAGTTAGCCAACAGATGACTGTATAAAATGTAGTATCCGTATTATGGTAGATGTACTGTAAGATTAGCAAAAAACATGTAAAATATTTCTGCCTTGATCTTTTGTTCTTTCATCGTTTTCTCAGCCAGGAGCTCTCTGTCCAGATTTGCTGACTGTTTCTGCAGCTCCTGGTTTTTGGCCTCCAGCTGCTTTACTGTACCCCTCATAGTCTCCATACCTGCCAGTAGGTCCCCCTTCTCACTGCTCAGTGTCTCAGTCTGCAAAACAATAAATACTGCTGATGACAGTCACTGCGAAAAGAATGTACACCTCCAAACTGCAACTTCTACAGATGTTCTACAGAGATCCAATTACAACGTGTACAGAAAAATTAAGAGAACAGTTAGTTCCAACTAGGCTGATTTTAAATCAAAACTGGAATTATTTGGTTTGGACAATGTCAAATAATGAATACTGTGAAAATCAAACCCCCCCCCCATTCACAAGAGAAAATACAGTAGCCCCCAGCTCTAACCCCCCCCCACCCTTCAACATTTCTTTTTATAAAAGTTAGCTTGGCACGTTATTAATCAGAAAGCTTTGTTCGACCAAACCTTTGTAATAAAAATACAAGCAGCTGCCAGTGGTACCCCTCAGCCTCTGTTTGCTGGTGAGGTGTAGTTTAACTGGCATTTTGACCTTGACCTTTAATCCCAAAGCCATAGGCAGAGGTCACGGTGAACCTGTGTACACATTTTGGTGACACTAGCTTTAGTCAGTCTATAGCAATAGGGCAAAAGGCAAGCTCACCGTGACCTTTGACCTTTTGACCCCAAACACATAGTGAGAGGTCAGGGTCTGAGGGTGAACATGTGCACCAAGTTTGGCGACCCTAGTTTTACTGGCTCTATAGTGATAGTGCAAAGGTAATGTTAGCATTGACCTTTCAGGTCAGGGAGCAGGGTCGAAGCCATCCAAGACTTGTCTTAGACATGATGATATCGATTTGAAAAGGCTACATCATTCCTCTGCGTAGTCATCGTGTTACAACATTTAGGGGAAAACTGACCTTCGACCTAAAGGTCAGAGGTCACCCAAATTTGAACTAGTCTAAGATTTTTCATAGCTCCAACTATGGTATCAGTTTGTAAAGGCCACGTCATTTCTTTCTCTAGTTATCGCATTCACAAGGTTCACCGCTGCCTCTGCCACCCGTCTGGCCGGTGGGGGGACGACAACAGCACTTCAGCCAGGTTCCCACTTTATTCCCAAAAAGGAATCAAGCTTGTTTGGGGGGAAAAACCCAACGATGAAATCATTTCTTTTCTTCAACCAGAAATACTGTTTAAAATCAAAGACTGAATGTGGCATAGAAATTGTTCTGGGCCACATCACCCAGCCCTAGTTCCAAACAAACAATTTGGCTGGACAACAGACAACCTAGGGGTTCCAGTATTCATGATACCTGGATGCTACTGGGACATCACCAGATTTGTATCACTCCACTTCAGCGGTGTTCTGACATTACAATCACTGTTGACGGCGTTTTGATATTGTGTTTTGTACCTTCATTTCTGCAGCGTGGCACTGTTTGAAACAAAAGCAGCAACAACAAAAGCCTTCATAACCTGGAGCTTGTGTTGCTGTGTTCTGGATTCATGCTAATAGTTAGCTATGCTAGCTGCGTGATTTTACTTTCAAAATTAATTACCCCAAAGTTCAGACTAAAGCCTCCAAGCATTATGATTCTGACTCTTTACTGCATCCAAAGATGCCATTAAGAAGACTGGAAAGTGACGGGATCAGTGGACTCTGGAAAAGGAAGTATATTCAATTCAACTTTATTTATATAGTGCCATTTCACAACAGCAGTCACTTCATAGCACTTTCAAACTGTAGGGGAAAACCCCACAACTGTAAAGACCCCAGCAATCAGGCGATCCCCTGTGAGCAGCACTTGGTGACGGTGGAGAGGAAAAACTCCCTTTTAGCAGGAAGAAACCTCCAGCAGAACCAGGCTCAGGGAGGGGCAGTCATCTGCTGCGACTGGCTGGGGGGTGAGGGGATAGATGATGACTGCACAAAATGACAATGAAGCTATTCTATATTATGCTTAATGTTGGTATTAGTGGCATTTTAGTGTTAACAGTTGAAAACTACTTACTGCACAGTGCTATAATACTTGATGTAATATAACATTAGAAACCAGACCATCAATGATGGAGTAGCCCATTCTGGCCTGACGAAATCACCTCAGGAGTGCTCAGACCTCCTGACTGCTGACCCTGACCTTAAGCACAGCCTAGATACAGACCCATCCAGGATGTGCTTATTAAAGTCAAGGTCAGTGGCCTAGGAGGAGTAATGGTTTTCATGAAATCATGAATGCCAAGATCTCCTGACTTCTGACAATGATCTTGACCTCAGCCTGGATGCAGACCTACCTGAGGGTCACTGTGCGTAAATTTCATGAGAATCAAGGTAGTTGCCTAGGAGGAGGAGTGCTTTTTCTGAAATCGCATAAATGCCCAGATCTCCTGACCTCTGACCTTGAGCACAACTTGGATGCAGAACCTCCTGAGGATCATTGTGAGTGAGCTTGGCGGTCATAGGAAAAAAGCCTAGGAAGAGTAGTGATGGATAAACAGATGAACGGACGGACACCACACTGCATTAGCTCCCGTCAGCTTTGCCAGAATGAGCTAAAAACAGATCATAATAAACTGTGTTTATGAACTGTTGCATAAAAGCAATATTACATTAGAATGTGGTATCAATGAATATTACAGCAATGTAGTATTGATCAGAGGAATCCAGGGGCAGCACAGGGTAGCTAATCATGAGCTAAAACTAACTAACTAACTAACTAACCTGCACTTACATAGCGCTTTTCTAGTCTCAAAGACCACTCAAAGCGCTTTCACTAGTACTAACCCTCTATTCTAAGGGCCTATAGGAAACAGATATCTAGGGACAATTTAGAACAACCAGTTAATCTAACATGCATGTCTTTGGATTGTGGGAGGAAACCGGAGCCCCCGGAGTAAACCCACGCAGCACAGGGAGAACATGCAAACTCCACACAGAAAGGTTCCAACCCCTGCCAACCTGGGGATTCGAACCAGGAACCTTCTGGCCGTAAGGCAACAGTGCTAACCACTGCACCACCGTGCTGCTTGTGATTTACTCCATATCCGTTTCAATTTAGCTTAGGGCTCCAGAATCATTTTCTATATTCCATTAAGACGAGGGACGTAATAATTGTCAAGTGAAAAGCTTTACTCATAGGTAAACGCACATGTGACACCTCTGAAAACCATCCATGCAAATCTGACAGCAGCAGCCTCTGTGGGCCGCCGCCACCCATCATCTGTCAGCGCAACACTGAAGCTATGATTGATAAACAGAGATGTCCAGACGTAGTCTCAGATCCCCGGCTAGCTCCAGTCAGCATTCTCCCCAAGAGAAGCAAAACCTGCATCTTAGAAAAGGCAGCAGATGGAAGCCATACCTCGCTCCATTTACTTGCCTCTTTTTCCTCATCGGAGAGCGACAGTTACGAGCCTGGGGAAAGGAGTATATAGTATAAAAACAATTTCTCTGCAACTCACCCAGTCACGTCTGATGGGCTATTTGTGGGTGCGGAGCTGTCAAATGTAGCCGGGCAAAGTGTTGTCGACTGTAACGACTCTCGCTAAATCACACAGAAACTGAGTAATGCTGCGAGTATTGAAAAGATGTATCACTGGACAAAGTCTCGCTGCCTTGATTTACGGGAGGGTAAAAGCAGTTTTGTGTGCTTGTGAGGAGAGACGGGGTGTGTGCGAGGGACTGAGTGCGTTACCTGTGTGACAGCACTGCTGAGTCGCTTGGTCAGCTCAGCAATCTGTCTCTCCGCCGCCTCCACCTTCTCCCTCTCCTTATCCAGTTGCTCCGTTTGCCTGTCGTAATCTATCTGCAGGTTCTAAACACACACAAATCTTCAATAGTCATTACTGGAAGTCGGTTGAGCGGCACAGTGAGGGTAAACACTATGCATCTCATAGCAGCCACAGTTGCGTTTGACTATGGGACAAAACTCTCATTAGACACGACAGGGCGGTTTTATTCGTAAATGGAGACAGTCATAAAGCACAGCGCAGTCTGGGGACTGTTTATGGAGACCTTTGGGAGTAATATTACGCAGAGTCTGTCTTTTAGGAGAACATTTTTCCACTCGCAAATTAGACAGACTGTGTCAGAAAAGCATCAAACCAATCACAGTCTTAATGAAATCCAGCACTTTTATTTGGTTTAAATGTAAGTAAAAGCTAACGAACTCTCTATTCTGAGGTGCAACAGATTTCTTTAATTCAGTTATTACTGAAACAACACATACAAAAACATAACTGTAATCTGAGCATTTCATTTTAGTGTTTTAATTTGCTCAAACAAAAAAAAAAAAAATCTGTCTTAAATGGTGAGAAATATGAGAAAAATTCCAGACATTTATGTTAAGTATGATAATGCAGTTTCTGTAGCTGTGGACACATGGACAATATTTGTTCCATCAGACAGAAATCATTCTGATTAGAGATTCTATGTTAAATGTTCACATGGATTCAGATCGAACTTTTAAAGATTTAAAGGGATCAGTGAGTGAAAAATGGTGTTTGTAGGTTTTAACTGTCTGAAATGTGTCTATTGGTCACATAATTATCCAAAAAATATCAAAACAGTCAATTTTCTTAAAAAAAATACACAGCCTTTATCTCATCTTTACTGGAATGGTGGCCTAGTTGATCGAGCATCTGCCCCACAGCCGGGAGGTCGTGGGATCAAGCCCATGGGGTCATACCAAAGACCATATAAAAATGGTACTCCCCGCCTTCTAGCTTGGTGCTCAGCATAATAGAATGGGGGAAGGAAAAGTTGTTTGAAGTGGTGCCTTGCATGGCAGCGACCCCTCTGATTCTAGATGTGATTAACACTGTAGCTAGGAGAAACATAATTTCATTCGACTGTACATGACTGGCTGTATGACTGAATGACAATAAAGTTGGCTTCTTCTTCTTGTTTTTCTCACCCAGAAATGCCAGAAATGTTTTTGACTCTTCCGGGCAAATCATATATGTCATGATTTGACAAAGCCAACCCACCGCTCTATTATTGGCCTGCTTAGCTGTCTGTCATGTAGATGGAAGTGGTGCTAAAGGTAGCCTATTATCCCCCCAGCTAACACTGAAACCAGGAGGCTCGCACCAAGCGCGGCTTATTATTTTCTTCAGATCTTAGTCACTCTAAGATGAGGCTGTAAATGAGCCCAATACTCCCTTTCCCCTTATGCCAAGACGACGATAGACATCTGGCGTACAGGTGAATACAACAGCCATCCCTGTTACCACCTGGTTCACCAATCCACAGTTAACAATACAACTTGTGACACTCCGGTACCTCTCCCAATAATTTCGCTGTGATTCCACAGCAAATTGCCAGCATTGGCACATCTGGATCGCTGCAACCGACCTGGCCCGGGACCCGAGGCTGCTGGCTCCCACGTCCAGTTCCCCCAACATCCTCCAGGGCTCCACGTGACTCTGCTCTCACGGGCAGGGTAGGGGAGCCACCTCGTGACGGGGCATCCCCCAGCTGGCCATGGGAGTGGTGTCCCACAGAGCGGGACACTGCCCTCTGAGATCCTATGGCTCAGCAGCTCAGCTTGGCAAGCTTTGCCGCAACCAGCAGGCTCGGGTCCCTGGCCAGGTTGGTTGGTCGGGGGGCCACCCGGCATGCAGTGCTAATGATTGACTGCCACTCTACTGAAGCAGCACGCTGACGCATTTAAGGCCATCACGGGTAATTTTAACCACATCTCACTGGGCAAAATATTACCAAACTTCCACCAGTTTGTTGACTGTCCCACCAGAGAAAATACAACACTGGATCTACTGTATGCCAATGTCAGAGATGCATACAGTGCCACAGCTCTACCCCCACTTGGCAGATCAGATCACAACCTGGGTCTGTTATCACCCAAGTACGTTCCACTTGTGCAAAGGTAGCCTGCTCACACATGGACTGTGAGGAGGTGGACACAGGAGGCTGCTGATGCCCTACAGGACTGCTTTGAGACGATGGACTGGGATGTACTCTGTGAACCACATGAGATGGACACAGACAATATGACTGACTGCATCACAGAATATATCAGCTTCTGTGAAAACACAACCATGTCAGCTCAGACTGTGTGCTGTTTCCCCAACAACAAACCATGGATCACCAGTGACCTGAAAGCACTTCTTAACAAGAAGAAGAGGGCTTTTAGGTCTGGAGACAAGGAGAGACTGAGGAGAGTGCAGCATGAACTGAGAGAGATGCTGAGGATGTGTAAGGACAATTACAGTAGGAAGTTGGAGGATAAACTCCAGCAAAGTAATGTGAAGGATGTCTGGACAGGAATGAAACACATCACTGGGTGTAAGAGGAGGGACAGACAGACATCGGGGAGCCTTGAGAGAGCTGATGAGCTCAATCTGTTTTTTAACCAGTTAAGGGTTTCTGTTACAGATAGGCACCATCTGCACACACCCTCTAGTGGCAAAGACTTTTTGAAGAAAATATTCAGTTTAGATATCAGAAATTTTAAAGGCTGTAACTTGAAAGTGGTTAGAGATAATGGCTTACTGTAAATGAGAAAGATGTAGAACATGATCCAAAGTTTATGATAGGAGTACATTTATGCATCTAATTTGCACAGTGTGACGGCAGCCATATTGGATTACATAACTTTCGGTCAAATTGGACTTTGGACATATTTACAAAGAGGATGTTTTTGTTTGTTTTTGTTTTTTGTTATCTTATCTTCAAAATATATGAACCAGAAAATAAGTAGAATGTAAACAAACTGATAAAAACAGCAGACGTACCGCGTGTCGTGTCGCTATGCATCCGTGTGCTCATCCTGGTCCCTTATTTTGTTTTCTGTTGGTCATTTTCACTTTCTCTCCCACATCCAGAAACTCTCTCATTTATCTTCTGATTTATTAGATTAGATTAGATTCAACTTTATTGTCATTACACATGTATGAATACAAGGTAACGAAACACAGTTTAGCATCCAATCAGAAGTGCAAAGGACAGCAGTGCAGTATAAACGGTAATTAACAGTATGTGCAATTTAAGCAAATATATGCAAATATATGCAGCAGTGCAGAAAGTTAAGAGTACTGTTATGTGCAAATAATGTACAATAAGTTAGATGGGCAGTTATGTACAGGTGAGGATGGTAAGAGATGATGGTAAGAGAGTCAGCGGGGAGCTAAGTTCAATAACGTGACAGCTGTTGGAAAGAAACTGTTCCTAAACCTGCTGGTTCTAGTCCGAAGGCTTCTGAAACGCCTTCTGGAGGGGAGAAGCTGGAACAGTCCATGAGCAGAATGGTTGGAGTCCCTAAGAATGCTGCGTGCCCGGCGCAGACATCTTTTCCTGTAGACGTCCTCTATAACTGGAAGTGGAGTCCCTGTGATGCGTTGGGCGGTTTTCACCACCCGCTGCAGCGCCTTACGGTCAGCGACAGAGCAGCTCCTATACCAGACTGTGACACAGTTGGTCAGGGTACTCTCTATCACGCAGCGGTAGAAGTTGCCCAGGATGTCAGTTGACAGATGGTTCTTCTTCAGTGTCCTCAAGAAGAAGAGGCGCTGATGGGCCTTCTTGATCAGGCTGGTGGTGTTAACTGACCAGGACAGGTCCTCCGAGATGTAGGTCCCCAGGAATTTGAAGCTGGGGACACGTTCACCAGCTATGCCATTGATATGGATGGGGTCATGTGTCTCTCCCCTCTCCTTCCTGTAGTCCACTATGAGCTCCTTGGTTTTGCTGGTGTTAAGGAGCAGGTTATTGTCAGCGCACCAAGTAGCCAAGTGCTCAACCTCTGCCCTGTAATCTGACTCATCGTTGTCCCTGATGAGTCCAATCACCGTGGTGTCATCTGCGAACTTTATGATGGAATTGGATCCATACATAGGCCTGCAGTCATGGGTGAAGAGGGAGTAGCGGAATGGGCTGAGCACACAGCCCTGTGGTACACCAGTGTTGAGTGTGATGACGGAAGAACGGTTGGGGCCTGACCTAACATGCTGGGGTCTGTTGGTCAGAAAATCCATGATCCAGTTGCAGGTGGAGGTACTGATTCCCAGGTCCCCAAGTTTAGTGATCAACTTGGAGGGGATAACTGTGTTGAATGCTGAGCTGAAGTCAACAAACAGCATTCTTGCGTAGGTGTTCTTGTCATCCAGGTGTGAGAGTACATAGTGCAGCGCTGTAGAAACCGCATCCTCTGTACTCCTGTTGCTCCGGTAGGCAAACTGGTGAGGGTCCAGTGTAGGGGGCAGGCATTTTTTGAGCACCTCAATTTCAGTTAGACAATGCTGCTGAACCGGCAGTATTCCCCTCTCTGTCACGTGCAGCTTCGTCAATGGCGGACGAAACGTGTACATGCTCTCGTCCATCTTGTGCCATCATAGAAGGCAAATATTTCCCTTCAGAAGCTAAATAATCCCTCTTAGAATCATAGCTGGCAAAATTTGGAGCAAACACTTCCTCCCTGTTGAAATATACGTATGTTGCACAATTGTTTGTATGTCTCTTCTTCTGCACCCCGGAAGTGATATCAGATTCGAAGTTCTGTGGGGCTTATCTCAGCCCTCCAGAGAAGAGCAGTAAGCTATATGTGTCTGCCATCTAGTGATGTGAAATGGTTAGTACATCTGGGATTATTTGTGTGTTTTTTTTAAACACACTTTATGACCTGCCACGTGACCGGTGCGTGTCTGCGACACTAGCCGCAGGAGGGTTACATCATGTAATCAAATTCAGTACCTAAAGGGTAGTTTCAACTTACCATCTGTGTCACCCCCTCCCCCGCAGTCCCCCCCCCCCCCCCCCAAGGACATCAGCACCAACCCCACCGCTATCAGTGTGACTACTGATCAGGTTAAGAAACAGTTGGAGAGACTCCGTCAGCGGAAGGCTGTGGGCTCTGATGGCATCTCCACCAGGATCCTGAGGACCTGTGCCAACCAGCTAGCTCCGGTACTGAAACACCTGTACAACCCGAGCCTGAGTCTGGAGAGAGTACCGGTGCTGTGGAAGACATCTTGCCTGGTTCCTGTCCCCAAGAAGTCATCTCCATCGGACCTGAATGACTAGCGACCAGTTGCCCTCACATCTCATGTGATGAAGGTCCTGGAGAGACTGGTCTTAGCCCACCTGAGGCCGCAGGTGAAGACGTGGCTGGACCCTCTGCAGTTTACATATCATCCCCATTTAGGAGTTGAAGACGCTGTCATCTACCTGCTGCAACGAGCCCATCTGCACCTGGATGGCAGACACTGTGAGAATCATGTTCTTCAATTTCTCCAGTGCCTTTAACACCATCCAGTCACTGCTGTTTAGTGAGAAGCTGCGGGTGATGGGGTTGACAGCTCTGTGATCTCCTGGATTACTGACTACCTGACAGGCAGGCCACAGTTTGTCCAGCTGGGCAGTGTCTTGTCTGATGTGGTGGTTAAAGATATGGGAGCTCCACAGGAGACTATGCATTCTCCTTCTCTCTTCATCTTATACACCACCGACTTTCAGGACAACACCAAGTCATGCCACCTGTAGAGATTCTCTGATGACTTGGCTGTTGTTGGGTGTATAAGAGGGGGAGAGGAAGGGGAGTACAGGGCACTGGTAGATAGATTTGTGAAGTGGACTGAGCAGAATCACCTGAGGCTGAATGTCAGCAAGACCAGAGAGATGGTGATTGACTTCGGGAAGAAAAAGACGTCTTCACAGCCACTGCAGATTGGGGGGAGGATGTGGAGATAGTGGAGGACTACAAATACCTGGATGTCATGATCAGCAACGGACTGGACTGCAAATCTAACACCGATGCTGCGTACAAGAAGGGGATGAGCAGACTACTTTCTGAGGAAGCTGAGATCCTTCAACGTGTGTAACAGGATGCTGGAACTTTTCTACCAGGCTGTTGCCAGCGCCATCTTCTTTGCTGCTGTCTGTTGGGGTGGCAGTATCAGAGCCAACGACACCAACAGACTTGACAGGATTATCAAGAAGGCTGTCTCTGTAATTGGTCTCAGGCTGGAAATCTATTGAGAATGTGGTGGGGGGGAGGACACTGAACAAAGTGTTATCCATCATGGACAACCCTGATCACCCCCTCCACCACACACTGGACAGACAGCGGAGCACTTTCTCTCCAGCAGACTGCTACAGCTTTGCTGCCGAAATCTTTCCTGCCACATGCCATTTCACTGTACAATAACTCACTCTGATGTTGAATTCTGGTCATAACAATACTGCCATACTGCACCTTGCAGTCTAATTGGTACCTCACACTGCACCTTGTGCCTGATAGCCTTGCATTGTACAGTGAGTCGGCGGCGGCGGCTCCAGCTCGTGTCCAAGCATAGGGTTGCTCCCGTTCCAGAAATCACTTGTGCTTGTGACGGATGTGGCTCTGTAGCCCGAGCCGGTGATGGAAGAGGCGTGGGCAGAGACTGCAGGGAAGTGACGGTGGAGGCCGCGGCTGCTGCGAGTGCTCCTTCCTTCTTCTTCGCTTCTCCTCCTCAAATGCACATCTGTTTCTCTCAAAGGCTATAGTGCCATTGCGGATAGCTTCTCTCCATACCATTCTCTCCTTTGCTAGGTGTTCCCATCTGTGGATGTTGGTTTGGGCCAAGGTGGACTTTAGTTGGTCTTTATAGCGCAGTTTTGGTCTGCCTAGTGGTCTTGATCCTGAGGTGAGTTCCTGAGGTGAGTACGATGTATCTTACTATACGGGTCATCATCTGCGATGTATATAAAATTATCTAGGCAGGTTTACTTTCCTGGATAATTCTTTTGTCTATTATGCCATGTGTGTTTCTGTCATTTTGGTCATCTACTGTCATGCTCTGTTCTTCTTCTTCTCCTTTTAGATTTAATTGGCATTTGGCAACCAGCCTACACATGCATTACTGCCACATACTTCACTTTATATCACTCTTCTTCTTCTTCTTCTTCTTCTTCTAGATCTGATTACCGGTTGGCAACCAGCTCACAGGTGCACCACCGCCACACACCGGGTTGGAGTGTGGACAAGAGAATGGCAGGGAAAATAAAAACTAAATTCTTATAATTAATCCAGTTGCACTTAAATATCTAAATAGACCTACATACTGTAATTTCCCAGTTTGGGATCAATAAAGTACATCTGCCTAGTTAGATCTTTTGGTGGGTTGTTATAAAAAAAGAAAAAAGAAGAAACTCATGCTAAGTTCATTCTAACAAGAGTTGGCTTGAAGTGCATCTGAATGATCAGCAAGACTAGAAAAGAACAAAATAAAGGTCAACATTTTTTTTCCTATTTCCTTCATATGCAGCTCCATCAAGACTAGAAAAATGAAAGCATGGAGCACGGAGAAGAGCAGATGCGAGTCTGTGCCGTTCCGGGAGATGTGATCTAAAACTGCGTTTAATTTGACTAACTCTGTTCAATTATTGTGCAGGAGAATTAATAATTCAGCCAAAACCCTTATACACAACTCATCACAGGTTTTTTTTCTTTTTTTAAAATCTTAAAATCTCCAATTCTCGAGTAAAATCTGAATCCTCGAGAGGAGGCCGCGAAGCAGCGTTACCTGTTGACTCGGCCACACCTGAGCCTGCACCCCAAGATCTACCTCCCATGCACCAAGCTACCCTGGATGCCGCATTGCTACAGACCATGATCAACTCCTTGAAGAACGACATATTTGGGAAAATCGACACCTCGGCCTTGAGTCTCCGATTCGAAATAGCAACGGTGAAGCAAGAATTAAAGAACATCATTGAACCACTTGAGTGGAAGATCGAGACTCACAAGGGCTTGTTACGAGAGCTTGAGCAGGCAGCTACAGACAGACAGCAGCGCTCGGGTTAGCGAGCTAGAGGCTATTGTTAGCATGCTAGCATCGCAAGTCCAGCTTATGGAAGACCAATGATAAGATTTGGAGGCTAGGTCACGGACAACTAACATTCATGTGCTTGGTGTACCAGAGGGACTGGAGGGCTCCCAACCAACTGAATTTATTGCTCAGCTACTTCAGGACCTCCTTGGCCTGGAAGAGAAACCACTGCTGGATCACGCACACTGAGCACTATGGAAGAAACCCAAAGATGGTGGCCCACCACGGCCTTTCATCGCACGTGTGTGCTACCTGCATGTGCGGAATTTACTGCTGCAGCGGGCCGGAATAACATTGCCACTTCTACTTAAAGAGAAGAGGATTTTCATATTTCCTGACTACACTTCTTCCATTTCAAAGAAATGTGCTTCTTTCCTTATGGTGAAGCGCGCTCTTCACTCCTATCGAGAGGTGAAGTTTGGACTTCTCTACCCGGTAACACTCAGGATTACCATGCCAGATGGAACATCGCACAGATTTGATGACCCTGCCGCAGCCTCCGACTTTATAAACACTATTCCCAAGTGAACAGCATTCCGGACAGATGTTTTTGACTGAGGGTAAGACAGAATTTTGTAGGAAAGCTGTCTTTCTCTTTTACTTTATTTTTTTGCACACTCAAGACATGCTTCAAGATGCCATGCGATTTGATTTTATTGGTATATAACTGTGGCTGCATCTCGTAATACAACCTACAAACCCTGTGCTAAACATCCCATAAGTTTTCTTTTTTTTATGCTTTCTTTATAAGTTCCACAAATTTCACATATTTGCACAAAAATGGATACAAGACAACAGAGATATTTCTCCAGGTGTTTTATAAAACACTTTTTTTATGTCTTGTGTTTACACAACCGATACTTTATGTTTATGGTACCTAAGTGAGATGGTGGTGGTGAGCAAGTCTGCTCATACTCCAGTTACATGGTCGCATCTCTCTTGGGGGGCAGCACTTCGGGGTTTTTGGTGTGTGTGCCCCATGACGCTTTCGATTTTTCTAAAGTTTACAGGGTACTGCACGCATCTCGTTTGGGGAGATGCTAGTGCATGGGTGGGGGGAGGGTCCATTCCTGTTTTTTATGGTTTGTTGTGTTAGTTTTTAGCCCAGCAACAGGGGGTGCACAAGCCAGTGTACTCCTAGTGCTGGTCCCAACCCTGGGTAAATGGAGAGGGTTGTGTCAGGAAGGGCATCTGAGGTAAAACCTTTGCCAAATTAAATATGTGGATCATGACAAATGAGACTTTCAAATAGGATCGGTCGAGGCCCGGGTTAACAACGACCGCCACCGGTGCTGTTAACAGACAGAGTGCCGGTGGAAATTGGGCTACAGTTGGTCAAAGATCGAGGAGGAGGAGAGGGGGAAGGCGTGTTAGGAGGGAGAGAGAGAAAAGGAAAGGTAGAAGTGTGGAGGTGAGAGTAGGGACTTTAAATGTAGGGACTATGACTGGTAAAGACAGAGAGCTGGCTGATATGATGAAGAGAAGAAAGGTAGATATACTGTGCGTTCAAGAAACCAGATGGAGGGGAAGCAAGGCTAGGAGTGTTGGAGGTGGATTTAAACCGTTCTACCATGGTGTAGATCGGAAGAGAAATGAAGTAGGAGTAATCTTGAAGGAAGAGTATGTGAAGAGTGTTCAGGAGGTTAAAGAGAAGTCAAAGGTGTGATGTTGAATGTTGTTAGTGCGTATGGCCCACAAGTTGGACGTCAGGTAGAAGAGAAAGAGGAAATCTGGGTTAAGTTGGATGAAGTGGTAGAGAGTGTTTCCAGGCGGGAGAGAGTGGTGATTGGAGTGGATTTTAATGGACATGTAGGTGAAGGAAAATGAGGAGGTTCTGGGTAGGTATGGTCTCAAGGAGAGAAATGTGGAAGGACAGATGGTTGTGGATTTTGCTAAAAGAATGGAAATGGCTGTGGTGAACACATACTTCAAGAAGAGAGAGCAACATAGGGTGACTTCCAAGACTGGCTTCTCATTGGCTTCCCATAGAGTTTAGAATTAAGATTAAAATCCTTCTTCTTACTTACAAAGCTCTAAACAATCAGGCTCCTTTTTATTTAAAAGATCTGATACTACCGTATTATCCTAACAGAGCACTACACTCCCAAAATGCAGGATTACTTGTAATACCTAGAATCTCCAAAAGTACAATGGGAGGCAGAGCCTTCAGTTATCAAGCTCCTCCCCTGTGGAACCAGCTGCCAATCTGGATTCGGGAGTCAGACTCGATCTCTGTTTTTAAGAATAGGGCTAAAACCTACCTTTTTGATATAACCTACAATTAGGGAGGGATCATGTGTTTCTGAACCCTCCCTTAGTTATGCTGCTAATAGGTTTAGTCAGCCGGGGGACCTCCAATAATGCACTGGGCCTCACTCCTTTCTTCACTCTCAATGAAGTATTTTTTTTTGCTGGTCATTAACATCTGTTTGTTCTCTCCCATAGATTGAGTCCCCATTGTGCTGTTTGCTCTCTACATGTCTGTTCTTTTCATCTTCTCTATCCCCTCACCCCCCAGCCAGTCGCAGCAGATGACTGCCCCTCCCCGAGCCTGGTTCTGCTGGAGGTTTCTTCCTGTTAAAAGGGAGTTTTTCTTCTCCACCGTCGCCAAGTGCTTGCTCACAGGGGATTGCCTGATTGCTGGGGTCTTTCTGCAACTGTGGGGGTCCCCCCTACAGTTGATAGTGCTATGAGATGACTGTTGTTGTGAAATGGCGCTATATAAATAAAGTTGAATTGAATTGAATTGGAGGAAGGTGCACACAGGTGGACTACATCTTATGCAGAAGAAATCTGAAAGAGATAGGAGACTGCAAGGTGGTGGCAGGAGAGACTGTAGCTAGACAGCATCGGATGGTAGTCTGTAGGATGACTTTGGAGAGCAAGAGGAAAACAGTAAAGGCAGACTCGAAGATTAAGTGGGGGAAGTTCCAGAAGGAGGATGGTTACACAGAGTTCGGGAAGGAGTTGATACAGGCTCTGGGTGGTAGGGAAGAATTACCAGATGACTGGAAAGTACAGCAAAAGTCATTCCCCGGTAGTAATGAATATGCATATAAATTGCTCTATTAACTCACACACCACTTGGCATTTTGATACTCACTTTCTTTCAGATCCCAAATTTGTAGAAATAATTAATAATTAAATTGATGTATTCGTGAGCATTAATAAGACCCCCGATGTTTCAGTATCAACATTATGGGAGACACTTAAAGCTTATATACAAGGACAGATATCTTATTCAAGTCACCAGAGAAAGCGTAAAGGGAGAAATTGAAAGAACTGATGCATTGTGTAGCCTACTTGGATAATGTTTATGCTTCCTCACCGACCCCAGATCTATTTAAGGAACATCTTCTGCTGCAGTCAGAAATTGACGTGCTGACAGCAGATCATGCCGCTGAACTTCTCCTCAAGACTAGTAGTCACCTTTATGAGCAAGGCGATAAGGCTGGCAGACTACTGGCTCATCATCTCTGACAAATCTCTTCCTCTCACCAGACACCACAAATTCCATCTACAGGGATTACCATGGACCCCAAATAAATAAAGAATTCAAACACGACTTCCGGTTATGGCTGCCACGTAGGACGGACGTGTCTCGCTCTGCTCTGCTCCTGGAGAAAAAAATCGGCAAATAACTCTCTCATTTGGGACAGAACGTATCCCAGCATTTGAGCGAGGATATGTCGGCGAAGCCTAAGGCTGGAAAACCAGGAAAAGGAAAAAGCGAGCCGCCGAAACAGTCCAAATTAACGGACTTTCAGGTCTGTGACGCAGCAAACAAGGCTCCATATATGGCGGAGGAAGCTGGCGGCGGTGCGATTTCTGCGGGGAATGGCGCAGATGCGCTGATGGCTGCCATGAGTTCAATGAGAGCGGACTTTTCCTCTAGATTTGATGGGATTATGACGGCGTTGGAAGGAATAAGAAAGGAATTGGGTGACTGTGTAGAACGAACGGCGCAGATGGAGCTCCGTCTCGCTAGTGCTGAAGATGACGTCACCCGTCTTCAATTAAAGGTGCGCACTTTGGAAAAAAAAAATAAATCTCTGGAAGATAATATTTTGGATTTGGAATCTCGGTCGAGACAGAATAATTTGAGGCTGGTGGGTCTTCCAGAGGAATCAGAAGGTCGGGACGTATGTTCCTTTCTGGAAAAGTGGATTCCGGAGGTGCTGGGCAGCGAGGAGTTGCAATCAGCAGTGGTTCTGGAAAAAGCACATCGCATTGGCCCACGGAGAGATAAGGGACCGCCGAGGACCTTAATTATGAAGTTTCTTAGCAACAGAGACAGGATGAAGATCTTCAACGCTGCACGAGCTAAAAAAGGAGAGATTAAACACCAGGACCAGCAGGTGCGGTTCTACCCAGATTTGGCCACAGGAATCCAGCAATTGAGGAAGCAGTTTGATCCCATACGTAAGGAGCTGCGCAACCTTGGGATTCGTCATGGTGTAATCTATCCTGCGAGACTGCTGACCACGTATGAGGGCAGAACCCACATCTTCAAGACCCCAGAGGAGGCGCAGGAGTTCATCAAGAAGATCAAAGAAGAAGAAGAGACTGGTGGGAGCTAAGCATGAACAAAATATAAGGTAGAATAATTAAGCATTTGCACAGGCATCTGACTGACTTGAAGTAAATAGTAAGTTTACAAAATATAGATTGTATTATATATTAAAAAAACAAAACAAAAACAAAACAAACAAACAAAAAAAAAAAACTATGATGTACAAAGTTGTTAAAAATTTTGGAGTTAAGTTGGAAAACTACAGAGGAGAGTTAATGTTACGTCATTAAAAGTAGTAGAGTTAGGGTGATTGGGAGGATGAAGAAGGAGTGGCTTAGGCTGTTCCCCGTGGGTGTGGAACGGTCGATGGCTATATCGGGAGACAGAATTTTTCTTTTGATTTTGGGGGGTTTGCCACAAGTGTGGGAAGGGGAAATTTGTTTGTGTGTAGTTTGTAGGATGAATGTTCAACCACTCATGTTTTTGCTTCTCTGTATGAGCATGTTTACACTGCAAGGTAATCCTAAACTCTCTATTGATCATGGACCAAAGTGTTAATCTTAATTTAACTTCATGGAATTGCAGAGGTCTACAAAATTTAAAAAAACTTAAACAAGTTATGAATAAAATAAAGGACATGGGTTCAAGAATTGTGTTTTTACAAGAAACTCATCTGATAGAGGAGGATGTTAAAAGAATTAGGAGTAGATGGCAGGGAAGTGTATTCACCTCTTCATTTTCATCCCGAGCCAGGGGAGTTATGACTCTCATACATAAATCAGTTCCTTTTCAAGTGAAAAATGTAATTGGAGACAAATTTGGAAGATATGTAATCATTCAAGGTTCTTTGCTATTAGAAAATATAAATCTTGTGAACTTATATGGTCCCAATATAGATGATCAGAAGTTCTTTGCTAATTTATTTCTCATCTTATCATCACTTACAGGGCAACATATAATAGCAGGGGATTTTAATTGTACATTGAATCCAGGTGTGGATAGATCAACAGGACTGGACTGTACGCACATTGGATGTAGGATGACTATTAATCATTTTATGAAAGAATTGAGATTGTTAGATATATGGAGAGAAATGAAACCACAAGTTAAAGCCTATTCTTGTTATTCTAGTACCTACAAGACATTCTCACGTATTGATTATTTTTTGATTTCCACAGAATTAAGGTCCAAGATTCAAAACTGCTTTTATGATAACATCGTGATCTCTGATCATGCACCCTGTTGTCTAATATATGTAGATAAAAAATTGACAAAGGAATCAGGTAGATGGCAATTTCAGCATAAATGGCTTCAGGATGAGGAATTTGTCAAGTATATAGAAAAACAGATAGACGAGTTCTTTGACATCAATACTACACAAACATCAGCATGTGTAAAGTGGGAGGCTTTCAAAGCTTTTATTAGGGGACATATTATTAGTTATACAGGATCAAAATCTAAGAAGACTCGAGAGGAGAGAGCTAAATTGGAACATAAAATAAAAAATCTTCAGGAAAAAGTGTATGCAGGAAGTGACCCAAGGTTGGAGAATGAATTACTGATTTTGAGAGCTGAATACGACAAAAAATCAGCGAATAGAGCTGCCTCGAGTCTTCTAAGATTGAAACAATCTTTTTATGAACAAGGTGAAAAATCAGGAAAATTATTAGCATGGCAGATTAAACAATTGGAAATTAAAACACCAATTACCAGTATTATAAGTAATGGACAGGTAGTTATAGATCCTTTAGAAATTAATAGAGCCTTTAGAGATTACTATGAAAAATTATATGATACCAAAAATGAACCTGATTTAACAAAACTAAATGGGTTTTTGAACGAACTATCTATACCGTGTATTCCAAATGAAAACAGGGAGATATTGGAGTCTAAAATTAGTCAAGAAGAAGTTGGGCTAGCCATTGATAATATGAAATCAGGAAAAAGTGCAGGACCAGATGGTCTTCCAGTTGACCTTTATAAAAAATTTAAGAATAAATTAATAAAACCTTTTTTGGAAATGGTTTTAGAAGCATTTCAAAATAATAATTTACCATCATACATAAATAATGCCTTAATTATACTGCTGCCAAAACCAGGTAAGCCCTCTAATAAATGTGAAAATATGAGACCAATAAGCCTATTAAACGCCGACCTTAAGATAATCTGTAAAATTTTAGCAAGACGAATACAAGAAATTTTACCAAATATTATTAATCGAGATCAGAATGGCTTTATAAAGGGTAGACAAGGCTTCCATAATGTAAGAAGACTATTTAATATTATTTATTTTAATAAAGAAGCACCGGATACAGCTCTCCTATCATTGGACGCCGAAAAGGCCTTTGATAGAGTTGAATGGCCCTTTCTTTTTGAAGTCCTACAAAGGTTTGGACTTGGAAATAATTTCATAAAATGGGTTCAAATAATATACAATAATGCTACAGCAGAAATCCTAACAAATAACAATATTTCAAAACCAATAAAAATCAATAGAGGATGTCGACAAGGCTGTCCACTTTCACCTTTACTGTTTACTATGGCAATTGAACCTTTAGCGATAGCGATACGTTTACATTCACAAATATATGGAATTAAAGTTGGACCAACAGAACATAAAATCTCCCTGTACGCCGATGATATAATTTTGTTTATGTCGAATCTAAAAAAATCAATTCCAACCTTGTTGAATTTAATAAAGAATTTTGGGGAAATATCAGGATATAAAATAAATAAAACTAAATCTTCAATATTAATGCTAAATGAGACCCAGAGAAATTACCCAGCCCCTGAGGTAAATCAATTCAATGTTGTAAATCAGTTTAAATATTTAGGAATCCAAATTATGCCTAAGCTAGAATCAGTCGCCAGTGTCAACTATGAAGCCTTAATGTCAGATATCAGTGAGTTAACTCAGAGATGGATGTCACTACCAATGTCGATGATCGGGAGAATCAATATACTTAAAAGTAATATTTTACCTAAAATACTTTATTTATTTCAATACATTCCCTTATCACCACCTTTAGATCTATTCTCAAGAATAAAAAAAAAGTTAGTGGAATTTATATGGAACAACAGGAGGGCTAGATTACGTTTGTCTTTATTATATTTACCATTTGATCGTGGAGGTCTGAAATGTCCAAATTTTATGTTGTATTATTGGTCGGCACAACTGAGGTCTATGACATATTATTTTTCATCAAATGATCTCCCTCACTGGACTGAAATGGAATCATACAATTTACCTTTACCTCTTCCCATATTCATATACTCAGATTCGGCAAAAAAATTACAAAAACAAGTTAAAAATCCATTTGTAAAGCATATGATCAAAATATGGTGTGAAGCTAAAAACTATTTAAAAGAACCACAGTTATTGTCACAATTTAGTCCAATATGGGGTAATCAATATTTTAAACCAGGGAGAGCGGACGCTGTATTTAAAGTATGGAATTTAAAAGGGATACAAAAGATTCAGGATTTATATTTGCCATGTGCAGACAACATAATGTCTTTTGAAGAGCTGAGGATCAAATTTAATCTCAATAGAACACATTTTTTTAAATATCTTCAACTTAGAAACTTTATTCGATCAAATCAAAATAAAGCTCTCACTCGACCTATTTATTCATCCTTGGAAAAAATGATGATGAAAGATAGTAAAAGAAAGGGTATTATTTCAGAGTTTTATAACTCATTGACACTATCTTCAAGTGAAAATTCACTGAAAAGATTAAACTACTGGAAAGAAGATCTGCAAATTGAAATTTCAGAGGAACAATGGGAATTGGCTTGTACAGAAGCTCAAACCAAATCAATAAATGCACGCCTTAAATTGATACATTTCAAATGGTTAATGCGGATGTATGTTACACCGGAGGAGTTAAATAGATATAACAAAAATATACCAGATACATGCACAAAATGCATGGAAAGTAAAGGAACCCTATTTCATTGTTTATGGGAATGTAGATTAATAAGAATGTTTTGGGAAGAGGTGAGGGTAACAATTGAAAAAATAATCTCAAAACAAATCATATTGAATCCTAAACTGTTTTTGTTGGGTCTGTACCCAGAAAAGCATAATTTTAATAAAAGTGAAAGAACATTCATAGACCTCAGTTTGCTTAATGCCAAAAAATGTATTGCACTATTATGGAAAAAGACTCATAGACCAGATGTGACTCAGTGGTTAAGACAGATGTTAACAAACCTTCCATTAGAAAGAATAACATATATACTAAAATCAAAGGAAATTGTGTTTGAGAATATATGGAGACCTTTTATTGATTATGTAAAAAATTTAAACATAACTCTTGAAGAAGAAGGTGAATGATGTGTGTGGACCTTGTAAATTCCAAACTGGTGAACATAATAAGTATACTAATGTATTGGATTGTCTAGACTAAACAGAGGAGCATTGTTGAAGACTTGATTTTGTTGGTGGTTGTTGGTGTTTTTAGTGCATTTTTTTTTTTTGTAGTACTTTAGTGTTAGTGTTTGATTGTTTGTATCATGTTTGTTAAAAAAAAAAAAAAGGTTCAATAAAGATATTGTGGAAAAAAAAAAGAATTCAAACACATCTACTCTCAGTTATACATGTCTGAGAACTCCTCATCCACTATATGGATAATTTTTTTGACTCGTTGGAAAATCCTACAGTAGTATGTCCTGATATGGTTGAAGCACTAGAGAAACCACTGTCCCTCTGTGAAATCTCTGTGGCTATCTCCTCAATGCAATGTGGAAAATGCCCAGGTCCAGACTTTTATCCCACTGAGTTCTATAAAAAGTTCCAACATAAACTGGCCCCAGTCCTGTTGGATATGTTTAATAAGTCCTTTAAATTTGGCAACTTACCTCCAACACTTCACCAAGCCTCCATCTCTTTAATACTGAAGAAGAATAAAGATCCACTTAGCTGCTTTTCTCACTGTCTTATTAGCCTGCTTAATGTTGACTTTAAATTGCTATCTAAGATATTGGCCCTGCGCTTGGGAACCGCATTTCCATCCATTATTTCTCTAGATGAAACAGGATTTATCAAAAATAGACACTCCTTTTTTAATTTAAGGCAGCCGTTTAATATTATTTACATTCTCCCCCAAACGTCCATACCACAGGCCATCATTTCCACGGATGCAGAGAAGGCCTTTGATCGTGTGGAATGGCAATACCTTTTCTACACCATGGAAAAGTTTGGATTTGGCAAAAATGTGATTTCCTGGGTTAAATTATTGTATACTTCCCCTCAAGCTTCAGTTCGGACTAGTAACCACTATTCATCATATTTCTGTCTTTATCGCTCTACCCGACAAGGGTGTCCTTTAATCCCACTTTTATTTGCCTTAGCTATTGAACCACTTTCTATTGCACTTCGCTTTGATTCTACTCTTACAGGCATTGTTTGGAATGAAACTGAGCATTGAGCATCGTTGTATGCAGATGACCTCCTCCTGTACATTTCAGCTCCGCACTGTGTGTGTTTATATATTTACATATTTATTCCATCTAGCTACAATGCTCCGCACTGTGTGTTTATATACTCATATTTATTCCATCCAGCTACAATGCTCTGCACTGTGTCTATATATATATATATATATATATATATATATATATATATATATATATATATATATATATATATATATATACGTATATATATACAGTATATATGTACATATGCATACTTGCTGCTCTTGTTTCTTTTTTTTTTCTCTTGCCTTCTGATTGTTGCTGTGAGTGTTGCTATCCCTGTGCTGTTGCAATCCTGGAATTTCCCCATTGTGGGACTAATAAAGGCTTATCTTATCTTATCTTATCTTATCTTTCAGTTTCTGTTCCCAGGGCACTTGGTATTTTAAATTCCTTTGGGGTTATCTCAGGCTATAAACTTAATCTAAATAAAAGTGAACTATTTCCTTTAAACAGAGCAGCAAATGAGTACCCATTACACACTCTACCCTTCAAAATTGCAAACCATAATTTTACATATTTGGGTGTTGTGGTAACCAATAAATTTAGAGATTTGTATAAAGCAAATTTTATTCCCCTCCTCACTCGTATACAGGATGATTTTGAACGATGGTTAGCAATGAATTTGTCCTTGGCTGGTCGTGTTAATGCAATTAAAATGAATACTTTGCCTACATTTTTATATGTATAATAACTTTTCTTCCTTTAAATTTTTTTCGAAGAATTGATACTGCTATTACAGAATTTGTTTGGAATAAAAAGACCCCGAGGATTAGGCAACACCACTAACAACAGCCTAAGGCGATGGGAGGCATGGGTCTGCCAAATGTAAAATTTTATTATTGGGCAGCTAACATGAGAAATATTAAACTCTGATTTCAGTCCGATTATGCTCAAACCCCCAACTGGCTTAAAATGGAATCTGCCTCATGTAGTCCGGTATCTCTGTTGGCCTTGGCTCACTCTTCCTTAAAAGTTTTCCTTCTCAATACACTAAGAGTATTATCGTCAAAACTTACCGCTGGCCAGGCGGCTCGTTTTGTCCATTTTTGTCATCCTGGTCATTATTTTGTCTTCTGTTGGTCATTTTCACTTTCTCTCCCACATCTAGAAACTCTTATGATTAGTCCACCTCAATTTCGCTTTTATTCCGCTGCAATTCATCTTATATGACAACACGGAACTGGCGTGATTGTTCTGTCCAGTCACATGGCGCTGAGGTCGATGGCAGGTGAAAATTAACCAGCTTCAGCCACCCTTTGTTATAATTAAAATGTAGATATTTACCTTCATAAGCTAAATAATCTCTTTTTAGAATCACAGTTGGCAAAATTGGGAGCAAATGCCTCCTCTGTGTTGCGATGGAGCACATCAACATTTCTTTACATACTCTTCTTCTTTAGTGTCCCAGAAGTGAGGTTTTCGGGTGGTTATTTGGGAGACATCAGTCCTCCAAGGCAAGAGCAGTAAGATATATGTGTCTGCCACCTTGTGAGGTGGAATACTTAGTACAGCTGGGGATTTTTTATGGTTTATGGCCACATTACGACAGGTGCAAAACTGCGACATAGACAGTGAGGGTGCTGTCTTTGTCCATGAAACCAAGACACAAGAACGGTTAATACATCCCTTGAGGTTCCAAATTTATCCAATACTACCTCCTTGGACACTCTCCTTGAGGTAGCAGATAAACTAAAGGTATTATTTTACAACTTTATTGGCAGATTCATTCTCTTGATCTGGTTTCCCTGGAGACTCTCAAAACTTCTTGGGAGGCTGAACGAGCCGAAGCTATTTCTGATGACTTTTGGTGAAACACCCTTCTTAATGTACATACTAGATCATCTATTTGTGCAAAGCACAGTTTAATTCAATTTAAAATCTTGCATTGCCTTCACTTCACAAAGCTTAAATTGTCAAAAATTTATAAAGACACAGATCCATCCTGTAACAGGTGCCATCAGGACCCAGTGAACCATGTGCATATGTTTTGGTCCTGCCCAAACCTGCAATCCTTTTGGGGAGAGGTTTTTAAGTTCCCGTGGAGCATTACTGGAAAACAGGTTAACCCCAATGCTGTGACGGCTCTGTTTGGATCTCCTAAGTTACAACGCTCTCATCATCAGAATCTGCTTTTATTGCTTTTGTCACTTTACTGGCCAGATGCATAATACTTCTTAAATGGAAGTGTCCTGAAGCTCCCTCACACATTCACTGGATTAGGGAAGTTCTTATGTGCTCTAGACTAGAGAGGATCCATCATATCCTACAAGGATAAAAAAAAATAAAATAATGAAATATGGGACCGTCTTCTTTGCCACGTTAAACAATTGGATTTGTCCAATATGTCTGAGTTTATATAAACTTTGTCCGGACATGGCGGGCCTTTTTTTTGGGGGGGGAGGGGCCTTTCATGTTTGTTTATGACGTGTGTTTTGATATTTGGACTTACTCAGTTTGGAAAGCAAGCAAAACTTTGTTTTATATTTTGTAGAAATTCAATAATGCTGTATTCCCTTGTTTCGCTCCAATGATTTGCTCCATACAGTTGAATACAATTTTTTTCCCTCTTTTTTCTTTTTTTATGCTGTTCTGTTTAAAGTTGGAAAATTTAATGAAAAGATTTGTGAGAAAAAGAAAAATTAAAGCACCAAGGTGCAGCTGCCTCAGTGCGACCTCTACTGGCCCAGCATAGTTATTACAATACCTTTTTTTTTTTTGCAGCTTTATTGACGGTATAATGGTGAGTTAAGTTTGTGTTTATTTTGAAAATTCTGGCAAATTAAAAGTCGAGAAAATATGGCGATACAATGATACAAGCCTTTAGTTCCACTTGATTTTGACCAGGCGAGCTGAAAAACTAGTAACAGACAGATATACACACACAGACACATTGAGTGATTACAGTATGCCTCAGATGCACCGAGGCATAAATATAATTTAGCAGAATTTATAAGAGAAAACATATATTCTGCCTGTGTCAAGTAAAAAGAGAAGTGTGATTTGATTGCTTTGTGTCATGTTCAGTCCTACCTTGTAGCCTTCAGCTCCATGGATGATGTCCTTCATAGAGCTGTTCATTTTGTCACGCTCTGCTTTCAGTGATTCTACTTCATCCTTCAAGGTTAAAGCCTAAAACGCAAAACAGGATTTTGGTTTTAGGCATACGCACTAATATGAAGGAATATTTTAACAATGAAATAATAAACAAGGCCTAAATTTAGCATTTCTATCACAATGCCTGATATTTCCAGTGTATTTAAAGCCTTAACAATAACAGAAATGACTACACTTAATGCAATTCACCCATTGCTGTCATACTGGTCAGGAAATAAACTGAAAGATACAAATACCTCTTTCTTACTGGCATCCAGCTCCTTCTTAGCTTTGACAGCGACTGCCTTGATTTTGTTAATCTTCTCATCTTTTTGTTTGATTTCTTTTTCCAATAAAGCTGCAGGGAATCAAAGTTACAAAGTCAAGTCAAACTGAATTACACATGGACTCAGAGATCTGTAAAAGCTGAACTGATTCTTCACTCGACATTTTCACTTTTGGCATGACCAACTACGGAAGCTCCAATGACACCGCCCTGAACAAATCATTCTCTTCCTTCCCATGTGGAGCTTCAGGCTCCCTCAGCATGGCCCAGGCTGGTTCAGTTAGCTGTTTAACTGTTCACAGGCATCTGCACCAAGGGTGCGCTACCGTTGCACAGCGGTCAAGGGCAGTGTCCACGCTGAGACGAGCTGCTCTCACTGCTAGCTGGCTGTTGGTAACTGGTTAGCTTGTGCGCTGGTGTAACTCAAGCTACCGAGTTGTGGCGACCACTGGAAGAGAGTGAGAATGATTTGGGCAGGGTGGGTCGACCGTGGTATGAAAGGGGGCGGGATCCTAAGCACGGAGCGGCCTTTTTGTCACTGACAGACGTGGTGTCACTGGAGCTTCCCATTGTGAAACTCCTCATTCTGTTCTCAAAGAAACAGGTTAAGTAATCCAGCATTCTTAAAGGCTGATACTTCCAGTCTAATGTTTTGTAGTCATTGTACCTGTTTTCTCTGCACTCTCACTGGCTGTGTTTGTCTCAGAAGCAGCAGACTGAGTGATGGACTCCTGAGAGACAGAAGAAGAAAAATGAAATAAAGCAGGACAAAAATGAGGATTAAAAAAATCCCATTTTTTCCTCCTCACAACTGCATTATTGTGAAGAAAAGGCAGTCTAATTATCTCCCCAGTGACAAGATAAATCAGAAACATCAGATGCTCGGCTCACCTGGAGAGCAACCACTTCACTCCTCAGCTGCAATATAACGGATTCTTTCTCCGACAGCTGTTCACGGAGCTCCCTGCTTTCTTTCTCCATCTTATTCTCCATCTCCCCCTTGTCCTCCTCCTTAGTCAGAAAAATGTGAGCATGCAGTTTATGGTTCTCCTCGTTCACCTTCTCAATAGCCGACTTCATATCCTGCAGATCTTTCTGGAGACCCTCTGCATCCTTCTCCACCTCCTCCAGGTTTTTCCTCAGCAGGTTTCTCTCCTGTTCCAGGTCACTGATGCGAGCCTGGAGCTCATCCCGCACCTCGTCGGATCTCTCCCCCTGAGCCTCTTCAAGGCTGCTCCTCAGCAGGTTCTTCTCCTCCTCCAGCTCATACACGCGTTCTCGAAGCTCTTCGACCTCCTCAGTGGACTTTTTGAGGACTTCCAACTGACTTTGCTCCAGTGCTCTGATGGTGGCGGATGTCTGGTCTGCTTCTTCTCTCACTGAAATCAACTTTGCGTCTAGTTGTTGCTTTTCAGAAGTCTCCAGCTCCAGCTGAGATTGCAGGGCTGTCAGTTTGGAGCCCAGGAGCTCATTCTCTTCCTGGGCCCTGGAAAGTCCAGAGAGAGCATCCTCCATTTTCTGATGGAGCACAGCCTTTTCTGCAGAGAGCTCTTTCAGAGTAACATCCATAGCTGCAATCGTCTCCTCCCGCCTCCCCAGCTCCTCTTTCAAGCTTTCCTCCATCGTTTCCCGCTCCTTCTTTAAATGCTTCATCTCAGCTTCCATGTCTTTTTTAAAGTTCTGCATCTCTACATCTTTCTCCTCTTTCAGTAAAAGTGCCTCTTTATCTCTGTCCTCCAGCAGCTTTTCAATTTCTTTGGCTCTTTCGTCACTCAGCTTTTTCATTTCCTCTTCTCGGAGATTAAGCAGATCTTCTAATTTACCTCGCTCTTCTGTCAGTGTTTTGGCCCATTCTGTGAGATCTTGAGCTAGTTTCTCCTTCATCTCCAGCTGGGAGAGGACCTCCTCATTTCGCCTGGTCAGCTCCTCTACAGACTTTTTTAATTCACAGGTTAAAGCTTGTTCTGTTACCGAGGAATTTTCCAACATCAGCTTGAACTCTTCGGCATTCTCCTTCACAGAATTTTTCTCCTCTGTAACTTCTTTCAGCCTCACCAGTAGTTCATCCCTCTCCTGGTTGAGCTGTTCAACCTTGTCATGGAGATCCTGAACATACCTCTCCTTCATGGTTTTGTACTTCATAACGGAATCGTTTATCTTCTCACCCTGGTCTTTCTCAAAACTTTGGAACATGTCCTTTATGTACTGCCATTCGGTCAGGGTGGAGTCTCGGTCTTTGCTCAAGGTCTCATATTGTGTGCTGCCATCCTGCTCCATCTCATTCTGGCCCGCTAGGGTCTGACCCATTAAAGATGCTTCAGCTTCTTCGTGGACCTTTTCTTGTTCAGGATCCAGGACCATTACGGCTTCTGTGGCAACACTGTCCTTGGCCATCTGCAGCTCATTGATTTTAAACTCCAGCTCTTCTCTTTCCATCTGGAACTCCTCCTTCAGCCTCTCCAGCTCTGTCTCCAGCTCTGCCTTCACGTTACTGAGCAGGGTGAGCTCATCATGTAACATGGTGTTCTGGGCTTGAAGCTCATCCAGTGCTGCTTTCAGTCTTCCACTCCCAGTCTCCTCAGCGTCACCATGGCTGGAGTCAGCCTGAGAACGCGTTGACAGTTCCAGCATTTTGGCAATGCCTGAACTAATAGCACCTTCTTCATCTTCTTCTTTGACATCCTGCAGGTAGCTGTCTGTAAAAAAAAAAAAAAAAAGATAAAGCTTTTAAAGGGGTCATCCACTGAAAATGGTGCGTTTGTAGGGTTTAACTGTTTGAAATGTGTCTATTGGTTATAAGTCATGATTTGACAAAACCAACCCACCGCCGTCCTTGAGACCCACCCACTGCTCTGTTATTGGCCTGCCTAGCCATCTGTCATGTAGATGGAAGGGTGGTAAAGGTAGCCTATTAGCCCCTGAGCTAACACTGGCATCAGGAGGCTCGCACCAAGTGCGGCTTATATTATTTTCCTCAGATTTTAGTCACCCTAATAGCCATCCAGTCAACAACGTACCTCACGTCACTCCAGGTCATCTCCCAGTAATTTCACCGTGACTCCACAGCAAATCACCAGCACCGGTGTGCCGGTCGCTGCAACCGACCTGGTGGATCCGAGGCTGCTGGCTCTCACGGTCAGCTCCCACATGGTCCTCCGGGGCTCCGTGTGACGCCACTCTCGCGGGAAGCAGAGCGGAGCTGCCTCGTGACGGTGAGTCCCCCAGCTGGCCAAGGAGAGCGGAGTCCTGCAGAGTGGGACACTGCCCTTTGGCTCAGCAGCTTGGCAAGGTTTGCCTCAGGTCCCAGGGCAGGTCGGTTGTGGCCATCAGAAGGGGACGGGGCGGCGGGTGGGGGGGGGGGGGGATGTCGCCTGGTGCGCAGTGCTAGGGATGCGTTGTGAAATCACAGTGAAATTATTGGGAGATGGGCCAGAGTGATGCAAGATACACCACTGACTGTGGCTCAGTGAACCAGGGTGAAGGACGTTTCTTTAAGTGACAGATTTTAAATGAGAGCGTTTCAATAAAGCCAGGAGAAATACAAAACAAATTTGCTTCACTAAAAAATAAAGAAAATGTGAACAAAATATGTCACAAACACTTCACTAAGACATGAGTGAGCTGTTAAAATGTGGACAAAGTGCAGTCAATGACCCCCTTTAATATAAACAGAATCAAGGGAGATTCACATGTACAATAAGAAAGCGTGTTCACGTACAGTACTACTGTCTGCATACGTGACATGATCTCAGCCAAATATACAAACGATGAATAATACTCCCTGTAACATGATGCTAATGTTATAATCAACATATTATGCATTTCAATTTCTTAAAAAAATGAGGGAAAAATATTACATTATATTTACACTACATATTTTATTTCACTCCTTTCATGCTGTGCTGTTACAACAGTGGTTAAAGCCAGCCAGATAATCAGAACCGATTTTGTGCTGGATTCTTCTCTTCTGACAACTGTGAAGTCCTACCCAGCTGGGTGGTCCTACTGATGATCTTGCCAGATTTTCCTGTACTGTGAGGGGCGTTATCAGCGGTCCACACTACTCAGAAGAGCACTGGGGGCCACTTGGATCTCAGTTCCTAAATATCCAACATAATGAATATTTATGATCCGATATCTGGCTGTGTGGAGGTGGGGGGGGGGGGGGGGGGGTGTCCCCTAGGGACTGATGAATACATCCTCGGTGGACTGTCATGGGAACAAAACGTCCTGTGCTTGTTTTTTGATAAAGTCACTTGTATATAGTGGTGTGAAAAAGTGTTTGCCCCCTTCCTGATTTCTCATTTTTTTGTATGTTTGTCACACTTAAATGTTTCAGATCATCAAACAAATTTCAATATTAGACAAAGATAACACAAGGAAACACAAAATGCAGTTTTTAAATGAAGGTGTTTATTATTAAAGGTAAAAAAAAAAAATCCAAACCTACATGGCCCTGCGTGAAAAAGTGACCCCCCCCCCCCGTTAAAACATAAATTAACTGGTTTATCACATCTTTGGAAAGCTGAGTTCAATTTCTCTAGCCACACCCAGGCCTGATTACTGCCACACCTGTTCTCAATCAAGAAATCACTTCAATAGGACCTGCCTGACAAAGTGAAGTAGACCAAAAGATCTTCAAAAGCTAGACATCATGCTGCGATCCAAAGAAATTCAGGAACAAATGAGAAACAGAGATCTATCAGTCTGGAAAAGATTATAAAGCCATTTCTAAAGCTTTGGGACTCCAGCGAACCACGGTGAGAGCCATTATCCACAAATGGCAAAAACATGGAACAGTGGTGAACCTTCCCAGGAGTGGCTGGCTGACCAAAAATTACCCCAAGAGCACAGCGACGACTCATCCAAAAGGTCACAAAAGACCCCACAACAACATCCAAAGAACTGCAGGCCTCACTTGCCTCAGTTAAGGTCAGTGTTCATGACTCCACCATAACAAAGAGACTGGGCAAAAATGGCCTGCATGGCAGAGTTCCAAGACGAAAACCACTGCTGAGCAAAAAGAACAGAGGCTCGTTTCAGTTTTGCTAGAAAACACCTTGATGATCCCCAAGACTTTTGGGAAAATACTCTGAGGACTGATGAGACAAAAGTTGAACTTTTGTGAAGGTGTGTGTGCCATTACATCCAGCGCAAAAGTAACACAGCATTTCAGAAAAGGAACATCATACCAACAATAAAATATGGTGATGGTAGTGTGATGATCTGGGGCTGTTTTGCTGCTTCAGGACCTGGAAGACTTGCTGTGGTAAATGGAACCATGAATTCTGCTGTCTACCGAAAAATCCTGAAGGAGAATGTCCAGCCATCTGTTTGTGACCTCAAGCTGAAGCGCACTTGGGTTCTGCAGCAGGACAATGATCCAAAACACACCAGCAAGTTCACCTCTGAATGGCTTAAGAAAAACAAAATGAAGACTGTATACTGTTACTTTATTGCACTTGTCATTTGTTTTGTTTTTGTTTTGCATTTTTGTTCGAAATAAAGTATGTATCTATCTATCTAAGACTTTGCAGTGGCCTAGTCAAAGTCCTGACCTGAATCTGACTGAGATGCTGTGGCATGACCTTAAAAAGGCGGTTCTCGAAAACCCTCCAATGTGGCTGAATTACAACAATTCTGCAAAGATAACACCCTGAAACTGAGCTGCAGCACGGTGGCCAAGACCATACAGCAGTTTAACAGGACAGGCTCCACTCAGAACAGGCCTCTCCATGGTCGACCAAAGAAGCTGAGTGCACGTACTCAGCGTCATATCCAGAGGTTGTCTTTTGAAAATTGACGTATGAGTGCTGCTAGCATTGCTGCAGAGGTTGAAGGGGTGGGGGGGTCAGCCTGTCAGTGCTCAGACCATATGCTGCACACTGCATCAAATTGGTCTACATGGCTGTCGTCCCAGAAGGAAGCCCCTTTTAAAGATGATGCACAAGAAAGCCTGCAAACAGTTTGCTGAAGATAAGCAGACTAAAGACATGGATTACTGGAACCATGTCTTGGTCTGATGAGACCAAGATAAAAGTTATCTGGTTCAGATGGTGTCAAGCGTGTGTCGCGGCAACCAGGTGAGGAGTACAAAGACAAGTGTGTCTTGCCTACAGTCAAGCATGGTGGTGGGAGTGTCATGGTTTGGGGCTGCATGAGTGCTGCTGGCACTGGGGAGCTACAGTTCATTGAGGGAATCATGAAAGCCAGCATGTACTGTGAAATACTGAAGCAGAGCATGATTCCCTCCCTTTGGGAATTGGGCCGCAGGACAGTATTCCAACATGATAACGAACCAAAACACACCTCCAAGACAACTGCTGTCTGCTAAAGAAACTGGAGATAAAGGTGATGGACTGGCCAAGCATGTCTCCAGACCTAAACCCTATTGAGCATCTGTGGGGCATCCTCAAACGGAAGGTGGAGGAGCGCAAGGTCTCTAACATCCACCAGCTCCGTGATATCGTCATGGAGGAGCGGAAGCGGATTCCAGTGGCAACCTGTGAAGCTGTAGTGAACTCCATGCCCAAGAGAGTTAAGGCAGTGCTGGAAAATAATGGTGGCCACACAAAATATTGACACTTTGGGCACAATTTGGACATTTTCGCTTAGGGGTATGCTCACTTTTGTTGCCAGTGGTTTAGACATTAATGGCTGTGTGTTGCGTTATTTTGAGGGGATAGCAAATTTACACTGTTATACAAGCTGTACACTGACTACTTTACATTGTATCAAAGTGTCATATCCTCAGTGTTGTCCCATGAAAAGATATAATACAATATTTACAAAAATGTGAGGGGCGTACTCACTTTTGTGGCATACTGTAAATAAGTACAGTAAGGGTCAAGCAAAGCTTTTAGAGTCCAAAAATAAATGTGAACAGCTGGAAAAATGCATTGTATCCAATTTAAATGATGTGTTACTGTACCTTTGAGAGCAAGCTGTTCTGTCAGCTCCTCCTGAAGCAACAAGAGACGGTCCCTCTCAATTTCATAGTCCTCCACCAGAGCTTTCAGTTCCTCCTCATGCTGCTGATTCTTCTGAGCCAGCTCCTCCCTAAGGTTCTCCACCTCCTGCTGGGCCTCCGTAAGCTCCTTTTGGTGGTTCTCTTGTAGCTCAGCAACCTTCTGGGAATTTTGATCTTGGATCGCTCGCAGTTCGGCTTGGAGGGATTCCAGCTGAGCTTCCAAGCAGCGCTGGGCTTCCTCTGCACTTTCTGCTCTGCGCTCCTTCTCCCTTTCACTCTCAAGCTCTCTGTCGTTTGCTTCCCGCTCCTCCAGTAGTTTCTGGAACTGAGCCACTTCTTCTTGGTGTTTGCTGTTGGATTCCTCAATGCTCTTCTCAAGGGTTTTGATCCTATTTTGGTGGTCTTCTATTACAAGCTCAAGCTCACCCTTTAGAGCGGCTAGCTCTTCCTGCAGTTTAATAAAGAATTAAAGCAAAGAATGCTCAAAGAATTCATTATTTTTATGGGGTGTTATACATTGTGCTGCATACCTTGGCTTGATGTTTTGTCTTCTCTAGTTCTTTACGAGCCAATGCAAGAATTTGCTGTGTTTCTGCCTTCTCCATCAGTAAAGCATCCATTCTCTCAGTTAGTACCTATTTCACAACAAACCAACATTATAGCATAATTCAGAATATAAGTAAAGCACAAAAAAGAAAATACATTCTTCTAAAAACAAACCTGCATCAAAGATGAATCATCTGAACCACTGTTACCATCTTTGGACTGTTGTTTGAGGGATTCAACTTCTTTTTCCAAATCTAAAACGACAAAAAAGCTACTCCACAAACGTGTACACTTTTGGCCAAATGTAAACACAACCTTTTAAAAAGATTTGTAGCTACCTGTACATCTGCTCTTCATTTTCTGTATCCCAGCCATCTGCTTTTTGGCAAACTTGATGAGGTCATCTTTGGACAGTGTATCCAGCTAAGAAGGTTGAAAAAAGGAGCATAACACATAAAGGTCAAAACATACAAGGTGGTGACACATGCAAAGAAAAAAAAAAGATAGAGCTTCTTTAACAGGGTATACAATGTGCAACTTGGGGATTTACAAAAGAATAGATGAACAACATGACAAAATCCTGCCAGTGGACGTAGGGTACAAAGTGAAAATGGCTAGAAGTGGGATGTTAAAACAGTCTGGGACACAAATCTGACTGTATTAGAAATTTAAAATGACATAACAAGGTAGACCATATCAACTTAACATCCAAAAGGGATGCAGAATCCACTGATAAATGACATGCTGACCCACTGTAAAAAAATTAATAGAAAGAGATAATTGCTGGTTTTAAAACAAATTAAATACAACTAAATTTAAATTTAAGACTATAGCAATTTGTTTATGTGAAAGCTGTACCTCATGTTCAATAGACATGGGGACTGTTACTCCAGTCCCACTAAGATGAAACTGTTTGATTAATCCAGACAAGTTTAATTCTATATAATTCACTTGGACGTGACTAAATCACAGGCAGTCAGATGAACCCAACTCATGCAGCAATCGCAGTTTGCTGCCATTTACTGCTCCTGTGTAGACAGCTGAGAAGCCTGATGAAGGGGTACCTTTGACTTGGGTGCACCTCCAGGTGATGGAGCCACAGGCTCAGGCCCAGTACCTTCAGGGTCCTATTTTCAGGGAGGAAAAAATAAGAACCACAGCTTAAATGGTAGATTCAGACAGGAACATCCACTGTAAAATGCAAGATCAACAAGAACTTAGATGTTTTGTTGTCTTTTTAAGGCTCTTGATTGTTGAACCTCAACTGTACATGTTACAGCTTCAGTGTACGCGTTTTCTTGGATAAATTACACGTTTCTGTGGAGTGTCTGCTGCTTTTTTGTTAAATCAAACTGCGTGAGGATGAGTTCCCGGACACACAAGAATAGAACCAGGATGCAACAGGACTGCAATGTTTGACACGTCAGAGGGTAATGCTTGTTACAGTTATTAGTAAAATCAAATCTGTTCATCAGTGGGCAATTAAAAATGGTCTGTTAACGTAAACGCATCATTGTCTGTTAGCTGACTTAAAGATGCTCCAAACATACTATGATTAACACAGTACAGACTAGCTAAAGCTAACTCATAAACACTGAACATTTACCTCCATCTCAGTCTTTCCACTGTTTTTAATTATTTGCAAAACACAGCGAAATGACAGACGAGCTACCCGACGTGAGTCAAAACGATATCAAAGATTATCGGCGATTCCTTGGTGATTTAAAAAAAAAAAAAAAAAATCCCTCTCTGCTGGTTTCTGAGCCAACAGGCTAAAGCTGCCACTCACTTCCGCAACCATCAGCCAAGAGACGTCACTACGGTTTACGTCAGACGCATGAGTGTTTATTTAAACTGATAAGAACAGATACTACCTCTCAAATATTCATGATAAAACCCTATATGTAAAATTAGTTACATTACTTTGAGTCTATATATAAGGGAATTAATTAAAATGATAGCATGAACTTATAAAGAAAACAGTCAGCGGTCCAGTTTTGAAAAGTGCTCCGTTAACACTTCTGTGGACATGTTGGAGTACAAGCCGACGACCTGTTTTTTTTTTTTTTTTTTTTAAGTCCCATACGTTTTTTAGACCCATACATAAAGTTCTAAGGTGGTTGTCAAGTATAGAAATTCTTTTTGTGATTTTTATAAGCAATCTTAGGTCAGTTTTTTAGGTTTTCTGCTTGACATGGTGTGTGCACAATAAATGTTAAATATCTCCACAACCAGTTCAATTCAATTTATTACCTCCGCCGAGGAGGTAATGTTTTTACCAGGGTTTGTCTGTCTTGTCTGTTACCAACATAACTCAAAAAGTGGTGAACGGATTTTGATGAAATTTTCAGGAAAGGTGTGTAATGGCACGGGAACAGATGATTAGATTTTGGTGATGATCTGAGAGTGCATAACTCCACCAAGGGCCTTGTTTGTATTTGTGCAGCAGGATTACACAAAAACCACTGGATGGATTTGGATGAAATTTTCACCAGAGGTGGTTCTTGGGCTAGAGACAAACCCATTATATTGTGACGTAGGCGAGGTTCACACAAAGAAAGGGAGCAGATGGCTGCAACACAACAGGCTTTATTAAACACACACAAAAATATAACGTCCTCTGCTGGCAACGCATGCCGGGAAAATCCCTGCCTCCCTTAACACAGGCCCGACGTTACACTGCCCCCCCCCCCCGGACTGGTTTCTGTCCCCAGAAAATGAAAGTCCAACTCAAAAGTCCAACACGAACCCGTCCAGGTGTCGGGGCGGCCTCCATTGCCGACGACCAGCACATACAGGCCTGCCAGTGTCCATCTGTGTCTCGGTCGGAGAATCTGGTCGGGGTGAAGGCTCCGGTTCGACCACCAGCGGGGCGGATGGCTGGTACGGGGCGAGATGGTCACTGTGAAGTACCATGACCCGGTCCCTTTTCTTAAGCCTCACCCTGTACACCTCATCCGTCAGTCTCTGCAGAACCACGCACGGTCCCGACCAATGGCTCGCCAATTTCGGTGACCATCCTCTTTTCTTCTCCGGGCAGAAAACCCAGACTCGATCTCCTGGTGCAAAGTCCCTCCCTTGGCAGCGGGAGTCATATGCCCGCTTCTGCTGACTCCCCGCCGCTACCAGGGCCTCCCATGCGGGCCACTGGCCCGCGTCCAGCCACTGCCTACCCCGGGAAATGACTGGATCTCTGTCCTGCTCGCTCTGCAGCTGCTGAGTGCCGAGGGCCTCTGTGACATCATCGCTGGGGGGAGCTGCCTGATTATCCGAGGGGAACGGTGTGCCGCTGTGTTATTCCTGCTCACAGCGGTCTGGGGAGCAGCAGCCCGTGGGACGGCCTGGTCAAGATCCTCTGCCCGCTGGCAGTGACGACAGTCCAACAGCTCCCGCAGCTGGCGTGTCTGTCCCGATTCCAGCCTGCTGCAGCTCTGCTGGAACAATTCCTCGACCGCCTGCTGCGTCTCTGCTGACACGTTGACCCCTCTCCTTGCTGTCCCTGTGTGTGCTCGTGCTCCCTCTGCTCCCGTTGGTGGCGCCGTTGTGTCCAGTCCTCACAGTGGCCTGCCTGGTCCGGTCCATCCTGGCGGTCCCACGATCGTGCAGGCCCCCGTGTTCCTACTCTGGGTTCCGCTGCGGAGCATGATGGTCCGGGTTCCCAGCTGGAGGGACGGTCTGGCGGTGTCGATCTTGGCGTTCCACACTGCGAGCAGGTTGAGTCCAATAATACAGGGGTCTTGGATGTCAGCCAGCCAGAACGGGTGTTTTATGTTCTGACTGGCCACCCCCACCATGAGAACTCTCCACCCTCCCAATCTGGCGCGCTCACCGGTAGCTGTGGTGATGTGGCGCTCGGTGGGTTCCCACCCCTGTGGTGTCGTCTTGTCTGTGCCCGGCAGCACACCGGGTCGGACCAAGGAGATTGTAGAACCGGTGTCGATCAGGGCCGGGATCGGCGTCTTGTCCAGGCTGCACTGTAAATACATCCCTGGCGAGCGTCCAATTTGGCCCACACGCGGTGACATCTCATCGGTTTGTCGTGGGGTGGGTGCAGGGCAGTACCGCGCGATATGTCCTGGCTCCCTGCAGCGGAAGCACCCTTCCTCGCGTCGCCGCGGCCGTCTTCTCCGTGGGCGCGCCGCCATGGTCTGCCGTAGCTCCTCCTCCCCCACCTCGCTCTCAGCCGTGGCCTGGAAGGCTCTTCGACTTGGCTCGGCTGTACGATTCATCAGCGGCTCCACTCGCTCTGCTTCTGCCACCTCAGTCTCCCAGTTGCTCGTGGTGTTAATCTGGACATGGTTCTGGAGCTGGGCCGGGCGGAGACCTTGGATGAAGTTCCAGAGGGCGAGCTTCTCCACTACCTCCGGTTCGAAGTCCGAGTAGCTGCGTCGTGTTAGCAGCCGTATGTCCGCCGCGTAGACTCCTAGTCTCTCCTGGCTGCCTCGACGGCGGTTGGCCAGCTGTTCCTGGGCGTGCTCAGCGTCAGCCATTCTCCCAAACTGTCTCCAGAGCGCTCCCTGTAGCGCTGGCCAGCTGCGGCGCTCCTCGGGCTGGAGGTCAGACAACGTGCAGAGAGCCCTCTCTTCCAAGGCCAGCGCGACCTGCATGACAGTTTCTTCTGGTGGCCAGCCGTTCAGAGCGGCAGCCAGCTCGACCTGGACCAGGTAGTTGTCCAGCAGGGTCTCGCCGTTGAAGCGGGGAATCTTGGCCCGCTGCCAGATGGGTGGGACGGTTGCCTCTTGGTTGATCGCCGCTCCTGGTCGCAGTGGAATCGCTGGCCCATCCTGCCCTGAAAAGGGCGGAGAGCGGGGCTGGTTTGCTCTGCTCAGCCCGATCTGCCTTGAAAAAGGCAGAAGGTGGAGTATGCTGGTCCCGTCGGGTCCGCTGCTCCGTTCATCCCAGCGAGCAACTCCGGGGGTCGGTGTCTCAGCTCTGTCGTCCATCCCCAGCTGAGCGATGAATCGCTCCAGCCGCTGGATCTCAGCTTGGATCCTGGCTTCCATCTGCTCCATGTCCCACTCCTGACACCAGTGTGACGTAGGCGAGGTTCACACAAAGAAAGGGAGCAGATGGCTGCGACACAACAGGCTTTATTAAACACACATGAAAATATAACGTCCTCTGCTGGCAATGCATGCTGGGAAAATCTCTGCCCCCCTTAACACAGTCCCGACATTACAATATTTTGGTGATGATCTGAGAATGCATACCTCAGCCAAGGCTCTTATCTTCTCACAATGTGTTAGCAACAATATTCCAAAACTGATGGACAGACTTTGATGCCATTTTCACGACAAGTGGCTATAGGCCTACACACAAACCCATTACATTTTGGAGGTGATCCATGACAAACGGAAGGAGCCTTGGTGGAGGTATGTGCTCTATGAGTGCTTTTCTAGTTTATATAGCGCCAAATCACAACACAGGTCGTGTCAAGGCACTTTACAGAAAAGAGTGGGTTCAGGCCACACTTTTAGTTTATAGAATCCAGCAGAGACCTCTAAGAGCAAGCATTGCGGTGACACAGGTGAGGAAAAACTTCCCTTTAATGGGCAGAAACCTCGGGCGGAACCATAGCTCACAGAGGACGGCCATCCGCCTCAACCGGCTGGGTTGAGTAGCTACATTCAAAGCAAACATACAAATACAACATTCAAAGCCAAACAGTCCAGTACCAAGCCTGGCCAGGCTGCACATGCAAGCAAAGGCCTGGCAGGGGCAGCATTTCTAACTAAAGGCCTTATCAAAGAGAAAAGATTTCAACTTGCTCTTGAATAAAGAGAGTGTCTGCCTCCCGAACTGGTCTGGGAAGACGGTTCCACAGGAAGGGAGCTTGATAGCTGAAAGCTCTACCTCCCAATCTACTTCTAGATACCTTGGGAACCACTAGTAGTTTGGATTTTTGGCAGCGCAGAGCTCTGGTTGGATGATAGGGAACTAAGAGTTCTTGCAGGTAGGAAGGAGCCATACCATTAAGAGCTTTTCAGGTTAAGAGCAATATCTTGAATTCAATTCTGTATTTTATTGGGAGCCAGTGTAAAGAAGCTAAAACTGGAGTAATGTGATCTCTTTTCCCTGTTCTCATAAGGATACGTGCAGCTGCATTCTGAATGAGTTGGAGAAACTTTATGGACTTATTTGGGCAACCTGATAAAAGTGAGTTACAATAGTCAAGTCTAGAGGTGATAAAGGCGTGGACAAGTTTCTCTACATCTTTATGAGAGAGGATGGACCTAATTTTAGAAATTATTACGCAGATGGAAGAAGGCGGTCTTAATGGTTTGCTGTATATGAGAGTTGAAAGACACATCTTGGTCAAAGACAACTCCAAGATTCCTAACAGAAGACGTAGAAGCCAGTGCAATGCCATCTAGTGTTGTTATCTTGCTAAAAAGAGTACTTCTAGCATGTTTGGGGCCAAGAACGATGACTTCAGTTTTATCTTGTATTCAGCAATAGAAAGTTGTAGTTCATCCAGGTTTTGATATCCTTAAGACACTCTTGGAGTAAACCCAACTGGATGGGATCATCTGGATCGATGGATAAATACAACTGAGTGTCGTCAGCTTAACAATGAAAATGAATAGAATGCTTCCTCATAATGTCTTCCAAAGGCAGCATGTATAATGTTGTAGAGGCTGGGTTAATCATCTCAGACTGGATGCAGAGGGTAAACAAAGAAGGACAATAGGTATTAAGATGAGAGAGGTTATGGTGAGGTAGCAGGAAGAAGTAGTGGGGGGAGAAAGGTTGAATGTATTGTGATGGGAGATGTCATGCAGATGTGAGATGGGCGGTTGATATAAAAGGAGAGACCCTGGTGTAATGAGATATGCTTTTTCTGTGTATGACTGATGTGAGAGTGAATAAAGTCGTCTGCTGCATAAATCTGCCTCCGTTATTTACACTCTCCACGCTGGTGACCCCGACGTGATTTTTGACGACATGGGTGGCACGTTTTGGCATCCCGTCGGACATCACGTCCGATAGGGGCCCACAGTTTGTTTCCGACCTCTGGTCCGCGATGGCCCGTAGCCTGGGTGTTGCAATTCATTGTACAACCGCGTACAACCCACAGGCCAATGGGTTATGCTGTGGCACATATGTGGGTTTCATATGCTTCACATATACAGTATATTACTGTGTGCTTATTGTATGCTTCACGTCTCAGAGGAACAAAAGGACTGAACCTCCTAGGGGTAACAGGAGGATGTGAGATCTGGCCTTTTGTATGCAAAGAGATGGCCTTGAGGGATTTCCTGACCACCAGGACTTTAGGTGGAGTTGAGAAGACCTGGAGGGGGATGCATTGTGACTTGGGATTAAAAGACAATGTGACTGTGTGCTTTGGTGTCCTGGGGTATAAAAGGGACAGATGTTGGGGGATTCATCCTCTTTTCTGTTTTTGGATGTTGGAGAATGTGAATAAAACTGGACTTGTGAAATAAACTCAGCCTCGTCCTTCCACACTCTCCACGCTGGTGACCCTAAGACGTATCATAAGCAGAAGCAATTCTCCCGAGCCAGACTCATCAGGAGCCAGCCAAACGAATGCAGCCACAGTTCAGCTACCAGACTTCTGGCAGAACAATCCGCGCTCCTGGTTTAACGCGGTCGAGGCGCAGTTCAACCTCCGAAGGATTTCGGTGGACGCCACAAAGTTCTACAATGTAGTTGCAAAGCTGGACAACCACACAGCCCAGCGAGTGGAGAGCCTGATCAACCACCCGCCGGACAGCGACAAGTACAGCACGTTGAAGGCTGCACTCATCCGTCACCTCACCCCCTCTGTGGAGGAGCGAGCAGAGGGGTTCCTGGCGCTGACTGAATTTGAGAGCGACAGACCTGCAGACCTGATGGAGAAGATGTTGAGGTTGAGAGACTCCGAAGATGATAACTTCATTTTCACCCACCTTTTCCTCAGGACCCTACCGTCAGCGGTGAGAGTGACCCTGGCCAGTTCACCACTGTTGGCCCGACGAGACTACCACGAGCTGGGCCAGGAGGCGCAACGACTCGTCAACGCCAATAAATGGTGCGCGGCTACGGCTGCAGCAGTGGAGCTAGGCGCAACGTCCGGAGATGGCAGGGGGCCAGAGGCTGCAGCACCAGACTCACCGACGACGGCGGCGGCAGGGACCAGGAGACATGGAGCAGACGACGTCCTTTGCTTCTACCATCGCCGCTTCGCAGAGAGGGCACGCAAGTGCATTCCACCGTGCCATTTCAAGCGCTCGGGAAACACCAAGACTGGGGGTCGGTAGCAGCTGTGGCCCTCGGAGAGGAGAACAAACTGCTCAACTTGAGGGATGCGCGCTCGGGGAGGCATTTCCTCGTGGACACAGGCTCCCAGCTGAGTTTCATCACACCTTCCTACGCTAACCGGCTGGCGCCTTCCAGTGGTCCCGGGGTGTCAGCAGCGAATGGCTCGGCGATTAAGACCTTCGGTGAGAGGACTCTGCTTCTGTCTTTACACGGCCGTACATTCGAGTGGACTTTCGTCATAGCGGCAGTCAATTTCAACATGTTAGGGGTGTAGCGCCCATAATGGTAACATTATGTAGCTCACATATTTCACTGCAGAGACTCAAGTATAGAAGGACTTTAAGCTTGTGGTGTGTATTGACATCACGCCTCAGATGGACAATGAGTCTGGACCACCTGCGGACTTGGAAGCAAGTCAGAGGATCTGTGGCGAGAGCCTGAAAGGGCTGTCTGACCTCCTGGGGTCAGACAGAAGAGCAAAGAGGACTTTGAAGTGATTAAGTGTAAATAGAAGGATTTGACTTGATTGTGTGATTCTGTATTTGATGTGTGAGTATAAATGTATGTGGGTTTACCGCAGCTCCCTCTCCTTTTTCCTGACTGAGAGAGAGAGAGCTGGGGACTTGAGATGAATAAACCATACTGAGAAATAATCCAATCTCATCATTTCATGATCCCCACATTGGTGACCAAGACGTACGATGCCGGGAGAACGTTACCCTGACCTGGATTCACCGGGGACCGACCGCACGAGCACAGGCTCGATTAAGCTCCCCAAGTTCTGGCAAGACGACCCGCACTCATGGTTCCAACACGCGGAATCGCGGTTCGTGCTTGGGGGAATATCAGCAGATGACACCAAGTTTCATAATGTCATCGCAAGACTCACAGCCGCACAGCTCGATGTGTGCGGAGCCTGGTGCAGCAGCCGCCCGCTGCTGGCAAGTACGACGCGCTGAAAGCCACCCTCATCGAGAGTTTTGTGCCATCAGCCGAGGTGAGGGCCAGGCAGCTTCTGGACCTGTGCGACAGAGGAGGACGCAGAGCGACCGACCTCATGGAGGACATGCTGCAGCTGATCGGGACAGACAACGATGCGTTTCTGTTCAAACACATCTTCTTGAGGACCCTCCCAGCACACATGAGAGGTACCCTGTCTGGCATGAGGTGTGTGAGCCAGCAAGACTTCCGCACACTGGCCAAGGAAGCGCAGCGGCTCCTCGATGCCTGCGACGAGGAGGAGACCTCCGTGGCAGCAGCAGACCTCGGCACGGCGGCCGGGGGCAGTGAGGAGCTGGAGGCAGCAGGAGCAACCCCAGTGACGACGGCAGCGGCGCGGTCCCGAAGCAGAGGAAGAGACAGCCTCTGTTCCTACCATCGACGCTTCGCTGAGAAGGCGCACAGATGCATCCCGCCGTGCAGTTTCAAGAGAACAGGGAAACGCCTGGGCCGGGGGTCGTTAGCAGCTTCAACTCTCGGTGAACAGAACAAGCTGCTTTATCTAACAGACGCAGGCTCCGGGCGGCAATTCCTCGTGGACACCGGAGCCCAGAGGAGTTTCATCACTGCGACCTATGCGGATCGGGTGGCGGGGACCCGCGGAGACGGGGCAACGGCGGCGAATGGCTCGTCGATCAAAACTTTCGGGGAAAGGACTCTGCGCCTGTCCTTGAACGGCTGCACCTATGAATGGACCTTCATAGTAGCGGCGGTGAGTTTCAACATGTTAGGCGATGATTTTTTGTGCTCACATGGCTTGTTAGTGGATCTGGTTAATAGACGCCTAGTAAATGCACTCTCCTTTTGTTCTATCCCTTGTGCAGCTCGAGTGTCCCCGCCGCCAGTACAGACCAACGTTGCCACAGCAGGCGGTAAGTTTCACACTCTCCTAACCCAGTTCCCAGCACTCACAGTTCCCACGTTTTCAGCTAAGGTTGCGAAGCACGGGGTGGAGCACTTTATCACCACAAGTGGACCACCAGTTTTTGCGAAAGCTCGGCGCTTGGATGCAGCTAAGCTCTCCATTGCACGTGAGGAGTTCGCCAACCTGGAAAGGTTGGGCATAATTCGCCACTCGAAGAGCGCTTGGGCCTCCCGGCTGCATATGGTGCCTAAGGCTGACGGCTCGTGGAGACCTTGTGGTGATTACCGCAGGTTAAACAATGCCACAGCGCAGGACCGCTACCCAATTCCGCATATCCAGGATTTTTCAGTGCACTTAGCGAAGGCGCGCATTTTTTCTAAAATAGACCTGGTCCGCGGTTATCATCAGGTCCCGGTCCGACCAGAGGACATTCCCAAAACAGCGGTAATAACCCCGTTTGGACTTTTTGAATTTTTACGCATGCCTTTTGGCCTTAAAGGCGCCGCGCAAACCTTCCAACGAATGATGGATGCCGTGTTGTGCAACCTCCCTTTCGTTTTTGTCTACTTGGACGATATTTTAGTCGCCAGTGCCTCCGAGGAGGAACACGAAAAACACCTCACTACGGTTTTTCAGAGGTTGGGAACGCACGGGTTGATAATCAACCCGGCCAAGTGCCATTTTGGCGTAGCGCAAATTGATTTTTTAGGACACCGCGTCTCCCCAGAGGGAGCAGTCCCTCTGCCAGCCAAAGTACGCGCAGTGGCAGAGTTTCCCCAGCCACAAACGGTCAAAGTGTTGCAAGAGTTTTTAGGAATAGTAAATTTTTATAACCGTTTCATACCCCACGCAGCGCAGCTTATGCAACCGTTATAGGCCGCGCTTAAAAAGCAGAAGCCCTCCAATGTGATCGAGTGGTCCCTGGAGCGGGAGCGCGCATTCACAGAGGTTAAAAAAGCACTGGCAGATGCAGCACTGCTGGCTCACCCAGACCCATCAGCCCGCATAGCGCTAACCACCGACGTGTCAGATGTGGCCATTGGGGCCGTTGTAGAGCAGCAGGTCGCCGGAGTTTGGCAGCCGCTCGCTTTTTTCAGCAGGTCCTTGCGCGATGCTGAGCGGAAATACAGCGCGTTTGACAGGGAGCTGCTAGCGCTCCACCTGGCCATTCGCCATTTCCAGTTCTGGCTGGAAGGGCGGCGTTTCACCGCGTTTGTCGACCACAAACCGCTCACTTTTGCAATGTCCAAAATTTCAGAACCGTGGTCAGGATGGCAGCAGAGACAGCTGGCCGCAATTTCGGAATTTACCACTGATATTCAGCACGTAGCCGGTAAACTCAACGTAGTAGCGGACTGTCTCTCACACGCGGTAACAGTGCCTGTCCGCGCGGAAGCGGATTGTACTACCGCAGACGCGGGGCGGGGTAACAGTGCGGACGTGCACGCAGCTCCTGTTCACGTGGGGATAGATTATGCAGCCATGGCAGCGGAGCAGAGCGAAGACGCAGACGTGCGCGCGCTCCTGTCTGGACCAACAGGGTTAAGGCTGGAGAGCAAAAGTTTACAAACCGGTTCGCCCCCTCTAATCTGCGACGTATCCACCGGGCGACCGCGCCCGTGGCGCCGTCGCGTTTTTGACATGGTGCACTCCCTAGCGCACCCGGGAGTACGCACTTCGGTGAAAATGGTAGCGGAGAAGTTTGTTTGGCCAAGCCTGCGCAAGCACGTGAAAGAGTGGGCGAAAGCCTGCATGGCTTGCCAGCGGGCCAAAGTCCACAGGCACACGAAGGCCCCTTTAGAACCGTTCCACATTCCGGCTAAGAGATTCGACCATGTGCACATAGACCTAGTGGGCCCCCTACCGCCGTCACAAGGGTTCACACATCTCTTGACAATGGTGGACCGAACCACACGTTGGCCGGAAGTGGTCCCGTTAACATCGACCACAGCGGCAGAGGTGGCTTGCGCTTTTTTAACAGCCTGGGTAGCGCGGTTCAGGGTTCCGTCAGATATTACGTCCGATAGGGGACCTCAATTTGTGTCGGAACTGTGGTCAGCAATGGCCAGCGGCTTAGGAGCGGCAGTCCACCGCATTACCGCTTATCACCCCCAGGCCAACGGTTTATGCGAGCGTTTTCACAGGTCTTTGAAGGCAGCCCTCAGAGCGTTGCTCACGGATACAGATTGGGTAAACAAACTACCATGGGTTTTATTGGGGTTGCGTTCGGCACCCAAAGAGGACTTAGATGCCTCACCCGCGGAATTAGTTTTTGCGCAACCTCTCAGGCTGCCCAGCGAGTTCCTACCAGCCCATGCGGCACCAGGGCGCCCCCCGGTGCGGGGACCTCTGATTGGCACGGGAGCAGAAATGCTCCCGGGCCCCGCTCATCACACTTTTCTGCGTGTTTTTGTTCCCAAGGCTTTACAAAACGCGGAATTTGTTTTTGTCAGGCACGACGCTCAGCGACACAGCCTCCGCCCACCATACGACGGTCCATTTCGAGTGCTGGAAACCGGGGAGAAATATTTTGTGCTAGATTTGGGGGGCAGGAAAGAAACAATCAGTATTGATAGATTAAAGCCTGCCTTTGTGTTGCATGACGAATCTGTACGACCGGCGAGGACGCCTCGACGCGGCAGACCACCCAGGGAATGGCCCCTGGAGCCCCCGCAGGGGACAAATAACCTTTCTCCCCCTCATTCCACAGATTCGCCGCAGGACGGCACAACACAGACTGTGAAGCCTGCGTACAGCAGGTTTGGGAGGAGGTTGAAGCCTAGATTACGGGCAGAGTGATGTGTGTTTTGATCAAACTGTGTAGGCTGTGCTGTAGATTCTGCAGGTGGGGGGTGACATATGCTGTATTGCCATTGGGATACGGTTATTGGGTGTGTCCATTCTTTGGCGTTTGGGGGGGAGTGATGTAGCGCCCATAATGGTAACATTATGTAGCTCACATATTTCACTGCAGAGACTCAAGTATAGAAGGACTTTAAGCTTGCGGTGTGTATTGACATCACGCCTCAGATGGACAATGAGTCTGGACCACCTGCGGACTTGGAAGCAAGTCAGAGGATCTGGGGCGAGAGCCTGAAAAGGCTGTCTGACCTCCTGGGGTCAGACAGAAGAGCAAAGAGGACTTTGAAGTGATTAAGTGTAAATAGAAGGATTTGACTTGATTGTGTGATTCTGTATTTGGTGTGAGTATAAATGTATGTGGGTTTACCGCAGCTCCCTCTCCTTTTTCCTGACTGAGAGAGAGAGAGCTGGGGACTTGAGATGAATAAACCATACTGAGAAATAATCCAGTCTCATCATTTCATGATCCCCACAGGGGCTGATTTTTTGTGCTCACATGGTTTGTTGGTCGATCTTGCTAACAGATGCCTGGTTAATGCACTCTCTTTTTATTCTATCCCCTGTACAGCTCGAGTGGCCCCGCCAACAGCACAAGCCAACTTCACAGCTGCAGGTGGTAAGTTCCACACACTCCTCACTCAGTTCCCAGCACTCACGGTCCCAACATTTTCGGCGACCATGGCTAAACACGGGGTGGAACATTTTATTACTACCACCGGACCGCTCGTTTTTGCAAAAGCTCGGCGCTTGGATTCAGCTAAACTGACCATAGCGCGCGAGGAGTTCGCCAACCTGGAAAGGTTGGGCATCATCAGGCGTTCGAAGAGCCCATGGGCTTCACCGCTTCACATGGTCCCGAAAGCTGATAGCTCGTGGCGACCTTGCGGTGATTTCCGCAGGTTGAACAACGCTACAGCGCACGACCGCTACCCGATCCCGCACATCCAAGATTTTTCAGTTCATTTGGCGGGGGCGCGCGTTTTTTCTAAAATAGACTTGGTACGCGGTTACCACCAGGTCCCAGTGCGCGCTGAGGACATACCCAAAACAGCGGTAATAACTCCTTTTGGGCTTTTTGAGTTTTTGCGCATGCCGTTTGGGCTTAAAGGCGCGGCGCAGATGTTCCAACGCATGATGGACGCGGTCTTGCGCGATCTCCCCTTCGTGTTCGTCTACCTGGACGACATATTGGTAGCCAGCGCGTCCGAAGACAAACACGAAAACCACCTCACGGCAGTTTTCCGGAGGTTGGCAGAGCACGGGTTAATAATCAACCCAGCGAAGTGTCAGTTCGGGGTGACGCAGATTGATTTTTTGGGGCATCACATCTCCCCAGAAGGAGCGGTTCCTCTGCCTGACAAAGTGCACGTAGTAACAAATTTTCCCCAACCACAAACGGTCAAAGCGTTACAGGAGTTTTTGGGAATGGTGAATTTTTATAACCATTTCCTCCCCCGCGCAGCGCAGCTCATGCAACCATTGTATGCTGCACTAAAAAAACAAAAACCCACAAATAAAGTCGAATGGTCTCCGGAGCGAGAGCGCGCATTCTCAGAGGTCAAAACAGCCTTGGCAAACACTGCGTTGTTGGCACATCCAGTCCCAACGGCCCGCATGGCGCTCACTACTGACGCGTCAGATGTGGCCATAGGGGCTTTCATGGAACGGTATGTAGCCGGAGCCTGGCAACCGCTCGCCTTTTTCAGCAAGACCCTGCGCGATAGCGAACGAAAATACAGTGCATTCGACAGGGAATTGTTAGTTCTCCACTTGGCCATTCGCCATTTCCAGTTCTGGCTGGAAGGACGCCGTTTCACCGTGTTTGTTGACCACAAGCCGCTGACTTTCGCGATGGCCAAGATTTCAGAACCTTGGTCGGGCCGGCAGCAGAGACAGCTGGCCGCGATATCGGAGTTTACTACCGATATCCAGCATGTGGTGGGTAAACTTAATGTAGTGGCGGACTGCCTCTCGCACGCCGTGGTGGCTCCAGCCCGCGTAGGGGTAGATTCTGCAGCCATGGCCGCAGAGCAGGTTAGCGACGCGGAAGTGCGCGCGGCCCCGGTCCGCGTGGGAATAGATTATGCAGCCATGGCCGCGGAGCAGGTTAGCGACGCGGATGTGCGCGCGCTCCAGTCTGGACCAACAGCGTTAAGGCTGGAGAACAGGGTGCTGCAAGACGGTAGTTAGTTAGTTAGTTAATCCCTTCACACCTGAAGGTGTATATGGGCGGCGCCTATCTTCGTTTCTCTGACCCTAGGCCACACAGCTACTGTAAGTAGTGAAAGCTACAGCGGGGGGTCAGTCCTCTGGTAGCTCTGTGTGTAACTTTACTTTCCCCATTCCATTATGCGGAGCACCACGCTAGAAGGCAGAAAGCACCATTTTTATATGGTCTTTGGTATGACCCGGCCGGGATTTGAACCCCTGCCTCCCGGGTGTGGGGCGGATGCTCTACCAACTGAGCCACCACTCCGGTCTACAAGACGGTATGCCCCCCCTAATCTGCGATGTCTCCACTGGGCGACCGCGTCCTGTGGTACCAGCCGCGTGGCGCCGCCGCGTTTTTGACTCGATCCATTCTCTGGCGCACCCGGGAGTGCGCGCGTCGGTCAAAATAGTAGGAGAGAAATTTGTATGGCCGAGCCTGCGCAAACAAGTTCGAGAGTGGGCCACAGCCTGCATGGCCTGTCAACGAGCCAAGGTTCATAGACACACGAGAGCTCCCTTGGAGCCGTTTCACATTCCAGCTAAAAGGTTTGATCATGTCCACGTGGACCTTATAGGCCCCCTCCCGCCCTCACAAGGGTGCACACATCTTCTGACAGTGGTTGACCGCACCACGCGCTGGCCGGAAGTGGTTCCGCTGTCGTCAACCACAGCCGAGGAGGTGGCGCGCGCGTTTTTAACGGCATGGGTAGCGCGTTTTGGAGTCCCGTCGGACATTACGTCCGACAGAGGCCCTCAATTTGTTTCCAAACTTTGGTCAGCGATGGCCCGCAGTCTGGGGGCAACGATCCACCGCACGACCGCGTACAACCTGCAGGCTAACGGGTTATGCGGACATTTTCACAGGTCATTGAAGGCGGCTCTCAGAGCGTCACTTACAGATGCAAATTGGGTGGACAAGCTACCATGGGTTTTATTGGGGTTGCGTTCTGCACCTAAAGAGGATTTAGAAGCCTCCCCAGCTGAGCTAGTTTTCGCACAGCCACTTCGGCTGCCCGGGGAATTTCTCCCAGATAATCCAGCGCCAGAGTGCTCCCCGGCTCAGCGGTTACAGAATAGCACGGGCCCGAGCACGCTACCTGGCCCCGTTCACCACAGTTTTCCGCGTGTTTTTGTGCCAGACATGATGCCCATCGCCCACCTTTATGCCCACCTTATGATGGACCATATAGAGTGCTGGAAACAGGGGATAAGCATTTTTTGCTAGATTTGGGGGGCAGAAAAGAAATGATTGGCATAAACAGGCTCAAACCCGCTTTCGTGATAGCTGACGAAGGTGTGCAGTTGGCTAAGGCTCCTCGGCGCGGCAGACCCCCTAGAGAGCATTCCCCAGAACACCCACAGAGATTGACTAACAGTTCTCATCCTCAGGCAGCAGCTCCACAGCAGGAAGACGCTGCGGAGGTGGTGCAGCCTGCTTACAGCAAATACGGGAGGAGACTGTGGCCCAAGTGGCACGTGGACTGATATGTAGTGATTGTATTATGACATGCAATCTGTGGTTATGTTGTTCCATCTTAGATGTTTGGGGGGGGGGGTCATGTGGCACATATGTGGGTTTCATATGCTTCACATATATATTACTGTGTGCTTATTGTATGCTTCACGTCTCAGAGGAACAAAAGGACTGAACCTCCTAGGGGTAACAGGAGGATGTGAGATCTGGCCTTTTGTATGCAAAGAGATGGCCTTGAGGGATTTCCTGACCACCAGGACTTTAGGTGGAGTTGAGAAGACCTGGAGGGGGATGCATTGCGACTTGGGATTAAAAGACAATGTGACTGTGTGCTTTGATGTCCTGGGGTATAAAAGGGACAGATGTTGGGGGATTCATCCTCTTTTCTGTTTTTGGATGTTGGAGAATGTGAATAAAACTGGACTTGTGAAATAAACTCAGCCTTGTCCTTCCACACTCTCCACAATGTGAGCGTTTCCATAGGTCACTGAAAGCAGCGCTCAGGGCTTCGCTGACGGATGCAAATTGGGTAGACCGGTTGCCGTGGGTTTTATTGGGGTTGCGTTCCGTACCAAAAGAGGATTTGGAGGCTTCCCCGGTGGAGCTTGTTTTTTCTCAGCCACTGCGGCTCCCTGGGGAATTTTTGCCAGATAATCCCGTGCCGGACAACTGTCCGTCTCAGCGTTTGCAGCATAGCGTAGACACAGACACACTGCCAGGCCTGGCTCACCACTGTTTTCCACGCGCTTTTGTGCCAAAAACTTTGAAGAATGCGGCGTTCGTGTTTGTCAGGCACGATGCCCATGCCTCCCATTGCGCCCACCCTACAATGGCCCGTTCAGAGTGCTGGAAACAGGGGACAAACATTTTTTGTTAGACTTGGGGGGTCGTAGGGAGAAAATATGTATAGGCAGACTTAAGCCCACCTTTGTGGTGGCGGACGAGCAAGTGATGTTGGCTCAGGCCCCTCGGCGTGGAAGACCCCCACTGAGAACTCCCCAGGTAAACGATTTTCATAGCAGCCACACGGGCAAGTTGAAGGTCTTCCCCCCCTCGCCATTGCCCACCCGCAGACAGACACACCCCCAGGAGCCCCTCACTGGCACAGCAGCGCCGTGGAGGCGGAAAACCCCCGTTACAGCAGATACTGGAGGAGACTGAAGCCAAAAGGACATGAGGACCGAAACTCGGTCTGAGATTCGGGGGGTGGGGGGTGTAGAGGCTGGGTTAATCATCTCAGACTGGATGCAGAGGGTAAACAGAGAAGGACAATAGGTATTGAGATGAGCGGGATTATGGTGAGGTAGCAGGAAGAAGTAGTGAGGGGAGAAGGGTTGAATGTATTGTGATGCGAGATGTCATGCAGATTTGAGATGGGCGGTTGATATAAAAGGAGAGACCCTGGTGTATTGAGATATGCTTTTTCTGTGTATGACTGATGTGAGAGTGAATAAAGTCGTCTGCTGCATAAATCTGCCTCTGTTATTTACACTCTCACAATTCTCGTTATTTACACTCTCACTGTGGAGCGTGTAAATGAAGAGGCAGATTGGTTTCAGATGCTTTATTACACACTCTCACATTCTCAAGCATAGTAAGAATGACATTCAAGTAGGAGCTCTTCTCTTAAATACCATGACATTCTTCTAGAATCTTCTCACACACAAAAGATGATCTTCTCATCCAATCGTAATCAACCCACTCATCCTTGACACCTCCCTGTTATCTTACTAGGGAACCCCTGCTCTTTGTTCCTGTCTAAGATGGTATACAATTAGGCTCTCCCCAGGTTGCCACATCACAAACAATACTGGTCCAAGTACTGATCCCTGTGGAACTCCATAGCTAATGGTGGTCTGAGTAGAGGACTTGTTATGGATATGAACAAACTGGGAACGATCTGATAGATAAGACTGGAACCAACTTAGCATTGTTCCATTCAAGCCAATTTGCTGTTCAAGTCTCTCTAGCAGAATATGGTGGTCAATGGTATCAAAGGCAGCGCTGAGGTCCAATAAAACAAGGACGGAGACAAGTCCTTTGTCAGATGCCATAAGGATGTCATCAGTAACTTTCACCAAGGCTGTCTCTGTGTTGTGATGTTTCCTAAAACCCGACAGAAATTTCTCGAATATAGAATTTTTTTCTAAAAAGGTGCATAGTTGATTGGTGACTACTTTTTCGAGGATCTTGGAAAAGTAGGGGAGGTTAGATATTGGTCTATAATTGGCCAAAATCCCAGAATCAAGCGAAGGTTTTTTTAAGTAGAGGTTTAATTACGGCCACTTTAACCCCTTGAACTCTGGTCAATTTCCCTAAAAACGCCTAAAAACAACATACCCAAAGTAAATCAAAAGCTGTTCTTCAACCCTTTGCAGCATCTTCATGGGGTTGGTCTCATTTAAAAGAAAACACTTTGAATTTTTTGGCAAAACAGTCATAATCTCTCTAAGTGCTCCTGCCACTGAGTAACAGTCATCTAAACATACTGAATTTGAAGAAAATAAAGTTCGCCTGGGTGTTTTTTTAGATACAAATGCTTGCAAATAACACACAGCTGTCAGATACTGGCTGGAAAATGCAACAGAAATGTAGAACCAAGTGTTATCAAGCTGAGGTCAAAATTTTGTAACAATTCCACAAAAAATGAATATATTACACAGCTTTTTTCTCAGGTTGTTCCCAGGCGTTTTTGAACTGTGCCAAATTGTGTCAAATGGCACAGTTTGGAGAAATGTCTATAACTTTTGAATGCTTCAACATAGAAGCTTCATCTTGGGCTCTAATGAAAGGTGACACTCAGGGCTGTATGTGTGTGTGTGGGGGGGGTTGTTTGTTCATTCATGAATGAATGAATGAACAGACAAGCCTCCCACACACAAAGAAACATGCCACGTAAAAAATGTGTGGCCTTTTTTTTTTACAAGAAAAAATAACCTACAGTGCAATAAAAATTATACTAAAATATCTGCAATGTAGAGGATAACAACCCCCCCCCCCCCCGCTACAGAGGAGCTCGGCGCACAAAAAAGCTTGTGGCCATGATGGACCGCTGTAATTACCGATCGGTCAAAAGTCATTTTTATTACTATTTTCATTGATAAAGAATAATTTAGCTTATAACACTCACCTGTCCACAACAGCAGTGTCGTTGGCGAACATCTGTTCCTCATTGTCAGACGAACATGAAGCTGGTCCAGTTGTTACGGACTCGTGGTTCTGGTTACCCGACCCGGTCAAACCATCTCCGCTTCCATGATTGCGGTTTTTGCGAACCATTTTTCAAAACAAATAAGAACAGTAGTAATAAAAAAAGACTGGCTAATGGCTGAGAGTGGCTAACGCTACCATTACACACAGGTCTCAATGTGAGTCACCCAGCGGCTTAGGCAAAAAAGATTTTACGCACAGGGACGCACTCATTTCAATCGTCCAACTTCTCTGCTTCACTTGGCTTGTTGTATTCACGGTCATTGGTAGGCAGGTCCTTCTTGCTAGGTTTTCAGTCATTGGTTCTTCAGGGTTTCAGAAACCCAATTCAAGGCTCTTATCAGTCGAATGAGAGGTCAATCAAATCTAAACCAATCAAACACTCCTTTGGCTTTCTGTTCGCGGCTGTGTCTGTACTGGAAGAACGGAAATGCAGCTTTTTTTTTCAGTGCGCACTGAGACGCACTATGACGCAGAGACGTGACCGCCCGCGGAATTCCGGAGTTCAACAGGTTAAATGACTGCGGTACATGTCCTGTCAATAGGGACATATTAATTATGTTCAAAAGAGATGGACTAATCAGAGATAGTGATTCCTTCACTAATCTAGCGGGGATTGGATCTAAAAGACAGGTAGTTGGTTTAGAGGCTGACACTATTAGGGCTGGATCAGAATGATTAATACAAGAAAATTTAGAAAAGTGGAGTTCGGAGCCTGTGGGCACAGCAGTGTTAGGCAGAGGCTTGGTATTTTTAGGGGGGCTATTTTCTGGAATATGATTCCTAATACTGACAATTTTATCATTAAAAAAGTTCAAAAAGTTGTCAGCACTAAGAGTTGGAGGGATGTAGGGATCTATGGCATTTTGGCTCTTGGTTAGCTGAGCCACAGTGTTAAAGAGAAATCTGTGGTTGTTTTTATTTTCTTCGATCAAGGATGAATATTGCCTAGCACTTCGGAGAGATTTCTTGTAGGTGGTAAGTGACATGTTTGCAGACTCAGACAGCAGACACAGACCCAGAAATCAACTCAATTATCTTTATTATGTAATGTGTGCTTGGGTGTATGCGTGTGTATGTGAATATAGCAGCCGGGGCAAGCAGAGCACCGTACAGCCTGGCAACCCTATGGAGAAGCAAAGACAGGGGAATTAGTAACCACACCCTGGTGGAACTGTGCAGTATTGTTAGTCTTACTGTTGGCGAATTGGTGATCAGCTCAGGTTCGGACCTGAAGGCTCCGACCAGGAAGACAGCATCTTCAGCCCCGGTTGCAAGGGGAAAGGTTGAAGGAGTGAAGAGGTGCAAAGAGTATTCGGTCCGCCGCCACGGATTTCCACCTGTGCACAGGGAGCGAGATTGGAGAGATGAAAGCGATGATAGTGGCTTACTTGGCGTTGGGGAGTGGAACTCCCAGGAGGACGATGAGGAGAAGGTAGTTCTCTAGGAAGGCGAGGTAGGAGAGGAGTAGCCTCCGGAGAACGGTGAGGTTAAGAATAATCTTGGCGAGTGACGAAGTGTTGACATGGTCTCATCAGACTAGGGAGAAAGATGACTCCGTGCAGACCCGAGGGCAGCACAGCTAAAATAGTCCAGCTGATGATGAGAGCAGGTGTGCACGCAGCTGTGGAGAATCAGTCAACAGGCAGGCAGAGCGAATCATCACAGCACTCCCCCCCCCCCCCACCACGTGGCTCCTCTTGGCAACCAATCTAACCTACCCGGGTGTGTCTGGTGGAAGTCCCTGATGAGCTGAGGATCCAACACGAAGGAGGGACACACCCAGGACCTCCATTCAAGGCCGTAGCCCTCCCAGTCCACCAGATACTGTAGGCCGCGACTCCGGTGACAGACGTCCAGGATGGCGTTGACCTTCCATGCCGGGTCGCCATCAATCACGACTGGTGGAGGTGGTGTCTTGGGAGGAGGACACAGAAGACTGGAGCAGAACGGCTTGACCTGAGAGATGTGAAAGGTAGGACAGATGCGGAGGGAGGGGGGGAGAGCTAGGCGCACAGCCACAGGATTAACAATGCGGTCGATAGCAAATGACCCAATAAAATGCTGAGAGAGCTTTTTTGACTCAGCCTTGAGGTTAATGTTCTTTGTGGAGAGCCATACCTGTTGACCAACCCGGTAGGGTGGAGCCGACGTCCTGTGACGATTGGCGATGGTGGTGTTGCGGTCTGCCGTGCGCCACAGGGTGGTCTGGGTAGCCTTCCACAGCCGGCGGCAGCGTCTCATGTGGGCTTGCACAGAGGGTACGGCGATATCCCCCTCCTCCTTGGGAAACAGCGGGGGATTGTAGCCCAGAGAGGCCTCAAAGGGAGACATGCCTACGGCCAATGACACGGTGGTGTTGTGAGCGTACTCGATCCATGGCAGGTAGGTACTCCAGGATGCTGGGTTGGCGGTAGTGACGCACTGTAGTGCTGCCTCCAGTTCCTAATTGGCACGCTCACATTGGCCGTTACTTTGTGGGTGATACCCCGATGACAGGCTCACTGTAGCCCCGACAGCGTTGCAAAAATCCTTCCCCACCTGGGAAATGAACTGCGGCCCCCGGTCGGATACGATGTACAAAGGGATGCCGTGCAGCCTCACCACATGAAGGGTGAGCAGATCCGCGGTCTCCTTAGCTGTGGGCAGACCTTGCAGGGGAACAAAATGGGCTGCCTTTGAGAACCTGTCAACGATGGTGAGAGTGACAGTGTGGTTGTTGGAGGATGGGAGGCCAGTGACGAAGTCCAAGGCCACATGGGACCAGGACCTGCCAGGGATCGGGAGAGGATGCAGCAGGCTGGCCGGAGGAGAGGAGGACGTCTTGCCAGTGGCGCACTGGGAACAGGCACGGATGTACTCCCCAACATCCTTCCGGAGTGATGGCCACCAAAAGGACCTTTGAAGGAGAGCCACAGTGCGAGCCATCCTTGGGTGACACAGAAGCTTGGAGGAGTGGGCCCAATTAATCACCTCACCCCGGGCGGGGGCCCACCGGGGAGGGGCTCCCGCCCGGGTCCACCTCAGTCTCCTGCGCTCTCAGGACCTTCTGTTTGATACCCCACGAGAGGGCGCCCATGATGCACGACGGGGGGATGATGGGGGTGCTCCGATACTTCCGCAGCATCTGAGGCGAATTGCCTAGATAGGCTTGGTGTTCTTGGAACCGGGGCAATAGGTGATGATGAAATCAAAACTGCCAAAAAACAGGGACCAATGGGCCTGGCGCACGTTCAGATGTTTAGCCGTCCTGAGGTATTCCAAGTTCTTGTGGTCTGTCCAGACGATGAATGGCTGGGAGGCTTCCTCCAGCCAATGGCGCCACTCCTCCAGTGCCAGCTTGACCTCCAGGAGCTCCCTGTCTCCGATGTCATAGTTCCTCTCCGCCGGGGAGAGACGGCGGGAGAAGAACGCGCAGGGATGGAGCTTGTCGTCTGCCAGGGAATGCTGAGATAGGACGGCCCCCACGCCGGAGTCAGATGCGTCCACTTCAACAAGACACTGCAGCGCGGGATCCACCTGTGCCAAGATTGGAGGAGAGGAAAATAGAGACTTTAGCTCCACAAAGGACACCTCAGCCTTCTCCATCCACCGGAAGGGCACCTTGGAGGAGGTTAGACGAGTAAGGGGAAGTGCAATAATGCTGTAGTTTTTGATGGAAGTGGTGGTAGAAGTTAGCAAACCCCAGGAACTGTTGCAGCCGCTTCCGGGAGGAGGGAGTCGGCCACTCTACCACCGCTTTTAACTTGCCCAGGTCCGCGATGATCTCATTATATGAGATGGTGAAGCCCAGGAATGACGAAGCCGAAGTGTGGAATTCACACTTCTCCGCCTTCACAAACAACTTGTTCTCCAATAACCGCTGCAGGACTTGCCTCACGTGCACCCGATGTTCATCCAGGGACTGGGAAAAGATCAAGATATCATCAAGATATCATCAAGGTATACAAATATAAATGAGCCCAAAAAATCCCTCAATGCGTCGTTGGTGAGCTGTTGGAACATGGCGGGGGCGTTGGTCAGCCCAAACAGCATAACGAGGTACTCAAATTGCCCGCTAGGGGTCCGGAACCCTCTTTTCCACTCATCACCCTCCCGAATCTGCACCAGATGGTAGGCGTTGTGAAGGTCCAGTTTAGTAAACCAGGAGGCCCCCCGGAGGGAGTCAAACGCCGTAGTGATGAGTGGGAGAGTGTATTTATCCTTGATGATAATATTGTTTAGTTCCTGGAAATCAATGCACGGTCTCAGCGAGCCATCCTTCTTGCCCACGAAGAAAAATCGCACCCCCACCGCCGAGGACGAGGGCCGGATTATGCCCGAATTCAGGGACTCCTTGATATAAGTCTCCATGCCTCTGCATTGTGGTCACCTAGCACAATGCAGACTGATACTATTCATGCTCAGCAGGGATTGCATACGGACAGACAACCCCTGGGGGGACAACCAGAACAAGGGACTATTGTTTATACATCCCCGGATTAAGGAGAGGACATCCGGGCGCCAGTTGGTCAGGCTAATTATATGTATTGACTGATATGTATATCAATATGTTAATGTGCCATGCATTCTCTCTGTTTGTATAACATATAAAACAGCGCAACACAACACAGCACACACGGCACAACACAGCGCTACGATGTGTGTCTCATGATGAAGGAAATAAAACCTTGACCCTTCCAGCTCGTCGCATCTCTCCTGAACTTATTTTCCTCCACACTGGTGACCCTTGACGAAGAATGGAACACGAGGCTAACACCCCGGAGATGACCTGGACGGGAAGCCCCAGCACGCGTCATGGTGCGCCCCTCGCCTGATCTTTTACCTCCACCCTGGTGACCTGATGAGGGAGAATGATCGTCTGCTCCCTCTCACCGAGCTGTGGATCCCAGAGGACCAGAGAACGCCTGCAACCTCTTCATCCTCACCGGAGCACGCTCCCCGTAGCGCACAGCGCTTGGACCGACACGCACCATGAACGGCGACATGAGCGAACAAAGGAAGCAGCCTGAATGAGGACAATCATCGACGCCGACTGTGTTGATTTCCACCGAGCTCCACGACTCTGACTAAACTCCGGACAGTGGACCTCCCGCGCACAGAAGCCCCGCACGCACACCGCAGGATTACGAGGACAGCGCAACTGGCAGTTAAGTGGCCACTGCGCCACGTGTGCGCCATGCACAGGGTCAAGCCAGCTCCACAGACTGATACAGCGCCTCCACCGCTGCACATGCCCGAGAAACATGGCCGATCGCCAGCCTCGGAACCTTCAGGGCTGCTCACGCACCTGAAGCAGACGTGCAGCCCGCACACAGGACTTTATATGGGTTTCTCAGCCATGGCGCACAAGGGGAATTTAGCCGATTCCTGTCCCCGATGGCTTTAGGGCTGCTTCCGCACCTAAAAGCCAAACCGCCAGGTTCCTCACACAGCTGCAGTTGTTTCACAGCCGCTACGCATCCTCGGGGAATTTGGCCGCTCGTCTTCCCCACATCCTCGCTGGACTAAGCTGAGAGAATGAGAGACTTAATTTTTTATCACAGCCGCTGTGGATCACCGCCAGTTTTAACGGGAAAGTACCTCACCATCGCGGATCCACACACAATTTTTGCGCGGCCCAGACACCTTTGACGTCCCGGGCTGGCACTCACTTACTCCCACCCCCTTCCCCTCCTCCTCCACAGCGCTCTTCTCGCACCTCACTCCCTAAAGCCGGTCGATCGCCGTCTTGTTCCATTATGCACGACGCACAACAACCTGTGCGCCCACGATCCATGGCCATTCAACGTGCTGGAACCCGGAGCGGAGCACACTGTTTTTTTCCACCCCTCCCTCGTCCCCCCCACGGACTGACATGCCCTCCGACAGTTCTACCGGAGCTGGAGCCAAACGACGGGGGGGGGGGGGGGGAGCCATGTGGTCACCCAGCACAATGCAGACTGATACTATTCACGCTCAGCAGCGATTGCATACGGACAGAGAACCCCTGGGGGGACAACCAGAACAATGGACTATTGTTTATACATCCCCGGATTAAGGAGAGAATCAGAATCAGAATCAGATTTATTGCCATTGTTCATGTAGTACACAAACTAGGAATTTGTCTCGGTGCAATGCTGCAACATTAAACATGATAAAATAAAGGAATTAAACTATACATGCAATAAAGTGTAGAATAAGAATGAGTAATACTAGTCAGCAGTTTTAAATATGTTAGCGAGCAGCAGATATTGTGGAGAACCATATAGTGCAGTCGGTAATGCAAGAAGAAAACAGTGATGATTGACATGAGTGTGGTTGAGCTGCTGTACATAGTGCACGAGAGTCAATAAGTCACTTAGTGTTCAGCAGTCTGATGGCAGAGGGGAAGAAGCTGTTCATGTGACGGGAGGTTTTAGTCTGAATGGACCGAAGTCTTCTACCTGAGGGGAGAGGGGCAAACAGTACGTGACCAGGGTGTGAAGGATCGGCTGTGATCCGGCCAGCACGCCTCCAGGTCCTGGAGATGTACAGATCCTGGAGAGATGGGAGCTTGCAGCCGATCACCTTCTCAGCAGTGCGCACGACGCGCTGCAGCCTTAGTCTGTCCCTGGCAGTGGCTCCTGCGTACCACACGGTTATGGAGGTGGTGAGGATGGACTCGATGATGGCTGTGTAGAACTGCACTAACATCTTGGTGGGCAGCTTGAGCTTCCTCAGCTGCCGCAGGAAGAACATCCTCTGCTGGGCCTTTTTGATGAGGGAGCTGATGGTCGGCTCCCACTTGAGGTCCCTGGTGATGGTGGTGCCTAGGAAGCGGAAGGAATCAGCAGTGGTGATGGGAGAGCCTGTGAGGGTGAGGGGGGGCAGAGGGGTTGTGACTTTCCTGAAGTCCACAATCATCTCCACTGTCTTCAGAGCGTTCAGCTGCAGGTTGTTGTTGTTGCACCAGGATGCCAGCTGGGCCACCTCTCTCCTGTAGGCGGACTCGTCGCCGTTGGAGATGAGCCCGATGAGGGTGGTGTCGTCCGCAAACTTGATCAGCTTGACAGATTGGTGGCTGGAGGTGCAGGAGTTGGTATAAAGGGAGAAGAGTAGGGGGGAAAGTACACAGCCCTGGGGTGATCCGGTGCTGATGCTAACAGAGTCTGAGACAGTCTTTCCCAGCCGCACATGCTGCCTCCGGTCCGTCAGGAAGTCGGTGATCCACCTGCAGAGGGAGTCAGGCACGTTGAGCAGGGACAGCTTGTCCCGGAGCAGAGCGGGGCGGATGGTGTTGAATGCAGAGCTGAAGTCCACAAACAGGATCCTGGCGTAGGTTCCCGGGGAGTCCAGGTGCTGCAGGATGGAGTGGAGGGCCAGGTTGACTGCGTTGTCTACAGACCTGTTGGCTCGGTAGGCAAACTGCAGCGGGTCCAGGAGGGGAGTGGTGATGGACTTGAGGTGGGGCAGGACCAGGCGCTCAAAGGACTTCATGACTACAGAGGTGAGCGCTACAGGTCTGTAGTCGTTAAGTCCAGTGATCCGTGGCTTCTTGGGGACAGGGATGATGGTGGAGGATTTGAGGCAGGTCGGCACGTGGCATAGCTTAAGGGAGGTGTTAAAAATGTCTGTGAAGACAGGAGCCAGCTCTTTCGCACAGTGTCTCAGGGTGGAGGGAGACACGCCGTCTGGACCGGCGGCCTTGCGCGGGTTCAGTCTGGAGAACTGTTTGAGCACGTCCTGCTCACTGATGACAAGGGCAGGGGGGGGAGGAGGGGGGGCCACCTTTGATGAAGTAGGGACCGTGGAGGCTGTGGAGCTGGAGGGAGGGGGGGAGTTGGACACAGCTGACGAGGTGTCAAAACGGGCATAGTGTTGGGACAGTCTTTGACAAAGGGCTTTGTCATCCTGACCTTTAGGAGCCTGAGGCCGATAATTGGTGATTTGCCTCAGTCCTCTCCACACAGAAGCCGAGTCGTTAGCAGTGAACTGCTGCTGGAGTCTCTCAGAATACACAGATTTAGCTCTTCTCAGCTCTCTGTTAAATGATATTTAACCTCCCTGTAGCAGTCCCTGTCTCCACTTTTCAACGCTGCTTCCTTCTCCTTCCTGATCTGTCTGAGCTTAGCAGTGAACCAGGGCTTGTCATTTGAGTAACTCACCCTGGTGCGCGATGGAAGAATGCTGTCCTCACAAAAGTGGATATATGAGTTCACAGTGTCCGTGTACTCATCCAGATCATGCGTGGCTCCTTTAAACATGCCCCAGTCAGTTATTTCCATGCACGTTTCCAGCTTTTCCTCAGCTTCACTGGTCCATTTCTTCGTAGTGCTCACAACAGGTTTTGTGAGCTTCAATCTCTGTCTGTATGTGGGAATGAGGTGGACCATCACGTGATCAGATAGTCCGAGCGCAGCGCGGGGAACAGCACGATACGCGTCCTTCACTGTGGTGTAACAGTGATCCAGCGTGTTTTTTCCTCTGGTGGGGCATTTAATAAACTGTTTGTAACGGGGGAGATCGTGGCTCAGATTGCTCTGGTCAAAGTCGCCAACCACAATAACCAGAGAGTCCGGGAAAGTCCGCTCCGTATGTTGGATGTGATCCGCAAGCGTGCGCTGAGTTTCGCGCGGGTCCGCGTCGGGAGGGACATACACAGCGGCGAGGATGAATGAAGCGAACTCCCGCGGGGAATAAAATGGCTTGCGGTTGATAAAAAGAAATTCCAGGGCGGGAGAACAGTGTTTGGAAATTACCGTTACATCAGAGCACCAGCTGCTGTTGATGTAAAAGCAGACTCCTCCTCCTGTGGTCTTACTGGAGAGCTCTGTGTCATGATCAGCACGAAACAGCTGAAATCCCTCGAGGAGCAGCGCGCTGTCCGGTGTATTTTCCCTGAGCCAGGTCTCAGTAAAACAGAGGGCAGCCGAGGAAGAGAGGTCCTTAAAACGCATCAGCAGTCTTAGTTCATCTACCTTGTTAGAGAGAGAATTGGCATTGGACAGAAATATGCCAGGCAAAGCCGTGCGCGTGCCTCTCCTGCGGAGCCGAACGAGAGCGCCCGCTCGTCTTCCTCTCTTTCGCCGTCTCACTTTTCGAGCCAAGCAATGAACCAGATCGGCGGCAGGAGCTAAAAAAACTGGGAGTAGGTCCGTGGGAGTGAAAGTCCTGATATTTAGAAGCTCTTCACGGGTATAAGAGCAGGCAGACACACAAATGACAAACAGAAACAAACAAAGGGCGCAGCGAAGCACCATGGCGACCACTGTGGGCGCCATCTTGCGCAGAAAAAAAAAAAGGGAGAGGACATCCGGGCTCCAGTTGGTCAGGATAATTATTTGTATTGTCTGATATGTATATCAATATGCTAATGTGCCATGCATTCTCTCTGTTTGTATAACATATAAAACAGCGCAACACAACACAGCACACACAGCACAACACAGCGCACAGCGCTACAGTGTGTGTCTCATGATGGAGGAAATAAAACTTTGACCCTTCCAGCTCGTCGCATCTTGCCTGAACTTATTTTCCTCCACAATATTATTTATAGTTTGCTGGTGTGCATGTGAGTGAATGTGAATAATATAGGATTATTTTATGCATTTTAAGGAGACGTGGTCCATTTTAGTTGTTCTTTGAGTGAATGTGATAGGCCATGTTATTACTGTTCGTTATTCCCTGTTTAGTGCGTGATTCGGGTTTCAAATTTGGGAGGTTCAATTGTGTTTGCGGTTTTGCATTTTTCTAAAGGGGGGGAGAATGTTGGGTATGAGAGTGTGTGTATGTGATGCCGTGCCCACCCACAGGGTGACGTCAGGCGGGCACGGCCCACTCTGTATGTAAACCAAGTTCACTGTAATAAAGTTAGTTGTTAGCTGCATGAAGACTTGCCTCCTGCCTGGTCATTTACAGACGTAACACTGCCCAGTTCCCACATCCAGGGTAACTTGGGCCCTGGCACCGGAACCTCCCCGCCATAGCCCTGGGTGGTTTTGGTCCTGTCCATCTCCCAGAATACTAGGTCAATCTTTGTCCCATACCGCATCATCCACCACGCATGGAACCAGTTAGTCCCACAAACCACGGCCCGACCACTCCTCTCCAGTACCGCTAGTGATTGTAAAGCCCAGTCCGTAGAACAGGTCGTAGCCCATCACGTTCGACCCCTTCATAGTCACCACGAACTGGATGTTTGAGACCACAGCCGACTTGTACCTCGCCGTCAGCTCCAGTGAACCCACGATGGCTAGTCTATTACCTCCATAGCCACAATACGGCGTCGACAGTCCTCTTACACGGTAATATGGGAACAAACTCCTCACAGTTGGCCAGTACAACGTAGACACTACTGTGCCCGTGTCCACCAACAATGGCACTTCCACACTGTCCAGCATCACATCACAGTAAATCTGCCCGTCTGGGCTCGGGGAGACGGTGAGAATAACCGTAGGAGTAGTGGCAGGGGAATCTGTCTTGTGTCGCTGTTCCCCTCGCTCAAACTTTTTGCAGGCCCTGGCAAAATGATGTAGAAGTCCACACTTGCCGCAGCATTTGCCCCTCGCCGGACACTCTCTCGCCTTGCATCGGTGCCTGGTGGACCCGCAGCCCAAACATCTGGGCGACCCTGGGTTGGACCTAATTTTAATAGTGGTAGCGTAGTCTTCTTTATCTTCTGCGCTATCATCGCTACCTGGGTCCACAGCCTGCGCCGCTGATTGTGAGTCAGACTGCATCAACGTTGTTCTCTCACCAAGGTCCTTTGATAGTTTACCTGCTGCTTCGTACTGTTGAGCTATCTCCACAGCTGCATTCACCAGAGTGCGTGAGGAGTCGGGACCGTGCCGCAGAACAAAGTTACTAGAATTTGCTTTTTCCCCATCTAAACTGACATACTGACAATCTAACATACATCTGGTATCCTGTGCTCAGGATGCACGTTCATTGTAGTTGATGGACGAATGGTTTCCAACTGTCTCATTTCGTCTGATGCCTACCAGTCCTCCACCAATCTTTCTGATTTTGGTGATGTGCTCAAGGCACAGATCAAAAGTCACCCTGTTAAAGCTGTGTATGGTCTCTTTGGCTACAAAATCACCCTCCAAGAAGCTCTGGCAGACTTGTGGTGCCCTCTGTGCAAGATGTCCCATGTCTGCGATGAATACAGCACCCCATCTTGTGTAGTGTGTGTGATCATATGCAGCAAACCAGGGCGTCATGTTCTTGAATGCTGTCATGTATGGCTTCCAGTCACCACATCTCAGTGCTCATGTGAATGCTAGGAGAATAGACACAAGGTCCATGTATTATTGTCAGAAGGTAAAGGTTGGTTTATCTTCAATAGTCTTGTCAAACTCTGAAAGGAGATCCTGAACTTCTCCAACTTTCAGCATAAGATCTTCATAGTGTAGCTGAGGCATTATGTTCATTATGTTTATTTTTATTTTTAAGTGAACTTCTTCAAAACTATAGTAAAGTGACAATATTACAATCTAGTTAATTTTGAGTCAGTGGAACAAATTGATAATTTAGAGGTTCTGATTTTCCTTGTTGTTCGTGGGTCATTAATTGGTGCGACACAGGGAATGGATTCATTGCGCATGCAGGGGTTTTCCCAGCAAAAACTGCGTGGACCCTGCACAGGTAAGATGGGTGTGTGTGGCTCTTCTCTCTCTCTAATGAGTTTTTAAGTTTAAACTTTGTCTTCTTTGCTGTAGTACATGCTTATTGATAATCGCACAACACTGCAGAAGGGTTTTCATTAAGGTTCAGTAACTTCTGAGCAGAAAAATATCACTTTTATTGCTGTTTCGTCATCGTGTCTGCTCAGAGGCCATTTTTTTCCTTTTGCATTAGACAGGGCAAGAGTGTGCTGCTGCTGTAACTGTCTAATTTGAGGGTGTCTTTTTATTTATTGATGCTTTTGAGTACAGTTGTGTTTATTTGATTTTTTTATTTATTTCAGTTTTACTGTGTTTTTGGTTTGACTTTTGGAATGTATTTTGTTCATATATAATTTTGTAACGCAGCACATGTTTAAAAAAAAAATCTGTGTGGACCCTGCACAGACGGGAAGAGAGTGTGCTGCTGCTGTGTGAATCCCACTGATTAATCCCTCTTTCACAGAATTAAGTGCCCGCTGTGAACCCACTGTTGGAGTTATTTCCCTACACAACGCAACACAATGCAGATGCAGATAACAGTTTCCAGTCCACTGCAATAGCATGCTGCAGTCGCTTCAATTTCTCCACAGCGTATGTGTTCTGAGAGTGCCTCTGCCAAATCAAAGCAACTGTTGTCTATTTGCTATCATTGACATCCACCCATTGCAGAAAGGCTGGTCACAGTATTCTCCAAAGTGCTTCAAAGGCAAGTTTGTGTGCACAGGCTACACAGTTCCATCCCTTTCCTTTCATTAATGTTTTCAGCTGTGTTCTTTCCAAACACATCACTTGCCTCAAGAATGTCCCTGACATGTTTGTTAAAACCCAGAAGCAGACTCAAACTTGGAATAAATACAATTATCTTTTATTGCAGCGTGTATGTGTGTGAGTGTGTGTGTGTGTGTGTGTGTGTGTGTGTGAGTGAAGAAGTGAGCAGCTGGCCGTGCAGAGCATGGTTCAAACTGACAACCCTAGGAGAGAGAACAGACAGGTGAATGAGTTCACTGAGACCACGGTGAATAAACAGGTGGATGTTCAGTCTTACAGGATGGACGAAGGGCTGAGGCGCTGAAGAGCTCCCAAAGGTTCTGAACCAGCTGCAGTCCGTTCCGTGATCGAGTTGTCGCCGAAGAGTGAGGTGAGGAATTGCAGGTGAGTAAACGGTGCTCATGTAGAGAGCAGGTTGAAGTTCTGGTCTGCCGCCAGGAGGAGGAGGTCCGCCGCCAGGAGGCTACCACCTGTGCACAGGGGAGAAAAGGTGAAATGGAGAAGGGATGGAATCCCGGAGACTTACTTGGAGTTGGAGAGCTCTGGCTCCCAGAAGACCTGATGGAGCAGGAAGAGGCGAAGGAGGAGAAACTCCAGAGCAGGATGAAGAGGTTGGACGAGGAGGTCTTTCCAGACCGAAGGAGCGTTGACGTCTCCATGCAGACCAAAGGGCAGCGCGGCTTAAGAAGGCTGTCTAATGAGGGGACCAGGTGTGCGTGCAGCTGTGGAGGCAATTGGGGCAGCAGGCACGCAGAGCAGGTCACCACAGTCCCTTAGTCCAGGATCAGCGAGATGCTGTCCAATGACCTTGGAAAAGTTCTGTTATGTCTGCATGTGGAGCCAAGGATGAGGCCAGGTGTTGAACCGAACACACGTTTATTAAAGGGGCACAGGTGCAACACACAGCTCCCAGGCAGAGGATGGCAAAGAGGCCCCCCCTCCTGCCTGCAGCTCTTTTATAGTCACGGGTGGTGGCGTGATCAGAAGGCGGAGCCACCACCCAGTGCCACACAAATAAAAGTATAGAACATATCACCCTATAAATAACTATATAACAAGTTCATCTGCACATGAAAGCCACCCAAGAGAATAACTATATCGGCACACCCTTTTTGGTGCCACTGAAGCATCTTTGCCTTGCAGTAGAGTTGCTCATCAAAGGTCATCACTGTGTACTTTTGTCCCAGTTTTGTAGTCATTTTGTGGCAGTTCTGTAAGACTGTCTGTTATATCTGGGTTTTGACAAAAAAAACCAGAGGAGAGTGGAGTTTGCTGGGAACATGAACTTTATTACAAAAGAGCTTACTATGGTGGTACAGAGGCGTTGTCAGTTGGGAGGTTGAGCGCCAAAAGACAAGAAGAGAGAGTGCAAAATGGCTGTCCCTTACATTTATATGTCAGGCGTGATGATGCGGCCGTTCGGTGACATCATCACGCTGACACTGACCAAACCTGTAGTTTTATACACAACATTCACCTCCCCCCCCCCCTTGGAAAAACAGAAAACAAACATGAACGAATTAACCCTCCCCAGTTTGGTACACAAAGAACCCCAAAACTAGTTAGAGCCATTTTGCCACTATGTTGGCAGCCACGCCCCTAGATAAACACAGTCCTTTGTGTATTGAGAAAGACAGCTCAGTTCAGAGGTTCCTTGTGGTGAGCCTGTGGTGGACGCGCCCCTGGAGGTGCGAAGGCCTGCGGACCGAGATTGTCTTCCTCAAAACCCCAGTCCGGGTCCCACACCATGTGAGTCGACTCCCGCGTAGCCGTGTCATTTGGGGCAGCTGCTCAAACTTGGTGAAGACAGTTGGTGTACCACACCGAACCATCTGGCAGCTAGAAGGTCGCTGGCCCCAGCTGCGCAGTGATCTTGGTGGGTGCTGGTAGTGGTGGAGACAGTGTTGAGGCCGACTGCGGGCCCAGTCGTTCGGTTCTGCGGACCCATCCCAGTCCATCACTGCGAGTGGCGCTCTGTTCGGCTGCACTCAGCATCATGGTTGTGATGGTGTGGCTCTCACATCTACTGTGGGGCATCCACCAAGTTGTGGTAATTCTGCTGCGTCCTGTTAGGCCACAGACTCTTCATCCTGCAGCTCAGCGGCAGCTCCTGGAGGCTGGTGTCGGGTGTGGATTCAGAAGGAGTCTGGCCTCCTTCTCCCCCTCTCCTGGGAAATCTGGTTGTGGCAATGTGTTGTTGTTGCTGGTAATAGAACTTGCGCTGGGTTGTTGTGTCCCGGGGTTTCCGATACACGCGGGCTTCCTCTCCTGCAGCAGCTCCCCGAGGCTTATGTCGGGCGAGGAGCTGAGGCGAGTCTGGTTGTTGCCTTATTACATTATTTGTATATTATAGTTAGTTTTTCAAGTATGTCTCAGGGATTTGTGAATGGATGTAGTGGGGGGGGGGTGAAGATATGTGTGAGTGTGTCTTAAATCATGTTGATTCTACTTATATGGATGCCGAGAGAAACGCAATTTCATCTTGCCTGCACTACAGTTGTATGTACAGCAATATGACAATAAAGGTTGATTTGATTTGATTTTCCGGGTGGTGCTCCTCCTGTGAGCACGGGACGGCTGTACCCTTGTCGTCGTCATCTGGGTGTGTTGTGTCCCACTCGTCGTCGGTCAAACAGAGTCCATTACTGCTGCAGATAGAGAAGCCCAGCTGACAGAACAGGTCACATCCTGGTATGTTGTCTGCATGCATAGCCACCTGGAAAACGAAGTCAGGAATGACTCTTGACGCATAGTGGACCATTAGTGTGATGGTCCCTACATTGCTAATGCGGTAGTTACCATACCCGTACAGTTCTGCTGGGTTTTTCCCGATCGGGTGGTTGGGGAAGAACTTCTTCACAGTGACCCAGTTCAACATTGATCTCACTGCAGCGGTGTCGAGCAGGAGCGGTAAGCTGGCGTCATCCAGCCCTACCTTGCAAAATGTGTACGCCGTGCCTCCGGAGCTCATCGTGTGGATGGTAGTCACAAGTGAGTGACTTGAACTGACCAGCGGGCTCAGTAGTAGTGCTGACCAGCAAACCTTGGTGAAGTGGTTGTATTTTCCGCATCGCTTACATCGCTGCCCCCTTGCCGTGCAGGAACGCGCTCTTTCTCGATGCGTCGGGGAGCCACAGTAGCCACATGGGAAACACCTTGTAGTGTTCCTCTGACCTGGGGTGTTTACCTCGGCCTCTTCTACCATGTCACTGGGCCCTTCTGTGGTTACCGTGTGTGCTAGCGGTGTCTGACTTAGCTGTTGTTGTTTTTGCTGCACACCTAGCTCTGATGCTAACCTGTCGGCAGCCTCTAGCTGGAATGCTAGCTTGATGGTCCTGGCTAGCATCATGTTGTCTGGCACCGCATCTTCGCCCGCAGCTACAGGTTGCTAGTGTGCTCAGCCAACTGGTCCCGCACCATTTTGTCCTCCAACAAACTGAATTTGCAAGTGCTAGCTGGGTGGTAAAGGTCCGCAACAAATTGTTGTGTCGTCTCTCCCGTCTTCTGTCGACATTGGCAGAACCTGGTGCGCCACACCAACACGTTGTTGGGTGTGGTGAAGTAGTTAGCAGTTTGACTGACTCATCAAACGTTTTTGTTGGTCCTAGCATGTAGAAAATACGTTGGCCTTCTGTGCCCAGGTTGTGTACGAGTAGAGCTCGCATCTGTACCTTGTCTAGTTTGCCCAGGTCCAGTGCTGATATGTAGGTGGTCAAGGAACTGTACCAGTGCGGCCATGATACGAGCAGCTCTCTGGGAGCCTCCAGAAAAGGCTGAAGTGGCCTCAGACACTCCTCCATGGTTTATTCTCATCACCAATTGTTATGTCTGGGTTTTGACAAAAACCAGAGGAGAGTGGAGTTTGCTGGGAACATGAACTTTATTACAAAAGAGTTTACTATGGTGGTACAGAGGTGCTGTCGGTTGGGAGGTCGAGTGTCAAAAGACGAGAAGAGAGAGTGCAAAATGGCTGTCCCTTACATTTATATGTTCAGCGTGATGACGTCACTGAACAGCTGCGTCATCACACCAACAGTGACCAAACCTGTAGTTTTATACACCACACTGTCCATATAGTATCATAATCATGTGCTGGAGAATTTAAGATAGGCATCATTCCAGCCACTGTCTTTAGATCATCTGATCTTTTCATTAGGTGGCTGAAGCCACTCCAAGATGGAACAATGGGATCTTGTGTGTTTTACAGTCTACAGATAATCGATGCAAGGTCTTGGTCCTTTGACTGTTGAGTTAGTTGTGTGTCAGCATCATACATGTCTGACGTTGTGGCGACGCCAGCACACCGCAGATTGGACATTATCTCTCACCCAGAAGCATACAGACGGGCTGAACAATGGACTGAGGGGGGTAGCACCCCACAAGGTTAATTACACCAGACTGTAAGACGCCTCCGCCTCCTGTTGCTTTAGACTACAGCACAGGGAGGCGAATGTATGGCAGGAAGGTAACATGTGTTATGCTAATTGTGCCACACAGTGCTTTGGTATGTAACAAGTGTTATTATAATCTTGCTACTCATGGCCTTTGTCAGACCTATTGATTATGCGCCAGCCTCAGTTCCTACGCACAGGTCAATAAAGCTATATAAGAGAGCGCAGAGGAACTGAGGTAAAGCCTTTCCAGACTAGGCTCTTCATGGCCCCAGTGCCCACGCTGGGGTCCCAGGCTGTACATATGATAGAGGGTTCAATAAAGAATCTGTGTCGACCTACACTTGTGCCTCGCCGCCACATCCTTTCCCTTTTACCCTCTACATTGGTGACCTGACGTGAATGGACTGTCTCTCCCTTCTGCTGCACTGTGGACTCCTTTTTCTCCACATTGGTGACCTGACGGAGATGAACTGTCTCTCCCTTACGCCGCACACCACATTGGTGACCTGACGTGGGATGACCGTCTGCTCCCTTTCACCACGCTGTAGATTCCAGAGACCAGGGATCACCTACATCCTTCTCAACCACACTGGAGCATGTGCACCTGTTCCTCTCTCCACAATGGCGACCTCCAGGACTGGATGGAGAGCGCGGCACGGGGACCGAGATGCACGAGGATCAGCAACACGAGAACCGCACAGAAACAGCCTGAACAGGGATGAACATCGGTGCCGCCTGCATTGATTTCCATCAAGCTCCCCGACCCTGACTCACCTCCCGACAGCGGAATTCCACGCACAGAAGCCCCGCGCGCACACCGCAGGATCACGAGGACAGCGCAACTTCCAGCTATGTGGTCACTGCGCCACAGTGCGCACCACGCGCCAGGGACCAACTGGCTCCACAGATTCACACATCAGCCTCCGCAGCTGCACATGCCCAGGGAACACGGCCAATTGCCATCCACGGAACCTTTAGGGATGCCCTCGTACCTAAAGCAGATGTGCAGCCCCGCACGCATGACATGTGTTTGTTTCTCAGCTGCTGCGCACAACGGGGAATTTAGCTGATTGCTTTCCCTGATGCCTTTAGGGTTGCTCCCGCAGCTAAAGCAAAACTGCCAAGTCCCTGACACAGCTTCAGTTTTTATCACAGCCGCTACACATCCTTGGGGAATTGGGCCGATTGCCTTCCCCAGATCCTCATTGGACTGGACCCGCTCAGGGAATCAGTGACTTAATTTTTTTCACAGCCGCTGTGGATCACCGCCAGGTTTACCGGGAAAGTCCCTCACCCATGGCTGATCCACATGCGATTTTTGCGCGGTCCAGACACTTTTGACGTCCCGGGCCGGCATTCATTTATTCCCACCCACCTCCCCCTCGTCCTCCACATCGTTCTTCCCGCACCTCCCTCCCTAAAGCCTGCCGATTGCCAGTTTGTTCCATTATGCACGACGCGCACCGGCCCTGTGCGCCCACGATCCACGGCCATTCAACGTGCTGGAACTCGGAGCGGAGCACACTATCTTTTCCATCCCTCCCCACTTCCCCCCACGGACAAACATGCCCTCCGACACTCCTCAACAGCACAACAGTCTACCGGAGCAGCAACCCCTGCCGCAGTCTCCACGGGCGCCGACTTCAATCCAAACGACCGGGGGGTCACAGCCCTTTCTGGGTGTTCGGGGGGGGGGGGGGTGCTGTGTGGCGACGCCAGCACACCGCAGATTGGACATTATCTCTCACCCAGAAGCATACAGACGGGCTGAACAATGGACTGAGGGGGGTAGCACCCCACAAGGTTAATTACACCAGACTGTAAGACGCCTCCGCCTCCTGTTGCTTTAGACTACAGCACAGGGAGGCGAATGTATGGCAGGAAGGTAACATGGAAGGTAACATGTGTTATGCTAATTGTGTACATATGATAGAGGGTTCAATAAAGAATCTGTGTCGACCTACGCTCGTGCCTCGCTTCCACATCCTTTCCCTTTTACCCTCTACAACGTAACTAATCCATCAAATATTGGATGGGATTTCTGTGATTCTATTCTGCATCCCTCAGTTTAAACATTCCTGGTGGAACCAAGACTGACTTTGACCTCTCAGATTTTAGTTTTTATTCTTGGGTTCTCTTCTTGAGGTGTACTTTTTATGAACGCATCAGTCTGTGAGGCATGAAATGTTCCTTTTGCATCAAGGGTCTCCTCAATAATGTCGATGTCATTTGTATATGCAATATAACCTGGGAGGCTTGCATTGACAAAGTTCACTTTGCCATTGTCAAAGTATTGCTTCAGAGCCTCATTTGCCATCGCAGTATCTGTCCTTAATACTGATTTGTAGCTTATGCTGTGTACTGCAGCATGAAGCAACTGCATCAAATCCTTTGAATGAGTCACTTGGTGTATGGCAACACCAATACCAACGTGTTTAGGAGTTAGTTTCCATCCACCAGATGCCAGGAAAACAATATCCTGGGTAGCTTTGTGTGAAGTGTTTGTTTATTCTCACATTTTATGTCATTATCACCAATGCAAAGGAGTCTAAACAGCATGTACAAACTGTATGGCACAATTTCTTCTGCATGATGCTGATCTACTCCTCCTATGAAGTCATGTCTTGGGGCCTCCTTGATGTCTTTGTTGATCTTTACTGACACCCAATACAGTCAACTACGTCTCTCAGTATCCTTGCCATGCCCACAACTTTCCATAGTCCTCCTTATAGTGCCATCTTGTTTATCATCCATTATTGCCCTCATGTTAAGGAGAGCAGTTCCAGCCATCATTTCAGCAATCAAGTCAGACTCCTGCAAGCCTTGGTTGCAATTCTGTGTCTTGCCGAGCTAGGTAAAGAATCTTTTCAGATGTACTCAAGACATGGCTGTTGCGAAGTTTGTCCCCAGGCTTGCTTTCTGACAAAAAAAGCATTTTCCCCAAGTGACTGGAGGCATTGAATTTCTAGAGGAGTGTGGGTGTCTGTTGTTTGAAATTCAATACTACTAAGGTTTGTTCAGACTGCTGACACCTGCAATGATCATCTTCATCGGACCTGCTGCCTAATACCGAATCACAGTTGTGCTGACACAACAGTGCCTCCTATGGTGTGATATGCTTTGGGTATTTATTATTATTTTTTTAAGATGATGTTTGCACATTAGTTGGATTACATTGCACATTTGCTTATAATTACAGGAGGTTTTAAAGTTTAAGGAAGCACTTTGGAGGAAATCCGATTTTACCACTTTTAAGAGTACAGTGATAAAATGACCAAAAAATCTTTTTCTCAGCTGACAGCCTGGCTAGAACACATGTCAAGGGGTCAAATATTAATACTGGAAAGGTTGTCAGCTTGTACTCAGCAGTGTCACTCAAAGTTGCGATATCAGATTTGGTCACCTGACTATTGGTAACACTTCAATCCACTATGAAAGCACATTATACAGTGGACAATGCATTATTTACAGTAGATGCAGTTTACAAATGCACATAAAGTAGGTAGAACCAAAGAATTATTTTTAGTTCACTGTAAACATTGAGCCATATCTGTAGAGTAAAATTCTCCTGAAGCTGTCTGACATCACCACCACCATCACCATGATGTTTCTGGGACTTCTGTGGAGAGGTTGGGGTATATCTGCCCTCGTGCTGACATCAGAGCTGTCATAAAGTCAGTGATGTTTTGGCCGAGCTTCTGTATTCCCATCACGTGAGGTCCAGGTTTATCCGCTGAATATGGAGAGCATCTGTTTTGACACAAGCACTGACGGAGGCAACTTAGCAAAGATGCCTCTCATCTTGACAAGGCTGAGATGCTCCGGACAGAGGGCCAGAGACTCCGACGGCTCCCTGTCTCTTCCGGAAGAGACCCGTCCCTGCCTTCCACCCCGCATGGGTCAAACACAGCCATCCATCACAGCCGCTCCCTTGTTTTCTCCCCGGGCACCGAGCAGTATTTTGCTGCCATTTTTCTCCCCCCACTCGTGGCCGTCAGTCAGGGATGGCTTTGCAGTAATATAACTGACACTGGCTGGCGTTCAGGGAGTAATGAATAGCCTGGCTCGGTCTATCAGGAGGAGCAACAGACACTCTTTCATGCTTCTGCCTTTCTTTATTTGTGTCTCTCCCCCACACTCACTTTCTTCAGCCAGCTTTGTTTCAGTGGCGACTACATTTCAGACTAGCCTTAGAAAGAAAGAGAGAATAGGACATATTCTAACATAACTCTCTCAGTGCACTCGCAATTTAGAATTCTGAAATAAATATAAAAACGGGAGGAAATGTATTGGAGAATGCAACCAAATGCATTAAAAATATATTTTTTTTCAATTAAAGTTACTCCCTTTCCACAGTATGTTGAACTCCCCATGTGGAGGCCCAGCCAGCATGCCCATGTGGGCCCCGCTATAGAGTAAACTGGGCTGTTTCATGGGTCTATGGTGGTCTGTGATCTATGGTTTATGGTGGCTTTGCCCATATGGACTTGACGTGTGGCACAGGTAAGCAGGTAATCTGCTTCCTGGCATTAAAGCCAACTGGGCTTCACATGAGCGGGTTTCAGTGACACTGGTGCCAGAGGAAAAATCAAGAGGAAAAAAGTCAAATTTATGAGGGAAAAAGTTGCAAGCTTACAGTAAAAACATTTTTTTTTTTTTTTTTTTACAGTAAGTGTCACAAATTTATGGTAAATGGCGTTCACTTATATAGTGCTTTTCTTCTCATCTAGGATGACCAAAGCGCTTTACAGATCCTGCTATCCACACATTCACACACTGGTGGCGGCAGAGCTGCCATACACACAGGTGCTAACCTGGCAACCAGGAGCAACTGGGGGTTCAGTGTCTTGCTCAAGGACACTTCGACATGCGGACTGCAGACAGAACGGGGATTGAACCCATGACCCTCCGATCAGTAGTCGGTTACGCTACACCTGCGCCACAGCCGCCCCGGGAAAAGTCACAGAATTTACAAGAAAATAGCAAATTTACAAGGAAAAAGTAACACATTTGAGAAAAAATTGCAAGATTACAGTAAATACTACAGTAAATGTGTCATGTCTGCTGCAGCGAACATATGAATGAATACGAGCCCAACGTGCAGTTATGTAGCGTGTTTATTAACAGAGGGGGACAAATATACAAAATGTCCAAGTAACAGTCACTGACAGATGGGGAGACAACCGGCTACAAGCTTAGTTGGCGTAGAGGAAATGCCAAGCGCGCTCCAGGCTGAGCAGGAACGGAGAGGAAGGCATAATTAAGGAAGACTTAAATACATGTTGGAGCGGAAAGGCTCTGAGGTAACAACACGGTACAGTCCAGGGAAAAGCCAACAGTCACGAGCCAGGATGTCCAAGGTTGACTTAAGCTGCCACACTGACTGGTCACACTGCCTCCCCATAAGTACACAATACGCTAATGAAGGCAAGTGGACACAACCGTGTGGCAAGACCGTGCATAATCAGTTGGCATGTGTGCATGTGTGTGCATGTGGTGATGAAATGCAGCCAGTGAATGTCTGGTAAGAGGAGGAGGCGGGGCTGTAGGACTGGCAGAACAAGGCTCAGTCTGCCAGCTGGAATTAATAAGCAAATAATCAAAACCCTACAGCCACAGGTCGTGGACGGGGTTGAAAACAACCCCGAGCATGACAAAATGAGTGGCAAATCTACGAGAACATTTCAAAATTACAAAACAAAGTTAGCAAATTTGCAAGAAAAAGGTCACAATTTTACAAGAAAAACAAACAGATTTTTGAGAAAAAAGTTGCAAATTTACAAGAAAAAAATCACAAATCCATGAGAAAAAGTTGCAAATTTACAGTAAAAGAAGTTGAAAATTTATGAGAAATTTTCAAATTTAAGAAAAATGTGTCAGGTTTACAAGAAAAAAGTAACAAATTTACAACAAAAATTGCACATTGATGAGAAAATAAGTTGAAAATGGGTAAACAGGTAAAGTCCATGTGGGCTAACAGATGGGGCCAACAAGGAACCCACATAGGACCCATTAAACAGCCCAGATTTAATCTGTAGTGGGGCCAGCATGGACATGCTGGCTGGGGAGGATGACAGCTACACTATCTAATCTTTTAATTACTTTAGATTATGCAACTACTTGAAGCAGTGAACGCTACAGCATGGAGGAGGGAGCAGGTGGGTGGGAGGCGTCAGTCCTCTGGTAGCTCTGCATGTTAATTTTCCTTTACCAATTGTATAATGCTGAGCACCAAGCTAGCAAGCATCTTTTTTTTTGATATGGTCTTTTGCCTTGACTGGGTCGGGGTGCAAACCCACAACCTCCCAGCTGTGGGGTGGATGGCTCACCACTAGTCCACTGCCGCCGTCATTTTCCATTTAACAGCAACACAAATGTTTGCCATTTTTTCCTTCATGCAATAGTGATCCATCATTACTAAACACATCACTTTAATTCATGAGTTGCCATGTTTGATTTTAGCTTGTTTTTGTTCCTCTTTAATTTACTTTTTTAGTTTGCGTTTAAATTCTTATGTATTCCTTTTGCAACTTAATGTAATGCTTTAATATTTTTATGTAAAGCACTTTGAATTGTCTTGTACACAGAATGTGCTATACAACTAAACTTGCCTTGCCACTGAGTGTTTTAATGTTTTTGAAAGGTAAAAGCTACTTTCACATAGGAAAAAGCTGCTAAAACTCTGCATGAAATTGAAATCTAATTTGGTTATCCAAAAGAATATAAATGGTTTGCAGGTTATTCTGTAACCACACAAAAATGACAAAACAGTGCATTTAATTTTGCTGATACACAGATGAAATAATCACTTGACTGTGGATAAATTAAGGCTTCATTTTCTATTCTGCTGAAATGTTGGAGCTTGCATCATTCATTTACAAACAGCTTGTCCTTTCCTCTAGTTTGGAGGATCGGCATCTTTTAAGAGCTATTTGGGGATTTTTTTTTTTTTGGCCTAATATTCTGTTCGGTTCTGCAAAACACACTTGAGCCTTAAAGCCAAAGTCTGACGAACACACTCCTAGCTCACCGAGAGCAAAAGCAAATTGCATGTATCTGTCTACCTGTCTACCTACCTGTAGTGCATCCAGAAAGTATTCACAGCACTTCACTTTTTCCACATCTGTTATGTTACAGCCTTAGTTTGCTATGTTTAGTCCAAAATGGATTAAAATCATTTTTTCCTCAAAATTCTATACACAACACACTCAAAAAACACTCAATTTTTTTTAAATTTTTGCAAATTTATTAAAAATAAAAAACTAAGAAATCACATGTACATAGTCATGTGAAAAAATTAGGACACCCTGTATCAGCCTCTGCTTTTTTTTAACATATTTGGACATATGGATATTTAATAGCAATGTTAAAAAAATACTGGGAGATTCATGTAATACATCTAAACAATTAAAAATGAATTAAAGACATTTTTCAAATTTTCTGTAAAATGTAAATCTTAACAAATAGTGAGGAATAAATTAGGACACCCCCAGGTTAGACATAGATATGTGAACATTTCTTAATGAACTGAATATTTAAAGGGGTGTCCAGTTTTTTTCAGGTGACTGTAAGTATTCACAGCCTTTGCCATAAAGCTCAGAATTGAGCTCAGGTTCATCCTGTTTCCACTGATCATCCTTGAGATGTTTCTACAGCTTAATTGGAGTCCACCTGTGGTAAATTCAGCTGATTGGACATGATTTGGAAAGGCACACACCTGTCTATATAAGGTCCCACAGTTGACAGTGCATGTCAGAGCACAAACCAAGCATGAAGTCAAAGGAACTGTCTGTAGACCTCCGAGACAGGATTGTCTTGAGGCACAAATCTGGGGAAGGGTACAGAAAAATTTCTGCTACTTTGAAGGTCCCCATGAGCACAGTGGCCTCCATCATCTATAAATGGAAGAAGTTTGGAATCACCAGGACTCTTGGCTGGTTGTCTAAACTGAGCAATCAGGGGAGAAAGGTCATAGTCAAAGAGGTGACCGAGAACCCGATGGTCACTCTGTCAGAGCTCCAGTGTTCCTCTGTGGAGAGAGGAGAACCTTCCAGAAGGACAAAGATCTCTGCAGCAATCCACCAATCAGGCCTGTATGGTAGAGTGGCCAGATGGAAGCCGCTCCTTAGTAAAAGGAACATGGCAGCCCACCTGGAGTTTGCCAAAAGACACCTGAAGGACTCTCAGACCATGAGAAACAAAATTCCCTGGTCTGATGAAACAAAGATTGAACTCTTTGGAGTGAATGCCAGGCATCTTGTTTGGAGGAAACCAGGCACTGTTCATCACCAGGCCAATACCATCTCTACAGTGAAGCATGGGGGTGGCAGCATCATGCTGTGGGGATGTTTTTCAGTGGCAGGAACTAGGAAATTAGTCAGGATAGAGGGAAAGATGAATGCAGCAATGTCCAGAGACATCCTGGAAGAAGACCTGCTCCAGAGCGCTCTTGACCTCAGACTGGGGTGACATTTCATCTTTCAGCAGGACAACGACCCACAGCCAAGATATCAAAGGAGTGGCTTCGGGACAACTCTGTGAATGTCCTTGAGTGGCCCAGCCAGAGCCCAGACTTGAATCCAATTGAACATCTCTGGAGAAATCTGAAAATGGCTGTGCACCGACGCTTCCCATCCAACCTGATGGAGCTTGAGAGGTGCTGCAAAGAGGAATGGGCCAAACTGCCCAAAGATTGGTGTGCCAAGCTGTGCCATCATATTCAAAAAGACTTGAGGCTGTAATTGCTGCCAAAGGTGCATCAACAAAGTATCGAGCAAAGGCTGTGAATACTTGTGTACATGTGATTTCTTAGTCTTTTATTTTTAATAAATTTGCAAAAATCTCGAAAGAAAAAACTTTTTTCACTTTGTCATTATGGGGTTTTGTGTGTAGAATTCTGAGGAAAAAAGAAATCTAATCCATTTTGGAATAAGGCTGTAACGTAACAAAATGTGGAAAAAGTGAAGCGCTGTGAATACTTTCCGGATGCACTGTATCTATCTATCTATCTATCTATCTTAAAAATTTAACTACGTTAAAAATTAAGCATCGTAGTGTTTCAGAATGATAATGAACTTGTTTTCTTTGCATTATTAGTGATAGAGCATCCGCCCCTCAGCCAGGAGGTCATGGGTTCAAGTCCCGGTCGGGTCATACCAAAGACCATATAAAAATGGCAACTTCCTACCCTCTAGCTTGGTGCTCAGCATAATAGAATGGGGGAAGGAAAAATTGTAACCCACGGACAACAGATGGAAATTAGCCACTGGCTACAATCTGGCAAGTTTACATTGATATCAATGTTCATCATCTTGCACTGTCCTTAAAAAAACAGCTATTTAAAAACACACCTCCATAAAAGCAACATCTTTTTGTTGTTTCCAGTTTGTCAAATTATCTTTTGCCTCAGCATTATATGTTTATTTGCCATGTTAACACTGTACAGGGCTTTCCTTTGGGGTTTTAACCCAGCCAGCATGCCCATGTGGGCCCCACAAAGGTTAAACCTGGGCTGTCTTATGGGTCCATGTGGGTTTGTCTATGGGTTCCATGTTGGCCCCATCTGTGTTTGCCCACATGGACTTTACCTGTTTTAAACTTATTTTGTCTTCAATTTGCCACTTATTTACTGTAATCTTGCAACTTTTTCCTCATAAATTTGTTACTTTTTTCCTTGTAAATTTGCTGTTTTCTTGTAAATTTGTGTTTTCCCCGTAAATTTATATATTTTTTTGCAAATTTTAAAGTTTCTCAAAACTTTTCAACTTTTTTTTATTGTAAACACAACTTTTTCCTCATAAATTTGTGACTTTTTTCAATTTATTTACTCATGTATTTGCTATTTTGTTTTAAATATGCAACTTTTTCTAATTTTTTTCCTTATAAATTTGTGGCTTTTTTCTTGTAAATTTGCTAAATTTTTCTGGAAAGTTTGTAATTCTTTTGAAGCAATTTTACAATTTTTTTTTCTTGGAAATTTGCAACTTTTTCTCCCAAATTTTGACTTTCTCATAAATTTGAAACTTTCTTCTAGTAAATTTCAGACTTTGTTCCTTATAAATTTGCTATTTTTTTGTGTAAATTTATCACCTTTTTCCTCATGAACTTTCACATTTTTTTCCTCATAAAATAGTGATTCTTTAGCATAATTTTGCCTCTGGCACCAGTGTTACTGAAACCTGCGCACCCATATTAAACACGCTTACCTGTGCTACAGGTCAAGTCCATGAAGGCAAACACATCTGGGGCCGACATGAAACCTGCAGACAAACCCACATGGGACCCATTAGACAGCCCAGTTAAAAGATCCAAAGATTTTATTTGTCACTACTACTATACATACAGGACATACAGGACAACTGAAACGGCGTTTCTCTCTCTCTTCAGTGGTGTGTACAATATAAAAAAAAGAAAAGGAATAAGGCTGGAAAAAGAAAACAAGAACAACAACAGCAGTCTACGTACAGTAATGCTACCCGTAGCGCAAATGGCAACAAAAGATAGACCCAGACCTCCCATAGTGCAAATAGAGATAAACAATTAACAATGATGAAACGATGATAAAACCCAGCAATCCTATATACAGAAAACTAGAGATGTAATACCCATAGCTGCAGTTCAATGCAGGAGTATAGGTGCAGATAGTAACAGATAGGACTGCTTGTTGATCAATATTGCAGTGACAGACAGCAGCAGATATGACATTTGTGCAAATGCTTGCAGTCAAAGTGCAGAGACCTACAGCAGCAGATGTATGACTGTTGGTGTGCCAGTCTTATTGTGCGGGGTGAGTGCGTTGCAGTCTGGGAGGGGGGGGAGTGGACAGAGTTCAGGGTCCTGATGGCCTGAAGAATGAAGCTGTTTAGCAGTCTTGTGGAGCAGGTCTGGATGCTCCGGTACCTTTTTCCCGAGGACAGGGGGCTGAAGAGGGAGTTTGAGGGGTGGGAAGTGTCGCCTGCAATGTTGATGGCTCTGTGGGTGAGGTGTGTGGTAGATGTCTGAGAGGGGGGTGGGGGGGCACTGATGATCTTGCTGGCTGCTTTCACTGTGCGTTGTAGTGTCTTCCAGAAGGAGGCGGTGCAGCTTCCATACCACACCGTGATGCAGCTGGTGAGGATGCTCTCAATGGTGCCCCGGTAGAAAGAACACATGATTGGGGGTGGGACTCGTGCACTCCTCAGTTTGCGGAGGAAATGGAGGTGAGTTTGAGCCTTCTTGGCCAGTGATGTGGTGGTGTTGGACCAGGAGAGGTCCTCAGAGATGTGCACCCCCAGGAACTTGGTGCTGCTCACCCTCTCCACAGCTGTGCCATCCATGATCAGAGTGTTAAGTCTGTAATTACCTCTTAAATGACAAGGCCAGGTGCACGATGGAACTCAGCTTTATTTGGGTGAACACATAATACAGCCACCAGACAGGGGCATCAGCAAAGAGGCCAAACCCCGCTGCTTGCTGCTATTTATAGGAGCGGTGTAGTGGCGGAAAAGGAAGTGGCTGCCACTACACTGCACTTAATAAATAAGAGTCTCTATGCAACATTTAACTATACAACATCCCCCCCTCGCATAAAAGTCAAAAACACACACACAATTGAGACCCTCCCCAACTTAAGACCCGAATCACGGTCTAAAAAAAAAACTATATTGAAATCACTAAAGGGCCTATCACATTTACACAACAAACCTAAGCTGGGGGGATGGGTGGACTACCGTCACTACCCTACATGGCAAGGTGGGGTATTCTTCCACCTGTAAATTAAATAAAAGAAAGTCCATTCATAAACTAAAATTATTACTGTGTTCCTAATTCATTCATCTTCTTCCACTTAATCCTTTTCGGGTTGCCGGGGGGGAAGGGGGGGCTGGAGCCTATCCCAGCATCTTTGGGCGAAAGGCAGGGTACACCCTGGACAGATCGCCAGTCCATCGCAGAGCCAACACAGAGAAACAGACAACCATTCACTCTCACATTCATACCTAAGGACAATTTAGAATCTCTAGTTTTGATGCCAATTAACCTAACTTGCATGTTTTTTGGCGTGTGGGAGGAAACCGGAGAAATCCCGGAGTAAACCCACGCAGACACGGGGAGAACATGCAAACTCCACACAGATCACTGTTGGTCGGGGGCTGGGATCGAACCAGGGATCCCCTGGCCAAGGGTGAGTTGCTGTGCTGCCATGTTCCTAAACTAATCAAAATATACAAAACAATCCCGTGTCCCAACATACAAACATATGGACATTATAACTCTTTTTTTTAAACATGCACAAACATATGAATGATAAAACTATTAAATTTACACTACTGTCCTTAGGCAGAAAGGGATAGAACTGCCTCAGTAGACCCGCCCTTGGAAGCGGCATGCCTCCAGGATTGTAGCTGACCTCATAGACAAGAGCGCCTCTTTTCTTCGTCATTGACCACCTCTCTTGTCCAGACCCGCCATCTGAAGCCTCCTCCTGGGCACGCCACAGCTCATTGGCGTGCCTCCACTAACTATATGACAGCTGAAAGTAGGCTGCACCCCGCTTAGCCACAATGTGCAGCTGCTCCTGGTGACCCTCTGACTGTCATTTGGCCCACATCCGCCGTGGACGTCCCTCCCCACGAACTTGAACCAGGTCTGTAACTCTCAGGGGAGCTTTGCTCAGCCTGCAGTGTTGCTGATCGGCACTTGGTCCCTCAGTGCTTATGTCTGGCCCTGACTCTTTGTAAAGCTGCTGCAGCAGTCACCATTGAAGCTCCAGATCCTCCAGCCCACTGCGGCCGAGCTCCGGAGGAAACTGAGGCTCGCTCGTCCGCGTCACTCGTCAGCGCAGGCGCCTCGCCATCACACTCGGTACCTTTGTCCAAGGTATCCCGAGCGCCGGCGCTGAGACCCTCCTGTCTCGAATCTGAGTGAGGCTGGTCCTGCTTGACCGCTGTAGTGCAAGATAAATCCTTCCCCCACACCGTGTTGTCCTCCGCCACCGGAACCGGATAGTTCCGCCAGCCACAACTAGTCCACTCTTTTCCAGCGTTGTCTGTAATGGCAGACCTCAGGTTGATGGCATAGGTTCCTGCGTTGTCGTCGGCCGCGCTATCCTTGCTGTCAGGGTCTGCTACTAACGCTGCGGCGGCAGGTCCCAGCTGCCATTGTGATTGGCGCCACTTTAGCTCCAAAGCTAGCTTGTCTGCGGTTTCCACCTCGAGAGCTAGCGTGACAGCCTCGGCTAACGACAGGTCACTCAACACCGAAAGCAGCCTAGCTCGCAAAGCATTGTTGGTTGTGTGCTCCGCCAGCTGATCACGTACCATTCCTTCCTCCAATGTCCTGAAACAACACTCGCTAGCCAGCTGCCGTATACAAACTGACGGACAGGCTTGCCCACTCGCTGGTGTCATTGTCGGAACCGAATCCTCCGGACGGTGACGTTGTCCGGGGTGTGGAAATGGCGCGCCAGCAACTCAACCACATCCTCATACGAGTCGGTAGCCCGAAGTATACGCAGGATGTGCTGGCCCTCGAACCCTAAATTATGCACCAGAAGCACACGTGCCCTCCGTCTATCTAGCTCACCCAGATCGAGCGCCACGATGTAGTTTTGAAAGGTGGCAAACCATCTTGGCCAAGGCACAGGTGGCTCGCCTGGGAGCTCCAGGATGGGCCTGTGTGGTGAAACACACGCCTCCATTTTTATTCTCATTGCCAAAATGTTATGTATGGAATTACCTCTTAAATGACGAGGCCAGGTGCACGATGGAACTCAGCTTTATTTGGGTGAACACACATAATGCAGCCACCAGGCAGGGGCATCGGCAAAGAGGCCGAACCCTGATGCCCGCTGCTATTTATAGGGGCGGTGTAGTGGCGGAAAAGGAAGTGGCCACCACTATTCCGCACTTCACAAATAAGAGCCTCTATGCAACATTTAACTATACAACACAGAACATCAAATAAATGCTCTAAATGACAATATTTTGAATTCGAACTTGGACAAGTTGTCAGTAGCTTAGAGAATAAAACAAAATTATTAATTTAATTTTACTCAAACACATATACATATAAACAGGAAAACCAGATAAAGTCATAGTTTTGTCGTGGTCTCTTTGGGTCTCATTTTTCCCCCCAGAGCTATATAACAAAAGGACATTATTTCCTGACCGCTGACCCTCACTTAGAGTTGATCACAACTTCAGTGCAGGCCTGACTAAGGAACATTGTGTGGGAGTTTGCTAAGCATCCAGGCAATTACCTAGAAGAGATTCTCTCAAATTGTTTAAATGAATAGACATGACAGACACAGTGCCATCTTGTTTCAGGTATACTGGCTGGGTTATTTGAACTAACGAGTATACAACAGCTGAGTTATGGTTGGACTGCTCTTGGTCTGGCCCTTCATCCAGGACCTGTTTGCCGTGGGAGACCCCACCAGAGGCTAGCTACCCCTGACAACATAGCTCCTGGGATTATGAGGGCACAATAAGGTAGTGATCCACGGAGAATATCATCATTAGAAACGGTTAAATTATTTTATCATAAACCTTGCATCAGTAAATGGTAAATGGCGTTTACTTATAGAACGCTTTTTACTCATCTCTGGATGACCAAAGCGCTTTAGAGATCCTGCTATCCGCCCATTCACACACACATTCACACACCGATGGGGGCGGAGCTGCCATGCACCAGCGCTGGCCTGACCCACCAGGAGCAACTAGGTGTGACTTTACCTGTAAATTTTGCAACTTTTCCCCCTCGTTTGTTTTTTTTCTCATACATTTACCAACATAACATTTGCTATTTTTCATTTTTTTTAATGTGAAATTTGCAACTTTTATTGTAAATATGGGGGCGGCTGTGGCGCAGGTGTGGTGGGGCCGACTGCTGATCGGAGGATCAGTGGTTCGATTCCTGCTCTGTCTGCATGTTGATGTGTCCTTGAACAAGACACTGAACTCTCAGTTGCTCCTGCTGGGTCAGGCCAGTGCCGGTGCATGGCAGCTCTGCTGCCATCAGTGTGTGAATGGGTGGATAGCAGGATCTGTAAAGCGCTTCGGTCATCTAGAGATGAGAAAAAGTGCTACGTAATGTTGTGTCCATAACTCGTACTATTAAGAATCAGGCCGGAGGTGCAGTAGAACGTAACTTTATTATATGAACCACAAGAACACAGGCGCGCCGTACAGGCGGATGGTCATGGTCGAAAAAGACAGGGTCTCTTCCGCCTTGGCCCTTTATACCCCAGAGTGACAGCGGAACCAGAAAGGCGGAGCCATCACCCCAGTACACCCAGAGTACACCCAGTACTATGTATAATATACTACATTTTCCACCCGTAGAAAATCCAAAACACACTAATTAGGCCCTCCCAAATTTATGACCCGACTCACACACTAACAATAACAGAAAATAGGCCTATCCATGCGCACAACACAACTAAACTAGAGGGGATCAGGTAGACTACAGACCCACCTCTACACGGCTAGGCGGATTATTCTGCCACCTTCATTACCATAAAGTCCATAAAACAAAAGAGCTGTGTTCCTAATAACTAAAATAATCCCAGAACCAATATGCATAACCAAAACCCATTTCACACAACCACAGTTAATATGTACATTCACATCCCGTTATACCCCCCCCCACCCCAACACTTGGCAGTTCACAGACTTACATGCAACAAAACAGACAGTGTTGGCTTTTTTTTTTTTTTACAAAACTGGGCCATCATCAAACGAGCACATGTGAAACATATCAACGATGTGACATTGGGCAAACATATTAACATTTCAACCATCACATGTTAACACATCACCCCTTTTGTCACCATACAGTCCCGATGGACAGACTATCCTCTGGATTTCCGTCTGGCGGATCCCGCCCAGAGCACCATCGTTTCTTCACCTCTGGGGATGAGCTACGTTGATGTTTCTTCTCATCGATGCGCCGTAGCTCGTTGGGGTATCTCCACGAGTCATCGGACAGCCTGAGATAGCCGTCCCCCCAGGCAGCCACCCCTGTTCATCCCGTCGTTTTCTCTTTTCATGGACCCCCCTCAGCCGAGCCTCCCCCCTGGGCTGGACCTCATCATCGACCCGCAGAGGTGCTTGACTCGGCTTCAAATGTCTACTATGTTTCAGCCGGGCTTCCTTTCCGGGTCAAATCGCTCCACTGACCCCATCCGAAGCCCCCACCCCCCCGGCCTCCAGTGTTGCTGGTTGGCGAGTCGTTTTACTGTACCAGCCGGTCCTGCCCCGCTCTCTTTCATTTGAAATGCCGGCAAAGCCACTGTAGTTCCTTGCTTCATGGTATCTTCAGGCCGAACTCCGGAAGAAGAGGGGGCTATCATTCTGGCTCCATCCGCCATCACGGGTGTCCCACCGTGCTGTCCAGTTCCCACATCCAGGGCAACTTGGACACTGGCGCCAGAACCCTCCCATGATGGCACTTTACGGCACTGGTCCTGGTCATCTCCCAGAATACTAGGCCAGTTGCTGTCCCAAACCCGACCTCTCTTCTCTGACGCCGCTGGTGATTGTGAATCCCAGACCATAGAACATATCACACCCCATTATGTTTGACCCATTGGCGGTCACCATGAATTGGACGTTAGACATCATTGCCGACTTGTACCCCGCTATGAACTCCAGCGAACCCACGATGGCTAACCTGTTTCCTCCATAGCCAAAGTATGCCATCGACAGTCTCCTCACACAGTAATGTGGGAACAAACTCCTCACAGTGGGCCAGTTCAACACAGAAGCTGCTGCTCCCGTGTCCACCAACAACGGCACTTCCACGCCGTCCAGCGAAACGTTGCAATAAATCCACCCATCTGTGCTGCTATTTTGGTCCATAATCTTGGCATGGAGGGACAGCGGATTCTCAGCACATTGGGAGACAGCGATAGTTTTGATGACGTGGTTGGGCTAATGGCACGCTATTTTCACGCTCTGGGAAACGTCATCGTCTGGAGGATTTGGTTTTGGCAGCACCACCAGCGGATTGGAGAGTCGGTGCAGCATTACGTCACAGATCTGCGTCAGCTGGCAGGGGAGTGCCAGTTTGGAGCCTTTGAGGAAGAAATGGTCCATGATCAATTAGTGGAACACACACTTCGTTCTGTGGCTCGATCAAGGCTCCTAACATACCCTGGTGAACTGACGTTAGCCACGGCAGTCGAGATAGCGCAGCAGAAGAACTATCCAAGGACCTCAGTGAAAGAACCACGTTGGGGCATACAGAACCACGATCAGTGGTGCTGGCTGTGGACCCGGATAGCGAAGACAGCACGGATGAAGAGGAATACGCTGCAGCTATAAAAATTAGGTCCGCCCCGGGTACGCCAAGGTGTTATGGCTGTGGATCCACCAGGCACCGGTACAAGGCGAGAGAGTGTCCGGCGAAAGGCGAACGCCATGGCAAGTGTGGACTCCTGCATCATTTTGCCAGGGCCTGCAAAAATTTTGAGTGAGGGGACCAACGACGTGGAGCGGATTCTCCCGCTGTGACTCCTATGGTTGTTCATACCATCTTCCCAGCAACTTCACTATAACGTTTGTGGGATGAACAGGTGTACAGTCATATGTGTACAATGAATACAAAGTGGGGCTCAACACACAGCCCTGTGGTGAGCCTGTGTTAAGCATGCCTGTAGAGGAGGAATGTGGTCCGAGTCTAACATTCTGTGTTCGGTTTGTTAGGAAGTCCTTAATCCAGCTGCAAGTGTGAGTAGGCAGACCAAGCTGAAGCAATTTAGTGATGAGAATATTGGGAATAATTGTATTAAATGTTGAGCTATAGTCCACAAACAACATTCTTACATAGCTCTCTTTGTCTTCTAAATGGCTGAATTCAATCTCACCAAAGAGAGTTGATCAGTGTTGTTGTCCTTTCTAGCCTCAGCTTGTTTGTTCATCCTCTGTTTTCTCCTTCAATCTACTGCACGCAGCTTCTTTCACAGAGACAGGTGACTTTGGTGTGATTGAAGCCTCTCTACAGAGACCCTTCAGAACCTCAGAAAGTCACTGACAAATATTGCAATGTCTTTCTTAACAAGATCTGTGAATTACTAAATCTTTAATATGTTAATTCACTTTTAGGGGAATCTCAGTTCAACCAGTCATGCCTTTAATAACATTCATTTTCAGCTTCTCACTTTAATTGTCACCTTTTCTCAGAATTTACACTGGACCACTCCTTATTTTGTTCATTGTTTCCTCCTTGACATTTTACCTCTCCAGACTGGCAGAACCATTAATAGGGCTGACATTTTAACATATAGCTTTGACATTTTAATGTATTAACGTGGGAACTGAACCTCTCAGATTGTTCTTTTTGCAACAGACCCCGAGAGCGCAGGTTCTCTAATAAATGGCCAGAGCTTTTTCAACTGAAAGATGACAGAATATGTCATTATATTCTGAGCTGCTCTAAATAATAGGAGCTCTTTTCTACATAGCAGGTTAATAGATAAGTCGCTGTGTCAGAATCCCAAGAAAAAATAATCTGTCATCGGTTGTGTATCATTTATCAGATGACGTGATTCAGAGATGAACACCTGTTTTCTGTTTTTTCTTTTTCAGCACTTCTGTATGTAACACTGCCAACAATCAAGGTTTTTCTTGTTAACATGTCTGTAACATGTTTTTTATGACTTACAAGACATATCAAGAGCAAAATCACTCAAATGTCTCGTGTCTGTTTTTTTTTTTTGCTGTAAAGTTTCACCTAAGCCCCACCCCCTCAAAAAAGGCAAGTTGAAACAGAGCATTTTTGGTGACGTAGATATGTACAGCCACTGGTACGTGAGTAGTGCTGAGCCAATCAGGCCTCTCTAGCCTAACTGAAGTTAGCCCCCAGCCAGTTAGCATCTTTGGGCTAGCTGCTTTGAAAACTCGACCCAAATTAAACTGCTTTTAAGGACACATGCAGTTTCCATCATTATCCTGGGCCAGTGTGCATACAACTAGGCATGTCCTTGAACCAGTAAGTCGTTTTTATCACAGGATTTATGCTGTTTAATGTAGTATCCAAAGCAGCATAGCGTAAAAGAATAGAAATTGTCATAATACTGCCTTCCAGGCAGTACAGGATGGGTGGAAGGAGGACCCAGAGCACGAACTGAGCGAGTGCACAGGGGCAGAAAACAACACAGGAAAACCAAAGGTAAACGACGATGATGCCAGACAGAGCACATGCACAAACTGACAAACATAGTAACTAATAATTACAAGCGTCAGGCAGCTGGGGCAACAATCAAGGGCAGAACCGGAGCACACATGAGGGAGTGGCTATAGATAAGGAAAAAAGAGGGACTGGAGACAATAGGTAGACAACCTTTCTAACCTTTCTAAAGACTTTGCTGATGTATTTTTTTTAAACAAGTGTTTTCATGAAAATAAAATCAAGTTCACCTTTAAGTTTATAATGGCCCACAGATACAAACCCCAATTCTGATGAAGTTGGAACATGGTGTAAAATGTCAATAAAAACAGAATACAATGATTTGCAAATCCTTTTCAACTTATATTCAATTGAATACATTACAAAGATGAGATTTTTATTGTTCAAACTGATGAACTTTTTTTTGGTTGCAAATATTACCTCATTTTGAATTTGATGAATGCCCCGTCGGACTCCGTCGGTCTATGATGACCATGGAAGAGAATCCTAAACGTCTACTCTGCTGGAACAGCACTGCCTGTGGCTGAACAGGCCGATGCGCGAATGACAGTCCCTGTCACACAGGTCGCACTTGTGGGTGGTCTCCGTGCTGCTGGGTCTGTAGCGGTTCTTCCTGCGGGTCCTTTTTTCATCTGCTGCAGCAGTCAGTCTCTCTTCACCCACCTTGAGCTGTCTGGTCAGGGTGCCTCTCCATTTGGAGCGGTCCGTTGCAAGGTCCTCCCAGCGCTCTGTGTTGATATCCAGGGCCTTCATGTCTCTCTTGCAGATGTCTCTAAAGCACAGCTGTGGGCGGCCAACGTCTCTCCTGCCAGTTGCAAGTTCTCCGTAGAGGACGTCTTTGGGGATTCTGCCATCCTCCATACGGTGAACGTGGCCTAGCCAGCAGAGCCTGCACTGCCTGAGTAGAGTGAACATGGAGGGAAGGCTAGCATGGGACAGAACTTCTGTGTTGGGCACTTTGCCTTGCCAGGACATGTCCAGGATGTGGCGAATGCAGCGCAAGTGGAAGGAGTTCAGTCTCTTTTCCTGCTGGGCGTATGTTGTCCACGTCTCACTCCCATAGAGCAGTGTGCTGATGACGCAGGCGTTGTACACTGCCATCTTCGTCTTGACAGAGAGTTTGGGATTCTCCCACACTCGTGTGGTGAGGCGAGCGAGTGTGAAGGCTGATTTTCCAATCCTCTTGTTGATCTCTGTATCAAGGGAGAAGTTGTTGCTGATCGTGGACCCCAGGTACGTGAACTGATTCACGACCTCCAGCTTGTAGTCATCGATGGTGATGGTTGGTGGTGCTTCCGTGCCTTGCGCCAAGACGTTAGTCTTCTTCAGGCTGATGGTAAGCCTGAAGTCCTTGCATGCCTGGGAGAAGTGGTCCATCAGGGTCTGAAGCTCCTGCTGTGTGTGGGTTGCGACTGCAGCGTCGTCTGCGAACAGCATGTCTCTGATTAGAGCCTCGCGTACTTTGGTTCTGGCTTTCAGGCGGGCGAGGTTGAAAAGCCTGCCGTCAGATCTTGTGTGCAGGTAGATTCCCTCTGTTGCTGTGCTGAAGGCATGCCTCAGGAGCATAGCAAAGAAAATCCCAAAGAGGGTTGGCACAAGTACACAGCCCTGTTTCACTCCGCTGCGTATGTTGAATGGCTCTGAGACGTTGCCATCGTGCTGCACTATCCCCTGCATGTTGGTGTGAAACGATTCGATGAGGCTTTGCAACTTTGGTGGGCATCCTATCTTTGGCAGGATCTTGAAAAGGCCCTCTCTGCTGACCAGATCAAACGCTTTGGTGAGGTCGATGAAGGCGACGTACAGAGACATGTTCTGTTCTCTGCATTTCTCCTGGAGTTGGCGGATGGAGAATATCATGTCTACCATTGATCGCTCAGCGTGGAAGCCACACTGAGACTCGGGGTAGACACGTTCGGCAAGCTTCTGTAGACGAACGAGAACAACTCGTGTGTAGACTTTGCCAACAACGCTGAGGAGGGAGATGCCCCTGTAGTTGTTGCAGTCGCTTCTCTCCCCTTTGTTTTTGTAGAGGGTGATGATCTTGGCATCCCTCATGTCCTGTGGTATGGCACCTTCCTTCCAGCACTGGCAGAGGACGTCATGCAATGGCAGCAGTAGGGCGGTCTTGCAGTGCTTGATCAGGTCAGGGGGTATGCCGTCGTTGCCGGGTGCCTTGCCAGCGGCCAAGCTATCAATGGCCTTGCTGAGTTCGTCGATGGTTGGCTCGGCGTCAAGTTCGTCCATGGATGGAAGGCAGTCAATGGCATCAAGGGCTGACGGTGTCACGGTGTTCTGTCTAGAGTAGAGGTCGGAGTAGTGTTTCACCCATCTCTCCATCTGCTTGTTCTTTTCTGTGATCATCTCCCCAGTGGAAGATTTGAGGGGGGCCGTCTTGCTCTGAACCGGACCAAGTGCTTTCTTGATGCCATCGTACATACCACGGATGTTCCCTGTTACGGCAGCAGTTTGAATGTCTTGGCTGAGCTGAGTCCAGTACTCGTTGGCACAGCACTGAGCAGTCTGCTGAACTTTGCTTCTCGCAGCCCTGAGAATCTGGAGATTCTTCTCGTTTGGGTACTTCTTGTACTCAGCAAGTGCTGAGCGCTTGGCTTCAATGACGGGGGTCATCTCGGTCAACTTGGCATCAAACCAGTCCTGTGACTTTGAGGTCTTCCTCCCAAAGGTAGCCAAGGCTGTGCGGTGGATGGTGTTTCGCAGCTCTTCCCACTTCTGCTTTGCAGATTCTCCTTCTTGTGGTACACCAAGTTCCTTCTCAAAGGTGGAGGCAAACTGCTCAACAAGTTCTGGTTGGGCCATCTTGCTGGTGTCAATCCGTGCCTTTCCAGGTTGTCTAGCACGATGGAATTTCTTCAGCTGCAGCTTGACCTTGCAACACACCAATGAATGGTCTGTGTCGCAATCTGCACTCTGGAACGAACGGGTGATTAGCACGTTCTTCAGTGAGGTGCGCCTGGTCAGGATCAAGTCCAGCTGGTGCCAGTGCTTTGAGCGCAGATGTTGCCAGGAAACCTTGTGTTGGGGCTTGGTCTTGAAGAACGAGTTTGTGATGCACAGATCGTGATATGTGCAGAACTCGAGCAGCCGCTGTCCGTTGTCGTTCATTCTGCCCACGCCAAAAGGTCCAAGACAGAAGGGCCAGGAGTCGTGGTCAGCACCCACTCTGGCATTGAAGTCTCCAAGGAGAATGAGTTGTTCAGAGTTGGGGATGATCCTGACAGTTGTTGCGAGATTCTCGTAGAACTCGTCTTTTGCCTCTGGTGTGGCTGTCAGTGTTGGGGCATACACACTGACAAGGGTGGCTGGGCCTTGAGTGGTGTTCAGGCGGAGGGTGAGGAGTCGTGCAGAGCCAGTGCTGCCCGGTTCCACCATCTTCAGCAAGGTGTTCTTCACTGCGAAGCCCACTCCGTGTTCCCTGTGTTCGTCACTGCCCTTTCCCTGCCAGTAGAACGTGTAGTCCTTCTCTCTCAGTGTGCCTGCGTCAGCCAACCGTGTTTCCTGGAGAGTGGCGATATCCACTCCCAGTCTCTTCAGCTCAATATTGATGATGGCAGTCTTCCTGGTGTCGTTGATGTCCTTGAGGTTAGCAGCGAGTCCTGTCATCATAGTGCGGACGTTCCAAGTTCCCAGTTTTAGAGTTGGTCTCTTTTGTTTTATTGTCTTGCCTGGTGCGAAGGTTCTCAGCCTGCTGTTCGGACTTCTCCTTATCCCCATGCACCCAATGAGGAAAGCAAGCTGTGGCGGGACAACACCTTATTGGCTGGGGGCTGCCCAGCTTGAGGCGGGCGGTAGCTGTCCAGTGAGATCTGATGATCCCTCCCACCGTCGGGAACAACCCCTGGCGCCGCGCTCTACGCCAATTGAGCAGTGGCTTATAACCGGTAACTGTCATTCCCCGTGTTTTGTCTACGCCAAAGGCAAAGCTGGGGTGTCCTCTCCAGTGATCCGGTGTTCTACCTTCCAGCGTTAGGCATTGGTAGGATTCAAGCCTGGGCAGGAAGATATGGAGGACAAGATGTTGCCCATGCAGCATGTCCCCCCTCTCCACGTCACTGATGAATCCAAAGGAACAGCAGGGCTGCTACAGTTTGGCACCAGCGCCGTTGCAGGAGCTGCCAGAACGATGTTGAGCACAACATCGAACTGCCTTAGGGGCTCCGACTCCGGATTTTTCCTCAGGGTTGACTCCCAAAGCCTTTCCCGTGACCGGGTATGCCGCAAGGCAGCAGAGGTTTGAAATCAGGGTTTACCTTCCCCTAGATGGGCTACCTTCCCAGGTTGACGAGCCACCATCTACCCGAAGCATCTGGTTTTAAGGCGCCAGAGATCCGCCCTCGCCCCTTCTCCTTTTAGTAAAAGCAGTTCCGCCGGGCTTAGAGACTAAACCACATGGGCAGGCTAGGAGTTGGACTTAGTTGTCAGAGGCTTTTCGAGACGCACGCCATAAGGAGCATTTTATGAGCACTGGGAGCTTAACCCCAGTGCCGCTCCTGGCTATGACAACCTTGGAACCGATGAATGCAATACATTGGAAAAAAAAATACATTAAAAATGCTGGGACAGGGTCATGTTTTCCACTGTGTTTCATCACCTTTCCTTTTAACAACATTCAGTAAGCTTTTAGGAACTGAGGACACCAATTGTTGAGAAGCTCTGTAGGTGCAATTCTTTCCCATTCTTGCTTGATGTACGGCCAGTTGCTCAACAGTCCGGGTCTCTGTTGTTGGTATTTTGCCTGTTTTGCACTTCATAATGCTCCACACATTTTCAGTGGGAGACAGATCAGGGGGGTATTCTAGAAATCGGGCTTCGTGGGTTACCTGGGTAAGTTAACTCAGAGTTTGGAGTAACTCTGAGTTTTCGCTTCCAAAAAGTCAGAGTTTGTTTGTAACTATGGTAACAAAGGCCGTGAACATAAGCTGCTCCTGACTAGGTTCTGTTCAGGTTCTGTTGCGGTATCTTTAAACTATTTAAACCAAAGAGGAACCACATCCACAAACAGAAATGTGAATGCAGAGAATCAGATAAATAATCACTCAGAATCACGTCACAAAACAAACCATCACTAATTTGTTTTCAACGTCCCTTCTTTATTTCCCTAACAAACATCATTTTCCCTCTTCTTTACATGCAGATATTTCATCACCAAATCTATTTTCACATTTTTTTTTCTACTGAGATAGATTCTGTCCAGATCCTTTGCTGGTAACTGCAGTGAAATTCTTACATTTAGTGATCTTAAAGGTAAAATATTCATTTTTGTTTAGCTGTAATTTGTCTCACATTAAGATCAATAAAATCAGTTTCTTCCGTTGCCAAATTGCTGCACAGATTTTGGAGGAGGATCCACTCCACTGACCCGTTCAGTCTCTGACGGTACAGAAATAAGTTCTGCTGCAGATCATCCGTCTTCAAACACCACAGTCACATATTGATGCTTGGCACAAATTGCCCATATAGTTTAGTGGCCCCTCTGAACCCTCCATGTCCACGTCTGTCACAGCTGATGCTGTCTCCTCTTCAGCCTTTTAACTGCATTAACAGTCTTATGGCCTTTTGCCTAATGAAGGATAATTTGTCAAAAAGGGAAAAAGTATACCGTATATAATATATTTTTAATATATTAATATAATTGAATATATATATATATATTACAAGAGAAGGACACCTGTAATGTATTAAATATTATTATTATTATTATTGTTATGTGTTATGGGGTATAAAAGGCCGACCCAGAAGAGGCACGGTCTCTCTTTGACCACCTCTCTGCCTAGCGGGAGCGTCTGGCTGTATCTAGTGAGTTACATAATAAAGTCCTGTTCAGTTCACCACTTGCCTCAATATTGTGCCACGCTTTACGGACATAACATTTGGCGACAAGGATAAAGTATGGATGGAGGCGTGTCGTCTATTTGGCCATTTTTGGAGACTCCGGGAGAGCCTCTGGTGCCTTGGGCGAGATGGTTCGCCACTTTCCAGAACTATCTGGTGGCACTAAACATCAGCGAACTGAAGAAAGTACGAGCACGGGCGATTTTAGTCCACAATTTATGTATGGAGGGACAGCATATCCTTTCTACCTTGAGAGCTAGCGATAGCTTCGATGATGTGGTCGAGCTAATGGCACGACATTTTCGCACGCCTACAAACGTCATCGTCAGGAGGGTCCAGTTTCGGCAGCGCCTCCAGTGGACCGGCGAGTCGGTGCAGCGCTATGTTGCAGACCTGCGGCAGCTGGCTGGAGACTGCCAATTTGGTGATTTAGAGGAAGAAATTGTCCAGGACCAGCTGGTGGAGCACACGCTGTGTTCGTCAGCACAGTCGAGATTGCTTACACACTCCGGCGAATTAACTTTAGCAACGGCTGTGGAGATAGCTCAACAGTGTAAAGCATGATTACTGTGTGGTTTTCCTGGGTTATGGGGTGGTTTTATTGGGAATGTTGATAGCGGGACATGAATGTGCATACTGACTGGTTAGTTGTTAATTCAAGGTTTTCCCTGTGAGTATATGTTATGGGGGTTATTTTACATTCTATTAGGAACACGGCAGCATTTTATTTCATGGACTATGCAACAATAAAGATGGCAGGATAATCCATCTGGCCATGTGGAGGTGGGTCAGTAGTCCACCTGGCCCCCTCTAGTTTTAGTTATTTGTGTGCATGGATAGACGCTATTGTTATACTTACTGCTAGTGTGTGATTTGGGTTACAAATCTGGGTGGGCCTAAATGGTGTGTGTGTTTTGGACTTTTCTATGGCGGGGGGAGGGATGGTAATGTCTTAAATATTATTATTATTATTATTATTATTATTATATTGTGTGTTATGTCTTCGTGCGTCGAAGCCATGAGAGTCCTGTCGGGACTGAATGCCAGCAGGAAGGTTGAGCGAGGGCTGTCCGGCAGCTCCACTTTCTGACTCTGCCATTTCATCCAGCGGACCTTCTCCTCCACCAGCAGCTGCAGGAGTCTGTGGGAGCCGAACGTCTGGGAGCCGCGCTCCCGACTGGACAGGATCCTCACCGAGTTCCTCTGACGGGACACCATGTTGCTTCCTGTGGCCGCGGGCTGATTGGCTGCTGCTCACTTCCACCGCCGCTGCTGCTGCTGCCAGTCCGTCGCCATGCAGAGTCAGAGCTTTCAGTTAATGAAGCTGTTCTCCGGCGGTGTCATTCCACAAGCTAACAAGCTAAATGAGCTAACCAGCTGCTAGCTTGGCCAAAAAAGGAGAATGTGTCCGCTGACAGAAAACGGACCATCAAACGTGACCATCGGCGTTAAAGGGTTGCTGTAAATATTTTATAAAGCCCAAAACAACAGGTGTTTTTCCTAATATGCGAGGGTGGGTCAGGTAAAACGGTTTCTAAGGCATTGGTCCCATGTTTGTGTAGCTGCCGACGCTAAATGGATCCTACGTAACTAGCTAGCCGCTAGCTAGCTTAGCCAACCAAGCTGTCTGTGTGTGTGTGTATATATATATATTTTATAGTAATACGTACATATGTTTATTAGCTGCTCTTGCTTGCTTGTTTTTTTTCTTGCCTTCTGATTGTTGCTCTGAGTGTTGCTATCCCTGTGCTGTTGCAATCCTGGAATTTCCCCGTTGTGGGACTAATAAAGGCTTATCTTATCTTATCTTATCTTATGGGTGACGGCTACACCTTTCCGGTTCCGCCGCCACCCAGGGTATAAAAGGCCGACCCGGAAGAGACACGGTCTCTCTTTGACCACCTCTCTGCCTAGCGGGAGCATCTGGCTGTATCTAGTGAGCTACACAATAAAGTCCTGTTCAGTTCACCACTCGCCTCATTATTGCGCCACGTTTTACGGACATAACAACACCGTCTTGGACTGTGACGGTGATAAAATGATAAAAAAGTTTAAATAAAAAGCCCACATTCATTCAATAAAAAAATGGGCTTGTGAGGGAAATTGGTTGAATAGAAAAACACTTAAAAAGGTTTGTATAAATTAACACAACAGCAAGACTTGTGTAGTAATGCCTTATTGTAATTGCAATATGGGAAAAAATTAAAATCCATAGCGTATAATCTGATTATGTAGGTATGTGGGGAAAGTTAAAAAGCCTTAACAGAGCTTCACAAACTAAACAATGAAGGGTGGAGTCATCAGACGTTCTTACATTTTAGCAGGGCAGAACCCAGATGTTCTCTGATCCGGATATCTGTTCATGACAGTTTTTAACATTTGGTATTTGGGTATTTGCTCCTTCACCCAAACTGTTCAGTTTTAACTATGCTAATTCTGATTTACTACATTTCCAAAAAAGGTCACAAAATTGCATGAATAAATTTAGAAATATATAAAGAAAAAAAACTTCAAATTCATGTGAGGAAAAACTGCAAATTTATGAACAAAAAATTATATTTGCAAAGAATTCTGCAACAAATATTTCAAATTACATGGAAAAATTGTATATTTACGATAAAAAATAAAATTACAAGAAAAAAGGCTCTCAAATTTAAACAAAAAGCTGCAAATTTGTGAAAAAAGGTACAAATTCACATGAAAAAAATCTTTATAACAAAAGCCTTGTAAAATAGCCTGCTGCCTTGCAATGTACTTGATTTGTCACATTATTCTAAATACTTATTATTTATGGAAAATAAATTTGACCCAAAGGACATCCAAGCTGGGGCTCGAACTCGCAGCTTCTCACACCAGAGTCCAGCACTCTACTGATGTCACGCAGAGGCTTGATCTTTTCACAAATCCAAGAAGCTCACTTCATGCAGTCGGCAGTTCTTTGCAGGTCAGCTTCCTGTATCTTTGGCTGATGTCACTGTTTTTTCTTCTTGATTGTGCTTTTTTCCCCACTCCTCATATGCCTCCAAGAGTGCATGCAGTGCTTCCTCAGAGAAATAACTATGTCTCTTTTCCTCTACTGCTTGTGGTCTCTGTGTTCAACACATGCTGTCTTAGCAGGTTTGCCGTGAATGCACACGTCTCGAGGTCAATCAACTCTGAGTTGATCAAACAGAGTCATAACCAGAGTTCTGGAATCAGAAACTCGGGGTAAGTTCTGGCAGGTTCACTTAACCCTGAGTTCAGAGTTTATTTCAAGCTATGTTAATCCTGCTTTCTGGAATACCCCCTGGACTGCAGGCAGTCCAGTCTAGTACCTACACTCTTTTACTATGAAGCCATGCTGTTGTAACACATTGCAGAATGTGGCTTGGCATTGTCTTACTGAAATAAGCAGGGATGTCCCTGAAAAAGTCATCGCTTGGATGGCAGCATATGTTGCTCCAAAACCTGTATTTACCATTCAGCATTAATGATGCCTTCACAGATGTGTAAGTTACCCGTTCCATGAGCACTAACACCCCCCCCCCCCCCATACCATCACAGATGCTGGCTTTTGAACTTTGCACTGATAACAATCTTGATGGTCCTTTAGCCTGGAGAACACAATGTCCATTATTTCCAAAAACAATTTGGCCACAGACCAAAGCACACTTTTCCACTTTGCGTCAGTCCATCTCAGATGAACTTGGGATTAGAGCAACCGGTGGCATTTCTGGTTGTTGATATATGGCTTTTGCTTTGGTAAAGTTTTAACTTGCACTTGTAGATGTAGTGACAAACTGTGTTGACTAACAATGGTTTTCTGAAGTGTTCCTGAGCCCACATGGTAATATCCTTTACAGAATGATGTCAGTTTTTAATGTAGTGCTGCCTGAGTGATCGAAAGTCACGGGCATTCAATGTTGGTTTTCAGCCTTGCCGCTTAACGTGCAGAAATTTCTCCAGATTCTCTGAATCTTTTGATGATATTATGGACTGTAGATGATAAAATCCCCAAATTCAAAGATTCAAGAGTCAACAATTTTATTTGTCAGTACTACTATACAAACAGGACATACAGGAGAGTTGAAATGCCGTTTATCTCTCTCTTCAGTAGTGTGTACAATTTAAAAAAAAAGAAAAAGGAATAAGGCTGGAAAAACAACAACAGCAGTCTGTGTACAGTAATGCTACCCGTAGTGCAAATGGCAACTAAAGATGGACCCAGACCTCCCATAGTGCAAATAAAGATAGCCTAAATGATAAACAATGATGAAACTCAGCAATCCTATATACAAAACTAGAAAAGCACTCGGAGAGCGCAGACCTCCGCCAAGCGGCACAGTTCCCCCATAGAGGGTTTGTGTGTACGTTTTCAGATTCCCTGAGCATGAAAAGATATGAGTAGCAATTGGATTCACAATGATTATTTGTTTATTTGACATGGACAGTGCAATAAACAGACAATTAATGAATGACAATCAATGTGATAGTGATAGGATTAGTGGTTCAGTAGTGTAAAACGGGGCTATAAGGGACGGCGGGTTAATAAGGGACACTTTTGTGGGAAATGTTTTAAATGTAATTCTGCTTTTTTTATTTTGAGCAGGACGCTGAGTTGTGTTGTTATTGTCAAATATCCATGTGTGGCAGTTCGTTTTAACCCCACAACAGACTAAGGACACTCAGCCCTCTTTTCTCTGGTTTTCCTGCTACACTACTGAGACGCAATGTGCCATTCATGTATTTGTGATGCAAACATGCATGTATTGTGATGTAATGCGCCATTCTGTATAGTGTGCATATGGCTTGTCCTTACTGTGCTTTTTCTGAGCATCTTACATATGTAGATGTGCTTTGGTGTATTAATGTCTACAGGTAGACGAGTTTCTTCTGTCTCACCTATGTGATGTTAATCGATGCCTTTCATGCATTGTATTCATGCGTCCTGTCCTTACTGTGACCTAGAGACTCAGATCAATATGTAGATGTGCTTGTTAGCCTCTTTGTCTTGCACTTAGAGCGAGGTCTAGCTAATCTGCCCATTGTGATGTATGGCTTACAAATGCAAATACCTCCTGCCTGTTCTGTTGTCCCTTTGATCATTCTAAACTGTGGGGTATGTCTCTTTCATGTATTGTTATGATCAAGTATTTAAGGTGCAACTCTGTAACGCAATCTTTCTCTCTCACTCTTTCATCTGATCCTGCAACTGGGGGACACACTGTGTCCGCCTCTCCTTCTCTGAGAGCCGTGGGATCCCGCTCCGGGCTGCTCACACTATGCACCGGAGAGGGGATCCTGTGACGGTGGTATGATTAATAAAACCTGCTAAAAACCACAGCACCGCTGCTTATTTTTTCATGCCGCTTCACATGAATCCTTCATCAAATCTAGGCGGAAGCAAAATTAAAAAAGCAGAATTACATTTAGAAAAGTGTCCCATATTACCCCGCCGTCCCTTATAGCCCCGTTTTACGGTTGTAAAAGCATTGCCTCTTTGGCGGAGGTAATAAACTGAAGTGTTGGTGTGTCCATGTCCTCCACTGACGGATGCAGATTGGTTAGACAGGTTGCCGTGGGTTTTATATTATATTGGGGTTGCGGTCCGCGGCAAAACAGAATTTAGAGTCTTCCCCGGCAGAGAGGTCGTTTTTACGCAGCGCCTATAGCTGTGCGGGGAATTTGTGGCAAATAATCGGGCGGCGGACAGGTGTCCGTCTCAGGTTTTGCAGCGTGGCGCAAAAGCAGTCACGCTGGCGTGCTTAGGGCAGCAGTGTTTTCCGCGTGCTTTTGTGCCTAAAACGTTGAAGAACGCGGAGTTTGTGTTGGTCAGACACGACGACCAGCGCAATGTGCGCAGCGCCTATGGCTGGCACAGGCACGCTGGGGGTCCGAGGCCAGCAGTGTTTTCCGCATGCTTTTGTGGCTAAAACGTTGAAGAAGGCGGAGTTTGTGTTGGTCAGACACGACGCCCAGCGGCCTCCATTGCGCCTGCGCACATGTTGAAAATGGCCCTATGTCACAGTGTTGAAAAAAATGCTTTAAAAAAATTCCTGTATCCAGACGGTGAATCGGATCACCCCCAGAATGTAATCAGTTCTTCCTTGTACCATTTCCAACAACGCCTGAAAGTTTCATGCAAATCCGTCCAAGACTTTTTGAGTTATCTTGCTAACCAACAGACAAACAGACAGACAGACAAACAGACAGACAAACAGACAAACCTTGGCAAAAACATAACCTCCTCCTGGCCTTTTCGGCCTGGCGGAGGTAAAAAGTAGAGATGTAATACCTGTAGTTGCAAGTTCAACGTGGTAGTGTGGGTGCAGACAGTGACAGATAGAACTGCACCAATACTGCAATGACAGACAGCAGCAGATATGGCATATGTGCAAATGGTCGCAGTAAAGTGCAGAGACATACAGCAGCAAATGTATTACTGTTGGTGTGCCAGTCTGTCTGTGCCAACAGCTGAGATAGTTATTGTGCGGGTAAGTGCGTTAAGATCCGGGAGGGAGGTGGGGGGAGTGGACAGAGTTCAGGGTCCTGATGGCCTGATGAACAAAGCTGTTTAACAGTCTTGTGGAGTGGGCCCGGAGACTCTGGTACCTTTTGCCTGAGGGCAGGGGGCTGAAGAGGGAGTGTGAGGGGTGGGAGGTGTCGCCTGTAATGTTGATGGCTCTGTGGGTGAGGTAGATGTCCAAGAGGGGAGACAGAGGGGCACCTATTATCTTGCTGGCTGCTTTCACTGTGTGTTGTTGTGTCTTCCAGCAGGAGGCGGTGCAGCTTCCATACCACACCGTGATGCAGCTGGTGAGGATACTCTCAATGGTGCCCTGGTAGAATGAGCACATGATGGGGGATGGGACTCGTGTTCTCCTCAGTTTGCGGAGGAAATGGAGGCAAGTTTTAGCCTTCTTGGCCAGTGATGTGGTGTTGTTGGACCAGGAGAGGTCCTCAGAGATGTGCATCCCCAGGAACTTGATGCTGCTCACCTTCTCCACAGCTGCACCATCGATGATCAGAGGGGGTGCTGTGTGTGTCCCCTCCTGAAGTCGACCACAATCTCCTTGGTTTTTCCCATGTTCTGGAAGAGATTATTGTCTTTACACCACTGGACCAGTTGGCTCACCTCATTTCTGTAGCTGGCCTCCTCATTGTTGGTGATGAGGCCCACCACTGCCGTATCATCTGCAAACTTGATGATGTGGTTGGTGTTGTAGGCTGGTACACAGTCATGGGTCAGCAGGGTGAAAAACAGCGGGCCGAGCACGCACCCTTGTGGGGCCCCTGTGCTCAGTGTGATGGTTTTGGATGTGTTGCTGCCAACCTGCACATTCTGTGGCCTCCCTGTGAGAAAGTCCAGTATCTAGTTACAGAGAGAGGTTTTGAGTCCCAAGTGTCTGAGTTTTTGCATTAGGTGCTGGGGGATGATTGTGCTGAATGCTGAACTGAAGTCCAAGAACAGCATTTGCACGTAGGAGTTCTTTGAGTCCAGGTGGGTGAGGGCTGGATGGAGAGCAGCAGCAATGGCATCTTTTGTGGATCTGTTTGACCTGTATGCAAACTGAGATGGGCCATGGGAGGGAGGGAGGATGGACTTGATGTTCTGCATGACCAGCTGCTCAAAGCACTTCATTACGATGGGGGTCAGTGCTATGGGCTGGTAATCGTTGTAGCTGGATGGGATGGGCTTTTTTGGGACCGGTATTATGGTGTCAGTTTTGAAACATGTGGGAACAACAGCTTGAGTCAGGGAGATGTTTAGATATTTAGATGTTGGCCAGGACATTCTTGAGCTCCTCTGCACAGTCCTTCAGAACACAATCCGGTGTGTTGTCTGGTCCAGCTGCCTTGCGTGGGTTGATCCTGCAGAGAGTCCTCTTCACACTAGATCCAGACTTATGACCTGCTGGTCTGGAGGAGGAGTGGTCTTCTGTGCTGATGTGCTGTTTTGTGCTTCAAAGCGGCCGAAGAAGTCATTTAGGTTGTTGAGCAGTGTGCTGTCACTCGTACAGGTCTGAGGTGGAGGTTTGTAGTTTGTGATGGTCTGTATTCCACACCAAAGGGAACGTGCATCTCTGGTGTTGCTGAAGTGGCCAGGTATTTTCTTGCAGTACTGTTGTTTTGCCTCCTTGATGCCACGGGACAGGTTGGCCCTAGCTGTTGTTAGTCCTGCAGTGTCGCCGACCCTGAAGGCTGCGTCCTGGGCCCTCAGGAGCCTGTGGACCTCTGCTGTCGTCCATGGCTTTTGTTTGGCATGAACAGTGATGGTTTTGCAGTGAGTGACATCATCAATGCAGTTTGCTATGTATGCTACAACAACCTCAGTGTACTCCTCTATGTTTGTGTGTCCATTGAGTGGCTGCATGCCCAGTCTGTAGTGCTGAAGCAGTCTCTCAGAGCATCAGATGCCCCCCTTGGCCACACACATAACTGCTTTTTTGTTGGTCTGATTGTTTTCACTCTGGATTTGTATGCCGGCCTTAACAGGATGGTGATGTGATCAGAAAGACCCAGGTGGGGAAGGGGGGAGGCTCTATATGCTTTCTTGTGAGTTGTGTACACCAGGTCCAGCAAATTGTCTCCTCTTGTTGGAAAGTCTACATGTTGGCGTAGATTTGGTTGGAGGGCCTTTAAATCTGCATGGTTCAAGTCTCCTGCTGTGATGAGGAATCTGTCTGGATGGGCTGTTTGTGTATCACTGATGGCCTGATAGAATTCTTTTAGTACTTTGCTCCTCTCACCTATGCCGGTGGGCGGGGGATACACGGCAACTAGTAGGACAGATGAAAATTCTCTCGGAATGTCAAAGAGTTGGCACTTGATGATCATAAACTTCACCAATGGAGAACAGTGTTTGTGTACGACAGTTACATCACGGCACCAAGCGTCACTGATGTACACACAAACACCTCCCCCGTGGGTTTTCCCTCCTTCTGTGAACACTGTCACTGCGGTAGGATGTTAGACCTGCTAATAGAATGCCAGAGTCTGGTATATTGTCATTTAACCATGTTTCTGTAAAGATAAACACACAGCAGTTCTGCATATCATGTTGTGTAGTTCTCAGGAGCTGTATGTGGTCTATTTTGTTCTCTAGTGAGCGTACGTTGGCCAGAATGAGGGTAGGAATCAGCAGTCTGTGCGGGATAGCGGTTAGCTTCATTTTGATACCTCCATGTGTACCTGTCTTTTGTCGCCGCTGACACTGTCCCAGTCGAGTCCAGGGGTGTGGAGGTCTGGTGAAGAAGACCTAGGCCACGGAATTCCTCTGTAATGCTCTGGTCCAGGATGTAATGTTTGGGCATATTCCTTATCTCCAGGAGGCTGTGGCAACTGTAGCTTGTGCGCAGCATCATATACAGACATTAAACGCATGAATACAATCTTAGACGTATTTTAAACAACACTAAGTGGCACAAAACACGAAGAGAGGTCGCTGCGTGTTCAGGTGCCACCTAGCGAAATTCCTTGCAGTTGTACACTGAGAAACGTTCTTAACTGTTGGACTATTTGCCCCTGTAGTTGTTCACAAAATGGCGAAACTCACCCCATCCTTACTTGTGACCAACTGAGCCTTTTGGGGCTGCTTCTTTTATACCCAATCATGACACACCTGTTTCCAATTAACCAGTTCACCTGTGGACAGTGTTTTATGAATGTTCCTCAATTTCCCCAGTCTTTTGTTGCCCCTGTCCCAACTTTTTTGGAATGTATTGCAGGCATCATATTCAAAACAAGTGAATATATGCAAAAAAATAAATAAATGTTATCAGTTTGAAGATTAAATATCTTTTGCATTCAAATGGATATAGGTTGAAATGGATTTGCAAATCACTGTATTCTGTTTTTCTTTACGTTTTACACAACATCCCAACTTCATTGGAATTGGAGTTTGTGCCACAGAAGGATGGAAATGTATTCAGTTCTTCTCCCAGTCTTTGTCTTCATTTAAATGTTATCCTGTTGATACAGTTGTTTCAGGATGGGAGTGAAGTGGCTTGACTGATGAAGGATTGCTGATGGTGTGGGGGAAAAACCAAAACCTTTACTATTAGATCTTTTTTGAACACTGAATGAATAACCACGAAAAAAGCAAAGCTTCAATTCATAAAAGGTATTTTGTGCTGTCCATCTAACAATACAGATTTTTAAGAGATGGCTGGGGGGCTGGAAAAACAAAAGAAACATGAACACAACCTATATTGGTATTAGTGCTGCAAAGACAGCAAAATCATGGACAATAATTATGGATAAAAACGTGTTAGGTACAACTCAACATGTGATTTATGAGTCCATGTGCATGTGTGACAGCAGCAGTTCCTCTGTCCTGGTGATGCTGGTATATTATTGATGTTGCATAAAGCAGGTCAACCTCTGATCCAACAAATCCAAATGGATGGTTGACCTTTGATCTCACCCATGATCTCTCCAATGAGCCCTCTGGATTTTAGAGATTAAAGACACCCAGGGAATGCCAGAGATGACACACCAGGGCACACCACTTTTGGAAACACTTCATGCTGATTGATTTTTACAGTACCTCTGCCTTCTATTTTCTGTTTATCTGTTTGGTCTGGTGTTTTGTGAGCGACGGTGTGAGGGATCAAGTAATGAGGAAGAAAAACAGTCAGTCTGTTGTACAAAAATAGTGTGGTGGCTCAGCAGGAGAACGGCACTTCATCAGGGGCCGCGGGTACATCCTGCATCCGTCTGCACTTACACAACCGCCCAGCCTTGATTGCAGCCATCTTCCTCTCCTCCACCTCCTCCTCCTCTTTTCTGCTGCTCTCGCCTCTTCTACATGCTTACACCGCTTTTTGAACATCCTGTGCAGATGCATCAGATTCAGTGGCACATTTCCTCAAACAAGAGAGGTTGAAAAGTTGTTCTGTCATATTTTTGGGCAAAATATTTGATGATACCATAATAGTTTTTGGTAAGTAATTTTAAAAACGATGTGTCAAAACATTTATATAGTTTTTCTTTATTTGAACTCATGCTTCTAAAACTGTGAGGGGTTAATGAATCCTTTATAGAGCACATTTTGATACTGATAAAGTTGATATTAAAGCAGCACTATGTAACTTTCTTGTGCTTGGTAGGAACACTGAAAAGACTACAACTCTAGGGACTGACCTTAGTCACAACAGCCAATAACAGGGTACCTGGCTGTTGGTGAATACAGTTGTGCCCTGTGATTGTCTGCTGGGACTGAGGTCATAGTCACCGTAGTTGTACAGGTGTGAAAAAATTTGGACACCCCTTTAAATATTTAGTTCTTTATTAAGAAATGTTCATGTATCTACTGTATGTCTAACCTTGTTTTTGTTTTTATTTGCATTTAACATTTATTTTAGACATTTTAAGTGGGACTGAATGTGGGGTGTCCTAAAAAAGATGGGGGGGCGTCCTAATTTATTCCTCACTATTTGTTTACAATTACATTTTACAGAAAATTTGAAAAAAGTCTTAAATTCATTTTTAATTGTTTAGTTGTATTACATGAATGTCCCAGTGTTTTTAACATTGATTTTAAATATCCATATGTCCAAATATGTAAAAAACAAAACACACACACACACACACACACACACACACACACACACACACACACCGGCTTATAAGATAAGATAAGATAAGCTTTTATTAGTCCCGCAATGGGGAAATTCCAGGATTGCAACAGCACAGGGATAGCAACACTCAGAGCAATAATTAAGAAAATAAGAAAATAAGAGCAGTGAATATACATATGTACACATAAATATACAGTATATTATACACAGTGCAGAGCATTGTAGCTAGATGGACTAAACAGCATAACCGTCTATTTAGTTACCCTACATGGTACGAATATGTACCCATACATATTGTCACCCTCCGTAGCGACTGATATTGTCCTAGTTGTATACTGGAGGGGGCCATTTGTGTAAGTCTATTGCGTCTTTTGCATTCAATACTATTAGGTCGTCACGTTTTTTTGCTATCTCTGCGAGCGGCCCTGCTTAGGTTATACAGTCTGACAGCTGTAGGTAGGAAGGACCTGCGAAACCTCTCGGTTGCGCACCTAGGATGATGTAGCCTACTGTTAAATGAGCTCCTCAGTGCATTCAGTATGTCCTGCATAGGGTGGGACTCGGACTCCAGCAGAGATGACAGTTTAGCCACCATCCTTCTCTCTCCTATCTCCTCCACGGGTCAAGGTGCTGCCCCAGGACAGAGCTAGCTTTCTTGATTAGTTTGTTCAGTCTCTTCCTGTCGGCTGCTGTAATGCCACTGCCCCAGCAGACCACTCCAAAAGTGATGGCTGATGCCACCACCGTGTCGTAGAATGTCTTCAGCAGTGCCCCTTGTACACCAAAAGACCTGAGCCTCCTCAGTAGGAACAGCCTGCGCTGTCCCTTCTTGTAGAGTGCGTCGGCATTGTGTGACCAGTCTAGTTTATTGTTCAGATGAACACCCAGGTACTTGTAGGATGTCACCATCTCAATGTCTGTTCCCTGGATGTTTACTGGTGCTGTGAGGGGTTGTCCATGCCTGCGGCAGTCCACCACCAGCTCCTTAGTTTTCCTCGCGTTGATCTGGAGGTAGTTCCGATGGCACCAGTCCACGAAGTCCTGGATAAGTCCTCTGTACTCAGCTTCATCTCCGTTGGAGATGAGGCTGACGATCACAGAGTCATCAGAGAACTTCTGTAGATGGCAGTGTGTTGTTTTGTGTGAGAAGTCCGCAGTATAAAGGGTGAACAGGAAGGGAGCCAAAACCGTTCCCTGGGGGGCCCCCGTGCTACCGATGATCGTGTCGGACACACAATCCCGGGTTCTCACAAACTGTGGCCGGTTAGTGAGGTAGTCCAGGATCCATGATGACAGGTGCTGGTCCACCCCTGCGCACAGCAGCTTGTCCTTCAGGATCATTGGTTGGATGGTGCTGAAAGCACTGGAGAAGTCAAAGAACATGATCCTCACCGCATTCCCGGGCTTCTTTGATAGATAGATAGATTTGTTTATTTGACAGGGACAGTGCAATAAACATAGACAATTAATCAATGACAATCAATCTGATGTGTTGCACAGAGTGTATAGCTATTAGCTAATTTGCAACTCTTGTCCCTGGATGGGCTTTGGAAAGGAGAAACAAGTAAAAAAAAAAAAAAAAAAAAAAGGGAAGAAAAGGAATACACAATAACCACATACATCAATGCAAAAAACATAAATACATTATAAATACACAATTATAAATATTATAAATACACAAATATAACAACCTGACTCACATTTGCCTATTTTAGGCCTCCCTCCCTTCGTCACTCACTATAAACAAACACATTCATTCCTTCCCTTCATTCACTCTCACCCTGCAGACAATCATTTCATACATGGGTACATTCTTGTTTATTTTTCAGCCAGTTTTTAACCTTTTTAGTGAATGTTTTAAAGTCCGTTATTATTTTAATTTCATTTGGCATTGTGTTCCAGATGTGACTGCCCTTTATAGAGAAAGCTGTTTGTCCAAATGTGGTTCTGCGGTGGAATATTTTACAGTTATTGTTAGCAGAACTCCTGGTGGCTCTGCTGCTGTCCTGTCTTTGGATGAAACCAGCAAGTGGCTCAGGTGCTGATTTATGGAAACATTTGAAAGTTAATTTCAGTAAACAGAGGTCAATGAAACTCTCAAAACTCAATTGGTTCTCCAGGTTGGACAGGGAACGGTGAAGGAGGAAGATCACTGCATCCTCCACCCCAATGCCATGCTGGTAGGCGAACTGGAGTGGATCCATCGCTGGTCCCACCAGGGGGCGGGAGTGAGCAAGGAGCAGTCTCTCCAGGGTCTTCATCATGTGAGACGTCAGGGCCGCTGGTCTGTAGCTGTTCAGGTCTTTGGGGTGGGAAGTCTTTGGCACAGGTACCACACAAGATGTTTTCCACAACTGTGGTACCCTCCCCAGCTTCAGGCTCAGGTTGAAGATGTGCTGCACAATCCCACACAGCTGGTCTGCGCAGGACTTGAGGAGCTTCGCGCTGATGCCGTCCGGTCCCGAGGCCTTCCTCGCCTTGATCTTCCTCAGCTCCGTCCTCACCTGGGTCTTAGTGAGGGTCAGGTTGGGGGGCTGTGTGCTGGGAGTGGGGGGGTGTTGGTGGAGTGGGGTGTGGACAGCAGGTCTTGATGACTTTAGAGGCAGCAGTGGTTGTTGTGCAGTCGGGGGGGAGGGTGGTTGGTCAAACCTATTGAAAAACAGGTTCAGATTGTTCACCCACTCCTTGCACCTCATGGCCTGGGAGGAGGTATTCTGGAGCCCGGAGATGGTTTTAAGGTTTCTCCAGACCCTGCCGATGTCGCTCTTTTGCAGCTTGTCCTCCATCTTCTTCCTGAAGCTGTCCTTGCCTTCTCTGATCTTCCTCCTCAGCTCCCTCTGTACGGACTTCAGCATCTCCCTGTTCCCTGACCTGAAGATCCTCTTCTTCTCTCTCAGAAGTGTTTTTATCTCAGGGTTGATCCAGGGTTTGTTGTTCGAGCAACACCGTATGGTCTTGGTGGGTACGGTGTTGTCCACACAGAAGTTAATGTAGTCCGTGATGGTGTGAGTGAGGCCATCGATATCCTCACCATGTGGATCGCAGAGCTGCTCCCAGGCAGTGGTTTCAAAACAGTCCTTTAGAGCATCCATTGCCTCCTCAGACCATAACTTCACCGTGTGCATGACCGGAGGTTGTCTGTGTACTAGGGGTTTGTACACCGGCAGGAGATGGACCAAGTTGTGATCCGATCTCCCGAGTGGGGGGAGTGGTGATGAGGTGTACGCCTCTTTAGTGTTTGCATAGAATAAGTCCAGTGTTTTATTGTCTCTAGTGGGGCATGTGACATACTGGGTGAACGTGGGCAGATTGGGGGACAGTGAAATATGGTTGAAATCACCTGAGATGAGTAGGAGAGCATTTGGGTGTTCTGTCAGCAGCCTGCCAGTTACTAAGTGAATGGTGTCACGCGCTGTCCCCGCATTTGCCATTGGATTCGCATAAATAACAATGCAGATCACGTGTGAGTATTCCCTCGGGAGATAGGTAGGCCGCATGCTAACAGCTAGCAACTCAATGTCTTTATTGCAGTGTTGTTGTTTAACCGTGATATGTCCCGGTCTGCACCAGCTGTTATTGACATACATTATCACTCCTCCGCCCCCTTGCCTTCCCACTGTCTGGTGTCCGGTCTGCCCGTATTGCGTGGAAACCCTCCAGTTCGATGTTAGCATCTGTTGCTAGTTCTGTTAGCCACGTCTCAGTAAACAACATCAAGCTAATCTCTCTGAAGACGCTCTCGTAGCGGGAGATAGCCGCTAGCTCGTCAATCTTATTGACGTATTGAGTAGCGATCGTACATTCCCCATAATAACGGATGGGAGGACGGGTCTGTACCTTATATTCCTCGCCCGCCATCTTACTCCAGCTCGACATCCACGCCGTTTCCGTCTTATTTCTCCCGGTATGTCGAGTTTTTGGGTTAGCATCGTGGGCCTGTTAAGTGCTAACAGCTGGTCTCTATTGTACTGCCTCCTGCAAAAAAACAGTGGCTTCGTCGGCTGGCTCAGGAGACATTTGGGTGATCTACGTGTCTGTGATGGATAGGTGTCAGAAAGATTAGCAAGAGAGCCAGATAGTAAATAGAAATAGGAAGAAATTGATCCGCTGTTGCAAAAAGGCAGCCTACTGTGTCCCAGTTTTTTCACATGACTGTAGTCCTTCCAGTATTTCTACCAAGAACAGAACTGTTGCAGGCAATGTGGGCCCACTCATGCTATGTGGGAAGTAACAGTCACATGATCAGAGGTTGATGTACCATCAAAATAATTTTGGAAACATTTTAAGGTGAAAATCTTACATAACACTACATGTAATGCATACAGTATAAGTAAAGAGAGAGTAAAGAGTATGAAGTAAATATGAATCACATTACCATAAACACATTTTGTTCTCTCATTTACTCAGTCTTTGCTTCCACTTATCCTTTGCTTAGGTTCACATAATTTACCTACTTAAGCCCCTGTCACACCTTGACGATTTGGGCAGCATATGCCGACGTTTAAAAAATTTGGTGAATACGCTGACATATGTCTAATAAGTTAAGGGTAGGTTTTGTATAAATAAAGAGCACGCTGAAGCACGCTGGTATACGTTGTAGTGCGGTGAGGTCATTGAAAAAATTTTGTGCATGCACAAAATTTTTCATACGCGGGCCATAAGTTGTGGGTAAGTTATGTACTTGTTGGCACACATTCACACACATTACTTGTAAGTTACTCACAAGTCACAATACGTTGAAATAATGTCTAGCCAACCTGGTCTCAGCAAAAAAAACAATGTCTCTACTTAACGTTTTTCCACCCCTCTAAAATCCTACATTTGCATGTTAAATCAAAAAATATGTCTCGGCACGTTTTTACAAGCTCACTCACTGCGCATGCGCAAAATACTCCTGAACTGTCCTCATGGCGCATGTGCAGAACAACGCATCTTTTACTTTGGTTTCCCAACGCTCATTCGGTTGGTGGGAGGGGGATGGTGGACGGATATCTACACAGACGTTCAAGCAACACACAAAAATGCTCGAGTTCGACTCCCACTCTCATCTGTGACTGAACTTTTTCTTCGTTTTTTTTTTCTTTCCTTAGTTTGTTTTTCACTCCACTAATGAAAGGTTCCTGTGAGGTTAGGGTTAGGGATTAAAGTGTGGGGTAAAGTCAATAAAAGTGACAGGAACACAAACTGCCAAACGTTAAGCTGCGGGAGGGGTGACCGACCTGACAGACAGATCTGCCAGGCCAGTCACACACCCCGCCGTGTGATGGTTTTTAGAGGAGAGAATCATCTCGGTGAACTGGGATGATGGAGCCTTCATCCTCTCACATACCTAGGATTCATGGATCGGGAGGCGACAGCAGTTTGGCGTGATCGCGCTATCCACAAGTTAGAATAAGCTATTCATAAGTTAGACTATCGTTGGGCATAAGTTGTGAATGCCTGGAACATGCCAAGTATTCGTTGGTATAAGTTATTGAAACGTTCTATATAAGTTACTAATACATTATGTATATGTCCAACTCATTATGGATATGTGATGCACATGCCCAAAATTGAAAATTTTGGCTGTATGCTAGCATTTTAGAGAAATTTTGATATGTCAGCATACACTGCCGAAATCATCAAGGTGTGACAGGGGCTTTAGATGGACAGAAGTGCACCCATTCACAAAATGATACATATGTCAGTATATAGAGTCTAGAGAGGCAAATATATAGTGGTGTGGAAAAAGTCTTTGCCCCCTTCCTGATTTCTCATTTTTTTGTATGTTTGTCACACTTAAATGTTTCAGATCAAACAAATTTAAATACTAGACAAAGATAACACAAGTAAACACAAAATGCAGTTTTTAAATGAAGGCGTTTATTACTAAGGGTGAAAAAAAATCCAGACCGACATGGTCCTGTGTGAAAAAGTGATTGCCCCTCCCCGTTAAAACATAAATTATCTTTGGAAAGCTGAGTTCAATTTCTCTAGCCATACCCAGGCCTGATTACTGCCACAACTGTTCTCAATCAAGAAATCACTTAAATAGGACCTGCCTGACAAAGGGAAGTAGACCAAAAGATCCTCAAAAGCTAGACATCATGCTGTGATCCAAAGAAATTCAAGAACAAATGAGAAACAAAGTAAATGAGATCTATCAGTCTTTAAAATGTAATAAAGCCCTTTCTAAAGCTTCGGGACTCCAGCAAATCACAGTGAGAGCCATTATCCACAAATGGCGAAAACATGGAACAGTGGTGAACCTTCCCAGGAGTGACCGGCCGACCAAAAATTTCCCCAAGAGTGCAGCGACGACTCATCCAAGAGGTCACGAAAGACCCCACAACAACATCCAAAGAACAACAGGCCTCACTTGCCACAGTTAAGGTCAGTGTTCATGACTCCACCATAAGAAAGAGACTGGGCAAAAATGGCCTGCATGGCAGAGTTCCAAGACGAAAACCACTGCTGAGCAAAAAGAACATAAAGGCTCATTTCAGTTTTGCAAGAAAACATCTTGATGATCTCCAAGACTTTTGGGAAAATACTCTGTGGACTGACGAGACAAAACTTGAACATTTTGGAAGGTGTGTGTCCCATTACATCCGGTGTAAAAGTAACAGCATTTCAGAAAAGGCACATCATACCAACAGTAAAATATGGTGGTGGTAGTGTGATATCTGGAGCTGTTTTGCTGCTTCAGGACCTGGAAGACTTGCTGTGGTAAATGGAACCATGAATTCTGCTGTCTACAAAAAAATCCTGAAGGAGAATGTCCGGCCATCTGTTCGTGACCTCAAGCTGAAGCACACTTGGGTTCTGCAGCAGGACAATGATCCAAAACACACCAGCAAGTCCACCTTTAAATGGCTTAAGAAAAACAAAATGAAGACTTTGGAGTGGCCTAGTCAAAGTCCTGACCTAAATCCGGTTGAGATGCTGTGGCATGACCTTAAAAAGGCGGTTCATGGTTGAAAACCCTCCACTGTGGCTGAATTACAACAATTCTGCAAAGATGAGTGGGCCAAAATTCCTCCACAGCGCTGTAAAAGACTCATTGCCAATTATTGCAAACACTTGATTGCAGTTGTTGCTGCTAAGGGTGGCCCATCCAGTTATTAGGTTTAGGGGGCAGTCATTTTTTCACACAGGGCCATGTAGGTTTGGATATTTTTCCTTTTTTTTCTTTCATTTGAAAACTCCCTACGGTTCCCAACCACTCGGTACCAAGCGGAGAGGAAAAAAATAATTCCGTTGCTCTGTATCGGCTATTGGAGTCTGTGTTTTTCTGAAAAAAAAAAAAAAATACAGAAAATATTCTTTCCATGCCTACCTGTCTGTCTGCTGCATATTGGTCTTCACACACACACACACACACACACACACACACACCTTTCATTTAGAGCGAGGTGGGGGGGTGGGATGGATGGGTGGGTGTGTTTGTCCGTCCACACCGGAGATTAACAGTTTTAAAGCTCATTGACCAGATGTAGTAATGATTTTACCTCTGAAGATGTATAAATGTTGAAACACTCGCTGTAATGTAGTGTACTTTCCTCATGCGCGCTCCCATGACGGGGCGCTTTTGGGCAGGCGCATGTTTTTCCACACAAACCCAGCGCTTCGTACACGCGGTCAGGGCGGAGATGTGGCGAGGTGTCCACGGGCAGGCTGGGGGAGACGGAGGAAGGGACGGTGTTGAAAACCTCACGGGTGAGTATTTTTTTTTAAATCACACACTGTTTGCAGATGTGTTCCGTTACTCACTGTAAACTATATACTCACTGCTCACTGTAAACACGGAAGTGAACGCAGTGCAGCGATGCATTTGATTGGTTAGACTGAGCGTTTTAGCGCGTTGCAGACAAATTTGATTGGTGAAATTGGCGGAGGTTGACGAGGATCGGCCAAAATTGTGGGAAAGTTGCGGTGATTGGACAAAGTTGCAAGGTCGTGCAATAGTTGCGCTGATTTGCTGATTTTGCGTGAATTGGTGCGATCGCAACATCACGAAATCCTGGAGTGACTGATTAGCTGTAAAGTAGGTGAAGGCAGGCTTGAGTTTGAAATAATTTTGTTACATAAAGTTATCTGCTTACGTTTTGACTATAATCAAAGCTCGCTCTGAGTGCTATACGTTACACTCAGCTGGGGAGAATTACTAACATGTCATTTTTAAGCCCATCGGTGAGAATGGTATTTTTCAGTGGAAGTACATTGTATCTTACTCTGCTCTGCAGTGACCATACAAGTTGATGCACACATTCACTCAGGGTAGTGAGGCAGCCCTGAAACGTCACCCCAGTTCAATGGATGAGCCTTTTAAAATACACAAGCTAATGCAGATAAACATGCACACAGACACATGCACACTGCTGGCCAGTGTTGATTTCATTAGTGGCGATGGAGATAAAGTCCAGTAACTGGCTGCTGGCTCAGAGAGCGACCAGGCATCTGGATTCAGCAATGACAGCTATTTGCTAAGTGTAACTGAAATATGGCCTCGCTCTGTTTCCCCTTTTTTCTCTCCATCTTTGTCTTCTGCTAGTGCTTCTTGTCATTCATCATCAGTCTGGTGGAGATGTACAAGCCATGTGCGTGAATGTGTGTGTGCATGTGAAGAGACAAGGCTCTTAACCTTCTTGACTGTATTTCATCTGCACTGCTCAATTTCAATCAGAGCTAATGGAACTGTTGGCTAACCCGCCGCTCAGCACACATATATGCACGTGCACACACAGTTCCCTGGTTCTCTTGAACAGTCTGTGAACTCAGAAGGCAGAGATTTAAAGAAAGAGAAACCTGTAAAAAGCTTTAAAGTAATAAGTTAAATGTCATTTTTAGTCATCATTTAGATAATCTCTTACCACACTCTCCAATAATGTGCTGTATGATGACTTTTAAGTCATTTTCATTTCTGTAAGATGCTATTTAATCAAAGGTGAATAATGTCTATACGTGGATGAAGCAGAGTTTGCACATAGAAAAATACAGTTCATAAATGTTCTGCTGTTGTAAGGGTTCCTGTTTTTCCTGCCTGCCTCTCTCTCCCCCCACTGATTGAGCTCTTCTCCCGGCAGCTGCATCACCACCTGCAGCCAATTAGTGGGGCAGTATAAGTAGGACGCTCTCACTCCACTCTGTCTGGTTACGTCTGACCTCCAACCCGCCTGTATCCTGCCTGTGGCCTCTCTGTGACTAATCTTGTACCTTGTTTTTGGAGTGACCTGACCCTTGCCTGTTTCTAGACCCTGTGCCTGCCTGTTGTCTTGGATTTGTCTGCCCGCCTTGTATGGAACTGCCATGCTCAGACCCCAGCCTGCTCTTGGACTCTAGAAATACTCTGGATTGGAAGTGGATATTCTTGGATTGTAGACAAAGTAAGTTGACTTACCAACGCTCATCATTTATATCATCACGCACTTCTCCCCAGCCCCCAGGCCTGACCAGCCTTTTCTCCCTCTCCCTTCACCTGCACTGATGTTCACAATCTGTAGCTTGGCTGTCATTCCCTGCTACTTCACCAGGAAAAACCTGCAAGCATACAAACTACATTTATTTCCCTGTCGCCATATCCTCTGCTCATCACTGTCTCTGTTCTCCTCTCTTGCAGGGTTTCCAGATCCTAATCATTACTACCATTTTGCAATATTATTGTCAATAAAATCATAGTTTCACTTACCATAAACGTTGTCTTCTGTGTCTGCTCTTGGGTAGAGTGTTAAACACCATGTCAGCACACAACCAGTATACAGACCCAGCGGGCATGGCTACAACAATTGTTGAAGTCCAACTTGATGTTCTGGAGCAGGGTATAAACCCAATATCCCACCAAAACCAAGTTATGCTAAAGCAAATGTCACAGATGACTGCCTGTCAGGGACGCTCTACTCCAGTGCCTTTGCCTTTCCGTTATTCTGGGGAGCTGGGGAAGGCAAGCGGTTTTCTTTTTCAGTGCCAGCTAATGTTTGACTGAGCACCGGTGGATTTTCCTACCGACCAGAGCTGCATTGACTTCATGATGGGTCTCCTGGATGGGTGTGCACTTATTCTAGCTCAGGCAGTAACCCAGGGGCTGGGTAACCATCGGTTCATCTATCCCCAGTTCTCTGAAGAATTCTCTCAGGTATTTGACCACACCGATTGGGAGGGCAATGCTTACGCACAGCTACTTAACCTCTGCCAAGGGCTAAACTCGGCAGCAGTGCATGCAGCTAGTTTCCAAATTCTAGCAGCCGAGGCTGGGTGGGGAGATGCTGCATTTAGGACCGTATTCTCTCATGGCCTTAGCTCTCGCCTTCGTGAAGGGCTTGGCCACCTTCTGGAAGAACCGGAATCGTTAGACACACTTATTTCAATAGTAATAAAGCTGGACAACAGACTTCGTAAACACTCGACTGAGCGGCAATGCACATCTAATGCCACATCACACACTAACCCATTGCATTCACAGTCTTGTTTTGCCATTAGCCACTGCCAGTCGCAATTCCCCAATGCCCACGGCTATCAGGCGGTCCAAGCTTACTCCAGCCGAAAAACAGTAGTGGCATGACTCGGGTCTTTGTTTGTGCTGTGGCCAACCTAATCATGTTGTGAAGCGATGCCCAGAGAAGTTAAACTGCTCAGCCCATCAGTCAAAATAGGGAGACTGATGGGCGGAGTCAACAATTCCCCTGTGAATCACCTTCTCCTCCTCATGCGTATTATGTTCCAGTCCACAGAGTTTGTTGGCTCAGCATTAGTTGACTCGGGGGCTGAACAAAATTTTATTTGAGTCTGGCAATTGAGTTTAAAATTCCCTGCACCTAGTTACCTCAGCCCCAGAGGCTCATAGCTGTGTCTGGCCAGCCCCTCACTCAGGTCGATAAACCACGGCCCCACTAACTGTGTTAACCTCGGGCAACCACCGGGGGGAGCTATCCTTTCTTGTCCTCCAGGCCTCCACTTCCCCTGTTGTTTTGGGATACCCCTGGTTGTACACCCACAGTCCTGTTATTGTCTGGAACCGGGCATCCATACGCTCTTGGAGCACCTTTTGCATGTCCGCCTGCCTCCAGTCAGCAGCCTGCTCACCTACTATTTCACTCCAGCCTCCAGATCCTGAGCCCCCCGATCTAAGGCTCCTCCTGTTTACCATCATTTAGCTCCCGTCTTCTGTAAAGTGAAAGCCATGTCACTATGGGTGAAAGAGGAGTGACAGAGAAACGAGGAAGGAGACTCTGAAAGAAAACAACCAAAATAACAGAAAAACAAACAAGAAAATAACAGACATGAAATACTCAAAAATACATAGTGTCTGAGCACTGGCTCAAACACATGACAAACACAAAATATGCCAACGGAGACCCCACACTATTGAGCAACTGAAGTCGTACATCAAACAAGAATGGGAATGAATTCCACCTACAAAGTTTCAACTATCAGTGTCCTCAATTCCAAAATGCTTATTGAGTGCTGTTAAAAGGAAAGGTGATGAAACACAGTGATAAACATTCCCCTGTCAAAGCTTTTTTGAAATGTGTTGCAGCCATCAAATTCAAAAAGAGTGAGCATTTAAAAAAACAAAATTCATCAGTTTGAACATTAAGTATCTTTCTTTCTTCGGCTGCTCCCGACAATGTATCATCACCTGATATCACAGTGATCCACATGTTTTTTTGGCAAGGAGTTTTATGCCGGACGCCGTTCTGATGCAGCCTATTATGTCTGGAAACCCGGAGTGATGCACAGAGAGTGGTGCTGTTGTGAACACAAACTTTATTACACAAAGTAATAACATACAGTACAGGTCCGTTATCTAATATTGAGCAGGGCGTCTTTCCCGGCTGGCTCAATATTAGATAATGGATAACGGTTGTGTACTACACAACCCTCCCCTTTTATCCGGGCCTGGGACTGGCACAGAGAGTACACTGACTTGTGCTCACCCTGTGACTGGGTAACCAACTTTCCTTCTCCCATTCTATTATGCTAAGCACCAAGGTAGAAGGCAGGAAGTACCATTTTTATAAGGACTTTGGTATGACCCAGCCGGGGCTTAAACCCACAACCTCCCAGTTGTTGAGGTGGATGCTCTACCATGAGGCCACCACTCTGGTAATTAGCTTGTCTTTGTAGTATGTTGAATTAAATATAGATTGAAAAGGATCTGCAAATCCTTGAACTTTTTTTTTTTAAATTTTTGTGCACTTTATCAATCCCAGAGGGAAATTCAGGGCATCCACCTGGATGGATGAGGCAGCCGAGGTGCGGCGCCACTCCCTTCACCATTCACACACACATTCACACCTAGGGCCACTTTAGAGTCTCCAGTTAACCTAACCTGCATGTTTTGGCCTGTGGGAGGAAACCCACGCAGACACGGGGAGAACATGCAAACTGCGCACAGAAGGGTCACCGATGGTCAGGGGTGGAATTGTTCCCGTGACCTTCTTGCTATGCTGCCACAGTGCTAACCACTGTTCCACCGAGTATTCCGTTTTTATTTACATTTTACACAATGTTCCAACTTCACTGGAATTGGGGTTTGTACAGCAAAATCTCCACACTGCACAAAAACTGGTTAAATAAGTGAAGGGACTGCCTTTAATTTTTAAGGAAGGGTGTGCATTGTTGCCACAATGAACCAATATCTCCATCCAGATGTGTAATATTACTGTTCGATCAACGTCTGTCATGTTTGGGTAATATAGTCTAAAGCATTATGGTAAAGTGGTAAATAGCATTCACTTATATAGCGCATTTTTCTCATCTCTAGATGACCAAAGCGCTTTACAGATCCTGCTATCCACCCATTCACACACCCATTCAGACACTGATGGCGCTGGCCTGACCCATCAGGAGCAACTGGGGTTCAGTGTCTTGCTCAAGGACACTTCAACATGCAGGCAGGGCAGGAATCAAACCCCTGACCCTCTGATCAGTAGTCGGCCACACTACACCTGCGCCACAGCCGGCCCCATGACAGCAAGCAAAGTTGCAACTATAAAAGGGGTGTATTTAAAACAAATCCACAATATTTTAACCTATCTAAGCACTAATAATTCCTAATCCTTAAAAGATAGTTTTAATGCCTAAACCTAGTAGAGTGCTTCATGTATAAAAGAAACAAGTGAGTGAAAGTAAAAGTAAAATCTGCATATCAAACATAAATGGAAAAAGAGCAAATAACACATGCAAACTCATGAGAGATTAACCACTGTATAAGGACTTCACATCTCACTTAAAATCTGGGCAACTGTGACTAAACAGCAATATATTATATACCTGCTAACTTATTAACCAATCATTGTAAACAAATTCTTCTTTCGGCTGCTCCCTTCAGGAGTCGCCACAGCGGATCACCTGCCTCCATCTCCCCCATCCCTTCATCTTCCTCTGTAGCACCAACCCTCTCCATGTCCTAATTCACGACATCCATGAATCGTCTCTGTGGTCTTTCTCTTCTCCTCCTGCCTGGCAGCTCCATCTTCAACATCCTTTGTCCAATATCTCCACTATCCCTCCTCTGCACATGTCCAAACCATTTCAGCCTTGACTCTTTTACTTTGTCTCCAAACCACTCAACCTGAGGTGTCCCTCTGATATACTCATTTCCAGCGTTGGGAGTTGCTTTGTAACGCGTTACTGTAACACCGCTACTTTTGCAGTAATCTGCTCTGCAACGAAAATACAGTTTAAAATTCAGTAATGTGTTACAGTTACTGAAATTTGATCAGATGCATTACTCATTACTCATTTTATTAATATGGATAGATATTTTTCGCACAAATAAATGAATATACAAACTGACCTTACCGTAGCTGACACAGCTGTCAGTCAACGTGACCTGTTGCAGAGAGCTGAGTCTTCACTGCTGAGCGGAGGAAAGATGAAGCTAGTTTGCTTTTGTAGAAATAGACTGATTATTTTTCCTTTGTTATGGTCAAGGACAAAAGCATAATGGTGGGTTGGAAGCTAAAGTGCGGTTGAGACCTACTACAATCTTCAGAAGCACCTGAGAACAGCAACAAAGCTCCGACAAAGCTAGTGTTAAGTATTGGTTAGCTATGCTAACAACAGTGGATCTACTGTATTCTGAACAGCCACGGCTGGATGTAAAGTGGAAATACTCTTGTCTCAACAGCCACCACTGGATTGCCAGATATGTTTTTACAGACTGAAGACATGATAACAGTCACTTTCCATCAAACAGCTGGAATGTGACCCACTGAAGTTAAAACACATTTACTTGCTACCTGGAAAAAGATTATTCAAAAGGTATTTGAGAGACTGGACCATGTCTCTGTCACAGCAGACATTTGGACTGTGGATAATGGGACATTTTCTTTGGATCACTGCACATCGGATTAAATCCATATCATAAAGGTAAGACAAACATGGACAACTTTATGCAGTGTTGCCAACTCTCACTCCAAAATGAGGAAATTACTGGCAATTTCGTATTGATTTTCTTCAATTTTTCCCACAATAAGAGCTCTCAAGGCAGGATAAAGCAGACTGACATGTTCTAAAAGCTCTGTCTGAAATAGTCTGTTTTCAGCCTGTATGTAATGCCTGTAATGCCTGTAATGTAAGTTTATTTATTTATAAAAGGGACAGTGCATATTAATGGACATAAAACATGTAAATATGCAGCTGAAGGTCATTTCCATCCCGTGTCCCCTGGCCAGCCAATGGCAGCCACATAAAACAGATAACACAATACAACAACAATAAACAATACAACATTGACAACAATAGCAGTAGGACAGCAATTCGTTTAATGTAATCCATTAATTAAATTATCTTGCTATGTGTGCAAGATGATTTAAGCATGCAGTTACTTTCGAAAAGAAGTAACTAGTAACTGTAATTAGTTACTGTTTTTTCATAACTTGTCCAACACTGCTCATTTCTAATCCTGTCCCTCCGAGTCACTCCCAGTGAGAACCTTAGCATCTTCAACTCTGCCACCTCCAGCTCCACCTCCTGCCTTTTTGTCTGCTGTCTCCAAACCACATCTCCATACCGCTTCATCCTACTTCAGAATTTCTCTTTCTTTTCTACCTGACATACGCACTAACAACATTCAACATCACACCTTTGATTTTTAGTTTCAAACTCATGATTCTGTCTGACTCCTTCACCTCCTGCACACGCTTCACATACTCTTCCTTCAAGATTTCTCCTACTCCATTTCTCTTATCTACACCATGGTAGAACAGTTTGAATCCAACTCCAATGCTCCTAGCCTTGCTTCCCTTCCATCTGGTTTCTTGCACACGCAGTATATCCGCCTTCCTTCTCTTCATCATATCAGTCAACTCTCTCCCTTTACCAGTCACGGTCCCTACATTTAAAGTCCCTACTCTCACCTCTACACTTCTGCTTTCCCTTTTCTCTCTCTGCCTTTAAACATGCCTTTCCCCGCTCGTCCTCCTCCATTGTAAACCTGTTAACACTGAATATATTAATTGCCCTTCTTGCTTTACATATATGAAAAACACAGTTTTATAGATTGTGCTTTTCCCTGATCTACAAAATAACTGCCTTTTATTTTGCTCATAAAAATGGAAAGCCCTGGTTCAGCAAGAGTGAGCAGACTTTCATTTACTGTCATTTAATATTGCTGTCCTGTGAATTAGGGATTACTTGAGTGCAACGGCTTTGCTGTCATGATGATAGTAGTGCACAGCTCTGTAGCTACACTTATGCTGTATTAAGCAATAGCTAGGGAACCACTTAGTATTTCTTTCAGCAATTAGGCAGCATCAGTCACTGACAGAAAACTGGCCCTGAAACATAAGCACTCCATTAGTGGAATTACAGCAGTGTCAGAGTGGTGCAGATGCAGACCAATAAAGAAGGAAGATGATCAGTTTTAGTTGGCAATCTATTACTTATGATATGCCTTTTGAGGGTTTCCCTGCAGACATAGGCACATGCAAAAATTCACCTATCAGTGATTACTTATATGTTTTGTAGCTCTCCATTCACCAATGGGTATAGCAGCTAATGTATTGCTAGCATATCCATCCATCCATCCATCCATCTTCTTCCGTTATGCAAAATGCATTCACATGAGCTCCTTTGAAATTATTCAGGAATAAACAGGACAATAAACTAGTTTTACAATTAGGGCGAGGCAATTAACCGAAATAAATCCGAAGCAGACGTTCAGGTGGTAAAACTGACGTAATCTTGCTCGTGTCATTGTTTTCGTTTTTCCCTGTCTTGTGTGCGTGTTTGTATTAGAGCTGTCGTGTCCTGCCCCTTTAGCGTGCACGGACACATGACTCTGCATCCCAGAAGCTGTGCAGGCAGCACTGTTTGGAACCAGCAGAACATGGTGGAAAAATTAAAATGGCTTTTGTCAAAAAGATACGCAGTGGCCGTCCACATAGTGTGTGGTGATTAACTCTTCACTTCATCTGAATATGCCAAGAAAAAGTGAGCAAAGTGCACTTAAGCCCTTAGCAGTCCTGCCAATTTCCAGCCAATGTGAAATGTTCTGTGGGTGGAAAACTAGAATTTTAAGAGGCTAAGAAAGAAGATCTTTCATTATTCACCATTACACATTGTTGTCTGTCACACAGATAAGATAAAAACATTGCATGACCGGATTAGAAAGATTAGATATTTTTTTGTAACTAAAATGTGATGATTCACTGCGTCAAAAGTTTTTTTTTTTTTTTTTTAGCTCCAGTAAAACAGTTTCAGTAGCAAGTCACATAACCCACAAAACCTCAAGAGATATAACTATATACGCTGACTTCTGCACTGGACAGTATTTAATTTGGTTATGTGTGTGAAATCATTATCTTATGCTCATTTATGACTGAATCATATTTATTGGTACAACACTCTTGTGGCATTTGCACTTCCTCTGGAATTTTTCAGAAAGTTAATTCCGTATAAATGAAGCTACAGAGCAATCATTTGATTTCGGTCTGTCCATTGGCAGATCTCCACCTTCAGGACGTAGATCCGTTCCTGTTGCAACTTGCACCCTACAGCGAATCTAAACAAACACCAATGACCCCAAGTCTGCGGTGCAAGTCACACTCTGTGATTTTCTTCATTACTCACTGTGGCAGTTTCTTCAACGCATATCACCTTTCTGTTTCTGGCGCCATACGAACCTCATATACACACTTCCAAAGACTATTTTTGAGTGTCTTTGTGGCTGTTGATCAAGATGAACTGGTGCGTGCAGCCCAAATTTAATCTAGCAGGACCCAGACATCAATAACATATCTGTGAAGCAGTTATCCACCTAAATATATCAGTATTGATCTTCAATTTGGATTTGGTTTGTTTGGAAAAGGAGACAAATAGCCTCTCCTACTCTTCCAAAGATTCCTTTTAATTTTAGAGAGAGTTCATTTACAGTGATACCTTAGTGCTATCTGCTGGCACAATTCAAGGCATGAAGCACTGGCAATAGCAATGTTTGAAAATGGATGTAGTGAAAGTTTTTAAATTTCCAATATCATTTATGCCATTCAAGTTTTTGTCTATAAATTCCTAATAAGTATCCTATGGGGACTACTTGAGGACTTGTTTATAGGTGCTGAAATGTCAAAATGTTGAATGAAACTGAGGGAAAATACTTTCTAATTATCCCTGATGAGAGCTTTTCAATTTTGAGAATGGGTGAATTTACTCTTTTCCCTTCCATATTATCTTTTGAATACTCTTTGTCAAACAAATGACTCCAGAAAGATTAACAGACTGAAAAGGATGAGGAGATGGAAATGTTGCCTGATCAAGGTGACATGCTAATCGTGGCATTTAGTACTCATTCTTGTAAATGTCTTTCTTTCTTAGCAAGTGCTTAGATCTTTTCCAATGCATTTTTAATTGAGTAAATGTTGAAAACAGTGGTTATTCTGTAACATGGAGATTTATTTCATAATGACTGAGATCATTATGACTGACGGATGAGATAATGTAATGTAGTCTATAGCTGTATGTATGGTGATGCTGGGACAGAATTTAATGTGAAAATACTCTCGCCTGTCTTCTTCAGCTAAAATGTCAATATGGAGACAATATATTTCACAACAGAATAGTGTATAAGAGCTGTATTTCCACTAATCATATTCTTTCAAAAAATACAGTATTTGGTGGTTTTGTCTTTTCTCAAACTAACAAAACCTAATCAATAAAGCCTAGAATTTATGGGTTGTGTGTATACATAGTTATACACCACAAAAGGGTATCCCTAAGTTGTCATTGCCATAAAAACTCTGCACGGTTACGTCAGCATTAATTCTGGGTCAGCTTTTGTATCTGGAGCAGACAGTCCTTTTGAAACTCTGAAAGTGTGTTTTTCTTGCTTCATCACAGTCTTCAGGGCTTTATCCATTTAGCTCTTCCACTCTTGCTCCCCTGAACCAAGACCCACTTCTATAGTGACACAGAGATGCACTTAATTCGCTTAAAAAAATCTAATACAGAGAAACATGCAGTCAGAAAATAGATTCAGTGTTTTGTTGCACAAAGCACACATTCTTTTTTCATATTGAATTCAATTAACATTATAAAGATTGACAAAATCTGAAATGTGCTATTTTTCTGTGGTTTATGGGATTATTGGACTTGAATCAAGTCAGAATTTACACAACAAAGCACATAAAACAAGACTTAAAAAAATTCTGCAGTTTCAGAAAAAAGCCACACCCTTACTTTACAACTATAACAGCATTTCAGTTTCATTGTTATTTTAAGGACCACTGGATTTGAGAAGTGTCCCAATACCTAACAGGGGCAATAAATTAATAAATAGACAAGCTCATGCTAGATTTAATTATCTTTCCCTATTCAGAACAGATAATTAAATCAACTTCTGCTGCTTCCTGTACAGAAGGAGGCATGAATCAGAGGAACTGGAAGTACACAAAGGTTGTTGGTGAGCTGTGTTTCTGTGTTCAGTCATTCTCATTGATGTTCACTGTGTCTCAGTGTCCCTCTTACTTCAGATAAGATAAGATAAACCTTCCCACTACGGGGAAATTTACAGTATTGTAGCAGTAAAAGGATAGCAGCACTCAGAGCAACAATACACAAGATAAAATGGGGTTAAATGGTATATACATAGTGCAAGAAGTCAGAGAAAATAGAAGTTTATTGCAGTTAAAAAATGAGTATAATAGTATTTACAGCATTGCAGTTAAATTAAAATACCAAGCAATATATACATTGACAGTATATTTCACAGTTGAATGAGTTCAGTGTTGTTGCCACCTTCAATTTTAATTGTATTAACAGTGTATTATAGATAGATAGATAGATAGATGTACTTTATTGATCCCAAACTGGGAAATTACAGGAGAAAGGATAAATCCTTATTGTGCAAAGTGGTAGTGTTATGTGCAGTCTCTGAGCAGTGTACATTGTAGAGCTCTGCGGGGGTTCACTGCTCTCAGTTGCTCTCAGTTGCCTCCTCACCTCATGCACTTGTAGAGAGAGGGGGGAGGGAGGGTGAGTTGGGGGGGGGGGGAGCTCAAACCAGGCAAAGAAGTTGTTGAGCTGCTCTGCCAGAGGGAGGCTGCTGTCAGATATTGGGGGTCCTGGCCCTTGTAGTGAGGGCCTGGATGTCTCTCCACATCTGTTGGGGGTTGTTGTCTGTGAGGAAGAGGCGCCACTTTCCTCCTGTAGGTGTTCTTAGCGTGTTTTATGCCTCTTCTCAGGTTGGCTCTGGCAGTGCTAGCTAGCTAGCTGGATGTACTTTGTTACTCTGATCAGAGCCTGGACTTCACTGGTCATCCAGGGTTTCCAGTTTGGAAAGTCCCGGATGTGTTTGGTGACTGTCACATTTTCTGTCCATCCATCCATCCATCCATCTATCCATCCATCTTCTACCGCTTTTCCAGAGGTCCGGGTCACGGAGGCAGCAGTTCAAGCAGAGAAGCCCAGACTTCCGTCTCCCCAGCCACCTGCTCCAGCTCTTCAGAGAGGATACCAAGGCGTGCCCAGATCAGCTGGGAGACGTAGTCTCTCCAGCGAGTCCTGGGTCTGCCCCGGGGTCTCCTCCGAGTGGGACGTGCCCAAAACACCTCAAGTGGGAGGCATCCTGATCAGATGCCCAAAACCACCTCAACTGGCTCCTTTCAATGTGGAGGAGCAGCGGTTCTACTCTGAGCCTCTCCCGGATAACTGAGCTCCTCGCCCTATCTCTGAGGGTGAGTCCAGCAATCCTACGAAGAAAGCTCATTTCAGCCGCTTGTATCCGCAGTCTCATTCTTTCGGTCATTACCTAAAGCTCATGACAATAGATGAGAGTAGGAACGTAGATTGACCGGTAAATCGACAGCTTTGCCTTAGAGCTTAGCTCCCTCTTCACCACAACAGACCGGTACAACGTCCGCATCATTGCAGATGCTGCTCCAATCCGTCTGTCAATCTCTCGCTCCATTCTCCACTCACTCATGAATCATCATCATCATCATCATCATAGCAGTCTGTCGTGGGTGACAATGACTGTTTCATTTAGGTCTGATCAGATTCCTCCACACAGCTCTGTCCTTAGTCTTCCGCTGCCAGGAGCTCCTGTCGATGTCCAACTTCTTCAAGTTTCTTTTTACAGTGTCTTTAAATCTGAGCCTTGGTCTACCCTGATTGCGTTTGCCCTCGCATAACTGTGAGTAGAGTAACTGCCGAGGGAGACGCTGGTGAACAAGACCCTGAGATACAGTGATCTCTCACTTATCGCAGTTAATGGGTTCCAGAACCGACCGCGAAAAGTGAAAAACCGCGAAGCAGCGTCACCCCTAATGACGTCACCCATAAATAATACGTACGTTCATTCTCACTCTCTCTCTCTCATATGATATGTGTGTGTGTGTGTGTAAGTATACATACATACGTAGATGTAAATAAAGTGTACATAAATATGTTTTTAGAACTCTTTTATTCTTATAACAAGATACGTAACTCAAGATGAAGATGATTTACTGCACAGGTTAATGAGAGCTTTACTGCTCCTCAGGTGACGCCTCATCGTCAGGTGCTAGAGGCGCAGGATCGTCGAGGGCAGCTTCCGATAGAGCTGGAGAAGCTGCAGGAGGCGGCGTAGTGGCTCGACGGGAAGACTATTTTGCACAAAAAGGCACAAGAGAACAGCGAACAATGAATGCGGTCTTCCTTAGCTGGGTATGGGCGCTCGGCAGGGACAGAAGCTGGGTAAAACGTCTCGGCCAATCAGCTTGCGAGATTCCCGAGCGGTGAAGAGGTGGGCGGAGAGGAGTGGAGCAGTGGTCAGAGAGGTGGATTTTGAGTTGTACGGGCTCTCCGTGTTGATACCTGATGTTCTAATGTAGTCTCCCTGCCTTCTGCTAGCGCCCGCCCATTTTTTCTCAATTTTGAATTTTTGATGAATATTTTTGAAAAATCCGCGATGCACTGAGGGCACGAAAGGTGAAGCGCGAAGTAGCGAGGGATCACTGTACTTAAACTCCTCCACTTGAGGCAGGAGCTTATCCCCAACCCGGAGAGGACAATTCACCTTTTTCCGGCTGAGGACCATGGATTTGGACTTGGAGGTGCTGATTCTCATTCCATCCACTTCACACTCAGTAGCAAACTGTCCCAGTAAGACCTGTAGGTCATTGTTGGATGAAGCCAACAGGACAACATTATCTGCAAACAACAGAGTTGAGATCCTGTGGTCACCAAGCATGACACCCTCCATTCCCTGGCTGAGCCTAGAAAGCCTGTCCATAAAAATTATGAGTAGGATCAGTGACAAAGGGCAGCCCTGGCAGAGTCCAACTCTCATTGGGAATGAGTCCGACCGAGAGTTGGCAATATGAACCAAACTCTCACAATGGTCGTATAGAGACCAGATAGAACATAATAACAAGCCCGATACCCCATACTCCCGAAGCACCCCCCACAAGAAACCATGAGGGACGCTATCAAATGCCTTCTCCAAGTCCACAAAACCCATGTAAACTGGTTGGGCAAACTCCCACGAACCCTCGAGGATTTTCAAGAGGGTAAAGAGCTGGTCTGAAGTGCCACGGCCACTACGAAAACCACATTGTTCCTCCTGAATCCGAGGTTCGACCAACAGCTAGATTCTCCTCTCCAGTACCTTGGCATAGACCTTCTCAGTGAGGCTGAGGAGTGTGATCCCTCTAAAGTTGGAGCACACCCTCGGGTCCCCCTTTTTGACGAGAAGAACTACCACCCCGGTTTGCCATGCTAAAGGCACTGTCCCTGACCTCCACGCAGTGTTGCAGAGGCATATCAACCACGACAGCCCTACAACATCCAGGGCCTTGAGGTACTCAGGGTGTATCGCGTCCACCGCTGGGGCCCAGTCACCAAAGAGTTTTTAACCACTTTGGCGACCTCAGCCCCTGTGACAGGCGAGTTGTCCCCCTCGTCCACAAGCCCTGTTTCCTCTGTAGAAGATGTGTCAGTGGGATTGAGGAGATCCTCTAAGTATTCCTTCCACCACCTGATGATATCCCCTGTCGAAGTCAGCAGCGCCCCATCCACACCATACACAGTGTGGACAGGGAGCTGCTTTCCCCTCCTGAGCTGCTGGACAGTTTGCCAGAATCTCTTCGATGCCGACCGAAAGTCTTGTTCCATAGCCTCACTGAACTCCTCCCACACTCTGCTGCACTCCGATTGGCCTGCTGGTACACCTCAGCTGCTTCAGAAGTCCCACAGGCCAACCAAGCTTGATGGGACTCCTTCTTCAGCTTAATGGCCCCCCTTACCGCTGGTGTCCACCACTTGGTTCGGGGGTTGCCACCACGAGATGCACCGACGACCTTGCAGCCGCAGCTCTGAGCAGCTGCTTCAACAATGGAGGTTGAGAACATGGTCCATTCAGACTCCATGTCTCCAGACTCCCTCGGAATGTGGTTGAAGTTCTTCTGGAGGTGGGAGTTGAAGAAATTCCGGGGCCTCAGCCAGATGTTCTCAGCACACCCTCACTATATGTTTGGGTCTACCAGGTCTGAATGGCATCCTTCCCTGCCTTCGGCTCCAACTCACCACCAGGTGGTGATCAGTTGACAGCTGTGCACCTCTCTTTACCCGAGTGTCCAAGACATACAGTCGCAGGACGGATGACACGATAACAAAATCGATCATAGACCTGTGACCTATGGTGTCCTGGTGCCAGGTGCACACATGGACACCCTTATGCTTGAACGTGGTGTTCGTTATGGACAAACTTTAATTAGTACAGAAGTCCAATAGCTGAACACCACTCGGGTTCAGATCGGGTAGACTGTTCCCCCCAGTCACACCCCTTCAGGTTACACTGTCATTGCCCACGTGCATATTGAAGTCCTCCAGTAGGACAATGGAGTCTCCAAGAGGAGCACTCTCCAGCACCCCAGTCACGAGACTCCAAAAAGGGTGGGTCTGCTGAACCATCATTTGGTGCATAGGCACAAATGATGGTCAGGACCCGTTTCCCAACCCGAAGGCGCAGGGAAACAACCCTTTGGTCCATCATGGAAAACTCCAATATAGAGGCAGCAAGGTGGGGGGGATATAAGAACACCCACCCATGCTTGTTGCCTCTCGCCCGGGGCAACTTCAGAGTAGGCCAAGCTCCAGCCCCTCTCTAGGAGACTGGTTCCGGAACCGGAGCTGTGCGTTGAGGTGAGGCCAACCATATTTAGCCGGTATCTCTCAACCTCATGCACCAGCTCAGGCTCCTTCCCCACCAGAGAGGTGACATTCCATGTCCCAAAAGCCAATTTAGCAAGCTTGGGATCAGACTGCCAAGGTCTCCACCTTCGATCGTCACTACACAGCATTTAATGTAGAAGAGAGCAGACTCGATGTAGGAGTCCAGGTCCTGCTGTTCAAAGATGCTCCAATCTGTGCAGGCAAAGCAGTCCTTGTAGCTGGAGGAGAGCATTTTCAGGCCAGGTTTTAATTGTTTGTTTGGTTGGGGGGAAACACTTCCTCAGGGGATGTAAGCAGGTATTAGAAGCAGGGAGAGATGATCTGATTGTCCAAGGTGAGGGAGGGGGGTGGCTCTGTAGGTGTGCTTAATGTTGCTGTAAACATGATCCAGTGTTCTTTCCCCTCTTGTGGGACACTTAACATGTTGGTGGAATTTGGGGAGTACAGTCTTTAAGCATGCTTTGTTAAAATCCCCTGCAATAATGTGGACTGCGTTGGGGTGATCTTTCTGTTGCCTGCTAACAATGTGCTGGAGGTGGCTGAGTGCTAAGCTAACACTAGCGTCTGGAGGGATGTAAACAGCTGGCGTTAGCTGCCTTTAGCTCGTGGGCTAGATAGAAGGGCCTACACGGAAAGGAGGTCTTGTCCAGAGGTCAGCGCTCCACAGCCGTTTCATCCAGAGGTCAGTGCACCCCCAGCCATTTCATCTGGATGTTAGCAAGCTGAAATCATTGGTTCCTGAGACCGTGCCTCAGTCAGCGGTGCCTGTGGTCAGCATGCTTCAACTGTCAGCTCCTGAGGTTGGCGTGGCTCAGCATCTGCCCAGCATGTCCTGTTTCCTGATTTGGGGGCCTGTGGACTCGGGTAGACCCCCTGAACCATCTTGTCCCGTGGTCTGGTAGCTTAGAGACTCTTGGAGGCCACTGGCTCCACCCTGTTCCTCGGTCTGGGGGCTCATGGACTTAGATAGGCCCCCAGATCCACTCTGTTCTCCGGTCTGGTGGTCCTGGGACAACAGAGGACCACCCAACCTGCCATGTTTTTGGGCGCATGCGCACGCAGCGACCAGCAGCTTGGTGATATAGTGCATGTGTGCGTGTGTGTGTTTTTTGTACTTTTTTACGTTTTTAGAAAATCCTCTGTGTCGTTTCTGCTCTGGAGCGTTTGTGGAATATATGGCGAACAGCTCCCTAGTATCTGCAACATGGATTTCCTCTCCTATCTCGCACTGCTGCTATCTGTGCTGTGGCTCTTTGTCTCTGAGGTAAACGCGTTCGGCTCCATGGCGAGCAGAATAGCGGGCAGAATACAATATTCCAGGGACGTGTTGCTGCGCTTTAACACAGCTGGTGCAGAGTCTCTGATTGCGCCCAAATTTCATCTGCCGGACTTTATTTTGAGAGACGGTCACAGCGGTGAAAAAAGAAGCGGCAGGAGGAAGCGTGGAAGACGTGGAGGTGTGAAATTGCGCCTTAGGAGACGTCAGTTTGGTAACATTCCTCTTCCTTCGATCATTTTTGGGAATGCACAGTCTGTGAGAAACAAGGTGGAGGAAATTCAAGGCAATGTACGTTACCAGAAGGATTTTAAGAACTGCTGCGTCATGGCTTTCACCAAATCTTGGCTTACTGCGCATGACCGAGATGCAGACCTGTGGATTGACGGCTTTGGAGCTCCGCTGCGCTCGGATCGGCAGGAAGAGGTAACTGGGAAGCGTCAGGGGGGCGGAGTATGTTTATACATTAATAAGCAGTACTGCACATCTGTCACGGTCAGAGAGCGCATCTGTACACCCCATGTGGAGCTGCTGTCTGTGTCACTACGCCCCTTTTATTTGCCTCGAGAGTTTCCCCAACTTTTCATCACAACTGTGTACATTCATCCGAGGGCAGACGCTGACTCCGCCTCCAGCACCATCTCTGATGTGGTGCAGCGGCTGCAGTCAATTTCTCCAGAGGCGCCAAACTTCATTCTTGGGGATTTTAACCATGTTTCTTTAAAGAAGACACTTAAAAACTTTCATCAGTATGTCTCCTGCCCAACCAGGCGAAAAAAGACATTGGACCTGTGCTATGGATCCATAGAGAGGGCCTATAAATCACTCCCCCTTCCTCCTTTAGGATCATCAGATCACAACTGTGTTCATTTGCTGCCCACATATAAAACTGCTCTCAGAAGAGGCAAAGTGGAGACCAGAGACATTGATGTGTGGACAGAAGATTCAGAGCACAGCCTCCAGGAATGCTTTGACTGTACAGACTGGAAGATGTTCATAATGGCCTGTGGGGATGATTTGGACTCTCTGGCTGAGCTCACATGCTCATACATGGCTCACTGTCAAAATAAGTTTGTTCCACGTAAACGTGTCAAAATATACCCCAACAACAAACCATGGGTTACTAAATCAGTTAAATCCTGCTTACAGAGGAAAGCTCTTGCCTTTAAACAGGGGTCTGTTTCTGCGCTACAAGTTGCCACCAAGGAGCTGAAGGCCGAAATTTTAAGAGCAAAACAGAATTATAAATCAGAGTTGGAAAGCAAGATGGCAGCAAATAAACTTGGTTCGGCCTGGGCCAGTATGAAAACTATTGCAGGCCTTCAGAGCACAGAGCGCAGTAATCGTGTGTTTTTAGATGGTTTTAGTTCAGACACAGAGCTGGCTAATGCTCTTAATTGTTTTTATGGTCGTTTTGACTCCTTTGATTTTAGCACAGAAATCCAAGATTTGAAACAGAAACTCAAAGACAATCAGCACTTTAATATTGAGATGCAGGATGTTAAAAGGGAATTCCGCGCTGTAAAAGTGAACAAAAGTCAGGGCCCTGATAATATATGTGGACGCCTGGTAAAGTCCTGTGCACATGAACTGAGTCCTATATTTCATTATATTTTCAATAAGTCCTTACAGACACAACATGTGCCTAAGATCTGGAAAGATGCCGTGGTTGTTCCCGTTCCAAAATCCAGCTGTCCTAAAACGGTAAACGACTTTAGACCAGTTGCTTTGACTTCAATTTTAATGAAAATATTTGAAAAACTGGTCAGATGTGAGGTCCTAAGGCAGACTGAACATGCATTGGATCCTCTGCAGTTTGCCTATAGGCCTCACAGAGGAGTGGAGGATGCCACTGTCACTCTGTTTGACATGCTTTTTAAACATCTGGATTTTAATGGGACACACGCCAGGCTTTTATTTGTGGACTTTTCTTCTGCCTTTAATACAATCCAACCTCATATTTTAGTTGAAAGGCTCCTGCAACAATTTGATTTAAGCAATAATCTGGTGGGTTGGATTCTGGATTTCTTAACCAACAGGACGCAGAGAGTAAGGGTCAATGGCACATTGTCTGACCTAAAGTGCTCTTCTACTGGCTCTCCTCAGGGGTGTGTGTTGTCACCACTACTCTTCATCCTGTACACAAACATGTGTCGGAGCAGACATGACAACAGACACATTATAAAGTATGCTGATGACTCAGTCATTGTCAGTCTCCTCCAGGATGGTGAGAGTGGCCACGGCCCAGTAGTTGATGACTTTGTTCACTGGTGTGAGGATTCCTACCTGCAGCTGAATACAACAAAAACGAAAGATATGATTATTGACTTTAGGAGGAAAACTCCCAGGCACAAAGTCACCACACTAAAAGGCCAGACCACCGAATGTGTACAATCGTACAAATATCTTGGGACAATTATTGATAGTGGATTGAACTTTGAGGTGAACTGTGAAAGGGTGTGCAAAAAGGGTCAGCAAAATTTGCATTGTTTGAGGAAACTTGCACGCTTCCAAATTGACCGAACCATAATGACTATGTTCTATCGGGCTTTTATTGAATCTGTTTTATCCTTTTCTTTAATGTCATGGTTTGGTCAGATAAAACTGAAACAGAGGAAATCCTTGGATCAGGTAGTCAGATGGTCCAGTCGTTTGCTTGGTGAGTCACAGCTGAGCCTGACATCCCTGTACACCAGACAAGTACAGAGGATGGCCGACTCGATTTTAAATGATGACTCCCACCCTTTGCACTGCAACTTTCAGCTTCTTCCCTCCAGACGGAGGTTTGCTGTCCCAAAAAGTAGAACCCGGCGCTACAAAAACAGCTTTGTCCCTGCTGCTGTCAAAGAGTTGAACAAGCTATAAAAATTATATTGTACATATTTTATATTTACCTATTTTGTAAGATGTGTGCCTGTGTTTGTGTCTATGTTGAATGTAATTAGTGGCTTGTAAATATGGATGTCACCAACTGCAAAACAAATCTACCTACGGGTACAAATAAAGTAACCTGAACCTGAATGTTCCGTTTTGGGGCTGTGGAGGGCCCCATGTGACTGTGTGTTGTTTTTGACTTTGTGAGGGGTGTGAGTTTGTTTTAGCCCACCTGGCCTTGTACCCCCACCAACCACCCAGGAAGGGTCATTTTGTGTTTGTTTGGGGTCGTCTGGAATCCACCCTTAAGGAGGGGGGCACTACTATGGGGGGACATATATGCAAACAAGTCCCACTCTTTAAGTTATGATTCCTTTCAGTTGTCATTATTGTTATTCTTCCCTTGCCCTTAGTTACGTTTTTTCTGTGTATTATCAATCAATCAGTCAATCAATCAATCAATCAATCAATCAATCTTTATTTCGCATAGATTAAAAGTACAGATTAAAAGAAACAGAATAATATAACAAAGGGGGAAAGAAAATCCAACAAGGTCAAATTAGACTAACTCCTCTGATTATACAGTTCAACATAAGTTATCCGAAATGGGTGATGGCTGAAGCCGCAGCTTATATTGCCCACCCATATTCCATCCAAGAATTCAAAAGAAAAACAAAACAAGAGCGATTACAATTCAGAACAAAGCTAAGACAAAATGTGACAAAAAAAAAACAAACTAAGCAACAACACAACGCAGACTGGATATGACAATCCTTATGTGATTTTATATGTCATCTTGTATATATGTTTGGAGTATTTCTTCCTTTAGTTTTTGTTTAAATTGTCCAAGCGTTGTACATGATTTTAATTATTATCACCCTTATTCTGTCCTACTCTTCACCTTGTGTTTACTCATTGTGACAGCATCTTAATTTCCTGTGATTGGTCCTTTTGCATTGTTTATCATTCATGGCTGTGTCTGATTGTGTTAATCACCAGCTACCCCATACATACAGCTCTCGCCTCACTCTCGGTGTGGCGATCTATTGTTATTTTCACTGCTTCTCTCGCACACACAGTGAACAATTTTTTCTCCAAACTAGACACGGTTTAGGTTCACCTTGTTAAACCTGCCATGCAGTTTGTGTTATTTTTTCCAGCCTTCGTGCTACATTCTGTTATTCTGCAATAAATCATGCTAGAACTTTGCCACGCGATTGGGTCTTCTTCTTTGCCCCGAAGGGGCAAACCTGACAGAGGGATCAGTACAGACCAGTGGCATGTTCATTATGGTATGCATCCTGAACCACTAGGCCACCAGGTGCCTAGGACTAAAAGCTTTGACCTCTCAACTTGTGTTTCTTTATACCAGTGTGTCTCTAGTCCAACAAGATAAAAATAAAAACCTAAATCATTATAAACACTTCATTTTAAAATAATATATCAGACTCATCCAGCAGTGTTAGGACAATTTTTCTACCATATGTCATGAACGGGGTTGATGCTTTTTTTATTAAAAAATAAATCACCCTTATTGTCATTCAACTGTACAACCAATCATGTACAGTAGAACGAGATAGTGCTTTACCTATCTACTGTGTTAATCACACACACCCCAAGTGCAGAATCAGAGGGCCGCTGCCATTCAAGGTGCCACCACAAATTTCCCTCCTCCATTCCGTTATTGCTGAGCACCAAGCTGGATGGCAGGAAGTTCCACTTTTACATGGTCTTCGGCATGACTCGGCTGGGATTTGAACCCCTGCCTCCCGGGTGTGGGGCGGATGCTCTACCAAATGAGCCACCACTCCGGTCCACCCCCGTTCTATGATTTGTGGCTGTAGTTCCTGATTGTTGTTAATTATTCCCAGCTGGCAGGTCATTAGAGTCTCTGAGCCTGGCTCCCTGCCAGTCTACAGCCACACCCCCTCTTTTCTTTCTCTCTGCGCGCGTGCGCGCACACACACACACACACACACACTCTCACTCATCCACTCACATACTGGCTGTCGCCGCACACCTGTTTCCACTTGCCGCTCATTAGTCTATGGGGTATTTATGTGTGGCAGTGGAGGCACTCGGTGTGTCGGCGTCAGTCTACATTCGATGTTCTCAATCAATCAATCAATCAATCAATCAATCAATCAGTCAATCAAGTTTTATTGTCATGATGCTATGCATACAACTGTAGTGCAAGCAAGATGAAATTGTGTTTCTCTAGGCATCCGTATTGTAAAAAGAACATAATTTAAAAACACTCACACCCCCCACCCCGACAGCCATTCACACATCCCTGAGACACATTTGGATATTACAGTAATGTTAACTTATTACAGTTGCAGTTAAAATGATAACTGCCTATGTATATATAAAACAATTAAAATGGCTAAGTGAATCTAAGTAGCTAAGAGAAATAAATACTTAAAACTGACTAAAACTATAATATACATATAATATATATAATGTTCATAAAATGCAGTAATATGGGTAAAGGATTCCGGATCAACTGTTCAGCATCCTAACAGCTTGTGGAAGGAAGCTGTTGATCAGTCTGGTGGTTCTGCCTCTGATGCTCCAGAATCGTTTGCCAGATGGCAGCAGTTCAAAGTGTTTGTGCAGAGGGTGAGAACGGTCCTTAACGATGTTCAGTGCCCTGCTCCTACAACGGCTCTGAAAAAGTTCTTGAACAGAGGGGAGGGAAACTCCAATTACCTTCTCAGCTCCCTTAACTATCCTCTGCAGAGCTTTTTTGTCCGACATACTGCAACTGGAGTACCATGTTGCAATGCAGTACGTCAGAACACTCTCCACCACACCTCTGTAGAAGGTCCTGAGGATGCAAATGGGGAGAGAGGCCTGTCTGAGTTTCCTCAAGAAGTGCAGTCTCTGCTGGGCCCAATTTTTGATCCCCAAGGAATTCTTGCTCCAGGTCAGGTCCTGCAAAATCTGCACTCTGAGGAACTTGATGTTCTCCATTCTCTCCACCGAACGGCTGCTGATACAGAAAGGGACGTGTTCAGGCCGTGACCGCCGGAAGTTAATAATCATCTCCTTCGTTTTGTCCACGTTGAGCACCAGATTGTTCTCCCTGCATCAGCCCTCCAGGTCTCTAACTTCTTCCCTGTACATTGATTCCTCATCCCTCTGAATAAGTCCCACCACTGTGGTGTCATCCACAAACTTAATAATCTGGTTCCTCTCGTGTCTGGACACACAGTCATGTGTTAAAAGTGTAAACAACAGTGGACTGAGTACACAGCCTTGAGGGGATCCAGTGCTCAGCGTGATGGAGTTGGAGATGTTGTTTCCAACCCGGACAGACTGAGGTCTCTCAGTCAGGAAATCCAGGATCCAGAGACATGTGGCGGTGTTCAGACTGAGAAGGAGTAATTTCTCCATCAGTCTCTGGGGAATAATGATGTTAAATGCTGAACTGAAATCAATGTACAGGAGTCTGGCATAGGTGTCTTTCTGATCCAGGTGGGTAATGACAGAGTGCAGGGTGGTGACTATAGTGTCCTCTGTGGAGCGATTTGAACGATACATGAACTGGAGCGGGTCATGTGATGCAGGGAGGCAGGCTGTGATGTGTGGTTTAACAAGCCGTTCAAAACACTTCATCACAATTGGTGTCAGTGCGACAGGACGATAGTCATTCAGACAGGACACATCCGCTTTCTTTGCCACCGGTACTATGATAGAAGTCTTAAAGCATCTAGGGACGATGGCCTGACTCAGGGAAATGTTATATATGTCAGTCAGGACATCCGCCAACTCACTTGCACAGACTCGAAGCACATGTCCCGGGATGTTGTCCGGACCTGCAGCTTTACGTGGGTTAACCCTGATTAGGGTCCTCCATGTGTCTGCCCGCATTGATGGTGATAGCTGGCCCCACAGATGGTGAAGATGGGCCAGCCCTCCCTCTGATTGTCGGGTTTGATGCTTCAAAACGTGCAAAGAAGTTATTGAGCCTGTCTGGAAGCAAAGCGTCATCATCATCGACCCCCTGCCTAGACTTATAATCCGTCAACGCCCGTACTCCCTGCCAAATTCGTTTGGTATTCCCCGTGTCACAGAAATGTCCATGGATTTTCACCGTGTAGGCACGTTTCACTGTCTTAATTCCCTTTGTGAGCGCAGACCTGGCTGAGTGTAGGGCGATCCTGTTCTTCTCTCTGAAGGCTGCATCTCTGGCTGTGAGCAGCGAGCGCACCTCTGCAGTCATCCAGGGTTTATAGTTGCCAGCAGTTTATGATAAGGAACTCCACCAACGGAGAGCAGTGTTTAGTTGCTAACGTGGCATTAACACACCAGTTCTTGTTAATATAGATACATAGCCCCCCCCCCCCCCGGCTCTTACCGGAGCTAGCGGCCTCCCTGTCCGCCCGGAACGATGTCATCCCTTCCAGCTGAATGGCCGCGTCAGGGAAGTTGTCGTGGAGCCATGTCTCCGTGAACGCAAACACACAGCAGTCCCTCCACTCTCTGTGGATTTCTCTCAGCAGACGCAGCTCGTCCAGCTTGTTGTCGAGGGAGCGGACATTGGAAAGAAGGAGCGATGGTACTGCTGGTCTGGAGGGGTTAGCCTTTAGCCTAGCATGAATTCCGGCCCTCTTTCCTCTCCTTTGCTTACGTTCGCGCCGCTTACGCTTCCTCCTCTCCCGAGTAGCTGCCAGCCTAACCCCTGATAGTATTCCATGCTGGCGTAGAATGTCCAAATCGCACCCAAACGTCGCAATTCTTGCAGCGTACATTACCTTGATGCTTAATAAGATCTCTCGGTTGTAAGTTGTATGTCTGGGATGATTAAAACACTCAAAACTCTCACACTCACTGATGCCTACAGGGGCCACAGCGTCCATGCGCGCCGCCATCCTATTTGACAATGGCTCACTCTAAGATCGGTTTCTCTTTTGGACTTTGATGGTGTTGTTGTTTCCAGAGCTCAGAGGCGCTCCAACCCTCATGTAAGTCTTTCTCTGCATAATTAGTGGCCCTCCCTTTCCGTTGCCCAGTTCAGCCTGGGAGCGCGTGGGGCTTGCCAACAGAGTTCGTAGCCAGTCATCTCATCCTACTTATTTTGGACTGTATTTTATGGATATTTTTCGTGTGTTATCTTCTGTTTAATAAACACGTTCACTTCACCTGCATACTAGGCTCGCATCAATTCATTTGTTTGCTGCGCATTTACACAGCGGACATGACAGTACACCGACACCATTTGAGCCCAAGCGGTGAGGTAATGTTTTGGGTTTTTTTTCATCTTTTTGTGTGTGTGTTTCCACTCACCTGGTCGAAGCTTGTTATGGACATGGCAGGATGGAGCTACCCTATACATCTCGGGTGGGAGTGCTGCCGAGCCCTAATGGAAATAGACGGGCTAATTTTCATGGCACGTACATATTCCACCCTGGAGGACGTGATATGGTACTTGGATCTGGCGGAGGCAGAGGCTCGCCGATGCCCTCAGCTCTCGGAGCACCCGGAGGGAGTTGAGAGGATTTCCCTGATGGCAGTGCTGCGATGCAATAACAGCGGAAGGGTGAGGAAGTCCCCGAAGAAGCCCGGGCTCGTGCTGAGGGGAGAGCACTCCCGGGGCTCAGAGGTTCCTACTCACACATGTGGTGATTTAAAACAAAACAAACCACAATAGTGGATGTGCAATGTTTGCTAATGTTATCAGTCTTTTCTTGGGGGGTTTGTGCATTGACGTGTTTGACAGTTCATTTTTTATTCAGCTAAAAGCACTTTGTGATGTGCCAAGGTCAGTTATGACCAGGATGTAGTATATTTTATTTCAAAAGGGAAACAAATGTTAATGCTACTAACAATGCACATTGAGTTTTTATGAACTTTGAGACATGCCCAAGTAACATGTAACCAAAATGGTTATTTACAGAATTTGATTTTTTTTCCATTCTATTTATTTAATTGTTGTTCAAGAGGAAAAATATTTCTACTACAAGTTCTGCTCAACCCCAGCACTGTTTTTGTGTCTTTATGCACTTTTTATGTGCCTTTGTCATGTGCCAAGTGCAATGAATAAAAAGTGCATATTTTTCCTCATATTGATCTGTGTTGGTTTGAAATTTGTCATTCAGCAGATCACTGAACCTGTGTGGCCCAGTTACATGTCTTGATTTCAAATTGTAGCCCAACTGATTTTGTAATTGAATAGTCCTGCTCTAAAACATGAAAAATTGACACTTTTCTTGCTTGTGCATTATGAGTTAAATAAATTACGGTTTTGTGATATCTGACAATTGTGTTGTTACAAACATTCTTGATTAAGCTGTCAAGTTCAAGTTTCAAACTCATGTTTGATGGGTCATGATTTTTTATTTAGCTATGGGGACCTTTTATAAAACATATTAAGGGCAGAGACTGAATAAAGGTGATATTACCAGGTGTGCAGACCCCTTAGCATTCCAGCCAATTTCCCTAAATTTAGCAAACACAAAAAAGATCAAATTCTTTCTTCACTCAATGACTCTTTCTTCTCTCAATGGCAGTAGAAAATTTAATGCCCCCCCTCCCCCCGGAACACTGGGATTTTAAGAGGTTAAATCTGCAACTTTTTTCCTCAAAAATTTGCAACCTTATTCTTGTAAATTTTTTTTTACTTTTTTTTCAACATTTGCAACCTTTTTCTCAAAAATGAGCAACTGTTTTCCTGTAAATTTGCAACTTTTGTCCCCAATTTGCAATTTTTTTTCTTGTAAATTTGCATTTTTTCTCAAAAATTTGCAACTTTATTCTTGTAAATTTGTATTTTTTTCCTCTAAAATTCACAGCCTTTTTTCTTGTTTTTTTTTTTTTGCTTTTTTCTTCAACATTTGCGACTTTTTCCTACAAATTTGCAACTTTTGTCCTCAATTTGCATTTTTTTTCTTGTAAATTTACTTTTTTGTTAAAAATTTGCAACTTTATTCTTGTAAATTTGCAACTTTTTCTCTAAAATTTGCAACTTTTTTCTAGTAATTTTTTTTTACCCTTTTCTCCAACATTTGCAACTTTTTTTGCAACCTTTTTTCTTGTCAATATGAAAGTTTTCTTTTAAACCCTTAGCATTCCAGCCAATTTAAATGAATTTAGCATATACAAAGAAAATCAAATTCTTTCTTCATTGAGTGGCAGTAGAAAACTTGAAATGCAGAACACTGGAATTTTAAGAGGTTAAACAGGTGAGGTTAAACATGCACTGGAGCCCCAAACAGGAGCCGTGTCAACAGGAAGCAGAGAAGGCGGACATGACAGAAATAATCATGATTAGTCGATTAATTGAAAAAATAGTCATTAGATTAGTTGACTACTAAAATAATTGTTAGTTGCAGCCCTATCATCCAGGAATGCAGCATTTTTATTGCACCTTCTGTCATGTCTTTTGGTTTGCTGCGGCACCCGTCGCGGTGCCTTTGCTGAGATGTATTGTGGGTAGTGTAGTGTATGTTGAGAGTGTGTTGTCGTTGGCTGTGTGCTATGAGTGCTGCTACGCTAATAAACCGTTAACGGTACGTCGATGGTCCGAGTTATTATTTGTTATATCGAGTAATGTAACGGGTGAAAGATATAACAAAAAGTGGCGACGAGGACGTCTGGACCGACGCTGCAGTCCGCGACGGAGGAGAGTTTTTTTTGTCGTTTTTTTTCCCCGCCGCTACTTCGTGCTGACAGGGTGATACACCGCGCCACTGTGCTGAGGTGATGCTGCGGGCTGTCTACTAAGCGGGGAGAAGCGGAGCAGTGGAAATCGTTAAGGAAAAAAAAAAAAAAAAAAACTCCGTGAGTAACGCCGGAGGGAAGAAACGACGTTACAGAAAGGAGCCGCGAGGGAAAGAGCGACATTCAACCAGGAGTGTTAAAATGGCTGGAGTCATTGGCTCTATCGGGCCCTTTGATGAGAGCGCGGAACAATGGAGCTCCTATACTGAGCGTTTCGACTATTTCGTCGCGGCCAATGGAATAACGGATGAAAGGTTAGTGCCCACTTTTCTGAGTGTGATGGGTCCCAAGACATTTAACCTACTACGTAACCTCCTACAGCCAGTAAAGCCAGGCTCTAAAACCTACAAAGAACTGGTGGACACACTGACCCACCACTTCTCACCCAAGCCTCTAGTGATTGCAGAAAGATACAGGTTTCACAGACGTAACCAAGAAGAGGGTGAGTCTGTTAACATGTTCGTTGCAGCGCTACGCAAGTTAGCCGAACACTGTGAATTTAAAGATGTTTTAAATGACACATTAAGAGACAGGCTTGCGTGTGGACTACGGAATGAAGCAGCACAGAAGAAGTTACTCACAGAAAGTGATCTGACGCTTGAAAGAGCCATTAACATTAGTGTGATGATGGAGATGGCTTCCAAAGAAGCACACCAACTGCATGCTACAGGCAGAGTACATAAGCTCAACAGTGGTAAAACCAATGCAACAGGTCCATGTTTCCGCTGTGGCAAGGTGGGACACCTTCCTAATGACTGTTGGTACAAAGAGATGGACTGTAACAACTGTGGAAAAAAAGGCCACGTGGAGCGGGCATGTAGAAGCAAAAGGAGCAAAGACAAAGGCCCAAAGACAAGGAATAAAAGTGACATGGAAAAATACAAAAAGAAAAGAAATGTTCACACAGTTAAACATGGCGAGGACAGAGTGAGCGACTCCTCAGAGGAAGAGGTGTCAACTGCAATAAATACTGTACGGATTATGAATGTGAATGAAGGCTCAGAAGGTTTTTGGACTAAACCAAAAGTGGAGGGACATTTTATTAAAATGCAGATAGACACCGGATCAAAGGCATCACTTGTGTCGCATGGCATTTACAAGAAGTTTCTGAAACATCGTCCACTCCGGCCTTCAGACACCGTCTTCAGGGCGTATACTGGACACCGAGTGCCCATGAAAGGGATGACAGAGGTAACTGTTCAGTACAATGGCCAAACTGCTGAGCTTCCAGTTTATGTTACCAAGAACAACTGTCCAGCTATAATGGGGCGTGTGTGGCTAAAGAAAATCCAACTTGACTGACAAGAAGTAAGGAAGCTGTCACACAGTTCCACTCAGCTGCAGGCCATACTGGAAAAGCACAAAAAGGTTTTTCGTGAACTAGGCAGTATGAAAAAAATTATAGTGAAGCTGCATGTCAAACCTGACAGTAAACCAGTGTTTATGAAAGCCAGGCCAGTGCCGTATGCCATCAGACCAAAGGTGGAGGCTGACTTGGATGCTCTGGTCAAGAATGGAGTGCTGGAGCCTGTGACAACCAGTGAGTGGGTCACGCCCATAGTTCCAGTACCCCAAAAAGACGGAGGAATCCGAACCTGTGGAGACTTTAAGGTAACAGTAAACCCTGTACTAACAGCAGAGCAGTATCCCCTTCCACTGATTGATGACTTATTTGCGGGGCTGAGTGGGGGACAAAAGTTCAGCAAAATAGATCTCAACCAGGCTTACTTACAAATGCCTGTAGACGAGCAGTCACGTGAAATGCTGACTATCAACACCCATAAAGGACTCTTCAGCTACTACAGACTGCCTTTTGGCATCACATCTGCTCCAGCACTTTTTCAGCGAGCGATGGATCAAATCCTGAGTGGATTACCAGGAGTGCAGTGCTACCTGGATAATATCTTGTGTACAGGAGCAGATGATGAAGAGCATCTGCGCAACTTGGATGCAACTCTTACGAGACTGGAGGAATATGGATTGAGAATCCGCAAGAATAAATGCGAGTTTTTCCAGTCATCCGTGGAATACTTAGGTCATGTGATCGATGCTAAGGGACTGCACACTGCACCATCGAAAATCACAGCCATTGTGGATGCACCTCCACCCCAAAATGTCAGTCAGCTGAAGTCTTTCTTGGGACTGCTGAACTATTATGGACGTTTCATACCAAACTTGGCATCACTATTAAAACCGCTGCATAACCTGCTGCGCAAAGAGGAAGCATGGAAGTGGACAGCAAGCTGTCAGGAGGCTTTTCAGAAGGCAAAGGATGCGCTGACGGCATCAGAGGTTCTGACCCACTTCAACCCATCACTTCCGATCCAGCTTGCCTGCGACGCCTCTCCTTATGGCGTAGGGGCGGTGATTTCCCACGTAATGCTAGACGGTGAGGAAAAGCCAATTGCTTTTGCGTCAAGGACATTAAACAAGGTAGAAGCTAACTATGCTCAACTGGAAAGAGAGGCTCTGAGCATTGTATTTGGTGTCAGAAAATTCCACCAGTACTTGTATGGACGGAGGTTTACACTTTTTACTGACCACCGACCTCTCACAACCATCCTTGGACCATACACAGGAATACCATCTGTATTGATATGTGAAGTTTATATAGAGTCACCACAAGAGGGCAGTATGACCTTGGCCATGACCTAACTATAAAAGGAGTTGTATATGAGCCACTGTGTGGTTAGTTGTTGGTTGAAGTTGCAGTGACAAGTAAAAGTCCTAACTGACACCCGGTGTGTGTGCGCCTCGTCATTACATGGTACCAGGATAAAAACTACGAACCGACGGCGAAGATGAACGCTCTTCGACAGCCGGACGAGTTAAAGTTGACCGGTAACGTCAACGAGAACTGGAAAGCATTCAAACAAAGTTTTGAACTTTATTCGCTAGCTATCGGTCTCCGTGACGAGGAGAGGAAGATAGCATTACTGCTAACAGTAGCAGGGCGAGCGGCGCTAGATGTGTTCAACACATTCATCTTCACGGAAGAAGAAAAAGGCAAATTCGACGTCGTAATGAAGAAGTTCGACGATTATTGCACACCGAGAAAGAATGAAACGTACGAGAGGTATGTGTTCAGAAAAAGACTTCAGAAAGAGTCAGAGTCCATCGAGCTGTATGTCACAGACCTACGGTTGAAATGTCAGTCATGCAACTTTGGAACATTGAGTGAGTCAATGATACGGGACCAAATTGTAATTGGGGTCCAAGACAACAAATTGCGGATGCAATTACTTAAAGAGACTAACTTAACACTGGAGAAAGCGGTACAGATTTGCCAAGCGTCTGAGAGTACAAAGGCACAATTAAAGACTTTTAGCAGCAAGGAAAGAGAGACTGCTGAAGTCGATGCAGTGCAGCGTGCGAAGCCAAAAGGAACGTTGTATGCAAGGAAAAGAGATGCAAAGCGCGCGCGCGGGAACTGTGAGCGGTGTGGAATGCAACATGCGCCGAAGCAGTGTCCAGCATTCGGGAAGGAATGTCGCAAGTGTGGCGGAAAAAATCACTTCGCAAAGACCTGCTTCTCAAAGAAGAGGGTGCAACTCGTGGAGAAAAAGAGCGACAGCGAAGAGGATCAGTTTTACGTGGACGCCATCGAGGGAGAGACGAGCGCTGACGAATGGATAGTGTGCTTGGAGATGAATGGCACGGACATGTCACTGAAGCTTGACACAGGTGCGCAGGTAAACATCCTGCCAATGAAAGATTTTAAAAGACTGAAAAACAAACCGAAAATAAGAGATAAAAAGATTAACCTGAGAACATATGACGATAAGCCAATACCCACTAAGGGAATGTGCAGGGTTACACTGTCAAACAAAGATAAGACAGTGAATGCATTGTTTGTACTTGTTGATGGAAATAGACAAGCAATTTTGGGTTTAAAAACATGCGATCAGCTAGGTCTGATCAAGAGGGTGAATGTCATTGATACAGACAAGGTGACAGCACGAGAAAATACAGAAGCTACTACAAGTAGGCACAAACACACTGACTGGGTGAAAGAATACAAAGAGGTGTTCAAAGGACTAGGCCGCCTACCAGGCAAACAAAAAATTAGGCTGAAAGAGAATGCAGAGCCAGTCATACATGCAGCAAGAAAAGTGCCAATAGCTCTTAAAAAGAGGCTGAGGGAAACACTAGACTCACTGATAGCAGACGGAGTGGTCAGAAAAATAGAAGAACCAACTGAATGGGTTAACTCCCTAGTTATAGTGGAGAAGCCAAATGGAGATTTGAGATTGTGCATAGATCCGAAAGATCTAAATAAGGTAATACAGCGGGAGCATTACAGGCTACCAACAAAATCTGACATAACCAGCACAATGAGTGGAGCAAGCTACTTCACAAAATTAGATGCCAAATCTGGGTTTTACCAAATAGTGCTCGATGAGGAAAGCGCTAAATTGTGCACATTTAACACGCCATTTGGAAGGCATTGCTTTCTACGAATGCCGTTCGGGATTAGCTCAGCCCCTGAGATTTTCCATAGAACTGTGCAGCAATTGTTTGACGGAATAGAAGGGGTGGGAGTTTTTCTTGATGATGTGGTAGTCTGGGGAAAAACAAAAGAGGAGCACGACGAAAGGTTGGCTAGAGTTCTCACACAGGTGCAAAAGTCAGGTATGAAACTGAATAAGAGTAAGTGCCAATTTGGGGTACAGGAGATTACATACCTGGGAGAGAAGTTATCTGGGGCAGGCGTGCAACCAGATCCGGAAAAAGTGCGGGCCATAGCAGAGCTGCCAGTACCGCAGGACAAAACTGACTTGCAAAGAGCCTTAGGGCTAGTCAATTACATGGGGAAATTTATCCCAAATTTATCAGCTAACACAATAGCTCTTAGAAGCTTGTTAGAGACCAATACAATGTGGCAGTGGATGGCAGAGCATGCCAGAGAATGGGAGTGGCTCAAAAGCAGTCTAATACAGGAGCCAGTGTTAAAATTCTATGATCAGGACAAACTGCTAAAAGTGTCCACAGATGCGTCCAAAGCCGGCCTAGGAGCTGTGCTATTGCAAAAACATGACACAGAGTGGTATCCAGTCGCATAGGCATCGCGCACCATGACAAGCGCAGAAAGAAATTACGCGCAAATAGAGAAAGAGACTCTAGGTGCAGTGTTTGGATGTGAGAAGTTTCATGAATATGTGTACGGACGGTCAGTAATACTAGAAACAGACCACAAACCACTGATTGCTATCTCACAGAAGCCACTGGGTGACGCACCACCGCGCATCCAGCGTCTAATGTTAAGATTACAGAAATATGACTTGAAATTTGAGTTTACACCAGGCAAGCAACTAATTGTAGCCGATGCGCTGAGTAGGGCTAGCTTGAGCAACACCAGCAGCACAACAGAGGAAGCTGTGCAAATACATGTAGACTCTATTAAGGCACACATGCCAGTGTCAGATGCAAAATGGACGAAGATAGTGAAAGAAACACAAAAAGATGAGAAACTAAAAAGAGTAATGGAACAGATACATCAACCAGGACAGGTTATGATTGACAAGCCTTACCAACACTTTAAAGGTGAACTGTCTGTGTTAGATGGGGTTCTGTTAAAGGGTACAAGGATAGTCATACCTACCTCCATGAGATCAGAAATGGTTAAATTAGTGCATGAGGGGCATTTGGGTATTGAAAAGTGCAAAAGACGTGCACGTGATGTTTTGTATTGGCCCAGCATGCACAAGGACATTGAGGCATATGTGCAGCGCTGTGAGACTTGCCAGCGCCACAGGTATCAACAGCCAAAGGAGCCTATGAGGCCCCATGAGAAGCCTCAAGGGCCATGGAGAAAAGTGGGCATGGATCTATTTCAGCTTAAGGGCAAGGACTATCTGTTAGTCATGGACTATCATTCCACCTACCCAGAGTTTGCAGGGTTGAGTGACACAACAGCAGAAAGAGTGATTGCACACACAAAGACAATGTTCGCACGCCATGGAATTCCAATGACTGTTGTAAGCGATAACGGACCACAATTCACGAGTCAGTGCTTCAAAGACTTTGCAGACACATATGGGTTCAAGCACGTGACCTCAAGCCCTCTGTACCCACAGTCGAATGGGTTAGCAGAGAAAGGGGTGCAAATAGTGAAGCGCATACTGAAAAAGGCTGCAGACAATGCAGAAGACCCACATCTGGCGATCCTGAATTACCGAGCATCACCACTGGAGAATGGACTTTCCCCAGCAGAAATGCTCATGAACCGGAAACTCAGAACGCGACTTCCATCAGCATCACAGGTGATGGAAAAGAGAGATGTGAGGCGCGATGAGAGGCAAACTGAACTGTACAACAGAACAGCACGACCTCTGAGACCACTTGCACATGAGGACATTGTGCGAGTGAGATGTGATGGAGAATGGGGACCGCTGGCAAAAGTGGTCAAAGAAACAACTCCCAGATCATATGAAGTCATCACAGAGCATGGGAAAACAATGAGGCGAAACCGACGTCACTTACTGAAAGTGCCTCAGACCAAATTGAGAGTCACAGACAGTGAAACAAGCGACATGCCAATTCCCAGCCAAACCGAACAACCAGAAATGGCTGAGAACCAGAACATAGAGACAGACACTAACGAACAGACTGAGGTGACACAAAAGAGATGCTCACAAAGGCAAATTGTGAAACCGAAAAGATTGATTGAGGAAATGTAAGGAATACTGAGATGAATGAAAAAAAAAAAAAAATTAAAAAAAATGTGTTGATGTTGAGTTGAAAACAGAGAAAATGTTAAAGTTGTGATTCAGTATACAAGGTTGACAAAGATGTAAAAGAAATGGAGTTTATTGGTTTATTGAAATTTGAGAAAAAGTTTATAGTTGGACATGACCTTACTTGAAAAAAAAGGGAGATGTATTGATATGTGAAGTTTATATAGAGTCACCACAAGAGGGCAGTATGACCCTGGCCATGACCTAACTATAAAAGGAGTTGTACATGAGCCACTGTGTGGTTAGTTGTTGGTTGAAGTTGCAGTGACAAGTAAAAGTCCTAACTGACACCCGGTGTGTGTGCGCCTCGTCATTACACCATCTCTTGCAGCGTCCCGACTGCAGAGGTGGGCATTGCTGTTGTCAGGACACTCCTATGACATCAGGTATCGAAAGTCAGACTGTCATGGTAATGCAGATGGGTTATCCAGATTACCACTTCCTGTCATGAAGCCAGAGTCAAGCACTGTGGACATCTTCTACTTCACAGAGGTAGAAAACGCACCTGTTTCAGCTGTGCAGGTGAAAAAGGGGACTAGAAATGACCCTGTGTTGTCGGCAGTCATGGACTTGGTCATTAAAGGACAACCTGCGGGTGATGACGCAACCTTGAAGCCCTTCCTTGGGAAGTGGACAGAATTGTCTGTTCAGTCGGGTTGTTTGCTGTGGGGGAGGAGAGTGATTATTCCCCTGTCATGTCGAACAAAAGTGTTACAGCAACTTCACGCAGGACATAGTGGAATCGTGAGAATGAAAGAAATAGCGAGAAGCTATTTTTGGTGGCCAAACATTGACAAGCAGATTGAAGAAATAGCCAAAAGCTGTTCATCTTGTCACAAGGTACGGAACAACCCACCATTGGCTCCTGTCCATCCCTGGGAGTTCCCACAGGAGCCATGGCATCGTATGCACAGAGGACATCGGGCAAAGGACAGAGTGTTCATGTCAGGAGAATCTGTGCTGGCCAGGAACTACAGAGGTGAACCTAAGTGGGTTCCTGCAACTGTTATTGCACAAACTACACCAGTACAGAGCTCAACCACTTCAGAGACCGGAGTTCCAGCTGGAGATGTGACATCTTCTTCTGCATCAGCACCAGAAGCAACCACCACATCAGAAAGAACACAAACTCATGTTCCTGCAGAGCGCCGATACCCTACCAGGGAGCGACGACCTCCTGTCCGTCTGAGTTATTAGACTAGACAGCAACTGACCCACATTTATGGGGCAGAATAATCCCCAGGGGTACAGTTATGGGATGAGGTAGTCTACCCTCACTCCTAAGGGAGCATAATAATTAAAGGGAAAAAAAAAGAGACAAAGACACAAGAATTGCAGCAGACACTTGATATCTCCCATAGGACATCTGTTGTAAGAGGGGAGGAGATGTCATGTCTTTTGGTTTGCTGCGGCACCCATCGCGGTGCCTTTGCTGAGATGTATTGTGGGTAGTGTAGTGTATGTTGAGAGTGTGTTGTCGGCTGTGTGCTATGAGTGCTGCTACGCTAATAAACCGTTAACGGTACGTCGATGGTCCGAGTTATTATTTGTTATATCGAGTAATGTAACAGGTGAAAGATATAACACCTTCCACTTTTTTCTGGAAGGACCCAAAGAACATCCACCAATCATTTTACTTTCACCAGCATCCCACTAAAGTAAAAAAAAGACATACAATATTCATTATTCACTATAGATATCCACAAAATGTACTCCTTTTAATGGCCAGTAGGGGACACTTGTTATAACAAAAATTCTGTTTGTATAGAAGTTGAGGACGGCAGTAACTGTTAATGGTCTCAGGTCATCTAGAATAAAGGACGATATGTGTGTGAATGAAGTTACCATGGAGTTCTCATAATTTTTCACTTATTTTTGCCCACGTATAATACTTTTCAGCAGATTCCACAGGCTTTCAACCAGCAAACAGTAACATCCATGATGTGGCTTTTCTCTCATCACTGGCTTGGACCCCTTCTTGTTCCCAGGTGAACAGTTCAAATTTTAGTTAGACATGACAGAAACAAAACAAAAACACACTCGCCTGAAGCAGAAACAATAGTTGCCATGAAAATGTCAGTTCCCCAACTCATCTGTGACTTCACTTGTCTGAGACCATGTCTGACCCCCATAGCTTACTTAACTATTTGTCATCACCTGCAGCCAATCAGTTTAGTGGGCCAAACTATGAATAAAAATAAATGTCATTCTATCTATCTATCTATCTATCTATCTATCTTCCTGTGTCATGTAGTATAATTAGACTGTTGTGCAACTCAACACACTTTGTCTTGTTAATTAATCAATTATTAATTGATTAATTAATAAGTAATGTGTCCTCTCAATTAGTGATTGCCTATGGGACCAAAATAATTGCCCTGGCCCAACGCACTATGTACTGTTGCTTTCAGGTTACAGCGTCATGGTTTTTATTTGTGGCTCATTTAAAAACGCACACATTCACAACAGAGTGGCTGCCAACCCCCTCACACACACACCCTCTGATTCATAAGTGCGCGGACGCACGCACGCACACACACACACACACACACAATCAGGCTTTGCCTCTCTCTGTCCGGGGTCGCCTCCTTTAGCGGCTGTGTGTGCGTACTGTCTTATGTGTGTTTGTGTGACGATGGGGGATGCTGGCGAGCTCGCCTGTACTCCTATCATATGTCATCTTTAAATGACAGCCTCGTAAAGCATTACAGAGAGCGGAGTGGAGGAGAGGGGCCCTGTCAGGCCTCCGTTAACCAGACAAATGTTTCTGTCCTGTTAGCCGGTTAGCCAGCAGCTGGCATCACTTCTAATCAGGATCACATCCTGCCTTCTGCCTCCTGCAACAGGTGCACAACTGCACATACACCAGGGGAGGATAAAAAAGAACTGCAGATATGGTTTGATTGAATACAGATATGGTTTTACTGAAAGCTGACATGATTTATTAGAAAGCTTCCTCTCTTTGATTGGTAGATTAATTTCTCAGGTAGTCAAGATAAATAATCTTATAATCATAGTTTTCTCAGTCTTTGGGATAAAATAATATGGAGCTCTAGTGGTGACTCGTCTTTTGAACGTGTAGATCAGGGATGTCAATCTCATCCTGTTGTGTGGAGTGTGTGTGTGCTGCCGTACCTGCCCACAGTGTGACGTCAGGCGGGCATGGCCACTTGTATAGAGTTCTGTTCTCCATAATAAAGGAGAGTTTGCTGCATGACAGAACAGACTCCAGTCCCTCATTCCTCATACATAACATTTTGGCGACAAGAGAGAAATTATGGGAGCGTATGGGCTACCTCCATCCCTGCTACCATTTCTGGAGTACACGGGAGAGCCAGTGGTCCTGTGGCCTAAGTGGGTTGCCACGTTTGAGGATTACATCGGGGCGCTGGGCCTAAGTAGACTTGACAGGAGACGAAGACGAGCACTTCTGGCCCACCATCTCGGCGCGGGAGAATCCAAAGAATTCTTGGTACATTGGGTGAAACGGAGTGCTATGGAGATGCTGTCGAGCGGCTGGCCAAGTACTTCGCCGGGCAGACGAGGACCATGAAGCTGTGGGTGGCGGGAGTGTTGGCACCAAATGAAGCTAGGCTAGTTAGCTCGGAGAAGCTAACGGCCCACTCAGTGTCTATGGGCAAGATAGCCACAAAGCTAACTGCGCCAAAAGCAAGCTCCAATCAAATCTAAAAGAAGAAGAAGAAGCTCCAGGCTACCAACTAGGCATCAAGGTGGGACCAGGGCTGCGAGTGAAGGAGTCCCCGGTCACTGAAGACAGCAGGCCAGACAAGGAGTGCAGCACGGTACAGGACCGTAGCGCTGGTGAGTTTGACGGTGCAGTAAGCAACAACAGCAGAGAGGGACAGCAGCGACAGGAGTCATCTCCGCAGCTGGAGGCTGGGCAGCAGGGGAGTGGGAACATACAGGCTGAGAACATACAGGCTGAGAACTCCAGGAGGCAGCAGTGGCAGTCGGGCGCAGAGACAACGCAGCCGAGCGCCTGGGACGAGGGTGCTGGGAGCAGCGGCGAAGTGCCTGGGTCGGCGAACGATGCTGGCGAAAGTGATGCTGTGAACCCCAGGGGTGAGCAACAACAGCTGGGCATGGAGGCAGCACAGTGGAGTGCCTCAGACGACAGAGAGGAGGTGCCGGGCACTGTAGAGGTCGGGCAGGGTCTCAGTGCCGGAGCTCAGGCTGCCCTGGACGAGGGTGCTGGGTGTTACGGCGAGACACCTGGGTCGATGAGCGGCGCCGATGAGCAGGCTTCGCGTCTCCCCGGAGTTCGGCCACAGGGGACCGGAGTGTTTGGAGCCACGACGGCAGTGTTGAAAGTGGTTGGGAGCGGACCGATGGGCATGGAGGGACGGCGTGCCAAACAGCAACACTGCGGGTCCCGAGGAGTGAGGCAGTCGATGGTGAAAAGAGACATTTTTGCAGGAGAGGCCGGTTTTGATCCTGGAGGCGGATGGCGGCCAGGGGTGCACATGTTGTGGGGCTGCCTGGGGCCTCCGAGCCAGTCTTATCTTCAGCGGCCAGGGGCATGCATGCTTTGGGGCTGCCCTGGGCCCCCGGGCCAGTTTTACCTCTGGCTGCTGGTGGACATAGGTGTTACTTAAATACTGTTGATGTAAATATGTATATACTCTGCTGGTGTGCATGTGAGTATGTATGACATGGGATTATTTCTTATATTTTCAGAGACATGGTCCAGTTTTAGTTGTTTTTTGGGATGAGTGTGTTAGGTTATTCTAGTTCACTGTTCCCTGTTATTTCCTTATGGCCCTTTTCCACTAGTACCTGTTTGGCCCTACTCACTTTGACTTGGCTTTACTCTACTCAGCTCGCTTTTGTTTCCATTACAGCTGAGTACCGCCTGGGGTGGGTGGGATTTTTTTTACAGCAAGGCGGCGCCACACTCCCGTGACGTAAAACACGCCACACAAGCAAAACATAACATGGCAGCTGTACAAGGCGACTCCTTGGTCTCTGGCTTTTTGTCAGCGTAAAGACCAAAAAGGACAGCCAGAGAAGGGTACAGGCAGCGAGACGAAACACTCTGGAAAAGTACTGGAGCATCTGGGAAGACATAGAGCGGAAGACGTGAGGATATGAACTAGATCACATATGACGGTAAGCTAATGATTGCTAATGCTAGTTTCAGGTTCAGGTTCCTTTATTTGTACCCGTAGGTAGATTTGTTTTGCAGTCTGGTGACATCCATATATACAAGCCACAAATTACATTCAACATAGACACAAACACAGGCACACATGAAGCTGATTATAAACATGATAAGAATACTCAAGGCTCCATCAATCAGGGTATAAAAAGACAAAGAGATGGGAGAAAAAACAGAGGTATGAGAGAAGGGTCATATTAAAAGTTAAAAACTAGTCAAAGAGGTTAAAAACTCAAAGGTCTAAAACCCAATAAAATATTTAGAACCCAAGTGACATCCTACAAAAATAAGTAAATATGTTGCAAGACCCATGACCTGCGACTGAGACCAAGCTGTCTGACACTGGGTAGCACATTTCTCTCTAGAATACCTTGATAGTCTTGAGATTTCATTGTACCCTGCACAGATTCAAGACTCCCTGTGCCAGATGCAGCAAAGCAGCCCCAGAACATAACAGAACCTCCTCCATGTTTCACAGTAGGGACAGTGTTCTTTTCTTGGTATGCTTCATTTTTGCGTCTGTGAACATAGCGCTGATGTGCCTTGCCAAAAAGTTCCAGTTTTGTCTTGTCTGTCCATAGGACATTCTCCCAGAAGCTTTGTGGCTTGTCAACATGCAGTTTGGCAAATTCCAGTCTGGCTTTTTTATGATTTGTTTTCAACAGTGGTGTCCTCCTTGGTCGTCTCCCATGAAGTCCACTTTGGCTCAAACAACGATGGATGGTGCGATCTGACACTGATGTACCTTGACCTTGGAGTTCACCATGAATGTGTTTAGAGGTTGTTCTGGGCTCTTTTGTTGCCATTCGTATTATCCATGTCTTTCATTTTTCATCAAGTTTCCTCCTGCGGCCACGTCCAGGGAGGTTGGCTACACTCCCGTGGATCTTAAATTTCTGAATAATATGTGGAACTGTAGTCACAGGAACATCAAGCTGCTTGGAGATGGTCTTATAGCCTTTACCTTTAACATGCTTGTCTATAATTTTCTTTCTAATCTCCTGAGACAACTCTCTCCTTTGCTTCCTCTGGTCCATGTTTAGTGTGGTAAACACCATGTCACCAAACAGCACAGTGACTACTTGTCACCCTTTAAATAGGCCCACTGACTGATTACAAGTTTGTAGACACCTGTGATGTTAATTAGAGGACAAATCTTGGTTGAACATGTCACAATGGTCACATTATTTTCAATCTTTTCTAGGGGTACCATCATTTTTGTCCAGGCCTGTTTCATGAGTTTGTTTTTTAAAATAATTCTGTTGAACCACAATTCAAAAGCATTGTCTGATTTTCATTGGTTAATTTTCATAGAATTTTTATTTATTACCACTTTTGTCAGATTCAAGTTATTTCTGTGACCATTGTGGGTTTTTCTTTCATTAACAGAGGGGTACCAACAATTTTGTGCACGGCTGCATACTTTGAAGATAACTAACTAACTAACTAACTAACCTGCACTTATATAGCGCTTTTCTAGTCACAAAGACCACTCAAAGCGCTTTCATTAATACTAACCCTCTATTCTAAGGGCCTATAGGAAACAGATATCTAGGGACAATTTAGAACAGCCAATTAACCTAACATGCATGTTTTTGGCATGTGGGAGGAAACCGGAGAAATCCCGGAGTAAACCCACGCAACACGGGGAGAACATGCAAACTCCACACAGATCACTGTTGGTCGGGGGCTGGGATCGAACCCACGATCCCACGATCCCCACAATCCCCCGGCCAAGGGTAAACTGTGCTGCCGCAGTGCTAACCACTGCGCCACGATGATGAGGTACCTCTGTACAAAAAACGGTTTCAAAAGACTGAACCATTTTTTGTGTAAATACATCCAAAGTCCAGTTTTGACTGAGTTATGGAATTTAAAGAGGTGCCGTGACATTATGCAAATTAGATGTGTAAATTTATTCCTATCTGAAACTTTGGATCCTATTTTCAGTAAGCATTATCTCTTACCACTTTCAAGTTATAGCCTTCAAAATCTGAACTATTTTATTGACAAAAAATATTTACCACTCTTGACCACTCGGGGTTATGTCGCAGTTTGGAAACAAACACACTCACAGGGGTAAATCCATTTTTTCCGAAACTTTACATATATCATTTGTATACAGATTGAATAACAATGGCCCCAAAACTGAACTCTGTGGGACTCCACAAGTAACCTTCAGTAACTGCGAGTTTTTGCTACCAACACATACATACTGATATCAGTTCTTTAAGTAACTACATAACCAGGACAGTGCTACCCTCCTCATACCATAATTTTGTAGTTTCTTTAACAATTTATGATCCACTGTATCAAATGCTTTTTTAAGATCCAGGAATACCCCAACTGAATACTCTTTATTTTCTACAGCAGTTGATATTTTTTCTATAAATTCCATTAGAGCAAATGCAGTCGTCCTCTTGTGTCTGAAGCCATATTGCTGCTCACATAATAAATTATTCTTCATTATAAAGTTGTCAATTGTCTCACAGAATATTTTTTCGAGTATCTTTGAAAATTGCGGCAAGAGTGAAATAGGCCTATAGTTTGAAAATTCCCTTCTGTCACCCGTCTTGTATATCGGAATTACTTTGGCTGTTTTCATTGCATTGGGAAATATACCTGTTTGGAGAGACAGGTTACAAATATACGCCAGTGGCTTCACTAAGCATTCGATGATAGTTTTGACTAAGAGCATGTCAATACCATCACAATCCGCAGATGTTTTACTTTTAAACGATTTTACAATTTCAATGACCTCTCTCTCATCTGTGTTCTTTATGAAGATGGAGTCTTTTATAGCAGTGTTTTTGCTTTTTGTATCACCTGTAGGTGCCGTAATGGGTATTTCATGATCTGGACATGGTTGCAGACCATTCCCCGTTAGTGTGTTTATGTCTTTGACACAGCTGTAAGTTGTTCAACCATCTGGCTCATTTTGTGTTTTTCCAGCCCTTGAACTGCAGTTATTTACAAAAAATCATGGAAATATTATGCCTGCATTTGAGTCTCTCAACATGCCCTAGAGGGGCAAATGTGACAGTAGATCACCACCAGCAAAGAACTCAGCGGGCGAAGCCGGTGAGAGAAGGAAGAATAGAATACAATACAATACAATAGGCTTTGTTGTCATGGTACAGTTGTACAGTACAATGAAATTGTGGGTGCTCCACCAGGCCACTGCGCAATAAAGTAAGAGAGAAGGATTTGATAAAACACAGTTGCAGAATACACAAGTAAACATCTGAAGTAAAAATAAAAATAGCCCACAGGTGTATACACAGGTATGGTAGTGGCTTCATGGATGGAACTGTGTACATAAGAGTGCAGAGTGCAGAACACACGACTGAATAAAATGGCCCAAGGATTATGGAAAATATACACAGGAATGGTAGTGGTTTCATGGACGGGTCAATGTACCTGAAAGTGCGGAGTGCAAAGATAGGTGCGTTATTATTATGATTAAATAGGTCCTCAGTTCTGTGCATGTGAGCTTTGTAGGGAGGGGGGTGGGGCCTCTGACTGCTTGCAGTCTGGATGGCTCAGTGGAAGAAACTGTCAGTCTGAAGGTGGAGGTGGAGCACGGAGCAGCTATGGGTTGTAATCAGAATATTGGATTTAGCAGCCGACGCCCAGAGCTGTTATTACCCAGAGGACACTGTGGACTGTTGGGAGGCAGCTGCAGAGTTACTGAAGGTGAACCCGGGTCTGCGCTCTCAACCCTGGGTGTGGGAACTCCCTATCCTCACTCCACTACAGCCACCAGCCTTCTCCTCCTCACCGGTGCCAGCCAACCTGCTGCTTGCTGTTTATCCTGTGGAGCTGAAGGATTTCAGTAGCAGTCAGCTTGTGTTCGGGGGGCCTGGGTGGAAGGGAGGTTCGAGAAGACGTCACCCTCAAGTCTCTACATCTGATTCCTTGGTGCGCTCCACAACTGATCCTTTGGTGAGCACCATGACTGATTCCTTGCTGATTTCCATCCCTGCTTCCCTAGCCATGTCTCCGTGGATGTCCCCAACTGTGTCTCCGTTGATGTCCCCAGCCATGTCTCCAACGGACTCCACAGGCAATCCTCCTGTGCCTGCTCCCTGTCACACCTGTGCTCCTGGGGTGATGTGTCACCAGCTAATGGAACCTGCACCGGTGATTAAGCACCCCCCTGGTTATGTTGTCCATGTCACCTCACCGTTCTCCAGCTCCACCAGCTCCTCGCGGGTTCCCAGCAACTGCAGCCCCTCCTGAGTTCCGCAGCTGCTGCGACCCCACTTGTGATCTCCACTGCAGCTGCATCACCTCTTCAGAGCACCATGGCAGCTGCAGTTTCCCTCCAGACCTCTTCATCAGCTGTCCTGCCAGCTTCTCTCCAGACCTCCTCATCTGCTGTGTCTTCTCCCCAGACCTCCACTGTTGCTTCTTCTCCTCTCCTGACCTCACCAGCTGTTTGGTCAGCTTCTCCCGAGATCACCACTCCAGCAGCTTCTCTCCAGACCTCATTGGCTGTTCCGCCAGCTTCTTCCAAGGTCATCACTCCAGCAGTAGCGTCACCTAGGCCCTCGTCAGCAGTGGACCAGGCAAGTACTCTTCTTTGTATTTTTGGCAGCTGTCTTAGAAAAGTTTTGCCTTGCTCCTGATGGGGGGACCCAGTTGCAGCTTCCATCTGCCTCTGGGTCCTCCCCACCGGTCTCTGCTGCTGACAGCTGTGGTATCCCCATTACAACCTTTGCTTCTTCTCCCCCATCTGAGGTTGCTTCACCTGGGTCTCCATCCGAGGAGGCCGAGGTGGCTTCGTCTGGGTTGGTGCTCGAGGAGGTCCATGCTTCATTGCCTGTGCTCCAGGTTGTCCACACTCCAGCTCCCCTGTCCTCGCTGCAGAAGGTCCACTCTTCATTGCTTGTGCTCCAGGAGGTGCACACTTCATCGGCTGTGCTACAAGAGGTGCACACTTCATCACCGATGTTCCAGGAGGTGCACGTTCCATCGCCTTGGCTTCAGGAGGTCAATCTCTCCACTCCCACCTCCAAATCACCTCCAGATCGGCCTCCTGGGGGTTCCTCTGCTGCAGCTCGGCCGGCTTTGGACTCTGGTTCGCCCCCTGGAAGGTTCTGCTTCCTGGCTGGGTGGGCAGCAGACTCCGGTCGACCTCCAGACAAACTCTTTCTCCCCTTTGGGTGGTCCTTGGACTCTGGTCAGCTACCTGAATGACTGTTTTCTTTTTTCTGTTTGACCCTGACATGTGTTTCGGGGGAACAAAATGTTTTTATTAGTATAAAATATTTACTTCATTAGTCCAAAAAGAATAAAGACTGAATTTTGTTTGTGCTGATTAAATCTACTATATAAAAAATGACAGCTTCAGTTAGAAATAAATAAAATATTTATGATTACTTCCATTATGTATGAGCAGCATTTTACTCACCAGCTTTCATCTTTGTCCCACCATTTCTTTCTCCAAGCCTTGGATATGTTTACTTTTTGCTTTGTTTTGAGCAGCATCTTGACTCGCTCAGTATCTGGTGATTGAAGAAGCCAGATGTGCAGAAGCAGCGAAGCAGAGAGAAGACCCTATTTACATGCTGACACACACATGTGCACACACACACACGTCGCACATGTCTGATGTGCTGTCAAGGCTGCGGTTCCTTCCCCCACTCAACATTCATAGGGAGACTAGGCATTAACTAAATCACTCCAGAGGCCCCCACCCTTAATAACTGTTGTGTAATACAATTTTTGTACTGAAGGCTGTGTGGGTTCAGTTGATTACGTTAGCAGTGCCTGTCAGCTCTTCAGCAAGGAGGGAACGAAGGCTAAGGAGGAAGGTATAAACTGGCAAAAAAGAGACGAGGATGTATAAAATCTTCTCATTGTTCTTCACCTAATATAACAGTAAGATTGTTTTTTTTAAAATTCAGATTACTATTGGACTGCATGAATAAAGCATTTCAGTTTATTTCTATCCTACAATACCTTCTCCATTATGCTAAATATATATTCAAAAGGGAAACTGAGCTTTATTCAGAATTCAGAATCTCTGTTTAACTTATACTGTAAATGCTTCACATTTCTTCTCCTCTTCTCTTGGGACAGTTAAGGTCTAATTGGAGCCAAGTTACTTAACCGCTAGTGGGGCTCAATGGGAGAACCGGCAGTGGATACACACCATTTTCATTACTTACCGCAGCTCAATCCATAGACAGCTACAGCAGCAATCAATTAGTGGTACAGAGTGTGTCACAAGACAGAGGCACTTCAGTGAAATGCAATTTATATAAGGGCAGCGCGGTGGAAGAGTGGTTAGCACTGCGGCAGCACAGCAACTCACCCTTGGCCGGGGGGTCCTGGGTTCGATCCCAGCCCCCGACCAACAGTTATCTGTGTGGAGTTTGCATGTTCTCCCCGTGTCTGCGTGGGTTTACTCCAGGATTTCTCCGGTTTCCTCCCACATGCCAAAAAACATGCAAGTTAGGTTAATTGGCATCAAACTGGGGATTCTAAAATTGTCCTTAGGTATGGCTGTGAGAGTGAATGGTTGTCTGTCTCTCTGTGTTGGCCCTGTGATGGACTGGCGATCTGTCCAGGGTGTACCCTGCCTCTTGCCCAGAGATGCTGGGATAGGCTCCAGCCCCCCCGTGACCCAAAAAGGATTGAGCGGAAGAAGATGGATGGATGGACGGAATTATACAATATTCTTTAATGTGAATGACTGGGGGAAATTTTCCATGGCTGAACTAAGAACAGGCAAACAACTTGAACAGGTATACCTTCATTCATTAAACAGACTGCTGTACAGTAACAGTAAAAGCAATCCGACGTGCTGCAAAGTAAAATATTTCATTTAAAAATACAGCACTAAGACAAAAAAGTTCTTAACAAATACACTTTCAAAAAAAATGATGACTGTACAATATCCAAATGTTCTGATGCCAAGCAGTGGCTTAAATTATAGTCTGAGGACGTCCTTGATTTAAAAAAAAAATGTCTTCCAGTGAGACCTTCAGTGTCAAACACCTCCAGAAGTATTGATCATCCTTTTCTCACAGTCTAGGCATGACGTTGGCAATATTACCCAACTAACACTCCAAAAAATAATAAATCGACTCCGAATGTGAATATAGCTTCACCTGCAGATGAATTTAATAATTTTTTTGTTAACATTGGACCTAAACTGGCCCGAGAAATACCCACTACGGTGCCAACAGGTGATTCAATATGCAATAACACTGCTGTAAAAGACACCATCTTCATAAAGAACACAGATGAAAGAGAGGTCATTGAAATTGTTAAATCGTTCAAAAGTAAAACATCTACTGACTGCGATGGTATTGATATGCTACTAGTCAAAACTGTTATCGAATGCATAGTAAAACCACTGACGTATATCTGTAACCTGTCTCTCCAATCAGGTATATTTCCCAATGCAATGAAAATAGCTAAAGTAATTCCGATTTACAAGACAGGCGACAGAGGGGAACTCTCCAACTACAGACCAATTTCACTATTACCGCAATTTTCCAAGATACTTGAAAAAATATTCTATGAGAGAATTGACAACTTCATACTGAAGAATGATTTATTGTGTGAGCAGCAATATGGGTTCAGACACAAAAGGACAACAGCATATGCCTTAATGGAATTTACAGAAAAAATATCAACAGCCATTGAAAATAAAGAGTATTCAGTTGGAGTATTCCTGGATCTTAAAAAAGCATTTGATACAGTAGATCACAATCTATTATTAAAGAAACTACAAAATTGTGGTATCAGAGGGGTAGCACTGTCCTGGTTAAGAAGTTACTTAAAGAATAGATATCAGTTTGTATGTGTTAACAACAAAAACTCAGAGCTACTGAAGGTCACCTGTGGAGTCCCACAGGGTTCAGTTTTGGGACCATTATTATTCAATATGTATATAAATGATATATGTAAAGTTTCAGAAAAAATGGACTTAATATTGTTTGCTGATGACACTAACCTGCTATGCAGTGGAAACAACTTGGAACAACTTCTGGATACACTCGGAAAGGAATTAGGAAAGCTGAAACTGTGGTTTGATTCAAACAAATTAACGCTCAATTTAAGCAAGACAAAATTTATAGTCTTTAACAACCATCACAACTACCCAGTACCCAAACTCAGTGTAAATGGTGTAGAGATTGAAAGGGTATCCGAAACTAAATTCCTTGGAGTAATAATTGATAACAAACTGTGTTGGAAGCCACATATTAATTATATAAAAGGTAAAGTATCCAAATCAATTGCAATATTACACAGAGTGAAAAATTTGCTGAATCAACCCACACTATACACCTTGTATCATTCATTAATACTCCCATATATGACATATTGTAATGAAGTATGGGGAAATACATATAAAACAAACATATATCCACTCTTTATGCTTCAAAAGAGAGCTATTAGAATAATCAACAAAGCAGCTTACAGGGAACCAACAAACCCACTTTTTCTTAAACAAAAAACTCTCAAGTTGAAAGATCTGATCGACTTTAAAACCGCAATAATAATGTTCAAAGTGAAGAATCTATCACTGCCCGCAAATATCCAAAAGTTGTTCCAAACAAGGGAGAAACGATATCACTTCAGAGGAACATGTATATTTCAAAAGCCTACAGTGAGAACAACTACCAAGCAACACTGTATTTCAGTGCAAGGTGTCAGATTATGGAACGATTTTGGACCTGAATTAAAATCATGTACAAAGCTTGGACAATTTAAACAAAAACTAAAGGAAGAAATACTCCAAACATATTTACAAGACGACATGTAAACTCACATAAGGATTGACATATCCAGCCTGTGTTGTGTTGTAGCTTAGTTTTTTCTTTTTTTCTTTTTTCTCTGTGACACTATGTCTTAGATTTGTTTTTGAATAGTAACCGCTTAACTTAGACTAGCTCAGTTTTCTTTTTCTCTCAGTCATATTTTGTCTTAGCCTTGTTTTAAATTGTAATCGCTCTTGTCTTGTTTTCTCTTTTTTCTCCTTTGAATTCTTGGATGGAATATGGGTGGGCAATATAAGCTGCGGCTTCAGCCATCACCCATTTCGGATAACTCACGTGGAATTGTATAGTAGAAGGAGTCTTTGTCTAATTTGACCTTGTTGTTATATTATACAGTTTCTTTTAACCTGTAATGTACTATCCGAAATAAATAAATTCATTCATTCATTCATTCATTCATTCATTCAATGTTGTCTAATCTTATCTATTTGAGTAGCAGAAGAAGACAAGACAAATTAAAGCTGCAAAGGTGTACATATTCACTGTTATCTGAAGACTTAAGTGTTTAATTTCTTTCTTTTTTTCCTAATACAGTTACTTAAGTCTTAACAGCCTAATTGTTCGGTATGTGGACTGGTGACCGGGGGGTTGCCAGTTCAATTCCTGGGCTGGCAGGATCAGATCTGGGTGGGACAGATAACTGAAAAGTTCATAGCTACAAAATCTGACCAAATGTGGTTTATTTATGGATCAGGGATCCAAGTGCTGCAACACTCATGGAAGAAGTGTGTGTGGACCAAAGGGGAGACTGCTGAAAAATAAACCACATTTGGTCAAATTTGACCATTATGAACTTTTAAGCCCCCCCCCCCCCCCCACACACACACACATTAAAGGAACTTCCCACTCTGGAAATGATTTGTTGTCTCATTTTTTCACATAACAAAAACCTGGCATTTTTACAGGAGTGTGTAAATTTTGTTATCCAGTGCATGTATTCATATCTTGTGACTTCTGACATTAATCTTGAGCACAACGTGGATACAGACACACCTGAGGATCATTGTGAGTTTGGTGAGCATCTGAGCAGTGACTTGGGAGGAGCAGTGATTCCTATGAAATAAAAATTGGCAGATTAATTCAAATTTAGAGAGTTTCTGCATTATGTACATTTATTGATATTTTTTAATCCATGTATCTGCATAATTATATTCATTCATCTTCTTCCGCTTAATCCTTTTTTCGGGTTGTGGGGAGGCTGGAGCCTATCCCATCACCTTTGGGCGAGAGGCAGGGTCCACCCTGGACAGATCGCCAGTCCATCGTAGGGCCAACACAGAGAGACAGACAACCATTCACTCTCACAGTCATACCTAAGGACAATTTAGAATCCCCAGTTTGATGCCAGTTAACCTAACTTGCATGTTTTTGGCATGTGGGAGGAAACCGGAGAAATCCCGGAGTAAACCCACGCAGACACGGGGAGAACATGCAAGCTGATGTTTTATTTATGCATTTTACTAATTGGATTATATCTTACTTTGCATGTCCACATACTTCCAATAATTTTTTATTTAAATTCTGTCTGTGGGCTCACCAAGACAAATTCCAGTCAACTGATATGGCAACAAAGCATTGAACCGCTTAACCCGTTCTATAAACCCCAATTCCAATGAAGTGGGGACATTGTGTAAAACGTAAATAAAAACAGAATACAGTGATTTGCAAATCCTTTTCAACCTATATTCAATTGAATACACTACAAAGATGAGATATTGATTGTTCAAACTGATAAACTTTGTTTTTTTTGGGGCAAATATTCACTCTTTTTGAATTTGATGCCTCCAACACATTCCAAAAAAGCTGGGACAGGGACATATTTACCACTCTTACATCACCTTTCCTTATAACAACACTCAATAAGCGTTTAGGAAATGAGGACACTAATTGTTGAAATTTTTTAGGTGCAATTCTTTCCCATTCTTGCTCGTATGTACCGTTCGGCATTGATGGTGCCTTCACAGATGTGCAAGTTACCCATGCCAGGGGCACTAGAATAGACCTTTATTGTCATTATGCCTCAGTGCAACGGTAATCACTCAATGTGTCTGTGTGTGTGTATGTGTGTGTCTGTCTGTTACCAGCTTTTCAGCACGCCTGGTCAAAATTAAGTGGAACTAAAGGCTTGTATCATTATATGGCCATGTTGTCTCAACTTTTGATTTGCCAGAATTTCGAGATAAGGATTTGCTTTCAAAATAAACACAAATTTAACTCGCCATTATACCGCCAATGGAGCCACGAAAAAGGGTATTGTAATAACTAGGCCAGGCCAGTAGAGGTCAAACCGAGGCAGCTGGACGTTGGTGCTTTCATTGTTACGTGGTCAACGAAAATCGGTTTAGCGGCTCTGTTCTGTTTAGCAGCACTCTTAAGGTAAATAAAAACTATATACAAAACACTACTGTATATAAAACACTTATTACACAATATAAGAACACACGAAGATTAAAAACAAGGTGCATGAGTCAATGAATATTGCTTTTCCCGTTAGACTGAGGGTGGATGGTTGTTCAGTTAGTAGAGGGGTGGGGGGTGGATGCATTTAACAGCTTGTGGGTAGAAGCTGTTCTTGAGTCTGTCTTTGTCCTGAGCATCCTGTATCTTCTACTGGAGGGGAGGGGGGAGAAAAGGGAGTGTCCAGGATGTGAGGGGTCTCTGAATATACTACCGGCTTTCCTCTGGAGTCTGCCAGTGTAAATGTTGCTGACAAGGGGTAGTGCTATCCCGATCATTTGCTCTGCTACTCTCACCACCCATTGCAGGTCTTTTCTGTCCTCCACAGTACAGCAGCCAAACCACACTGAACAGCAGTAGGTCAGGATGCTCTCAATGATGGAGGAGTAGAAGTTAATCTGCAGGGATTGTGGTATAAATGGGCTTTACGGAGCTTCCTGCGGAAGTACAGTCTTTGTTGTGGCTTCTCCACCTGGTGAGAAATATTTGTGGACCAGGTTAGGTCGGCCGAGATGTGGACTCCAAGAAACTTGAAGCTCTCCACCTTCTCTACCTCCTCTCCATTGATATAGAGGGGGGAGTGCTCAGTGTGTTTGGATATCCGGACCTCCATTATCATCTCCTTGGTCTTGGATGTGTTCAAGTCCAGGTTATTGTCATCACACCATTGCTGAAGATGCCGGACCTCCTCCCTATAGGCTGACTCATTGTTATCCTTAATCAGTCCTATGATGGTGGTATCGTCAGCAAATTTGACGATGGTGTTGCTTGTCTGGATTGGGGAACAGTCATGTGTGAAGAGGGAGAAAAGGAGGGGGGTTGAGGACTATGTTAACTGACAATGGTTTTATGAAGTCTTCCTAAGTCCATGTGGTTATATTCTTTACAGAATGATGTCAGTTTTTAAGGCAGTGCTGCCTGAGGCATTCAATGTTGGTTTTCGGCCTTGATGCTTCCATGCAGAAATTTCTCCAGACTCGCTGAATCTTTTGATATCATGGACTATAGGTGATGAAATACCTAAATTCTGTGCAATTGTATGTTGAGAAACATTCTTAAAAGTTTGGATTCGTGGCCCATGCAATTGTTCACAAAGTGATGAATCTCACCCCATCCTTGATTGTGAACAGCTGAGCCTTTCAGGGATGCTCCTTTAATACCATTCATGACACTCACCTGTCTCCCCATTAACCTGTTCTTCTGTGGAATGTTCCAAGAAGGTGTTGTTTGTGACATGTTTTCTGGACCCAGGGGACAGAAGACAAACTCGAGGAGGTATAGTTAACCTTTTATTGCCCAGTGAGCTGTGTATGAGTGTGTGAATGTGTAGTGAGAGGTGTGATGCAGGACTCGTGCTGGAGCTGAGCAGGTTTTTGCTTCGCCTGGCAACCCTAGAAACACAAAGCAGAGGTGTTAGTGCTGCACCAGTGCGGAGGGTGTAACAAGAGTCTGCTGCTTACTTTGCAGGAGGAGATGCAGAACTTCAGCTTGCCTTGCTGGTGGCTGCCAGGGGGTGAGCGTCCTGCTAGGTGTTGTGAAGCGGGGAGGTGACTCTGACGCCGGGGAGATGCTGAGCTGCCGCCGGGGAGAGAGGGTCCACCACCTGGGGGGTCCACCTGTGCACAGGGGAGAGAAGCTTGACAACGTAAGGGTGAGGAGCTCTTACGTGTGTAGACGTGTTGCTCTTCCTTGGATGGAGAATCAGAACGAGACTGAGGACAGGCGATGTGCCTTCCTGAGTGTAGCAGACGGCTCCGTGCTGAGTCGCAGGCAGGGTTGGCTCTTAAAGGCCGCTGACGATCAGCAACAGGTGTGCGCACCTCTGAAACAGGTGAAGGCCCTGTGGGGCGCCATGACAGTACTCCCCCCTCTAGAGGTGCCTCCTGGCACCTGTCCTATCCTACCTGGGTGCGTCCGATGAAAGTCGCGGATGAGTTGTTTGTCCAGGATCAGCGACGGAGGCGCCCAGGTTCCATCTTTGGGGCCGAAACCCTCCCAATCCACCAAGTACTGTAGGCCCCGACCCCGCCGACGGACATCCAAGATGGCAGTGACCCCCCACACCGGGTGGCCATCGATCATCCTTGGGGGGGGGGCGCAGGGGGCGGGCAGAGGGACTGGAGATGAAGGGCTTGAAACATGAAAGGTGGGACAGATGCGGGGGGGGGGGGGCGCTAGGTGAACAGCAGCAGGGTTAATAATACGGTCAATAGTATACAGCCCGATGAAACGCTTGGACAGTTTGCATTTCTCAGTCTTCAGATTGATATTACGAGTAGAGAGCCATACCTGCTGACCCACCTCGTACCTGGGAGCCGCTCTCCTATGACAATTGGCAGTCTTCATATTGCGCTCTGTGGTCCGGAGGAGGACTCGGCGGGTGGTGGTCCAGAGCCAGGCGGCAGCGCCTGACATGAGCAAGGACAGAAGGCACCGCCACCTCCTTTTCCTCTTCCGGGAATGGGGGGGGGTGTCATACCCCAAAGACGCCCTGAAGGGGGACATCCCGATCGCCGATCAGACCGTGCAATTGTGGGCATATTCAATCCAGGGCAGGTGGTTACTCCATGAAGAGGGACTGGAAGCAATGATGCATAGCAGGGCGGCCTCCAGCTCCTGGTTCGTTCACTCACACTGCCCGTTACTCTGCGGGTGGTAACCGGAGGATAGGCTCACCGTCGTTCCCAGCGCCTGGCAGAACACCCTCCATACCTGAGAGACAAACTGCGGCCCCCGGTCCGAGACGATGTCCGCGGGGATTCCATGGAGGTGGATGACGTGCTGAACCAGCAAGTCCGCTGTCTCCCACGCCATCGGTAACCCCCGGAGAGGGACAAAATGGGCCGCCTTGGAGAACCAATCGACAATGGTTAAGATTGCAGTGCACTGGTTAGATTGTGGGAGGCCTGTCACAAAGTCCAGGGCGATGTGCGACGAGGGGCGACCCGGGACCGGAAGGGGGTGGAGCAGTCCGGCCAGAGGAGAGGAGGAAGACTTCCCGGTGGCGCACTGAGCGCAGGCCCGGATGTAGTCACCGACGTCCTTCCGCAGGCCCGGCCACCAAAACGCCCTTTGGAGGAGCCCGACTGTGCGCGAAATCCCTGGATGGCATGCCAACTTTGAGGCGTGAGCCCAGTGGATGACCTCACCCCGGACCAACGTGGGGACGAACAACCGACCCGGGGGGCCATCTCCTGGATCGGGCTCAGCCTCCTGCGCCTTCACCACTTTCTCCCGAATATCCCACAAAAGGGCGCCCATGACGCAGGACGGGGGGAGGATTGTCTGCTCCTGGTCTGCGGAGGTCTCCGCTGAGAACTGCCTGGAGAGGGCGTCTGGCTTGGTGTTCTTCCCTCCGGGGCGGTAGGTGATGGTAAAGTTGAACCGACCGAAGAAGAGAGACCAGCCGGCCTGACGTAAATTCAACCGTTTCGCTGTCCTCAAGTGCTCCAGGTTCTTGTGGTCAGTCCAAACCACGAACGGCTGGGCAGCACCCTCCAGCCAATGGCGCCACTCCTCCAATGCGAGCTTCACCGCCAACAGCTCCCTATCACTGATGCAATAGTTCTTTTCTGCTGGGGACAGGCGGCGTGAAAAGAAAGTGCAGGGGCATATCACCCTGTCCGTTGGGGAATGCTGAGAGAGTACTGCCCCCACCCCAGAGTCCGATGCGTCCACCTCGACCAGACACTGGAGAGCCGGATCCACCTGCGTCAGGACGTGGGATGACGAGAATTCCCTCTTAAGGGTGTCGAATGCTGCTGCGGCCTCCTCCGTCCAGCGAAAAGGGGTCTTCGGGGACGTGAGATCGGTCAGCGGGCGGGCCACTGCGCTGTACTTAGGCACGAAGTGGCAGTAGAAATTGGCAAACCCTAGGAATTGCTGCAATTGCTTCCTGGACGGGGGGGGGGCACTCCACCACCGACTTGACCTTGGCCGGGTCAGGGAGAATCTGGTTGTGTGAGACTACAGACCCGAGGAAAGATGTTGTCTGGCCGTGGAACTCACACTTTTCAGCCTTCATGAATAGTTGGTTCTCCAGAAGCCACTGGAGGACCCGCCTCACGTGCACCCGGTGCTCCTCAAGCGAACGGGAGAAGATGAGGATGTCATCTAAATACACAAAGACGAAGGCACCCAGGAAATCCCGGAGAACGTTGTTGATCAGACGCTGGAAGACAGCTGGAGTGTTGGTCAGCCCAAACGGCATTACCAGGTATTCAAAGTGGCCGCTTGGGGTCCGGAAGCCCGTCTTCCACTCGTCTCCCTCCCTGATCTGCGCAAGATGGTATGCGTTGCCTTAGGTTGTCATAGCCAGGAGCGGTACTGGGGTTAAGCTCCCAGTGCTCATAAAATGCTCCTTACGGCGTGCGTCTCGAAAAACCTCTGACAACTAAGTCCAACTCCTAGCCTGCCCGTGTGGTTTAGTCTCTAAGCCCGGTGGAACTGCTTTTACTAATAGGAGAAGGGGCGAGGGTGGATCTCTGGCGCCTTAAAACCAGATGCTTCGGGTAGATGGTGGCTCGTCAACCTGGGAAGGTAGCCCATCTAGGGGAAGGTAAACCCTGATTTCAAACCTCCGCTGCCTTGCGGCACACCCGGTCATGGGAAAGGCTTCGGGAGTCAACCCTGAGGAAAAATCCGGAGTCGGAGCCCCTAAGGCAGTTCTCTGTTGTGCTCAACATCGTTCTGGCAGCTCCTGCGACGATGCTGGTGCCAAACTATAGCAGCCCTGCTGTTCCTTTGGATTCATCAGTGACGTGGAGAGGGGGGACATGCTGCATGGGTAACATCTTGTCCTCCATATCTTCCTGCCCAGGCTTGAATCCTACCAACGCCCAACGCTGGAAGGTAGAACACCGGTGCACATCGGCCTGTTCAGCCACAGGCCGTGCTGTTCCAGTAGAGTAGACGTTTAGGATTCTCTTCTATGGTCATCATAGACCGACAGAGGCCGACGATTAGGTATGCGTTGCGAAGATCCAATTTGGTGAACCACGAGGCCCCCTGGAGGGAATCGAAGGCCGCGTCCATGAGGGGCAGGGTATATTTGTCCTTAATTGTAATGTCATTAAGCCCCCTGAAGTCAATGCAGGGTCGCAGGGAGCCGTCCTTCTTTCCCACAAAAAAAACCCTGCCCCCACAGCCGAGGATGATGGACGGATGATCCCCGAGCTGAGCGACTCCTTGATGTAAGTGTCCATCGCCTCCTGCTCCGGGGCCGACAGGCTATACAAACGGCTCGCCGGAAGCGGGGCACCAGCCCGGAGATTAATAGCACAGTCGTAGGGGTGGTGGGGCGGAAGAGACAGCGCCCATGACTTGCTAAAAACCCTCCCAAGGCCATGATACTCCACTGGTACCTTGGACAGATCCGGGGGAGGGAACGTGGGCAGGGCTATAGACACGGACGGGGCGCAGGCTGTGGACTGCAGACACGCACTGAGGCAGAATGTACTCCACGAAGAAATGCTCCCTGTCTGCCAGTCGAAGGACGGGTTGTGCAGCCGTAACCAGGGGTAACCCAGGATGATCAGGGAAGTGGACGTAGGCAGCACCAGGAAACGCAGGTCCTCCCGATGATTCCCGGAAACGATCACTGACACCGGCACAGTCTATTGGGAGATGGCAGTCAGAGGGGCTTTGGATAGAGCAATGAGCTTGAGTGGAGGTTGAAGAGCTTGGCACGGGAACCCCAACTGGGTTGCCAGGTCTCATGATATGAAACTCTGCTCAGCCCCCGAGTCAATCAGTGCGTGAGTGGAATGTTCAGTGTGCTTGTAAATAAGGTGGATGGGCACGAGACAGCAGGTGAGGGGTTTAGACTGAGAAACGTCCGTGAGCCCCCCTACTGTGACCCACGGACCTCCCCTTTTAACCGGCTCATGCAATCAGCCAAATCGTGTGAGCTGCTTCCACAGTAAAGGCATAATCCTAGCTCCCTACGGCGCTGCTTCTCGGCAGGAGAAATCTTGGAGCGCCCTATTACCATATCCTCTTGCCCCAGAAGTTGCTCCGGGGAGGGCAGGGCCAGCTGCGAGGACTGAGGGGCATGAAAGGACTGCGCGCCCGGGCGGCTGGAAGCCCTCCGCTCGGCGGCTCGTTCCCTCAGCCTGTTGTCTAAGCTGATGGTGAGTGAAATTAGTTCATGTAATCTCTCGGGCTTATCCCGTGTGGCTGGCTCATCCCTCAGGACAGGGCTTAGGCTACGGATGAATATACTGCTCAAAGAAGCGTCCTCCCACCCGACCTCAGCGACTACAACCCGAAAGTCGACCGCATAATCTGCAGCGGATCTGCCGCCCTGTCAGAGATTAAGCAACCGGGTGGTTAGCAGTGTCCTGGCCAGGGTGGTCAAAAACTTCCATAAATGCAGCTGGGAACTGTTGGTAAGTTAGCGTGGTGTAGCTGGGCTTAGCCATAATGGCGTAGGCCCAAGCTAGCGCCCTACCCTCTAGCAGGTTAGCAATGTAACCAATTCTACTGTGGTCTGTGGGGAAATCCCCCGGAAACCGTTGAAAGACCGTCTCGCACTGTAGGATAAACCCCCAGGCCTCCCCGAGCTTCCCACTGAAGCGAGTGGGCGTGGGCACCGGTGTGAGATGGGTCGACGTGGCTTGACTCGTTTGGCTAGGTGAGGAGCTAGCGGGGCCTGAAGGGAGCCCCGGAAACCAGTGGAAAAGCCCGCTGTCCTTCCAGGTGATCCAATCGGTTGTTAATTTGAGATAACTGGGCTAGGATAATGTTTTGATGGTAAATAACTTGCTCCACTCGAGCGTCTAGGGTGTTAAGATGGCGTGCTAGCACGCTGTCCGCTAGGTCGCTCTGACGGAGCCTTACTGACATGTTTTCTGGACCCAGGGGACAGAAGACAAACTCGAGGAGGTATAGTTAACCTTTTATTGCCCAGCGAGCTGTGTATGAGTGTGTGAATGTGTAGTGAGAGGTGTGATGCAGGACTCGTGCTGGAGCTGAGCAGGTCTTTGCTTCGCCTGGCAACCCTAGAAACACAAAGCAGAGGTGTTAGTGCTGCACCAGTGCGGAGGGTGTAACAAGAGTCTGCTGCTTACTTTGCAGGAGGAGATGCAGAGCTTCAGCTTGCCTTGCTGGTGGCTGCCAGGGGGTGAGTGTCCTGCTAGGTGTCGTGAAGCGGGAAGGTGACTCTGACGCCAGGGAGATGCTGAGCTGCCGCTGGGGAGAGAGGGTCCGCCGCCTGGGGGGTCCACCTGTGCACAGGGGAGAGAAGCTTGACAACGTAAGGGTGAGGAGCGCTTACGTGTGTAGACGTGTTGCTGTTCCTTGGACGGAGAATCAGAACGAGACTGAGGATGGGCGATGTGCCTTCCTGAGTGTAGCAGACAGCTCCGTGCTGAGTTGCATGCAGGGTTGGCTCTTAAAGGCCGCTGACGATCAGCAACAGGTGTGCGCACAGCTGAAACAGGTAAAGGCCCTGCGGGTGCCATGACAGTTTGAGCATTCCTCAACTTTCCCAGTCTTTTCTTGCCCCTGTCCCAGCTATTTTGGAACATGTTGCAGGAATAAAACACAAAATGAGTGAATATTTGCAACAAAACAATAAAGTTTATCAGGGACTTCCGGTTATGGCTGCCACGTAAGAAGGACACGTCTCACTCTGCTCTGCTTCTGGAGAAAAAAAAATCGGCAAATAACTCTCTCATTTGGGACAGAACGTATCCCAGCGTTTGAGCGAGGATATGTCGGTGAAGCCTAAGGCTGGAAAACCAAGTAGAGGAAAAAGCGAGCCGCAGAAACAGTCCAAATTAACGGACTTTCAGGTCTGTGACGCAGCAGAGAAAGCACCAAATATGGCGAAGGAAGCTAACAACGGCGCGGGAGCTGCGGGAAACGACACAGGTGCATTGCTGGCGGCTATGAGTTCAATGAGAGCGGACTTTTCCTCTAGATTTGATGGGATTATGGCAGCGTTGGAAGGAATGAGAAAGGAATTGGGTGACTGTGTGGAACGAATGGCGCAGATGGAGCTTCGTATTTCCAGTGCTGAAGATGAAGTCAATTGTCTCCAATTAAAGGTGCGCACTTTGGAAAAAAAAAATAAATGTCTGGAAGAAAACATTCTGGATTTGGAATCCCGGTCGAGACAGAACAACTTGAGGCTGGTGGGTCTACCGGAAGAATCCAAAGGTCGGGACCCCTGTTCCTTTCTGGAAAAGTGGATTCCGGAGGCGCTGGGCAGTGCGGAGCTGCGGCCGGCGGTGGTTTTGGAGGGCGCGCATCGTATTGGCCCACGGAGAGATAAGGGACCACCGAGGACCTTAATTATGAAGTTTGTCAGCAACAGAGACAGGATGAAGATCTTCAACGCAGCACGAGCTAAAGGAGAGATTAAACACCAGGATCAGCAGGTGCGGTTCTACCCAGATTGGGCCACAGGAATCCAACAATTGAGGAAGCAGTATGATCCCGTACGTAAGGAGCTGCGCAACCTTGGGATTCGTCATGGTGTAATCTATCCTGCGAGACTGCTGACCACGTATGGGGGCAGAACCCACATCTTCAAGACCCCAGAGGAGGCGCAGGAGTTTATCAAGAAGATCCAAGAAGAAGAGACTGGTGGGAGCTAAGCATGAACAAAATATAAGGTAGAATAATTAAGCATTTGCACAGGCATCTGACTGACTTGAAGCAAATAGCAAGTTTACAAAATATAGATTGCATTATATAATTAAAAAAAAAAACAAAAAAAAAAACTATGATGTACAAAGTTGCTAAAAATTTTGGAGTTAAGTTGGAAAACTACAGAGGAGAGTTAATGTTACGTCATTAAAAGCAGTAGAGTTAGGGTGATTGGGAGGATGAAGAAGGAGTGGCTTAGGCTGATCCTCGTGGGTGTGGAGCAGTCGATGGCTATATCGGGAGACGGAATTTTTCTTTTGATTTTGGGGGGTTTCCCACAAGTGTGGGAAGGGGGAATTTGTTTGTGTGTAGTTTGTAGGATGAATGTTCAACCACTCATTTTTTTGCTTCTCTGTATGAGCATGTTTACACTGCAAGGTAATCCCAAACTCCCTATTGATCATAAACCAAAGCGTTAATCTTAATTTAACTTCATGGAATTGCAGAGGTCTACAAAATTTAAAAAAACTTAAACAAGTTATGAATAAAATAAAAGACATGGGTTCAAAAATTGTGTTTTTACAAGAAACTCATCTAATAGAGGAGGATGTAAAAAGAATTAGGAGTAGATGGCAAGGAAGTGTTTTCACCTCATCATTTTCATCCCGAGCCAGGGGAGTTATGACTCTCATACATAAATCAGTCCCTTTTCAAGTGAAAAATGTAATTGGAGACAAATTTGGAAGATATGTAATCATTCAAGGATCTTTGCTATTAGAAAATATAAATTTGGTGAACCTATATGGTCCCAATATAGATGATCAAAAGTTCTTTGCTAATTTATTTCTTATCTTATCATCACTTACAGGGCAACATATAATAGCAGGGGATTTTAATTGTACATTGAATCCCGGTATAGATAGATCAACAGGACTGGACTGTACGCACAATGGATGTAGGATGACCATTAATCATTTTATGAAAGAATTGAGATTGCTGGATATATGGAGAGAAATGAAACCACAAGTCAAAGCCTACGCTTGTTATTCCAGTACCTACAAGACATTCTCACGTATTGATTATTTTTTGATTTCCACAGAATTAAGGTCCAAGATTCAAAACTGCTGTTATGATAACATCGTGATCTCTGATCATGCACCCTGCTGTATAGTATATGTAGATAAGAAATTGACAAAGGAATCAGGTAGATGGCAATTTCAGCATAAATGGCTTCAGGATGAGGAATTTGTCAAGTACATAGAAAAACAGATAGATGAGTTCTTTGATATCAATACTACACAAACATCAGCATGTGTAAAGTGGGAGCCTTTCAAAGCCTTTATTAGGGGACATATTATTAGTTATACAGGTTCAAAATCTAAGAAGACTCGAGAGGAGAGAGCCCAATTGGAACATAAAATAAAAAGTCTTCAGGAAAAAGTGTATGCAGGAAGTGATCCAAGGTTGGAGAATGAATTACTGATTTTGAGAGCTGAATACGACAAAAAATCAGCGAATAGAGCTGCCTCAAGTCTTCTAAGATTGAAACAATCTTTTTATGAACAAGGTGAAAAATCAGGAAAATTATTGGCATGGCAGATTATACAATTAGAAATTAAAACACCAATTACCAGTATTATAAGTAACGGACAGGTAGTTATAGATCCTTTAGAAATTAACAGAGCCTTTAGAGATTACTATGAAAAATTATATGATACCAAAAATGAATCTGATTTAACAAAACTAAATGGGTTTTTGAACGAACTATCTATACCGTGTATTCCAAATGAAAACAGGGAGATATTGGAATCTAAAATTAGTCAAGAAGAAGTTGGGCTAGCCATTGATAATATGAAATCAGGAAAAAGTGCAGGACCAGATGGTCTTCCAGTTGACCTTTATAAAAAATTTAAGAATAAATTAATAAAACCTTTTTTGGAAATGGTTTTAGAAGCATTTCAAAATAATAATTTACCATCATACATGAATAATGCCTTAATTATACTGTTGCCAAAACCAGGTAAGCCCTCTAATAAATGTGAAAATATGAGACCAATAAGCCTATTAAATGCCGACCTTAAGATAATCTGTAAAATTTTAGCAAGACGAATACAAGAAATTTTACCAAATATTATTAATCGAGATCAGAATGGCTTTATAAAGGGAAGACAAGTCTTCCATAATGTAAGAAGACTATTTAATATTATTTATTTTAATAAAGAAGCACCGGATACAGCTCTCCTATCACTGGACGCCGAAAAGGCCTTTGATAGAGTCGAATGGCCCTTTCTTTTTGAAGTCTTACAAAGGTTTGGACTTGGAAATAATTTCATAAAATGGGTTCAGATAATATACAATAATGCTACAGCAGAAATCCTAACAAATAACAATATTTCAAAATCAATAAAAATCAATAGAGGATGTCAACAAGGCTGCCCACTTTCACCTTTACTGTTTACTATGGCAATTGAACCTTTAGCGATGGCGATACGTTTACATTCACAAATATATGGAATTAAAGTTGGACCAACAGAACATAAAATCTCCCTGTACGCCGATGACATAATTTTGTTTATGTCGAATCTAAAAAAAATCAATTCCGACCTTGTTGAATTTAATAAAGAATTTTGGGGAAATATCAGGATATAAAATAAATATAACTAAATCTTCAATATTAATGCTAAATGAGACCCAGAGAAATTACCCAGACCCTGAGGTAAATCAATTCAACGTTGTAAATCAGTTTAAATATTTAGGAATCCAAATTGTGCCTAAGCTAGAATCAGTCGCCAGTGTCAACTATGAAGCCTTAATGTCAGATATCAATGAGTTAACTCAGAGATGGATGTCACTACCAATGTCGATGATCGGGAGAATCAATATACTTAAAAGTAATATTTTACCTAAAATACTTTATTTATTTCAATACATTCCCTTATCACCACCTTTAGATCTATTCTCAAGAATTAAAAAAAAGTTAGTGGAATTTATATGGAACAACAGGAGGGCTAGATTACGTCTGTCTTTATTATATTTACCATTTGATCGTGGAGGTCTGAAATGTCCAAATTTTATGTTGTATTATTGGTCGGCACAACTGAGGTCTATGACATATTATTTTTCATTAAATGATCTCCCTCACTGGACTGAAATGGAATCATACAATTTACCTTTACCTCTTCCCATATTCATATACTCAGATTCAGCAAAAAAATTACAAAAACAAGTTAAAAATCCATTTGTAAAGTGTAAATAACCCTATGTACATTTCTTCATTTGCTTATATTTTATTTTGGAGCTTATTACTTTTATGTACTATCAGTTACGGTTAGCTTCCTGTTTGATATTCGGTGCTTTTATTTTGAAGGAACTTCCGGTTATAACCGTTAGCGTGAGCAAACTAACGGTGGCAAAAGACGGGGAAGAAAAGGTTGTGACAAAATATAAAACGTATTTGTTATTAGCAGCCCCCTTGATAGAGGCACAAGGTATGTTTAATATGTAAATATGACAATTTGAATTTTTGTGTTAACATGTATGTATATTTTGTAGAATTTATTGTCAAGAGTTAAGGTTATTTTCAGCTAACAGTTGTAAGAGTATGGACTTTAGCTTATACAATGTTTTTCTGTGTGGTTCCCAGCTCTTATGGTGAATTTGAGGGTTTACTGCCATTAAACCTAAAAATCATCAGTAAAGTGTCATCCTTCATTCGGGGGGGTATGCTACAGTAAGAGCTTACCTCCGGGAGAGGTGAAGGCCTGTCGCCTGGTCGAGGCCAAGAGGAGACGCTTCACCCAACGTGCTACAACGAGCTGCCCGCGATTTCAAGGAACGGCACGGAAACGGCGCGGAGCAGCGAGCTGCAGCAACGGTCTAAGGATACGGTGACAAGCAATCACTCTCAAAATGGAAGATAATAAATCAGAACAGATAAATGAAAAGGAACAACGAGAGGAAACAGTTAATGAAACGTTACCAAGGCGATCAGAAAGGCCTCGTGTGCCTACAGAGAAAATGCTGTTATATCAGAAGGATGAACAGACTAAAAGAGAGAAAAGGCTGTTAACTATCTATGAACATTGGAAAGGTCAGGTCAGAATTTACAGAGCAGACCTCAAAAGTGAGCTGTCAGATTCACAGTTAGCAGAAATGGCTGATGATATTGAAAGGACAGTAAATGACATGACAAAAGCATACAGTGAACTAAGAGAGCATAATGCACCATCCCATGTCATAAGGCATAAAATGGACTCCTGTGAATCTGTGACAAAAGACATTATGGAAATCATTTCAGAGCGTTTGGCAGCCATAGATGAATATGATGCAGATAGAGAAAAGCAGCGCCTCCATCAACTCTTAACTTATGACCATGCTAAGTCCATTTTTGACACTTCATCACAGTCCAGTTATCACTCTGAAGCGAGCATCACTGCCAAAAGAATTGATGCAGCTGCAGAATTAGCTGCTAAGGAAGCTCGGTATAAAATCACACAAGAGGAAATCAAACAAAAGGAAAAATTAAGAGAAATGGAAGAGAAACACAGGAGAGAATTGGATGCACAAAAGTTTGAACTAGAGCGCTTACAAGCAGAAAAGGAAAGGCAAGCTGCACGTGCAAAATTAGAGATTTATGACAAGGAATTGAAAGTTGATACGGACAGTCAATGTATGTTACAGAACAATGGGACTTCTCCTGTCAACCAAAGCTTTGCACAACCAGCCCCATTGCTCTCCACAGGTTCATACCACCCGCTCATGCAACAATATGCATCCCTTCCTGTCAACTATTCTGTGCAACAACCACACTCTCAAGTTGTTTCTCCATCGCCTCCCACAGACATTTCCCAGCTGGCTAAAGCTATCCAAGACAGCATAGCTGTAAACAGAATCCCAGTGCCAGTGCCTATCGTGTTCAGCGGAGATCCCATCACCTATATCGAATGGAAGGCTTCCTTCAGCTCACTGATAGACTGCAAAGGTATATCTCCTGCTGATAAACTGCACTTGTTAAAAAGGTATATTACTGGCCCAGCACTTAAATGCCTTGAGGGCACATTTTATCGTAGCGACGAAGAGGCATACAAAGATGCCTGGAAAAGGCTTGACCAACGTTATGGTCAGCCTTTTGTTGTTCAAAAGGCATTCAGAGACAAACTGTCAAAGTGGCCTAAAATCCACTCAAAGGACGCAGAAGGTTTACGGACATTTTCTGATTTTCTCACAACCTGTCTCCAAGCAACACCACATGTAAAGGGCTTAGAAATACTGAGTGACTGTGAGGAAAACCAAAAGTTATTGCAAAAGGTTCCAGAATGGCTCGCAACACGTTGGAATCGTCAGGTCACAGTTGCTCTCATGGAAGGTAAAGATTTCCCCTCTTTCAAGGATTTTGCAGAGTTTGTAGCACTCGAGGCGGAAATTGCATGTAATCCTGTGACTTCTTCCTATGCACTCCATTCATGCAGTTCATCTCTGGAAAAAGGACATGCAAAGGAGATTAAACCAAACAGATTTGCAGCCCAAGTCTTTACAACACAAGCTACGGCACATGCAGATAAAGCAAAGTTAAATGACACAAAGTTAAAGGTACCCTGCATGTTCTGCAAAGATGAAAGGCATCAGTTGTCAAAGTGCCCAAGCTTCTCAGAAAAGTCACTAGACGACAAACGGACATTTGTAAAGGACAATAGACTGTGCTACGGGTGCTTAAAGGTGGGCCACAATGCCAAAGACTGTCGTCATCGCCACACATGTGACACTTGCAAAAGACGACACCCCACTTGTTTGCACAATGAGAATCACAAGGCAAATGAAAGACCTCAGAGCTCCACAAACGTTACACCAACCACAGAAAATGATACTATGGCAGCCACAGCTCTGAACGTCACAAAGGTGGGTCAATCAGGTAGTACCTTCATGATTGTTCCTGTGTGGGTTTCCACTACCCAGAGACCTTCTAAAGAGCAGTTAGTGTATGCTCTATTAGACACACAAAGTGACAATACATTTGTTAGTGAAGAGGTAATTAACCAGTTACAAGCAGACTCTCATCCAGTTAATCTAAAACTAACCACAATGCTGGGAGTTCACATGACAGTCAAAAGTCAGAGAGTACCAGGGTTACGTGTGAGAGGTTACAACTCAGATGTTTGTATTGACCTTCCGCCCTCTTACACAAAGGACTATATTCCGTTTAACTATGACAACATACCCACGAACGAAACTGCAAAGAAATGGCCCCATCTGTCAGAGATTGTTGATAAGATACCTCCTCTTCTGAGCTGTGATGTTGGACTACTCATTGGGTTTAACTGTTCCAGAACTCTAGCTCCAAAACGGGTTCTGCTTGGAAAGGACAATGAGCCATTTGCAATCCAGACAGAGCTAGGGTGGAGCATTGTTGGTGGCTCCACATCAGAGTCAAATGAAACTGAAACAAGTCTGTGCCACAGAGTCATGGTAAAAGAACTACCTCCTGTAACACCTATGGATGTTATCAAAGTTCTTGAGTCTGATTTTAAAGATGCAAAGGCAAGCGACAAAATGGTCTCACAAGAGGATCTCATTTTTCTAGACAAACTCAAGGAAGGAATAAAGAAAAATGAACTGCCCACACCACAAACTGTTGAGCCGGATCTATCCATAGGAGATCCAGAAGTCAGAAAAGTACAGACAATGTTAACTAAAGTCACAAATACTGCGAGTCTTGCTGAACGTCTAAGTAAGTTCTCGTCATGGTCCAGAGCAATCAAAGCTGTAGCACATCTTATAAGAAGGGCTAAACATATCAAGTCAAATGCACCAGCTACAGTGAGTGAACAGGAAAATGCTGAACTTGTGATCATTTGTGATGTGCAGCATCAAGCATACGAACAAGAAATAAAACTGTTGAACAAAGGAAAACAGCTCCCACGTCACAACAAACTGTTTAAACTGGACATTTTCATGGACACAGATGGTCTCCTCAAGGTGGGAGGGAGACTTCGACATTCACCAACAAGTGACACCTTCAAACATCCAATCGTGATCCCAAAGGATCACTGTGCAGCTAAGCTCATAATATCTCACTGTCATAACAAGGTAAAACACCAAGGAAAGGGATTTACCATAAATGAAATCAGATCTAGTGGCTACTGGATTCCAGGAATGAGTAAAACAGTTGCTTCATACATCGGTCAGTGTGTGACCTGCCGCAGACTCCGCAAAGCTCCAGAGGGTCAGAGGATGAGTGACCTACCTCCACAGCGCTTAGAGCCCTCTCCTCCCTTCACACACTGCGGCATGGACTATTTTGGCCCGTTTGTGACAACAGAAGGAAGGAAACAACACAAACGGCATGGACTCTTATTTACTTGCTTTTGCTCTCGTGCCATCCACATCGAGCTATTAGAGGACTTGTCTACTGATGCATTCATTAACGCATTAAGGTGTTTCATTTCAATCAGAGGTGCAGTTAGACGAATCCAATGTGACCAGGGAACAAACTTTGTTGGCGCTCAAAATGAGTTTAAAGCAGCCTTAAATGAACTAGACACTCAGAAACTAAGTACTTACTTATCCGAAAGACAATGTGACTTTGTGATGAATGCACCCCACTCCAGTCATGCAGGGGGAGTGTGGGAGCGTCAGATAAAGACTGTCAGAAGTGTACTGAATACCATTCTGTCACTTGCTCATGGTAGACTCAATGATGCTTCATTAAGGACTCTATTCTATGAAGCCATGACTATAGTCAACAGCAGACCCCTAACTATAGATAACTTGAACAACCCTGACAGCTTAGAACCACTTACGCCCAATCACCTGCTCCACATGAAATCCAACGCACCGTTGCCCCCACCTGGCACGTTTCCAAAGGAGGACCTATATGGCAAAAAGAGATGGCGCCGTGTGCAGTTCCTTGCAGAGCAGTTCTGGAGCCGCTGGAGACGGGAATATGTTCACAACATCATTTCAAGGCAAAAATGGCATTCACCAAAAAGGAATCTAAAAGTAGGTGATGTTGTGTTAGACATGGATGAACTAGCGCCCAGAGGTGAATGGAGACTTGCAAGAGTTTTAGAGACTGTTAGTGGAAAAGATGGACTTGTGCGAAGAGCAAAGATTTTGCTTGGAGAAAAGAGACTAAATAACAAAGGTCAACGCTGTAGTAAGCTATCAGTTGTAGAGCGTCCAGTACAAAAACTGGTCTTGTTGTTAGAAAGTTCTTAAGGCGACCTCTTTATATGAGTTCTTTTGCTTGAGAAAATTATTTGTTGATGTTCTTATGGAACCCAAACACTCATAATTTTGGTGGGAGTGTAAATAACCCTATGTACATTTCTTCATTTGCTTATATTTTATTTTGGAGCTTATTACTTTTATGTACTATCAGTTATGGTTAGCTTCCTGTTTGATATTCGGTGCTTTTATTTTGAAGGAACTTCCGGTTATAACCGTTAGCGTGAGCAAACTAACGGCGGCAAAAGACGGGGAAGAAAAGATTGTGACAAAATATAAAACGTATTTGTTATTAGCAGCCCCCTTGATAGAGGCACAAGGTATGTTTAATATGTAAATATGACAATTTGAATTTTTGTGTTAACATGTATGTATATTTTGTAGAATTTATTGTCAAGAGTTAAGGTTATTTTCAGCTAACAGTTGTAAGAGTATGGACTTTAGCTTATACAATGTTTTTCTGTGTGGTTCCCAGCTCTTATGGTGAATTTGAGGGTTTACTGCCATTAAACCTAAAAATCATCAGTAAAGTGTCATCCTTCATTCGGGGGGGTATGCTACATAAAGCATATGATCAAAATATGGTGTGAAGCTAAAAATTATTTAAAAGAACCACAGTTATTGTCACCATTTAGCCCAATATGGGGTAATCAATATTTTAAACCAGGAAGAGCGGACGCTGTATTTAAAGTATGGAATTTAAAAGGGATTCAAAAGATTCAAGATTTATATTTGCCATGTGCAGATAACATAATGTCTTTTGAAGAGCTGAGGATCAAATTTAATCTTAATAGAACACATTTTTTTAAATATCTTCAACTTAGAAACTTTATTCGATCAAATCAAAATAAAGCTCTCACTCGACCTATTTATTCATCCTTGGAAAAAATGTTGATGAAAGATAGTAAAAGAAAGGGTATTATTTCAGAGTTTTATAACTCATTGACACTATCCTCAAGTGAAAATTCACAGAAAAGATTAAACTACTGGAAAGAAGATCTGCAAATTGAAATTTCAGAGGAACAATGGGAATTGGCTTGTACAGGGGCCCAAACCAAATCAATAAATGTACGTCTTAAATTGATACATTTCAAATGGTTAATGCGGATGTATGTTACACCGGAGGAGTTAAATAGATATAACAAAAATATACCAGATACATGCACAAAATGCATGGAAAGTAAAGGAACCCTATTTCATTGTGTATGGGAATGTAGATTAATAAGAATGTTTTGGGAAGAGGTGAGGGTAACAATTGAAAAAATAATCTCAAAACAAATCACTTTGAATCCTAAACTGTTTTTGTTGGGTCTGTACCCAGAAAAGCATAACTTTAATAAAAGTGAAAGAACATTCATAGACCTCAGTTTGCTTAATGCCAAAAAATGTATTGCACTACTGTGGAAAAAGACTCATAGACCAGATGTGACTCAGTGGTTAAGACAGATGTTAACAAACCTTCCATTAGAAAGAATAACATATATACTGAAATCAAAGGAAATAGTGTTTGAGAATATATGGAGACCTTTTATTGATCATGTAAAAAATTTAAACATAACTCTTGAAGAAGAAGGTGAATGATGTGTGTGGACCTTGTAAATTCCAAACTGGTGAACATAATATGTATACTTATGTGGTGGATTGTCTAGACTAAACAGAGGAGCATTGTTGAAGACTTGATTTTATTGGTGGTTGTTGGTGTTTTTAGTGCATTTTTTTTTTTTTGTAGTACTTTAGTGTTAGTGTTTGATTGTTTGTGTCATGTTTGTTTTAAAAAAAGGTTCAATAAAGATATTGTGGAAAAAAAATAAAGTTTATCAGTTTGAACATTAAATATCTTGTCTTTGTAGTGAATTCAATTGAATATAGGCTGAAAAGGATTTTCCAATCATTGTATTTTGTTTTTATTTACGTTTTACGCAACGTCCCAACAATTCTGGTTGGCTGCCTAGATCTGACATTGATGAGCTCAGCTGCAGTCTCTGAAAAATTGAGCAGAGGGCACTCACGCAGCAGTTCTGATTGGCTGCTTAGGTCTGACATTGACAAGCTCAACTGCAGTCTCTGAAAATTTGAACTTTTTTCAAATCTGAGTGCCCTAAACGCCACGACAAAAAATTGCCCCCGCCAAGAGCATTTCAGAACCGAGGGGCACCTCATTTGATGCCAATGAGAGCGATCAGCGCTGTAAACGCTGGACTACATAGAGAATGAATGGAAAATAGCTGCCCAGAGCGGAGAAAACCGTCAGCTCCTCCTCCGTGAGTTACCACGGTAACCATGGACACATACTTATACTATGGTTGTCATGAGCTGACCACTGGAGGTTTCCGCCATGCTAAGTCTCATGGCTTTTCTCTATATTTGTATATTTGTTGTATTTTGTGTCTTTTGGTTTCTGTATAGCTCACACTGTTTCTTATTTATGTCATAATTTTGTTACTCTTGTATGTGGTATTAGTTTGTATTTATTTCTCAGTCTGTATTTGTTGACATTTAATTCTTTATATCTTACTGTTGTGTTCTTCTTTGGGGTTGACAGCTGTCAGTGGCACTTCGGAATTTTCGCTCCGTGGTGGGCGGTGTCTCTGTCAGCTGTTAGCTCTGTCATCTTCCCTCTCATTGCTGCCAGCTGAAACGAAATGTAATTATTGTTTCCTCCTGCCCGCTCTGATTCCCACACCTGTTTTCATTTGTGTTATGCCTTATTTAAGAGCTGCTGCTTCATGTATTCCTCCCTGCGGTCTTGACGATGGATACAGACATGGACAAAATTGTTGGTACCCCTCTGTTAATGAAAGAAAAACCCACAATGGTCACAGAAATAACTTGAATCTGACAAAAGTGGTAATAAATAAAAATTCTATGAAAATTAACCAATGAAAATCAGACGATGCTTTTGAATTGTGGTTCAACAGAATTATTTTAAAAAACAAACTCATGAAACAGGCCTGGACAAAAATGATGGTACCCCTAGAAAAGATTGAAAATAATGTGACCATAGGGACATGTCCAACCAAGATGTGTCCTCTAATTAACATCACAGGTGTCTACAACCTTGTAATCAGTCAGTGGGCCTATTTAAAGGGTGACAAGTAGTCACTGTGCTGTTTGGTGACATGGTGTGTACCTCACTAAACATGGACCAGAGGAAGCAAAGGAGAGAGTTGTCTCAGGAGATTAGAAAGAAAATTATAGACAAGCATGTTAAAGGTAAAGGCTATAAGACCATCTCCAAGCAGCTTGATGTTCCTGTGACTACAGTTCAAATCAAATCAACCTTTATTGTCATATTGCTGTACATACAACTGTAGTGCAGGCAAGATGAAATTGCGTTTCTCTCGGCATCCATATAAGTAAAAAGAACATAACTTAAGACACACTCACACATACCCTCACCCCCCACCCCAGCACAGCCATTCACACTTCCCTGAGACATACTTGAAAGCTAACCAGAACTATAATATACAAATAATGAATGAATGAATCTTTATTTCGGATAGTACAGGTTAAAAGAAACAGAATAATATAACAAAGGGGGAAAGAAAATCCAACAAGGTCAAATTAGACAATAACTCCTCTGATTATACAGTTCAACATAAGTTATCCGAAATGGGTGATGGCTGAAGCCGCAGCTTATATTGCCCACCCATATTCCATCCAAGAATTCAAAAGAAAAAAACACGACAAGAGCGATTACAATTCAGAACGAAGCTAAGACAAAATGTGACCAAAAAAAAAAACTAAGCTACAACACAACACAGGCTGGATATGACAATCCTCATGTGATTTTACATGTCATCTTGTATATATGTTTGGAGTATTTCTTCCTTTAGTTTTTATTTAAATTGTCCAAGCGTTGTACATGATTTTAATTCAGGTCCAAAATCGTTCCACAGTCTGACTCCTTGCACTGAAACACAGTGTTGCTTGGTGGTAGTTCTCACTGAAGGTTTTTGAAATATACATGTTCCTCTGAAATGATATTGTTTCTCCCTTATTTGGAACAACTTTTGGATATTTGCGGGCAGTGATAGATTCTTCACTTTAAACATTATTATTGCAGTTTTAAAGTCAACCAGATCTTTCAACTTGAGAGCTTTTAATTTAAGAAAAAGTGGGTTTGTTGGTTCCCTGTAAGCTGCTTTGTTTATTATTCTAGTAGCTCTCTTCTGAAGCATAAAGAGTGGATATATGTTTGTTTTATATGTATTTCCCCATACTTCAGTACAATATGTCATGTATGGGAGTATTAATGAATGATACAAGGTATATAGTGTGGGTTGATTCAGCAAATATTTCACTCTGTGTAGTATTGCAATTGATTTGGATATTTTACCTTTAATATAATTAACATGTGACTTCCAACACAGTTTATTATCAATTATTACTCCAAGAAATTTAGTTTCGGATACCCTTTCAATCTCTACACCATTTACACTGAGTTTAGATACTGAGTTGTTGTGATGGTTGTTAAAGACTATAAATTTTGTCTTACTTAAATTGAGCGTTAATTTGTTTGAATCAAACCACAGTTTAAGCTTTCCTATTTCCTTTCCGAGTGTATCCAGAAGTTGTTCCAAATTGCTTCCACTGCATAATAGATTAGTGTCATCGGCAAACAATATTAAGTCCATTTTTTCTGAAACTTTACATATATCATTTATATACATATTGAATAACAATGGCCCCAAAACTGAACCCTGTGGGACTGCACAAGTAACCTTCAGTAACTGTGAGTTTTTGTTACCAACACATACATACTGATATCTATTCTTTAAGTAACTACTTAACCAGGACAGTGCTACCCCTCTAATACCACAATTTTGTAGTTTCTTTAATAATAAATTATGATCCACTGTATCAAATGCTTTTTTAAGATCCAGGAATACCCCAACTGAATACTCTTTATTTTCAATGGCAGTTGATATTTTTTCTATAAATTCCATTAGAGCAAATGCAGTTGTCCTCTTGTGTCTGAACCCATATTGCTGCTCACACAATAAATTATTCTTCAGTATGAAGTTGTCAGTTCTCTCATAGAATATTTTTTCAAGTATCTTGGAAAATTGCGGCAATAGTGAAATTGGTCTATAGTTTGAGAATTCCTCTCTGTCACCCGTCTTGTATATCGGAATTACTTTAGCTATTTTCATTGCACTGGGAAATATACCTGTTTGGAGAGACAGGTTACAGATATACGTCAGTGGTTTCACTAAGCATTCAATAATAGTTTTGACTATGAGCATGTCAATACCATCACAGTCCGTAGATGTTTTACTTTTAAACGATTTAACAATTTCAATGACCTCTCTCTCGTCTGTGTTCTTTATGAAAATGGAGTCTTTTATAGCAGTGTTATTGCTTATTGTATCACCTGTAGGCACCGTAATGGGTATTTCTCGAGCCAAATTAGGACCAATGTTAACAAAAAAGTTATTAAATTCATCTGCAGGTGAAGCTGCATTCACACTCTGAGTCGTTTTATTATTTTTTGAAAAATCGGTTGGGTAGCTTGTATTTCTGCTTTTATTTCCAAGAATACTGTTAAGTATTGTCCATGTATTTTTAATATTGTCTCTGTTTTTCTCCAGTTCTTTACTGTAATAGTCTCTCTTACTACATCTTATTATACTGTATATGTTAACTTATTTTTGTATGTTTTATACCGCTGCTCTGCTTCTTTTGTCCTTTTCTTTAGGAAAGCTTTATATAAGATGGCGGCAGCGCGCTCGGACGCAGCGGCCCCTTTTGGCATCAGCGAGTGTGAGCGTTTTGAGTGTTTTGATCATCCCAGACGTACATTCTGTAAAACCTACAACCGTGAGACCTAATTAAACATCAAGGTACTGCATGCTGCAAGAATCGCAGTGATCGGTTGTGATTAGGACATTCTACGCCAGCATGGAATTCTGGCAGAGTCCCCGCTGGAAGCTGCCCGAGAGAGGAGGAAGCGGAAGCGGAGCGAACGCAAGCAAAAGCGCGGAAAAAGGGCCGGGATCCATGCTAGGCTAAAGGCTAACCCCTCCAGACCAGCGGTACCGTCGCTTCTTCTCTCTAACGTCCGCTCCCTCGAAAACAAGGTGGACGAACTGCGTCTGCTGAGAGAAACCCGGAGAGAGTGGAGGGACTGTTGTGTGTTTGTTTTCACCGAGACATGGCTCCACGGCAACATTCCTGACGAGGCCATTCAACTGGAAGATATGGCGATGTTCCCTGCCGACAGGGAAACGGCGAGCTCCGGTAAGAGCTGGGGGGGTGGGCTATGCATCTATGTTAACAAGAACTGGTGCGTTAATGCCACGTTAGTGTCTAAACACTGCTCTCCGTTGGCGGAGTTCCTTATTGTAAATTGTCGGCCTTATTATTTGCTGAGGGAATTCAGCAACGTGTTTGTAGCTGGTGTTTACATAGCACCGAGCCCTAATGCTAAAGCTAATGCTAAGAAGGCACTCAGGGTACTGCACAATGCGATCAGTGAAATCCAAACTTCACACCCGGACAGTTTTGTGGTGGTTGCGGGGAATTTTAACCACACCAGCCTAAAGACTGTGATCCCCAAGTTTAAACAATGTGTAGACTTTAAGACCAGAGGAGAGAATATGTTGGACTTAGTGTACACAAACACAGATGCATATAAAGCGATACCCCGCCCCCATCTCGGCCGTTCTGATCACATGTCCATGATGCTGCTGCCTGCCTACAAACCTTTATTGAAGCGCAGCAGGCCAGCAGTGAAACAAATCAGGATTTGGCCAGAGAGTGCAACCTCTGCACTGAAAGACTGTTTTCTGCACACAGACTGGGAGGTCTTCAAAATAGCAGCCTCCCAGGAAGACAAGACAGATGTGGAGGAGTATGCTGATACAGTCACCAGCTACATCGTGAAGTGCACAGAGGATTTCACTACAGTGAAGACCATCACTATGCGGGGTAATCATAAGCCCTGGATGACTGCAGAGGTGCGCTCGCTGCTTACAGCCAGAGATGCAGCCTTCAGAGCGAAGGACAAGATCGCCTTCCGCTCAGCCAGGTCTGCGCTTTCAAAGGGAATTAAGGCGGCAAAGCGCGTCTATGCGGAGAAAATCCAGGGACACCTCTGTAACACTAGAAACACCAAGCAGATGCGGCAGGGAGTTCGGACACTGACGGGCTTTAAGTCTAGGCAGGGGGTCGATGATGACGACGCTTCGCTTCCAGACAGGCTTAACGACTTCTTTGCACGTTTTGAAGCATCAAACTCGACAATCAGAGGGAGGGCTGGCCCACCCCTACCATCGGTCGGACCAGCTTTTACCATCAACACAGCGGACACACGGAGGACCCTAACCAGAGTCAACCCACGCAAAGCTGCAGGTCCAGACAACATTCCGGGACGTGTGCTCCGAGACTGCACGAGCGCGTTGGCGGATGTCCTGACTGACATTTATAACATCTCCCTGAGTCAGGCCATCGTTCCCAGATGCTTCAAGACCTCTATCATTGTACCGGTGGCAAAGAAACCAGTTGTGTCCTGTTTGAATGACTATCGTCCTGTTGCACTGACACCAATTGTGATGAAGTGTTTTGAACGGCTTGTCAAACCACACATTACAGCCTGCCTCCCTGCATCACACGACCCGCTCCAGTTTGCATATCGTTCAAACCGCTCCACAGAGGATGCTATAGTCACCACCCTACACTCTGTCATCACCCACCTGGACCAGAAAGACACCTACGCCAGACTCCTGTACATTGATTTCAGTTCAGCATTCAACACCATTATTCCCCAGAGACTGATGGAGAAATTACTCCTTCTCGGTCTGAACACCGTCACATGTCTCTGGATCCTGGATTTCCTGACAGAGACCTCACTCTGTCCGGGTTGGAAACAACATCTCCCACTCTGTCACGCTGAGTACCGGATCCCCTCAAGGCTGTGTACTCAGTCCACTGTTGTTTGCACTTCTAACACATGACTGTGTATCCAGACACGAGGGGAACCAGATTATTAAGTTTGCAGATGACACCACAGTGGTGGGACTTATTCAGAGGGATGAGGAATCAATGTACAGGGAAGAAGTGAGAGACCTGGAGGGCTGGTGCAAGGAGAACAATCTGGTGCTCAACGTGGACAAAACGAAGGAGATGATTATTGACTTCCGGCGGTCACAGCCTGAGCACGTCCCCCTCAGCATCGGCGGCTGTTTAGTGGAGAGAGTAGAGAACATCAAGTTCCTCGGAGTGCAGATCTCGCAGGACCTGACCTGGAGCAAGAATTCCTTGGAGATCAGGAAGCGGACTCAGCAGAGACTGCACTTCTTGAGGAAACTCAAACAGGCCTCTCTCCCCATCTGCATCCTCAGGACCTTCTACAGAGGTGTGGTGGAGAGTGTTCTGACGTACTGCATTGCTACATGGTACTCCAGCTGCAGTATGTCAGACAAAAAAGCCCTGCAGAGGATAGTCAAGGGGGCTGAGAGGGTAATTGGAGTCTCCCTCCCCTCTGACCAAGAACTTTTTCAGAACCATTGTAGGAGCAGGGCACTGAACATTGTCAAGGACCGTTCTCACCCTCTGCATAAACACTTTGAACTTCTTCCATCTGGTAAACGATTCCGGAGCATCAGAGGCAGAACCACCAGACTGATCAACAGCTTCCTTCCACAAGCTGTCAGGATGCTGAACAGTTGACCCGGAATCTTTCATACACACTACTGCACCTACGGACATTTTGTATATTATAGTTAGTTAGTTTTTCTTTTTCCCCAAGTATGTCTCAGGGATGTGTGAATGGATGGGTGGGGGGTGGGGGTGCGGGGTGGAGCTATGTGGGAGTGTGTCTTAAATCATGCTGCTTCTTATATGGATGCCGAGAGAAACGCAATTTCATCTTGCCTGCACTACAGTTGTATGTACAGCAATATGACAATAAAGTTTGATTTGATTTGATAATAAATTTTTCTTTTTACACGCCTTTTGTAATCCTTTGGTTAACCATGGCTTATCGGCAAATTTATGTTTAAGCTTTTTTTTTTACTAATGGACAATTTTTTTTCATAAAGAGTGGTTACAATGTTTATAAATGTGTCATAGGCTTCATTTACATCTGATACATAGACTTCTGTCCAGTCTTGCTTCAGCAAGTCCTCTTTAAAAGAACTGATTGCATTTGGTGATTTGTATCTGAACGATTTTAAAAATTTTTCTGTATTGGCCCCCGTGTGACCATGGATAAGTGCAAAGGTTGGCAAATGGTCACTTATATCATTTATCAATAATCCACTTTCTATTTTCTTATCAATAATATTAACAAACAGGTTGTCAATAAGTGTAGCAGTGTGAACTGTGATTCTACTGGGATGTGTTATTGTGGGATATAGACTCATGCTGTACATAGAGTTCATGAACTCTGTAATTACATTTTGTTGATGTGGATTTAGTAAATCAGTATTGAAATCTCCACAAATTACTTCCATTTTCTTACTAGTAATATTATTGTACAGCTCGACTAATTTATCTCTGAATGTCTCAATGCAAGTTCCCGGAGTTCTATATATACAACTTATAATTAGATTTTTTGTTTTATCTTGGTCAATCTCAACAGTAACACATTCCAAAATACCTGGTAGTGCAAAGGACATTCCATTTACAAGCTTACACCTATACAGGTCATCAATATACAGTGCAACACCACCACCCTTTTTTTGAGATCTGTTAATATGAAACATCTGATATCCCTCTATTGCCATCAGGGGAGCCTGCTCTTCATTAAGCCAAGTTTCAGAGACTGCGATAGCTGTAAATTTTCTGTCTAGCTGTTTTAAATAGTCCTGAATCTGTGGTAAGTTTTTAAGACTTCTGCTGTTGAAGTGTATTATTGATAGTTTACCATCTAGTTGCACTTGACTTTTGAATTGCTTTTCAGTGTAATATTCACAATAGTTATGAATATTATTGAAAAAGTGGTTATCAGGATCAATATCGTTCTCCATCTCTTGTAGTTTATGTTCAGCATAATGGCATATTTTCAGAGTTTGAGTATCCTTACTCTGTGTCAAATGACTTCCTCCAACTGGGGATAATTGATGTCTACTCAAATCAGTCATAAGTTTTTGTTTGTTTTGCTTATTTTTTTTTAAAGTACATTGACATGGTGTATCAAAAGAACTATTCTTACCGTGTGTGTGAATATGGATTATCATTGTCTCTTAATTTTCTTAATCAGTGTTCATCTGTATTTATCTAAGTCAGTAACATCTCTGATCATTATACTCTTTGCTTGCTCAGGTGTTCCATTTGGTTTGATCCAAACTCTACAATTTCTTGTCCATGTTGCCTGTATCTTATTTTGTCTTTTCAGCATCCGTACTTGCTGCGCTATTTCAGCATTTGTTTTAGTTAGGTGTTCATTTAGGTAAACTTGTGTTCCTCATAGCTTTCTGGCCTGCCTCAGTATGTCATTCTTTACCCTTCTGTTCACAAAGCGCATCACAATTGATTTCTTTGTTTTATTATCTTTCCTGGGTAAAGCATAACAGGCTGAAATTGCATTTGCTTCTACCTTTATATCTCTACTGTCAAGGAACTGAAGCACCTCAGAATCAGAATCAGAATCAGAATCAGAATCAGGTTTATTGCCATTGTTCATGTAGTACACAAACTAGGAATTTGTCTCGGTACAATGCTGCAACATTAAACATGATAAGATAAGAGAAATAAACTATACATGTAATAAAGTGTAGGATAAGATTAAGTGATACCTGGCTTTCTAGGGAGACTGATTCACTTAGGGGAGCCTCCTCACCTCTCAGTCCTGTTGTAGCATGAGCGTATGACTGATATTTGATGTCTAGTCCACTTATAACTAGGTCATCCATACGAGAACCTTGTTCAAGATCCTCGACGTGTCGCTCCAAGTCCGTAATTTTTTTGTCTTTTTCCTGAATTGTTAATTTTAAGTCTCGTACATCTTCCATTAGGCCTATTATTTTGGCCTGCTGGCTAACCATTTTGGCCACTTCTTCTGACAAGAAGTTCAGAATTTTTTTGATCTCTTCCATTTCCTCCTTCTTTGGTGGCATTTTCACAATATACATAATGTCCATAGGTGCAGTAGAATGTATGAGAGATTCTGGATCAACTGTTCAGCATCCTAACAGCTTGTGGAAGGAAGCTGTTAATCAGTCTGGTGGTTCTGCCTCTGATGCTCCGGAATCGTTTGCCAGATGGCATAAGTTCAGAGTGTTTATGCAGAGGGTGAGAATGGTCCTTAACAATGTTCAGTGCCCTGCTCCTACAATGGTTCTGAAAAAGTTCTTGGACTGAGGGGAGGGAAACTCCAATTACCCTCTCAGCTCCCTTAACTATCCTCTGCAGGGCTTTTTTGTCTGACATACTGCAGCTGGAGTACCATGTTGCAATGCAGTACGTCAGAACACTCTCCACCACACCTCTGTAGAAGGTCCTGAGGATGCAGATGGGGAGAGAGGCCTGTTTGAGTTTCCTCAAGAAGTGCAGTCTCTGCTGGGCCCGCTTCCTGATCCCCAAGGAATTCTTGCTCCAGGTCAGGTCCTGCAAGATCTGCACTCCGAGGAACTTGATGTTCTCTACTCTCTCCACTAAGTGGCCACCGATGCTGAGAGGGACGTGTTCAGGCTGTGACCGCCGGAAGTCGATAATCATCTCCTTCGTTTTGTCCACTTTGAGCACCAGATTGTTCTCCCTGCACCAGCCCTTCAGGTCTCTCACTTCTTCCCTGTACATTGATTCCTCATCCCTCTGAATAAGTCCCACCACTGTGGTGTCGTCTGCAAACTTAATAATCTGGTTCCCCTCGTGTCTGGATACACAGTCATGTGTTACAAGTGTAAACAACAGAGGACTGAGTACGCAACCTTGAGGGGATCCGGTGCTCAGCGTGATAGAGTGGGAGATGTTATTTCCAACACGGACAGACTGAGGTCTCTCAGTCAGGAAATCCAGGATCTGGAGACATGTGGCAGTGTTCAGACCGAGAAGGAGTAATTTCTCCATCAGTCTCTGGGGAATAATGGTGTTGAATGCTGAACTGAAATCAATGTACAGGAGTCTGGCGTAGGTGTCTTTCTGATCTAGGTGGGTGATGACAGAGTGTAGGGTGGTGACTATAGCATCTTCCGTGGAGCGGTTTGAACGATATGCAAACTGGAGCGGGTCATGTGATGCAGGGAGGCAGGCTGTGATGTGTGGTTTGACAAGCCGTTCAAAACACTTCATCACAATTGGTGTCAGTGCAACAGGACGATAGTCATTCAGACAGGACACAACTGGTTTCTTTGCCACCAGTACTGTGGTAGAGGTCTTAAAGCATCTGGGAACGATGGCCTGACTCAGGGAGATGTTATACAGTAAATGTCAGTCAGGACATCCGCCAACTTGCTCGTGCAGTCTCGGAGCACACGTCCTGGGATGTTGTCCGGACCTGCAGCTTTACGTGGGTTGACCCTGGTTAGGGTCCTCCGTGTGTCCGCTGTGTTGATGGTGATAGCTGGCCTAACCGATGGTGGAGATGGGCCAGCCCTCCCTCTGATTGTCGGGTTTGATGCTTCAAAACGTGCAAAGAAGTTGTTGAGCCTGTCTGGAAGCGAAGCGTCGTCATCATTGACCCCCTGCCTAGACTTATAGTCCGTCAGCGCCCGAACTCCCTGCCACATCTGTTTGGTGTTCCTTGTGTCACAGAGGTGTCCCTGGATTTTCTCCGCATAGGCGCACTTTGCCGTCTTAATTCCCTTTGAGAGTGCAGACCTGGCTGTGCGGAGGGTGATCCTGTCCTTCGCTCTGAAGGCTGCATCTCTGGATGTGAGCAGCAAGCGCACCTCTGCAGTCATCCAGGGCTTATAGTTGCCCCGTGCAGTGATAGTCTTCACTGTAGTGACATCCTCTGTGCACTTCACGATGTAGCTGGTGACCGTTTCAGCATACTCCTCCACATTTGTTCTGTCTTCTTGGGAGGCTGCCATTTTGAAGACCTCCCAGTTTGTGTGCAGAAAACAGTCTTTCAGTGCAGAGGTTGCACTCTCTGGCCAAATCCTGATTTGTTTCACTACTAGCCTGCTGCGCTTCAGTAAAGGTTTGTAGGCAGGCACCAGCATCACGGATAGGTGGTCAGAATGGCTGAGGTGGGGGCGAGGTGTTGCCTTATAAGCATCTGTGTTTGTGTACACCAAGTCCAACATATTCTCTCCTCTGGTCTTAAAGTCTACACATTGTTTAAACTTGGGGAGCACAGTCTTTAAATTGGTGTGGTTAAAATCCCCCGCAACCACCACAAAACTGTCCGGGTGTGAAGTTTAAAATTCACTAATAGCATTGTGCAGCTCTCCGAGTGCCACGTTAGCATTAGCTTTAGCATTAGCGCTAGGAGCTATGTAAACAGCAGCTACAAACACGTTGGTGAATTCCTTCGGCAGATAAAATGGCCGACAATTGACAATAAGGAATTCTGCCAATGGAGAGCAGTGTTTAGATACTAACGTGGCGTTAGCACACCAGTTCTTGTTAATATAGATGCATAGCCCCCCCTCGGCTCTTACTGGAGCTAGCAGCTTCTCTGTCTGCCTGGAACGATGTCATCCCTTCCAGCTGAATGGCCACATCAGGGGTATTGCTGTGGAGCCATGTCTCCGTGAACGCAAGCACACAGCAGTCCCTCCACTCTCTCCGGGTTTCTCTCAGCAGACACAGCTCGTCCAGCTTGTTGTTGAGGGAGCGGACATTGAAGAGAAGGAGCGACGGTACTGCTGGTCTGGAGGAGTTAGCCTTTAGCCTAGCATGAATCCCAGCCCTTTTTCCTCGCTTTTGCTTGCGTTCGCTCCGCTTACGGCTCCTCCTTTCCCGAGTAGCTTCCAGCGGAATCTCCGACAGTATTCCATGCTGGTGTAGAATGTTCAAGTCACAACTGAGCGCCGCAATTCTTGCAGCGTGCAGTACCTTGATGTTTAATAAGGTCTCACGGTTGTAAGTTTTACAGAATGTACGTCTGGGATGATCAAAACTCTCACACTCGCTGATGCCAAGAGGGGCCGCTGCGTCCGGGCGCGCCGCCATCTTATCCTGATCATATAATATGTTGCACATATTATTCAGAAATTTAAGATCCATGGGACTGTAGCCAACCTCCCTGGATGTGGCCGCAGGAGGAGACGGATAATACGAATGGTAACAAAAGAGCCCAAAACAACCTCTAAACACATTCATGGTGAACTCCAAAGTCAAGGTACATCAGTGTCAGATCACACCATCCGTCATTGTTTGAGCCAAAGTGGACTTCATGGGAGACAAAGTTTTCAACCACTGTTGAAAACAAATCATAAAAAAAGCCAGACTGGAATTTGCCAAACTGCATGTTGACAAGCCACAAAGCTTCTGGGAGAATGTCCTATGGACAGACGAGACAAAACTGGAACTTTTTGGCAAGGCACATCAGTGCTATGTTCACAGATGCAAAAATGAAGCATACCAAGAAAAGAACACTGTCCCTACTGTGAAACATGGAGGAGGTCCCATGTGGGTGACAAAAGCTGTCAGGTTGCGGCTGTTGGGGTGGAGGGGATCCTGCAGGTAGCCTTGGCAGAGGTCTAGTTTGAAAAAGACTTTTGAACCGTCAATGAGCGGTCGATGATTGAAGGAGGTGAGGCATCCCAGTTCCACGAATAGCGCCGACCAACGGTGCTGCCAGGATGAGGAGACTGTCAGGACGGTGGAGCCCATTGGGTCGGTGATGGAGAAACTTGCTGATCAGGTCGATGCCCAACAAGATGGCCCCACTGCTTGCTACGTGGAAGGTGAACGACGGGATGGTTTTAGGGCCGCAACATACAGAAAAGGCAACAGTTCCCACCATGCCAATCCTGACGTGTCCGTAGCCGAATAAGTCGTCTGCATTTAATGTGATGGCCTTCCAAGGAACCAGTTTCCTAACCATAGCCATGCTTAGAAGGGACCTTCAGGCCACCGTATCCAGCAGCAGTGGCATGTCGGTGCCATCCAGCTGTACTGTGCACCATTTGAATAGCCAGCTTTTGCCGCCGGCCATGTGGATGGCTGTCAGGCCTGACCGGAACGATGTCATCCCTTCCAGCTGAATGGCGATGACATGGCATGACGATTGACCAGCAGACATTGGCAAAATGAATGAGATTTTTACAGCAGTGGCATTTTAGCCCTCTGGCTGGGCAGGCGGGTGAATGAATTTGGTGTCTGGACGAACCACAGTCATTGGTTCGTGGGCTGCACGGTGGCGCAGTGGTTAGCACTGCGGCAGCACAGTTTACCCTTGGCCGGGGGATTGTGGGGATCGTGGGATCGTGGGTTCGATCCCAGCCCCCGACCAACAGTGATCTGTGTGGAGTTTGCATGTTCTCCCCGTGTTGCGTGGGTTTACTCTGGGATTTCTCCGGTTTCCTCCCACATGCCAAAAACATGCATGTTAGGTTAATTGGCTGTTCTAAATTGTCCCTAGATATCTGTTTCCTATAGGCCCTTAGAATAGAGGGTTAGTATTAATGAAAGTGCTTTGAGTGGTCTTTGTGACTAGAAAAGCGCTATATAAGTGCAGGTTAGTTAGTTAGTCATTGCAGGGCAGACACTCACCCATGTTATCCTGTTACCTACCCGACCTCCTCTGATTGTAGCAGGAAGGTATGGGGCCTGAGCGCTGGGTGGCAGTGGTGTCTGCCTGCACTCGTGGGGCTGGGTGAGGGGTCTGTTGGCTAGGAGCTGCTAGCTGCCTCGATAGCTAGGTGGCCATTTCCATTTGGGATGCCATCCTCACAGCCTCGTCAAGCTTAAGGTCGTTCCCTGCCAGTATCATTTGCTCCCAGTATTCTCTGCTAGCTTGTCACGTATTAGCTCTTCCTTAAAGGCACACGTGCTTGCCAGGAACCGGAGCTTGGTGGCAAACTGAAGAGTCATTTCATCCATATGCTGATGGCGCCAGCTGAAAGCAATTCTTCGTGCCGTTAGGCTACGTGTGTCAGCGAAATACCTGCTCATTACAGCCACACAGTCCTCATATGTGCTCACAGGGCCGAGGAAGTGAAACACACGCTGCCTCTCAGCGCCAAAACTGTGGATTAGCATCCCCTTTAGCCTCTCGCCGCTAGCATCATCCTGCCCGGCAGTGCTGATAAAACTTTGAATTCTTCGTTCCAGCAGTGCCAAGAGATCGGTGGCTCACCTGGTAAAGCGAGGAACAGCTGCACAGGTCGTATCATTATTGCTTCTACCCTCGTCGCCATTGTTATGACCGGAAATGGGTCGCTGATAGCAGATGTGAGCCAAACACACACTTTATTCATACCACTCTTAACTACTGTATATACAGATGGGTGGTGCCACTCCATGTCACGGCCAGTTCGCCACATAATGACGTCACCTATGGCGAGCCACCATGTCCAAATACCATATGTAGTTGTGACCGTAGCTTTAATTATTGTTTGAACATAAACTCAAGATCTTTTTCAACTTGATGTTGTAGCAAACAATTTTAAATAGGCTTTTCCCTACTATATGACATCCTGACAGGTATAAGGTGTGGGTCTTCATATCTGTTGAGTGCAATTCTGGCTCTTGTTAGCTTACTAGAGCTTCCTCAACATAACCCATTTATTGTATAGTATGTCTCTTAAAGTATACACTATATCTATACAACATTCATGTTCTCCTCAAACCCCCAAAGTACATTATTATATCTGAATTAAACTGTTGTTCACTACCTCCAGACATATCTTTTATTCCCTAAAGACGGATAGTGATTCTCATGAATTATGTACCTTAATTCTGTTACACTAAAACAGCCTTGATATTTTCCATAGCTCATTACCCACCGTGGCATTGCTCCTGTCCAAAGATATTGTGAAGAGTATATCCAGAACACAAACCACAGGACTTATTTCATTGCTGCTACTGCTTAAGACAGTAGTGTATTATAAATGTTGATGATAATGATATAGAGCAGATTACCTGTTTATACAGTATAACATGCTGGCAAGACTACTGTAATTCAGATATAGCACTGAGTTTTACTGATCCAAAGGTTTGTGAGAAATATCAAGACATGATTGAATTTTATTTATTTGGTAATAATAATAAACATATACAATACAATAAGAACACACAAAAGAACAACTGAAAGGGTGTAGGCTGAAGCTAGTGCTTATATAGTGCCTACCCCATTACAATTTTAAAATCAATAACATAAAAATTTAAGTCTCACCCAAAATCAACAAAGAAAATCAAAAGAAAATCAAATAGAACAAGTAGACAAAAAAAAAAAACCCTTTCAGTTATTACAAATTTATCTCCCAGCATTTACAGTGAGATACTGGGAGATTTTCTCATTGTACAATTTTTTGAATTGCTTCAGAGTTGGACATGTTTTAATATTTTCAGAGCAACAGTTCCACAGTTTAACTCCAGTGACAGACATGCAATGATACTTTGTATTTGTTCTAACCTTTGGCTTATTAAAAACAGAGTTACCTCTTAGCTCATATTTGCTTTCCCTTTTTTTTAAAGTCTCTGAGTATTTACAGGTAATTGATTATTATTTGCTTTGTACATGATTTGAATGACATTATAATCTACCAGATCTCTAAATTTAAGAGTATGTAATTAAATGAACATTGGATTTTTTGGATCACGGTAAGGTTTCTTGGGTACAATACGTATGGCTTTTTTTCTGTAGTAAAAAGATTAAGTTTGTGTTTGTTTTATATGTGTTTCCCCAGATCTCCACACAGTATGTCATAAAAGGAACTATCAGTGAATTATATAAAATGCAAAGAGATTTCTGACACAGGAGATCCTTAACTTTATACAGTACAGCAATAGATTTAGACATTTTAGTTTTGACATAATTTATGTGTGGTTTCCAGTTTAGTTTGTTATCAACAATGACCCCTAGGAACTTGGTTTCGAAAACTGTGTCAATTTCAACATTGTTTATTTAAAATTTTCTGTGATTATATAATTTGCGGTTTCCAAATATTATACATTTTGTTTTTCCAAGGTGAATAGATAATTTATTGGCAGTGAACCACTGATTGATTTGTTTAAGTTCATTTTCTACTGAATCCAGAAGCTGCTTAAGATTTTCTCCACTACAAAAAAAAGTTGTGTCATCTGCAAATAAAATACACTTTAGCAACTTAGACACAGAACATAAATCAATAATATACAAAATAAACAGCAATGGACCAAGCACAGAACCCTGTGGTACCCCACACGTCATCTTCAGCAACTCAGAGTCTGTATTATTCACATGAACATATTGATATTGGTCTTCTAAATAGCTGTGTAACCACTCAAAAGCAATTCCTCTGATGCCATACTTATGTAATTTACTGAGGAGTAATTTATGGTCAACTGTATCAAATGCCTTTTGTAAGTCCAGAAATATTCCAACTGTGTATTCTCTTCTATCTGTTGCATCCGTAATCTGTTCAACAAAGTCCATGAGTACCAGTGAGGTGGTCCGGTTCTTCCTGAATCCATACTGTTGTTGGAGTATATTGTGCTTATCAATGAAATCATTTAGTCTCTTAACAAATATTTTTTCCAGTATTTTGGGGAACTGAGGTAACAAGGAGATGGGTCTGTAGTTTGACAATAAGTGTTTGTCACCAGTCTTATACAGAGGAACGACTCTTGCTATTTTCATTTTCTTTGGAAATTTACCAGCAGTAAGTGACATGTTGCATGTGTAAGTGAAGTGTTTAATAATACAATCATTCATTCATTCATTCATCTTCTTCCGCTTAATCCGTTTCGGGTCGCGGGGGGGCTGGAGCCTATCCCAGCATCTTAGGGCGAGAGGCAACGTACACCCTGGACAGATCACCAGTCCATCGCAGGGCCAACACAGAGAGACAGACAACCATTCACTCTCTCAGTTATACCTAAGGACAAGTTAGAATCCCCAGTTTGATGCCAATTAACCTAACTTGCATGTTTTTGGCATGTGGGAGGAAACCGGAGAAATCCCGGAGCAAACCCACGCAGACACGGGGAGAACATGCAAACTCCACACAGATCACTGTTGGTTGGGGGCTGGGATCGAACCCAGGATCCCCCGGCCAAGGGTGAGTTGCTGTGCTGCCGCAGTGCTAACCACTTTCCTACCGTGCCGCCCCACAATACAATCAATAATACATTTAACCAAGAACATACTGAAATCATTACAATCAATTGATTTTTTGTCTTTGAATTTGTTAACAATGTCAAGAATTTCTTTTTCATCTGTTTCTTTCATAAACATTGAGTAAGCGTTTATGTTGACGACATTGTCAGCGCCACTTGTATTTGCTGATGATACAGTGGAGTTGGTGATCTTTTTTTCCTATATTAACAAAATATTCATTAAACGTGTTGGAGATCAAACTATTTTCACTGATTATTCCATTATCTGAATTTAAATAAGAGATGTGGTTGGAATTTAGTTTTCCTCTCTTTGTTATATTATTTAACACCTTCCATATATTACATGTATTAGTTTTGTTATTTTCCAATAATTTACTGTCATGTTTTTTACTCGATCTTAAAATACTAATGAGTTTATTTTTATAAGTCTTGTATTTCTTTTCAGCTTCCACAGTTCTTAATTTCAGAAACTTTTTGTATAACAAGTTTTCTTTTTACAAGCATTTTGCAGGCCCTTGGTGATCCAAGGCTTATCTCTGTATTTAACTTTAGTTTCCTTTACCACTAGAGGGCAGTGTTTATTATATAGTTGTGATAAAATAGAGACAAATTCTCCATATGCTGTATCAATGTCGTCAACATAAACACCGCTCCAGTTTTGTATTTTTAGATCATTTCTCAGATTGTTGATTGCGGTTTCTGTTACAAGTCATTTTAAAACCTGATCTATTTCAATGTTCTGTGTTCCACCAGTGTGTGAAGAAACAAAAACAGGCAGATGGTCTGTCACATCATTGACAATAAGGCCAGCAGTTACATTCCCCTCAGTGACATTTGTGAAAATGTTATCAATAAGCATTGCTGAATGTGTTGTTATTCTAGTGGGGTATGTTATTGAAGGGTAGAAACCCAGACAAAACATGGAATTTATGAATTCACTTATTTAGATATGGTCATTTGGATTTAATAAGTCAGTACTGAAGTCTCCACAAATAAATACCAGCTTCTTATTAGCTACTGCACTGAAAAGCTCAGACAATTTTTCTTTGAAAATGTCAATATCAGTACCCGGTGCTCTATAAATGCAACTTATTATGTTTTTTGTAGTTGTGATTAATTCCACAGTTACACACTCCATGATGTTTTCCATTTCAAAAGACATATTATCTACAACTTGGCTTTGGTAGCAGGACCTGATATATAATCCAACACCACCACCCCTTTTTTTGACCTGCTTGTGGTATATACTGTAAATCATAGCCTCTCATTTGCACTGTATGAAGTTGGTCATTTTTTAGCCAAGTCTCAGAAATTGCAACAGCAGAAAAATTTGTGTTATATTGCAACAAACTGTCCTGGATTTTGGAAAAATTCATGTTGAGACTTCTAATATTAAAGTGTATTATTGACAATGATTGGTCAGAAATGGTATTTTTTAGCTGGTCTGAGCTAAAATATTCACACTAATGTTTGAAAAAGTGATTTTCAGGATTGGTTTCATATTCAGCACTGTGTGGCTTATGCTCAGTATATTCGTACCCTTTAAAAATGAAGTTGTTTCCTATAAAAGTTTGCATCTTAATTATTCCAGTCAATGGAAACAAATGCACAATTTATATCTCTAAGTTGATAATGAAATGTCAATCATTTCTGGTTGATTTTTGGCTCCGTTGATTTTGGTGTACTGTTACGGGGATGGCGTGGGTGAATAATGAGTCTGTCATACCTTAAGTAGGCTACAGTATGTCCCCCCCGTGCTCTTGCAGCTTTCAGCTCTGGCATTAATTCTTTTCTCTTCCTTCTTACCAAATCAGTGAAGTCCTCATTGATGAAGATTTTTGTTCCTTTGAGGGACTTGGCTCTTTGAAGAATGGTCATCCTGTCCTTGTGCCGCAGGAACTTGACCACAGTGGGCCTTGGTCTTTCTCCTCCAGGTTTCCCGGTGCGGTGGGCTCTCTCCATCTCAATCCCTGGTGGTAACTGTAGTTTCTCCATGAGAATATTTTTAATCTTCTCCTCCGTGTTGGCCAAGGTCTCTCCTGGTGCCTCCACAACACCATCAAAGACTAGATTATTTCTCCAGGATTGTCCTTCCAGATATTCAAATTTGTCGGTGATAGTCAACAGACTGACACACACTTTAGAAACATCTGATTGCAGCACATTGTTGTGGTCTGCTTGTTTAGACAAATCGGCTTTTATGTCATCTACGTCTTTTTGAGTGAACTGTAGACTGGTTTTAATGTCCTGCAACTCTCTGGTCATCGTGTCCACTCTTGCATTAGCTGAGTCCATGATCACTTGATGAGGCTTTTGAAAGTTTCCTGTTGTTGGTTTAACAGTGCAGAAAACAGTTCTTTTTGCTGTTGCAGTAAGTCATTTACCTGTGTGAGGGACACATATTCCTCCTTGGATTTGGCCTGTGCTTGGTGGCATTTTGCTGCAGTTTTGTAGTAATTTGCAGTGGACAAGGAGACAAGAGTCTGCTTCCAAGACTATTTCAGTGTTGATGAAAAATTCAGGCAGCAACAACAACATGAATGCGTGTAAGGCCTGATGCCAGGCCTGAAGCCTGATGGAGGTGGCTGCAGGGCCTGGTGGTGGTAACTGCCTGTGAAGCCTGGTGGTGGCGGCTGCCTGTGGAGCCTGATGGTCGTGGCTGCTGGCCTGGTGATGGTGGCTGCCTGAGGAGCCTGTTGTTGGTGGCTGCCTGTGAAGCCTAGTAGTAATGGCTGCCTGTCTGCTTCTAAGGCAGAAAGGCCCAATTTTAAATCCACCAGAATCTTCCCCCAAGCCACCAATCCACTGCCAAGTGCCAACCAAATCACCTCCAAAAGTCCAGAACTAGCCACAGGTGAAGAATTGAAGTTCTATTCCCTCTTGAACAGGTAGTATTTAATCCTGCTGCTCAGTGCTGCTGCTCAGTGCTGCTGCTTCCCCTTCCCCCGAGATGAACTATTACTGATGGGTTGAGCCATCAAGAGTCATGTTTAATTGTGACTAAGAACCCTCTCCCCTTTTCCTATTGACGTTTGCATATCTTAAGAGAAAACAAGGCAGAATCTTGAGGAAGAAGAAAAATAGAAATAATGGAAATCAGTACCTGTTAACAATTCCACCATCAATTAAAGTTAACTGTTCAGATGATTTACTTAGATTGACTGTACTTTTTCTAAACTGATCCTAATGACTGGCGGCCTCCATGTAAGTCACACAGCTGACCTACTGGCCATGAGCTACAAATGGTTCCCTGCTCGGAAGACTACTGAGCACATTATGATTTTAGGATTTATGAGGAAAAAAGTCAAAATTTAGGAGAAAAAAGTTTCAAATTTACAAGAAAAAAATGTAAAATTATATGAAAAGAGTTACAAACTTACAAGAAAAATGTAGTAAATTTACAAGAAAAAAGTCACAAATTTATAAGGAAAAAATGTGAAAAAGTTGCAAATTAACAAAAAAGTAGTAAATCTGAGTAAATAAATTGAAAATTTATGAGATAAACACAAACTTACAAAGAAACATTGTAAGTTTCTAGTAAAAAAAAGTTGAATATTTTTGAGAAAGTTCCAAATTTACAAAAAAATGTCACAAATTTATGGAAAAATTCACAAATTTACAAGAAAATAGCAAACTCAGAAGAAAAAAGTAACATTTTTGTGGAAAAAGTTGCAAGATTACAGTAAAAAAAGTGGCAATTTTATGAGAAAGTTCCAAATTACAAGAAAAAGTTAGCAAACTTACAAGAAAAAGTCACAATTTTACAAGAAAAACTTACAAATTTTTGAGAAAAAGTTGCAAGTTTATAATAAAAAATGTGGAAAATTTATGAGAAAGTTTCAAAATTTCAAGAAAAGTATAACAAATTAGGGGAAAAAGTCATAGATTTACAAGAAAATAAATTTCTGAGAAAATGGGTTGAAAACAGGTAAACAGGTAAAGTCCCTGTGGGTAAACACAGATGGGGCCAACATGGAACCCGCAGACAAACCCACATGGGACCCATAAGATAGCCCAGATTAAACTTTGGTAGGGACCACATGGACATGCTGGCTGGGCCCCTACAAAAAAAAAAAAACACCCCCTAGGTCATTTGCACAAGCAGCTCAGCTTAGAAAAAGTGTGTATTTGATGCCTGAACTAACCCCAGACCGGTGAGGGATAGAGAACTGTGTAGTTCACGTCTTGTGAAACGATGTGATGTCTGTGACACCGTGATTCGCTGCCTGAGCCTCACAGTGGGCAGTAATGTAGGAAATACTCCCCTGGATTGTATTTTCAACAAATATAAATATGCAGTGATATTGTAGGAGAATTTTCTCTTATTGACAAAGTGCACTGCAGCTACTGGGGGACTCTCTTCCTTTTTCACCCTCCAGACATCTACTGTATATCGGAATCAATACAAGCACCTCATCACCATTTATGGCCTTTTTCCACTAGCACCTACTCAGCCCGACTTGCCTCGAATCTTCTCAGTTTGAAGGGTTTTCCATTAGTACCTGGTACCTGGTACTAGGTGTGGTGTATAGGAAGCTGCATGATGTACTGCGGACCCGCGCAGGCACAGGTGACGTCAGCACATTACAGGGTATATTATACAGCTGCCCACGGCCAGCCCTCTCTCTTGGCGTCATACTTACTGCCAGCTGCCCACTGTATTGTGCTGTTTCTCTTTATGCTAGCGCTAATAAAGTTCACCTCAACTCACAGTCGGTGTTTGCCTTATTTCCAGACATAACTGTCACCATGGGTTGAGATGCCGTCTCGGCACTCAGCCCATGTTTTCCCTCATCCCTGCTTCCCATTGAGCAGCGTCTGAGCAGGCTCCCAGCTGGCAGCATTATGGACAGCTGGGGCCAATTAGTCCTCATCAGCTGGGGCGCTGCCAATGAGGACAAATAGGAGCAGCCTCGATGACTCGGGGCTGCGACATAAACACATTGCTAAGCTGAAGCCCCTTCGTCTGGTGTCAGCTCATACTCCTCTTGCAGCATTCCTGTGTTTGTATCCCGCTGTGAGTATGTACGTCTTGTTACCCCCACGTCCGGTACGAGCTGCTTACCTCTGCGCTGTGCAACCTGTGAGTGTACCTCTGCATGAGTATCTGTGCTCTCCTCATCCCTTATCCCTTACCCAAAATAAACCATCACGACTCACTGGCTTGTCCCTGGCTCTGATTGCCCGGCTCCCTAGAGCCGGATATGACAGTATGTCGCAGCCAGAAGAGTTGCCGGCGGCCGTGAGTCGCTGTGGAAATGTACCTTTCTGTCCGGGTGTCAGCGCTGCTAGCATGCCGTTTCCCAGGAGTCACTTCCGGCGCCAGGGCGACGAGCTGAGGTCCATCTCGGAGGCTGTCGACGGGACATTCTTTACCCTGCACGACGCCTCCAACGCGAGACGCTGGCATCCGGGCCGTGCTGAGGAACTCCTGGACTGTCACCCTCACTCTCTGTACCATCTGGAGGACAGTGCCAGGATAGACGCTGCAGGTACACAGCGAGAGAAGCTCCACGGGGTGGATGGAAATCCCGGCAGGGAGTCGAAGTGGGCGATGTCTTTCCCCGCTTCGGAGTCCCGTTCCTGCCGCCATTCCAGTCCGGGAGTTCGCGCCAACCAGAGGACTTCCCCCGACCTGCGCCACGTCACTCGGGATTCCCTTCAAGGAGCCGCAGCTGACAGCAGTTATGTCTGGGGTCGAGTGGCTGTCGCGAGCTCCACTGTGTTTCCTGTCACCACCTTCAGGCATGTGGCGGCGGCAGTGAGGTTGATGGAGAGGACTTCAGGGCTACGAAGCCTTCCCGTGCTCGGCGCCTTCCTCGCCTCGATCTCCGATCTGGAGCGGCGAATCCTGGGTTTCCCCCTCGCTTCGTTCCCCGGGAATAGCCGCCATCACATCGCCGAGTCACCTCTGCACGAACCTCGTCCGGATCCAGTTCTGGGCCATCGTCAGGACAGTTCCTCCCACGCAGCTGTCACCTCTTCGCCTCGTCTGTGTAGAGATTCTACAGCCCCGTTCCCTGAGCCTCATTTCCCTGCTGTCATTCTTGGACATTCGGGCTGGCTCACCCCGGCTGTTTTCCCCTCCTCCTCGACGCGCTTTCTGACTGCTGTGTGTGCCTGGAATTCCGGTCTGGTGAGCTCTCTGCTGGAGACAACGCGAGCGATCCTCAGACGAACTCCCGGGGGGTCCTCCGTTATCGCCGGGCGGGGAGAGGAAGAAGCAGAATCCACTACAGCAGGCGATACTCAACCTCCAGGGGGCAGGCAAGTCATTGTTTTTTCACACCTGCTTAATGATTTGCTCTGTCACATCCCTGGAGGAGAAGTTCAGGGTTCGCAGCTCCCTGAACTCTCCCCACCTGCTGTAACCTGTATTCCTAATCCCGCATCCTCTGTGTCTCTCTCCGCCGAGTGGTCCCCGGCTCCGGGTCAACGTGGTGGGATATGGAGAGGGCCTGTGGTTCCGCAGCTACATTGCGGACGGAGGAGGGGGACTGACTGCTGCGTGGAGTCTACGCCGACGATTGAGCGTCCCCGGGTCTCCACGGAGGAGCGGTTCGGTCCAGCGGGACGAGATTCTTCTGGCTTCACGCCGAGTGGATCGTCGGCGGGGTCACCGGAGCCGGACAAATCTCAAGCTGCGCTGACCATCGTGCTGGCTGCGGGGCCCGACGCGGCTAGATGGGAGCCTGACAACGACCTGACGACGGATCCTGGATCTTCGCAGTCCTGGACGGCGTCAGAACCCGAGATCAGGCGAGTGCTCTCCTTTCTTTTCTCTCTTTTTATCTTTGAGCACTTCAGCCTATCTCTAGGGGAGACGAGCAGGGTGCAGCTGCCCGCTGCGTCTGAGCTCGTCTCGCTGGGTTCTGGCGCTGCCGGTGATCCTGATCCCGGTTCTGTTTTCTCTTCTGAGCCTTCTTCCAGGGTCACCGGCGAGGAGTTGCTGTTCCTCGTGGTGCTGGAGGGTCCGGGTTCAACGTTGGAGGTCGGTTCTGGTGCAGTGTCCAACGTGGGTTCGCCCGAGACCCAATCGGGGTCCAACGTGGGTTCGCCTGAGGCCCGATCGGGGTCCGACGTGGGTGCTGCCCCAGTATTGTCCAGGTCCGGTGAGGAGGTGGCCGTTTCCCTGCGGCCTGACGCCCGCCGCCCTCGTCATCGGCTCTCCCCAGAGCCTCTTCCACCGGGATCCGCTCTGATCCTTCGCCCGTCTCAACGGTCCTGGTGGTTGAGTGATGCGGGTCGACGACCCGACCCACAGAACTTTCGGTTCGGTGATCTGGTTCCCCCCACTGGTCTGTGTTTCCCTCTGGGCAGCCTGGTTCGGCTGCCGGTGGACTGGATTCCTGGGATCTGGGTCCGGAGTTCGCCGTCCGAACACTTCTCTTTCCCTGATTCGCCAACGGGACGATGGGCGGGGAGATCTCCGGAGCCATCTCGGCTATTTGTGGACTCTGCCTGCCATGTTCCTCGGGTGTCACTTTTTCTTTTATCTTTGTGAAGGTCACTCGGGTGTAATGTTTTGTCCTGTTGGTGGATATGTTTTTATAGTGCTGTGTTTTCCATCTCACATACTCAGCATTTTATTTTTTGTACCATGTTTTTAGTCCCGTTTTTGCATTGTAGAGTTATGTTTTGTTTCCTTTCAGACCATGCTCTGCAGTTATCCATTTATTCCAGTCACTTTCATTTCTTTAGGTGACTGTGGGTATTTATATATTCGTGTGTGTGGGGTTTTCTTTGCCTGCACTCAGTATTTCTTTTTTATGCCCTGTTGGTTCATTATAGAGTCATGTGCCTTGTTTTCCGTAACACCATGCTCTGTAGTTGTCCATTTGTTCCAGTCACCTTCTCTTTTCTTGGTGACTGTGTATGTACTTAAATTGGCGCTGTGTATTGTGTTCCCCTTTATTTAACCATACTCAGCATTTTTGCCCTGTACCTTTTTGGTGGTTTTTTGTTTCCTTGCTCTGGGTCACGCATTGTTGGTACTCTCTGAGTAGTGTGTAACCGGTGTGCTGACCCAGTTCTTCTCCCCATTCGAACCTGGGTTGATTATTCCCTGTTTTGTTCAGTATTTGGTTTTTTTTCCCTGCCACCCTACATTGCCCCATTGGTGTTGTCCTTCCCTTGGCTTCTTCCCCTCCAGTCCTGCCTCCCTTCCTCCCACCCTAGGTGGGGGGGGGGGGGCTGGGATGTTCCTGGTCGTTCAGGAGCCCGACCTTGAGGGGGGGCTCTGTCACCATGGGTTGAGATGCCGTCTCGGCACTCAGCCCATGTTTTCCCTCATCCCTGCTTCCCATTGAGCAGCGTCTCAGAAGGCTCCCAGCTGGCAGCATTATGGACAGCTGGGGCCAATTAGTCCTCATCAGCTGGGGCGCTGCCAATGAGGATAAATAGGAGCAGCCTCGATGACTCGGGGCTGCGACATAAACACATTGCTAAGCTGAAGCCCCTTCGTCTGGTGTCAGCTCATACTCCTCTTGCAGCATTCCTGTGTTTGTATCCCGCTGTGAGTATGTACGTCTTGTTACCCCCACGTCCGGTACGAGCTGCTTACCTCTGCGCTGTGCAACCTGTGAGTGTACCTCTGCATGAGTATCTGTGCTCTCCTCATCCCTTATCCCTTACCCAAAATAAACCATCACGACTCACTGGCTTGTCCCTGGCTCTGATTGCCCGGCTCCCTAGAGCCGGATATGACAATAACATTTTGGCGATGAGGATGACCCAGACAAAACCCAAGATGAAGACCCCAATCACGGAATCCTCGCTTTACCCGGTGAGCCACCTATCCCTTGGTTCCGCTGGTATTATGGACCTTTTGTGGGGTTCACGGGCACCGCCGGCCTAGTGCTCGCTAGTGATGCTAAGCTGAACGGTGTGGTGGGCCACTTCCTTGGCATCGAGGGACGGTGTATCTTCCGAGTGCTTGGATCTGTGGACACCCATGACGACTACAAGAGTGTTTTGATTTACTGGCCAGACATTTCGACATTCCAGAGAGCGTGATGGCCTAAAGATGTGTGTTCTACCAATGCCGACAGCATGTGGATGAGTTGGTTCAGCAATATGTCGCCGACCTCCGCTGTTTGGCTAGTACATGTAGGTTTGGATGCTTCAAAGACGAGTTTATGCGGGGCCAGTTAGTAGAGTACACCACCAACCCGAAGCTGTGGGAGAAGCTAATGAACCAAGCTAATAACCAAAGCAGTGGAATTAGCATCACAGCTAGCAGGCCCCGACCTGCGCTCCCCACAGTTAGCCCCGCTGGTACAAACCATTGCCCTGGCCGCTTATTCCTTCAACCCCATGCCCAGCATGAACACCATCAACTTTGTGGGCCCTGAGAACTGGTCAGCACATTGGCATATACTGAAGCTGGGTGGCGTAAGCATAACAGTGGTGCTACCCACTGGTGTCTCAAGGTCCCTGGTAAACTAAGCCACGATTAGAAGGCTTACACCCCAGCAGAACTGCTGGATGATGGATGCTGCAAGACCAGCAGAAGCGTCACCTCTTCAGAGCGGTATGGCGACAGAATCCTCCCAGCATTCCTGTTCCAGGTGACACACCGTGGCAATGATATCCTGGGGTGGGACTTATTCTGCAAACTGGGCTTCTCCATCACAGGCCCCCTGGGTGTAGTTGCTCCCTGCTTCACACCGCACATCAAGCAGAGCACAGGAGACTTGGAGCTGAGCCTCGCATGGCGTAAGCCTCCTCGAGCTTCCACCTCGCCACAGGAATTCCAGTCTATGGAGCCACCACAGGAGCTGCAGACCACACCCACACAAAACCCAGAGCTGGTCCTCACGCAGCACAAGCCTCCTCGAGCTGCCGCATCACTGCAGAAGTTGCAAGCCGTGGCTGAACAGAACCAGCCATGTCCCCCATCAGATGACACTCCACTCCCCTAACAACATGGTTGCAAAGTGACAGCAACACTTCATGAAGAAGGAACGCCGAGTGGAACGCCCTCCACTCACGGTGTTCAACTAGGTCAGGGTACACCAGCCAGATCGTGCATACAAGCTGCAGTCCTTCTGGTCAACACCAACGCGGATCACTGCTCAGCTAGGACCAGCCACCTTTCTTCTAACTGATGGGCTGTGACAGCCACTGCAGAAGGATGACACCACCTCCCGCTCCTGCTCAATGGACTGCGACCAAGCCGACCCGCCAAGACTGGGACTTTGTAGACGAATGGCTCGTAGCTCCAGCGGGGTGCCTGCCAGAACCACCCGGCCCAGCACAGCCCGAGTCCCACCTGGTGCGAGTCTGATGGAGACCCATTCATCTTGAGGACTATGTTACTGACTTTAAATAAAGTGATAGTCAGCACATGGTCTGTTCAGTGGCAGAATAACCCACATGACCATGCGGGCACAATGGCAGTCTACCTGGTTGCCTAGTTAGAAATGTTATGGTTGGAAATGTGCTTTAGGTGGCTCATTATAATAATAATAATAATAATAATGGATTAGATTTATATGGTGCTTTACATGTCAAGTGACATCTCAAAACACTTACAGTGAGTCCATTATTCATTCACTCCAGACAGACATTGATAGTGGTAAGCTACTACTGCAGCCACAGCTGCCCTGGGGAAGACTGATGGAAGTGTGGCTGCCAATCCGCACCAACGGCCACTCCGACCACTACCAAACACTTAAACACATTCATGCCCAGTGTCATGGACATTGGAGGCAAGGTGGGAAAAGTGTCTTGCCCAGGGGCACAATGGCAGGATGGCTGGGGAGAGCGGGATTCGAACTGCCAACCCTCTGGTTATTGGATGACCCGCTCTACCTCCTGATCCACTGCCGCCCCATTTCTCTCCTCCTTCCATTTTTTTGCTGAGCACCAAGCTGGATGCCAAGAAGTTCCATTTTTATATGGTCTTTGGCATGACCCGGCCGAGACTTGAACCCCGGCCTCCCGGTTGTGGGACGGATACTCTACCTCTAGGCTACCACTCTGGTGATATTATAATGGCCCGTTCGGCCCAACCAGGTATGTGTTCTACGTTACATTAGCTGATATGCAAATATGGATGCTTTGCCTGCGGCCCTTGCTAAGGCTAGTTCATACATATACTGTTTTGAGCTTTTCAAGGGGGGGGTGGGTGCGGTGTATGGGAAGCTGCATGACACGCTGTGCTGTGGACCCATGCAGGCACAGGTTACATCATCACATTACTGGGTATGTTATACGGCTGCCCAGGGGCAGCCCTCTCTCTTGGCGCCATACCTACTGCCAGCTACCCACTGTATTGTACTGTTCTCTTTATGCTAACGCTAATAAAGTTCACCTCAACTCACAGTCGGTGTTCACCTTATTTCCAGACATAACACTAGGTACTTATTTAGTACCTATTCTGTTGGGGTTCCAAGTGAGATGAATCGAGCTGAAAATGTGACATCAACAGACTGCAGGCCTCTGATTGGCCAGGACGTAATGTCACTGGATGAGGGTGAAGTCTTCACAAGATTCAAAACCACCATTTGTAAATTCGGTCGTGAGTTTTTATTATTTCTGTGATAATCAACGACACAAATGGCTACACACAAATCAACACTGTGGTCCAACGACGAGGTGCGGACTCTTCTGTGCTTGGTGGCTGATGCGAGAATCCAGAGGAAGCTACGGGGCTGAAAAGTTCATAGGTTTAAAAGTTCATAGTGGTCATATTTGACTAAATGTGGTTTACTTTTCAACCGTCTCCCCTTCGGTCCACACGCTTCTTCCATTGGTGTTGCAGTGCTTGGATCCCTGCGGTTGAAAAGTAAACCACATTTGGTCAAATTTAACCACTGTGAACTTTTCAGCCTATGAACTTTTCAGCCCATCTCCAGCGGAGCGACCCCAAATGAAAAAGTATACCAGGAGGTCTTTGAGGTGATGGCTGCTCACGGGGAAGATGGTGAGTGTTTTATGATTTTAAGCATCTTTTATATTATTTATCCCATTGGTGGCAAGCTCACTTTGAACAAATAAGGGTATCGCCGTTGTCTCCTGTATGCAGACTATGACTTCGCTAGTTAGCTAGCTCGCTAGCTAGCCAGCAACGCTAACGCCGTGCTTTGCTTGTATTTTGGACTTGCTGTAATAAGTATTCGCTTCTGACAGCAAAACGTCAGCATGTCAACAACGTAACGGACCGCCTTCCTGTGATGAACCCACCCACCTTGAGGTGGTACTCAGTTGTAATAGAAAACGACCTAAACCGTGTCGGGGGGAGTAGAGTTGCGGCGAGTAGAGCTGAGATGGTGCTAATGGAAAAGTGGCTTTATTTGGGCTTTTCTTTAATTTATGTTCGGTATGTGCCGTCTGTCCTCTCTTCCTTCTTTTATGTATTTATTTATTTTCTCAGCTCCAACCATTTGAGAGCAGCTGATTGACCCTTGTTCTGCTGGAGGTTTCATCTTGTTAAAAAAGTCTTTTTTCTTCTTCTCGTCTCCAGATGCTTGCCTCTAGAGGCCTCCTGATCTTCACCTTATAACTTAAAATACCTTGACTTGATTGATGCTGTGGTCTGGTGTGATATAAATAAAACAGAATTTAATCAATTAAGGACTGTGCTTAAAAATATTTTTGATAAATACCGAAGGAGCACCTGAGTCAATGTATTCTGTTGTATTTCTGCGTCTTCCATTCCAAAAGCTTCTGGTGACTTTATTGTTACCTGGAAAATACATTTCAGTCATGATTCATAATTGATGCATCATCAAATAAATAGAATGAACTGTTCAACTGTGACATTTAGAAATTTCAGGGAAAACAATGCGACAAATGATGCGTCTATTCCCTGAGTCTCTGTTACATTGCACCATAGCTCCAACTGTATTAAATTTTAATTTATCTTCCAGTCTACACTATTGAAACAATCATAAAATGTGCCCCGGGGACTGGGAGACTGTGTCAGAGTGCAATCCCTGAATATGTGTGTGCAACTTTAATGTGTGCATATGTGTAGAAACAATACAAACTGAGAACACAAGATAATTTTCTATGTAACAAAGCAATCTTTGCTGCGTGTGATGTTATAACATCCAGTATGTCAAACTAGCTTGCTAATAATACCGTACAAGCGTATGACAAGGCTGTGTTGGTTACTTGTTTGAAGGCAGCATAAAAATGAATTTTAAATCTTTCCAGTGATCAATGGGGAGGAATTAATCTGGTAGCAAAAAGCAAGCAGATTGGCCCAGCCAGTCTGTCCATGTGGGCCCCATGATAGGTTAAACAGCATCTGTGTTTGCCCACATGGACTTTACCTATTTTCAACTTATTTTCTCATACATTTGCTGTTTTCTTGTAAATTTGTGACTTGATCTGATCATTGGCGACTCTGTAGTCAGAAACGTGAACCTAGAGACTCCAGCGGTCATAGTCAAATGCATTCCTGGGGCCAGAGCAGGCGACATCGAGTCAAATCTGAAAATGCTGGCTAAAAGTAACTGTAAATACTCCACAATTGTTATTCACGCCGGCATTAATGACATCCGTCTCCGGCAGTCGGAAGTCACGAAACTTAATATAGAATCGGTGTGTGGCTTTGCAAAAACGATGTCTGCCACTGTAGTATTCTCTGGGCCTCTCCCCAATCTGACCAGTGATGACATGTTTAGCCGCTCGTCATCCTTGAACCGCTGGCTGTCTGTGTGGTGTCCTGCAAATGACGTGGGCTACATTGACAATTGGAGCTCTTTTTGGGGAAAACCTGGTCTTATGAGACGAGACAGCATTCATCCCACTTTGGATGGTGCTTCTCATTTATCTAACAATCTGGCATCTTTTTTATCCAAATTTCCAAAACCCTGACTACTCAGAGTTGGGACCAGGAAGCAGAGTCGCAGTCTTACACGCCTCTCTGCAGTTTCTCTTCATCCGCCACCCCTCAGCTTAGCCCCTGTCTTCCCCATCAGAGAATCGTTGTCTGCTCCCTCCAAAGTAAATAAAAATATAATGTATAAGCATCCCAAAGTGATAAAGCAAAATATTGGTAAAACTCAAATTAAACATAAAGCCTCTAAACTGAATGATTTGGCCTCTGTTCCTCCTCATAATTTAAAAATTAAATGTGGTTTATTAAATATTAGGTCTCTAACTCCCAAGTCTCTGTTAGTCCATGATCTGTTAATTGATCATCAGATTGATTTAATTAGGGCAAGAGAATTATGTTGGTTTAAATGAATCAATTCCCTCTGGTTATTTAAACTGTCAAAATCCCAGAAGTTCTGGTCGTGGAGGAGGAGTAGCAACAATTTACCATTCCAAATTACTAGTTAATGTAAAGCAAAAAACATGTTATAATTCCTTTGAGGGCCTGGTCCTCAGTATTGGGCACTTTAGCAATTTTAGGTTAAACCCAATTTTATTTGCCATAGTTTATCGTCCCCCATCAACCTACTCAGAATTTTTATCCGAATTTGCTGATTTCTTAGCTGATTTAGTGCTGAAATCTGATAGAATAATTATAGTAGGGGACTTTAATATACATGTGGATGTAGATAGTGACTGCCTTAATGTGGCATTTAATTCAATATTAGACTCGATTGGGTTTTCTCAGAAAGTAGGAAATTCTACTCATTACCTCCACCATACATTGGACCTTGTTCTGACATATGGCATATAAATAGAAAATCTTGTAGTGTCTCCTCATAACCCTGTACTGTCAGACCATTGTCTGTTAACCTTTGATTTTACTATTTCTGACTATTTGGCTCCTAAAGAAAAATATTATTACAGTAGATGCCTCTCAGATGATGCTGTTACCAAATTTATGCAGATTGTTTCCTCTATGCCATGTGTCAACACAATGGAAATAAGCTATAGACAGCTTGCCCCTTCTGCAATTGATAACATGGTGGATAGTGTTTCAGCTTCTCTGCATCAGACTCTAGACTTGGTGGCCCCCTTAAAAAAGAAAAAAGTCTAATCAGAGATTTCTAACTCCTTGGTTCAACACAGAAACTCATAGCTTAAAACAGAAGACTCGTCAATTAGAAAGAAAAATGGTGCTCCACTAATTTAGATGAAATCTATTTAGCTTGGAGAAATCATCTTTTAATTTATAAAAAATCTCTTAGAAAAGCTAGAACGAGTTATTACTCTGCATTAATAGAAGAGAACAAGAATAATCCCAGGTTTCTTTTCAGTACTGTAGCCAGGTTGACAAAGAGTCAGGACTCTGTCAATCCTAGCATTCCCTTAGAGCTTACTAGTCAGGACTTTATGAACTTTTTCAATAATAAAATTTCATCCATCAGAGATAAAATCAATCAGATTCTTCCCACAGTTAACTTAAATACTGTAACTACTACAACTCCTTCTATCGATGTCTGTCTTGATGAGTTTACTCCAATCGACCTTTGTGAGTTAGACAAAATAGTTTCCTCATCCAAACCTTCAACTTGTCTTTTAGACCCTATTCCTACCAGGTTATTTAAAGAAGTCTTCCCACTTATTGGTAGCTTTATTCTTCATATAATCAATTCTTCATTAACTTTAGGCCATGTACCGCAGGCTTTTAAAACGGCTGTAATTAAACCCTTACTCAAAAAGCCAACGCTAGATGCAGGAGCTTTAGCTAACTATAGACCAATCTCTAATCTCCCTTTCATTTCAAAAATCTTAGAAAGAGTTGTTGCTACGCAATTATTTGACCACCTGCAGGGAAATGGTTTACCTGAAGAGTTTCAATCTGGGTTTAGAATCCATCATAGTACTGAAACAGCCTTAGCGAAGGTCACTAATGACCTCCTCATTGCATCTGATAATGGACTAGTTTCTGTACTTGTCCTTTTAGACCTTAGTGCAGCTTTTGATACTATCGATCATAATATTCTACTTGATAGATTAGAACACTATGTTGGACTTAATGGAACTTCGTTGCAGTGGTTTAGATCGTATTTATCTGATAGGTTCCAGTTTGTTCATGTAAATAATGAGTTTTCTTTCAACTCAAAGCTCAGTCATGGAGTTCCACAGGGATCTGTGCTAGGCCCTATTCTTTTTAGTTTATATATGCTTCCGTTAGGCAACATTATTAGAAAGCACTGTATACATTTTCATTGTTGTCATGCAGATGACACACAATTATACCTGTCAGTGAAGCTAGATGATAGTAATCAATGAACCAAGTTAGAAGCCTGTCTTAAGGAAATCAAAGCTTGGATGACTTGTAATTTCCTGCTATTAAATTCAGATAAGACTGCAGTCGTTCTTGTTGGTCCAAAAAACCTTAGAAATTCCTTTCCAAATCAAACTTTCAGTTTGGATGCGGTTACTCTTTCTCTTAATAGCTCTGTGAGGAACCTTGGAGTTATTTTTGATCAGGATTTGTCCTTCAATTCACATATTAAATTTGTTTCTAAGACTGCCTTCTATCATTTGTGTAATATTGCCAAGATTAGGAGCATCTTGTCTCAGAGTGATGCTGAGAAACTGATCCACGCTTTTGTTAGCTCGAGATTAGATTATTGTAATTCTTTATTATCAGGCTGTCCTAAAACATCTTTAAAAAGTCTTCAGCTGATCCAAAATGCTGCAGCAAGAGTTTTAACAGGTACTAGAAAGAGAGATCATATCTCTCTGGTTCTGGCCTCCCTTCATTGGCTTCCCATAGAGTTTAGAATTAAGTTTAAAATCTTTCTTCTTACTTACAAAGCTCTAAACAATCAGGCTCCTTTTTATTTTAAAGATCTGATACTACCGTATTATCCTAACAGAGCACTACGCTCCCAAAATGCAGGATTACTTGTAATACCTAGAATCTCCAAAAGTACAATGGGAGGCAGAGCCTTCAGTTATCAAGCTCCTCTCCTGTGGAATCAGCTGCCAATCTGGATTCGGGAGTCAGACTCTATCTCTGTTTTTAAGAATAGGGCTAAAACCTACCTTTTTGATATAGCCTACAATTAGGGAGGGATCATGTGTTTCTGAACCCTCCCTTAGTTATGCTGCTAATAGGTTTAGTCAGCCGGGGGACCTCCAGTAATGCACTGGGCCTCACTCCTTTCCTTACTCTCAATGAAATATTTTTTTTGCTGGTCATTAACATTTGTTTGTTCTCTCCCATAGATTGAGTTCCCATCGTGCTGTTTGCTCTCTACATGTCTGTTCTTTTCTTCTTCTCTATCCCCTCACCCCTCAGCCAGTCGCAGCAGATGACTGCCCCTCCCTGAGCCTGGTTCTGCTGGAGGTTTCTTCCTGTTAAAAGGGAGTTTTTCCTCTCCACCGTCGCCAAGTGCTTGCTCACAGGGGATCGCCTGATTGCTGGGGTCTTTCTGCAACTGTGGGGGTTCCCCCTACAGTTGATAGTGCTATGAGATGACTGTTGTTGTGAAATGGCGCTATATAAATAAAGTTGAATTGAATTGAATTGAATTGAACTTTTACCCCCTAATTTGATACATTTTTCTTTTTAGTTTTTCTTGGAAAATTGTGACTTTTTTTTTCTTGCATATTTGCTTTTTCTTGTAATTTTTGGAACTTTCTTATAAATTTGCCTCTTTTTTCCGCTGTACTCTTCCAACTTTTTCTCAGATTTGCTAACCTTTTCTTGTAAATTTGGCACTTTCTTAAAAATTTTCAACTTTTTTTTTACTGTTAACTTGTGGCAGTCTCCTGAAGTGCTGCCCCTTTAATAATAAACTCCTTCATTTAAAAATTGCATTTTGTGTTTGCTTGTGTTATCTTTGTCTAATATTTAAATTTGTTTGATGATCTGAAACGTTTAAGTGTGACAAACACACAAAAAAAAGAGAAATCAGGAAGGGGGCAAACACTTTTTCACACCACTGTAGATAATCTCATCCCCTTCACATGCACTGTAGTCAATATTATCCTGGCAGGTAGATGTTCCTGATAGCATGCTAGTTTCATGTGTGGTGCAAGCAGTATCACTAGCCCCGGCTCATGTTCCTGTTTATGGCCACTCCATACCAGTGACCATCCTCGCGGATCACCAAGAGACGCCAAAGAGTCCACCAGTGAGTTTGGCAATGATGTTAATTTATTTCCACACGTGACAAGACAAGACTATGAACCCCGCAGGGCAAAACACACACTTAACAAGACTTGGGCTCGTAGGGCTAACCCCAGCCACTACGAGCTAAACTATGACATGAGTTCAGATCACGAACCTGACATAAAGATCTGACGAAGTGTTGACCAACGTCTGGCAAGGAAGATTAGACGCAACTCCTGACAAGGAAAGTTCGACGATACTCCTGCGTCATACCGTCGCTAGTGCTGAGTTTATAAAGGCCAAGCACTAACGAACGGCAATGACATACAGCTGGCCAGCCTTGACAGACGGAAGCCCCACCGAGCACCTTCACAATAAGAGCCCGGTGAGGCCAGAATACAGCCCGCAGCTGTCAAGACCCGAGCGCTAACAGAACCAGCGCTCGGGTCGTAACAGTACCCTCCCTCCATGGGCGGACTCCGAACGCCCCAAGGGACCACCCTGCACCCCCCCACCCCCCAGGGTGGGAGGCTGGGGGTAGATGCGGAGGGAGAGAACCCAAAACCAGAAACAAAAAGTGACAACCACATCCAGGACAATGACAAAACTAACTACTAAGCATAAATCAAGAAAAATGCACATGGCGAAACCCCCCCAAAAAACAGAACTACTAGGTCAGAAAGACTAGATACAAGGCCTAAGACAAAATACCAAATATACAAATCAGATAAATCACACAGAGAAAATAAGGCAACAGCAGAACATAACCCAATTGCCAAAAATCCCCAACTAAACTACAGGAAACACAAGGCAGCATGAGAAAAAATAAATCTTGGCCCACATGATACACAAGAAAATGACTCCCCCCCTGAGTGAATTCACATGAGAGTTTTCAGAAACCCAAATACAGAAACAGAGCACTACTGGCTCATAACTGAGTATACACAATACAAATTAAAGGCTACTGCAAGACATAAAACACAAAATACACCAGATAGCAAGGAGAGAAAAAACAAAACAAAACAGAACAATCACAGCCAGAACAACGCAGAAACATGACCACTACCCCGCCGACAGTTCACGCCGACCGGCGGAGACCAAGTGCCACAGAAACAGTTCAGGCGGTCTCCCTGCGTCCAACAGCCGGCGGGTGGTCATATGAGGCGAGACATGATCAGGCGGTTCACCAGAATCCAATGCCCGGCATGTCCACTACTCCGGTGGTCGAACCAGGTCGCTCGATGACACGCACAGTAGGTCGGGTGGCCGAACCGAGGCGCTGAACCGGCGAAACAGTCCCTCCGGCGGCCGACCCGTGTCCCTCAGCCACCAGTCCAGGGCAACAACAACCCGCGGCGGCCTCCCTGATGAGGACACAACTCGGGAGAGCCGGGGTGAGCGAACAGGAGCCCCCACGGCCCCCGGCAATGATGCACAGGGGCGGTGACTCAAAAGGAACAGACGAGCAGGGCGAGCCCGTAATGTGCTCGACGGAGAAAGTTCTGCAGCAACTCCCCCATCCGTGGACCAAGCTGGCGCTGCACCGCCATTGGACCCCGATTGGGTCCCAGCTGCACCCACGTTGGACCCCGATTGGGCTGGAACCGCACCCGTGGTGGACCCCGATTGGGCATCTGACGCACCCACGTCGGACCCCGATTGGGTCGGTGCAGCTCCGCTGACGATCTCCACCCCCAAACCTGGGACCTCCAACTCGGTGACTCCGACCCGTTCCCCGCCGGTGACACTACAAGAAAGCTCAGGGACAGGAAAACCGGGATCAGAATCACCGGTAGCAGCGGAACCCAGCGAGACGAGCTCGGGCACAGCAGACGGCTGCTCCTCACTCGCCTCCCCGAGAGGCAGGCAAAAATGCTCCAAAACAGGAGACAGAGACACAAGAGGGAGCACTTGCCTGCAGTCGGGTTCCGTTGCCACCCAGGACTCCGACGATCCAGGTTCAGGGCGACTCTCGTCAGCAGACTCACACTCAGCTGCGTCAGGCTCCGCAGCTGGGAAGATCTCATCTGCAGCCCAAGGTTCCTCCCCCGACGCCGATGACCCGTATGGCATGGGGGCAGGGGACCCTCGACCCACTGGCTCGGACTGCTCTGGCGAGGAGACCCGGGACGCTTCTCCGTCGGCTCAGGCTCCGGGCCGCAGTCCGCTCCTCTCCTCCGTCCACGGTGTGGCTGCAGGGCCGGATCCAGGCTTTCTAGCACTGCGGGGGCCCTCTTCATCCGACGACGCTGGCCTGGCATTGCGGACCGCTCGGCGGGGGAGAACACAGAGGCAGCAGGTTTAGTAATTTCATCCACAGCAGGTGGAGGGAGCTCGGGAGGCTGCGAACCCCGAACTCCACCCCCAGGAGTCAGACAAGGCAGAACAAAATCAAGGTGTGACAAATTATCGTGCACTTGCCTTCCTCCCGGGGTTGAGATGGTTCCTGCTGTGGGGGACGTCATTCCTCCTTCTCCCCGTTGGATGGCGACAGAGGGCCCCCTGGGAAGACGAGGTGGGGCCGCTCTCAGAGGTTCGCTGATGGGCTCTGCCGGCAGCGAGTCCAGCCGGGGATTCTGCTGCGAATTGCCCGCGCCGTTGCGCCGACGTCGTCGTCGGCCCCCAGACGGCGCGCACTCCTGGACCAGCTCCGGGACGGGAACGGGACTCCAACGCGGGGAGCGAGGATGCCTCCTCCTCTGCTTCCTGCTCTCTTCCTCCTCCAGCCCACGAAGTACCTTGCGCTGCACTGCGAGTTCCTCCCACCTTGTTATCACCTCCGGGTGATCGTCATAGTCGAGGGGGAGGTTATCCAGAAGCTCCACAGCGTAGTCCAAATGCCTGCGAATGTCGCTGGGAGCGACGCACAGTGTAGCGGTGAATAACGTGCAGTCCACATACTCCAGAACCTCCGCTAGCTTTCTGTCCAGGCGCCAACCGCGGCCCCTGGATGACGGCATTCTCCCAGCAACAGGCACCCAGACAGGGAAGAACAACAGTCAAATTAGGCACAAAACTCAAGGTGAAACGGCGTCTCGGTGTGGCGCCTCCATTTAGACGACCTGGCAGGAGTATACTGTCATGTGGTGGTCCTCGCGGATCACCAAGAGACGCCAAAGAGTCCACCAGTGAGTTTGGCAATGATGTTAATTTATTTCCACACGTGACAAGACAAGACTATGAACCCCGCAGGGCAAAACACACACTTAACAAGACTTGGGCTCGTAGGGCTAACCCCAGCCACTACGAGCTAAACTATGACATGAGTTCAGATCACGAACCTGACATGAAGATCTGACGAAGTGTTGACCAACGTCTGGCAAGGAAGATTAGACGCAACTCCTGACAAGGAAAGTTCGACGATACTCCTTCGTCATACCGTCGCTAGTGCTGAGTTTATAAAGGCCAAGCACTAACGAACGGCAATGACATACAGCTGGCCAGCCTTGACAGACGGAAGCCCCACCGAGCACCTTCACAATAAGAGCCCGGTGAGGCCAGAATACAGCCCGCAGCTGTCAAGGCCGGCAGCGAGTTGGACATGGCCCGAGCGCTAACAGAACCAGCGTTCGGGTCGTAACACTCTCAGGGACTCATCATCGAATGTCATCATTCCTGTCGATGTACGTCTGACTTCTTGCATTGCCACAATGTCCAGACCTAGATCACAAGTTGTCTTCACACACGAGGCTAGTTTCAGATCATCCTGTAGGGTTCTTATGTTTATCGTTGCAATGTGGATGTTATTACATTGAATCACTGTTTTTTTTTTAAGGTACCGGTCTTTTTAGTCTGGTTCTAGTACCCGGTGTTTTGCAGGACAGCGACAAACTGTCACAGCCAGTAGCACACTTTTTGACCTCAGCCCGGCTAGTTACTAAAATTAATAAAATTAATAAAATGGCCTCTGCTCCTCCCCAAAATTTAAAAATTAAATGTGGTTTATTAAACATTAGGTCTCTATCTTCTAAGTCTCTTCTGGTTTATGATCTATTAATCGATCATCAGATCGATCTACTACCCCTCACAGAGACCTGTCTTGGGCAAGATGATTATGTTGATCTGAATGAATCAACTCCTTCTGGGTATTTAAACTGTCATAACCCCAGAGGTTCTGGTCGTGGTGGTGGAGTGGCGGCAATTTTCCATTCTAAATTACTAGTTAATGTTAAGCAAAAATTATGTTTTAATTCCTTTGAAGGTTTGGTCCTCAGTGTGGGGCCTGTTGGCAATCTTGGCTTGAACCCAGTTCTCTTCACCATAGTTTATTGTCCTCCCTCGGCCTATTCAGAGTTTCTATTGGAATTTGCCGAATTTTTAGCTGATTTAGTGCTGAAATCCAATAGAATAATTATTGTAGGGGACTTTAATATACCCTTTAATATGTACCCTGCCCCCGCCCAAAGATGCTGGGATAGGCTCCAGCCACCCCGCGACCCTTAAAAGGATTAAGCGGAAGAAGATGAATGACTTTAATATACATGTTGATGTTGAGAGTGACTGTCTTAATAAGGCATTCAATTCAATTTTAGACTCAGTGGGGTTTTCCCAAAAAGTAAAAAATTCTACCCATTATTTCCACCATACATTGGACCTTGTTTTGACTTATGGTATAGATATCGAAAATCTGGTAGTATCTCCTCATAATCCCGTACTGTCTGACCATTGTCTGCTAATTTTTGATTTCATTATCTCTGATCACTTATTTCCTAAAGAAAAATACTACTACAGCAGATGTCTTTCTGATGACACTGTTGCTAAATTTTCGCAGATTGTCTCGTCTATGCCATGGGTCAACACAACAGAAACAACTGAAATAAATGATGGAGAGTCTACTCCATTCGTGATTGATAGCATGGTTGATGGTGTTACTGCCTCTCTGCATCGGACTCTAGATTTGGTAGCCCCTTTAAAAAAGAAAAAGTCTAACCGGAGATTTCTAACCCTTTGGTTTAACTCAGAAACTCGTGGCTTAAAACAGAAAACTTGTCAATTGGAAAGGAAATGGCATTCAACTAATTCAGATGAATTCTACTTAGCGTGGAGAAATCATTTCTTAATCTATAAAAAATCTCTTAGAAAAGCTAGATCAAGCTATTATTCTGCATTAATAGACACAAACAAGAATAACCCCAGGTTTCTCTTCAACACTATAGCCAGGCTAACAAAGAGCCAGGACTCAGTCAATCCTCGCATCCCCCCTGAGCTTTCTAGTCAGGACTTTCTGAACTTTTTCAATCTTAAAATTTTATCTATTAGAGATGAAATCAGTCAGATTCTTCCTATGTAAACTCAAGTACATCAACTACTGCAACTCCCTCAATTGATATCTGCTTAGATAAGTTTACTCCAATCGACCTCTTAGAGTTGGATAAAATAATCTCCTCATCTAAGCCTTCATCTTGCCTTTTGGACCCTATTCCTTCCAGGTTATTTAAAATTATCTTCCCAATTAATGGTAGCCGTATTCTTCGTATAATTAATTCTTCTTTAACTCTGGGTTATGTACCACTGGCTTTTAAAACTGCTATAATTAAACCCTTACTCAAAAAACTGACGCTCAATCCTGGAGTTTTGGCCAATTATCAACCAATCTCTAATTTGCCTTTCATTTCAAAAATCTTGGAAAGAGTTGTTGCTGTGCAATTATCTGACCATTTGCAGGGAGTTGGTTTGTTTGAGGTGTTTCAATCTGGGTTCAGAGCTCATCACAGCACTGAAACTGCCTTAGTAAAGGTCTCTAATGACCTCCTGACTGCATCTGATTATGGACTTGTTTCTGTTCTTGTTCTTTTAGATCTCAGTGCAGCCTTTGACACTATCTATCATTCCATTCTACTTGATAGATTGGAACACTTTGTTGGACTGAGTGGAACTCCGTTGCAGTGGTTTAGATCGTATTTGTCCGATAGATTTCAGCTTGTCCATATCAATGATGAATTTTCTTCCAGCTCTAAGCTCAGTCATGGAGTTCCACAGGGGTCTGTGTTGGGCCCTACTCTTTTTAGTCTATATATGCTCCCGTTAGGTAATATCATCAGAAAGCACTGTATACATTTTCACTGTTATGCAGATGACACACAACTATACCTGTCAATGAAGCCTGATGATTGTAATCAATTAGCCAAGTTAGATGCCTGTCTTAAGGACATCAAAGCTTGGATGACTTGTAATTTTTTACTATTAAACTCTGATAAGACTGAAGTTATTCTTGTTGGCCCAAAACATCTTAGAAATTCCTTTTCAAATTATGCCTTTAATTTAGATACTGCCACTCCCACTCTGAACAGTTCTGTGAGGAACTTTGGAGTTATTTTTGATCAAGATTTGTCCTTATATTAAAACTGTTTCTAAGACTGCCTTCTATCATCTATGCAATATTGCCAAGATCAGGAGCATCTTGTCTCTGAAGGATGCTGAGAAACTGATTCACCCCTTTGTCAGCTCTCGATTAGATTATTGTAATTCGCTATTATCTGGTTGTCCTAAAGTATCCTTAAAAAATCTTCAGTTGATTCAAAATGCTGCTGCTAGAGTTTTAACCGGTTCTAGAAAAAGAGATCATATCTCCCTGGTTCTGTCCTCCCTTCATTGGCTTCCCATAGAATTTAGAATCAAGTTTAAAATCCTTCTTCTTACTTTCAAAGCTCTTAACAATCAGGCCCCCCAATATATAAAAGATCTGACATTACCTTACCATCCTAATAGAGCATTACACTCCCAAAATGCTGGCTTACTTGTGGTGCCCAGAATCTTCTGCTACCAAGCCCCTTCTCTCTGGAATCAGTTACCACTCTGGGTTTGGGAGTCAGACTCGGTCTCTGTTTTTAAGAACAGGGTAAAATCCTTCCTTTTTAATATAGCTTATGCTTAAGGAGGGATTTTGTGTCTCTTAACCCCACTTTTGTTCTGTTGTTATCTGATCCATACTGCTGGTTGATCTCCAATAATGTACTTGGCATCTTACTGTTATGTTTTTATGTCTGTCCTCTCCATCCTCCCTATCACCTCACCCCCAGCCAGTCGCAGCAGATGACTGCCCCTCCCTGAGCCTGGTTCTGCTAGAGATTTCTTCCTGCCAAATGGGAGTTTTTCCTCTCCACTGTTGCCTAGTGCTTGCTTACAGGGGATCGTCTGACTGCTGGGTTTTTCTGAGACTGTGTGGTTTTTTTCTGCACTGTGGTGCCACGAGACGGCTTTTGTTGTGATGTGGCGCAGTATAAATAAAGCTGAATTGAATTGAATTGAAATTACTGAGGGACACATCCCTTGTTCACCCGCATGATGGACGATGTGGTATGGATTCTAATAACAAGACATCTTCATTGTGCTATATAGATACCAACAGCGTGTTGTTTTTTTTTTTCGGGGTATGCTCCCCTAGATCCACCATGTTTTGCAATGTTAACAAGGGTGGAACTGTTGAACTGAACAGTGGAACTGAACTGAACTGACCCTAGATGGTTGCATTGAACTGAACTGAACCAAAACGGTTACAGAGAACTGAACTGATTAAAAGGATTATACTGAACTGAACTGAGTTGAACTGAAAAAACTGAACTGAACTATTTGAACTGTTTATGGGTTGAGATCTCTGTTGCCTTTGACATAATTTTGTGGTTTTGCCTGAAAGGGACATTTGAGTTGATGATTTGAGTTCTTGTGAAATATACTGCTTTCTTTATATTGACTGCCTAAATATGCTTGTGAATCTGAGATATTTCAGTTAAGGGTCCATGATATTTGTTTTATTTACCTGCATCCTTGTGGGGCATTGTCCTAAGTTTATAACAAGTTTTTTTTTTCATTTAGTCGAAGTTTGCTTTGGCTGGCACCCCAACAAAATCTGTTACAAACTTACAACTTTTCCTCATAAATTTGACCCTTTTTTCATGTACAGACGTGGACAAAATTATTGGTACCCCTCTGTTAATGAAAGAAAAACCCACAATGGTCACAGAAATAACTTGAACCTGACAAAAGTGGTAATAAATAAAAATTCTATGAAAATTAACCAATGAAAATCAGACAGTGCTTTTGAATTGTGGTTCAACAGAATTATTTTAAAAAACAAACTCATGAAACAGGCCTGGACAAAAATGATAGTACCCCTAGAAAAGATTGAAAATAATGTGACCATAGGGACATGTTCAACCAAGATGTGTCCTCTAATTAACATCACAGGTGTCTACAAACTTGTAATCAGTCAGTCGGCCTATTTAAAGGGTGACAAGTAGTCACTGTGCTGTTTGTTGACATGGTGTGTACCACACTAAACATGGACCAGAGGAAGCAAAGGAGAGAGTTGTCTCAGGAGATTAGAAAGAAAATTATAGACAAGCATGTTAAAGGTAAAGACTATAAGACCATCTCCAAGCAGCTTGATGTTCCTGTGACTAGAGTTGCACATATTATTCAGAAATTTAAGATCCATGGGACTGTAGCCAACCTCCCTGGACGTGGCCGCAGGAGGAGATGGATAATACGAATGGTAACAAAAGAGCCCAGAACAACCTCTAAACACATTCATGGTGAACTCCAAGGTCAAGGTACATCAGTGTCAGATTGCACCATCCGTCGTTGTTTGAGCCAAAGTGGACTTTATGGGAGACGACCAAGGAGGTCATCACTGTTGAAAACAAATCATAAAAAAGCCAGACTGCAATTTGCCAAACTGCATGTTGACAAGCCACAAAGCTTCTGGGAGAATGTCCTATGGACAGACGAGACAAAACTGGAACTTTTTGGCAAGGCACATCAGCTCTCTGTTCACAGACGCAAAAATGAAGCATACCAAGAAAAGAACACTGTCCCTACTGTGAAACATGGAGGAGGTTCTGTTATGTTCTGGGGCTGCTTTGCTGCATCTGGCACAGGGTGTCTTGAATCTGTGCAGGGTACAATGAAATCTCAAGACTATCAAGGTATTCTAGAGAGAAATGTGCTGCCCAGTGCCAGACAGCTTGGTCTCAGTCGTAGGTCATGGGTCTTGCAACAGGATAATGACCCAAAACACACAGCTAAAAACACCCAAGAATGGCTAAGAGCGAAGCATTGGACTATTCTAAAGTGGCCTTCTATGAGCCCTGATCTAAATCCTATTGAACATCTGTGGAAGGAGCTGAAACATGCCGTCTGGAGAAGGCACCCTTCAAACCTGAGACAACTGGAGCAGTTTGCTCATGACGAGTGGGCCAAAATACCTGCTGAGAGGTGCAGAAGTCTCATTGACAGTTACAGAAATCGTTTGATTGCAGTGATTGCCTCAAAAGGTTGTTCAACAAAATATTAAGTTAAGTGTACCATCATTTTTGTCCAGGCCTGTTTCATGAGTTTGTTTTTTAACGTAATTTTGTTGAACCACAATTCAAAAGCAGTGTCTGATTTTCATTGGTTAATTTTCATAGAATTTTTATTTATTACCACTTTTGTCAGATTCAAGTTATTTCTGTGACCATTGTGGGTTTTTCTTTCATTAACAGAGGGGTACCAACAATTTTTTCCACGCCTGTAAATTTGTAACTTCTTACTCATATATTTACCGGAGTGGTGGCTCAGTTGGTAGAGCATCCGCCCCACACCCGGGAGGCAGGGGTTCAAATCCCGGCCGGGTCATGCCGAAGACCATATAAAAGTGGAACTTCCTGCCGTCCAGCTTGGTGCTCAGCAATAATGGAATGGAGGAGGGAAATTTGTGGCGGCGCCTTGCATGGCAGCGGCCCTCTGATTCTACACTTGGGGTGTGTGTGATTAACACTGTAGATAGGTAAAACACAATCTCGTTCTACTGTACATGATTGGTTGTACAGGTGAATGACAATAAAGGGTGATTTAATTAATTAATAATTTAATTTACTACTTTTTTTGTTAATTTACAACTTTTTCTAATTTTTTTCCTCTTTAATTTGTACTTTTTTCTTGTAAATTTGATGGTTTTTTTTGTTGTAAGTTTGTAACTCTTCAAGTAATTTTACATTTTTTTCTTGTAACTGCAACTTTTTTCTCCTAAATTTGCCAATTTTTTCTAGTGAAACTGTCATGTTCTTCCTCAGAAATCTGCTATTAATTTTTGTAAATTTGTCCCTTTGTTCCTATAAATTTTCATTTTTTTGCACAAGTTTGCCTATATGGCACCACTGTTACTGAAACCTGTTCAACCACATTAAACCCATGTGGGGCCCAGGTGGGTTTAAAGCAGGGAAACATATTACCTGCACCACAGGTAAAGTCCATGTGGGCAAACAGATGGGGCTAACATGGAACTCACAGACAAACCCACATGGGACCCATAAGACAGCCCAGTTTTTCACCTATCGTGAGTATTGTATAGTTCAGTAGTGTGTAATATGCTCTTATTTGTGAAGCACGGTGTAGTGGCGCCCACTTCCGTTTCTGCCACTACACCGTGCCTATAAATAGCAGCAGGCAGAGAGATCCGGCCTCTTTGCCAACACCCCTGCCTGGCGGTTATAGTGTGGAGTTTGAGACTTCAGTAAAGCAAAGTTCAGTCGTGCACCTGGCCTCATTATTAATAGTCTATTTACAGACATAACATTTTGGTGATGAGGGTAAACCATGGAAGCGTGCATTTCTACAATTCGGCCCTTCCTGGAGCTCCCGGGCGAGCCACTCATCCCCTGGCCGAAATGGTATGCAGCCTTCGAGACATACATCGTGGCACTAAATCTGGGCAAGATGGACAAGCTAAGGGCACGCGCACTCCTGGTGCAGCAGTTTGGGAATTGAAGACCAGCAGATATTGAGTACACTTGTTGATTCGGACGAGGTTGAGGACGTGGTCGAGTTAATGGCGCCCTGGACAGTGTCGTTGTCCGGAGGATCAAGTTTCTGCACAGCCACCAACAGGTGGGCGAACCTATCCAGTGGTTCGTCGCCGACCTGAAACTACTGGCTAGTGAGTGTCGTTTTGGGCCGCTGGAGGAGGAGATGGCAGAGCACACCAACAACGCTGCGATACAGACGAAGCTGCTCATAGTACCGGGTGACTTGACGCTAACTAGGGCTATTGAGCTAGCTCTCCAGTTGGAAACAGTGGACAAGCTGACTCTTGAGCTAAGTGAGCGTCTATCACAACGAAAGCTGGAGTTTCCCGCCGCCACGCAAGTAGCGAACTCAGACAGCGAGAACAGTGTGGAGGCCAATGCTGCAAAATTTAGGTCTGCCCTGAAAAACCCATGTGTTTGGGTTGTGGGTCCATGAAACACCGCTTCAAGGCCAGGGACTGCCCGGTGAGAGGGAAGCGCTGCGGCAAGTGTGAACACTTGAACCACTATGCCAGGGTGTGCCGTATGTCCGCGCAAGGGAGCCCACAAAGGAAATCGACCCCCCTCCCACCCTCACCCCAATGGTTGTCCACGCAGTGTCGCCGAGCACCAACGGGTACATGTTCTGCACGGTCGAGCTGGATGGTGTGGAGGTGCCGCTGCTGATCGACACAAGGGCGGAGGGCTCACTGCTGAATTGGTCTACGGTGAGAAAATTCTTCCCCCATTATAGAATTGCAGGACACCCAGCGCCGCTCTACTGTTATGGAGGCGGACGGCTGTGCACGGTTGGGACGCTGGTGCTGGTAGTGCGGTACAAGTCAGCAGAGGTGGCTGACTTCAAGTTCATCGGGACGTCCCGAGGCGACAACGTCATGGGTTGTGACCTATTTTATGGTCTAGGGTTCGCCATTAAGAATGACGCTGGGGAGGAGCGGTCGGGTTGTGGACAGTGGAACCGGCCGGTTCTGATTGAGGAGGATGACGCAGTGTGGGACAAAGAATTACTGAGCACCCTGGAGGTTGAGCTGGACGAGCCTCGCTCAGGGTCGTCGCAGGAGGGTCTCAGTGCTAAAACTCAAGCTGCCGTGGACGAAGGTACTGGGCATGACGGCAAGGCACCTGGGTCAATGAGTGACGCCGAGAAGCTAGCTCCAGTTGTTCCCGGAGCTCGGCTAAAGTGGGCCAGTGAATCTGGGGCTACAATGGTGACAGCTGCAGCGGATTTAAAAGAGGTCGGGGCCAGACTGTCAGGCATGGAGAAACCACGTGTCAAGCAGCAACACTGTAAGCTGAGCAAGGCCCCTCTGAGAGTCACGGATCTGGTTTGGGCTCATGAGGAGGGACAACCACGGTGAATACGGACCAGACGACAGTCTGAAGATCACCAGGGGTGGCTGTGCATCGTGGCTAAATGAGGCGCAGTCTATTTTCAACTGTCAGATGGCTCGTGAAAGCACGCCAATGAGCTGCATCGTGCCTGGGAGGAGACTTCGGGTGGTGGGCCCAGACAACAGGGATGCCCAACAGCATGGAAGAAGAGGCACATCATCATTTATGCAATCAGCTGCAGCCCAGGAGGCATGCCATCTCTAGGAGCGGACTTACGGAGAGATGGTCTGGGGGCCCCAAAGATCAGTTCTTCCCATCATTAGCCATGTGGACTGTGAGTTTATATGTGATATAGAGTGAAACAAGTTATAATAGTGTGTGGTTTTTGTTTTAGTAGGTGTTTGAAGTGAAATAATAATAATAATGATAAAAATGTTTATGTGTTTGCATGTGTTTTAAAAAATAAAATATTGTTCTGGGTTTATTTGTAGTTTAGGAACACGGGAATACTTCTGAGTTAATTAATGGAGTTTATTTTTACAGGTGGCAGAATAAATCCACCTTGCCGTGTGGGGTAGTGTTATATATTAATTATGATTATTATTATTATTGTATCCCCTCATGGATCATCACCTTATCGTGGTGGGGGGTTTGCATGCCCCAGTGATCCCAGGAGCTGTGTTGTCCGTGGCAATTTGCCTCTGATAGGCTCACCCAGGACAAACTGGTCCTGGGTGAAGGGCCAGACTAAGAATGATCCAACAGACTCTCATGATAAATACTAGATCAAGGATTCAGTGTACCCCGACCGGTATGGGGTTACCGGGGCCCCACCCTGGAGCCAGGCCTGGGAGAGGGGCTCGATGGCTAGTGTCTGGTGGCCGGTTTTCCACCCATGGGACCTGGCTGGGCTCAGCCCGAAGGAGTTACATGGGTCCGCCCTCCAGTGGGCTCACCACCTGCAGGAAGGATCATGGGGGTCCGGTGCTATGTGGATTAGGTGGCGGTCAAAGGCGGAGACCTTGGCGGTCTGATCCCAAGCTTTCTAAACTGGCTTTTGGTACATGGAATGTCACCTCTCTGGTGGGGAAGGAGCCTGAGCTGGTGTATGAGGTTGAGAGATACCGGCTAGATATAGTCGGCCTCACCTCAACACACAGCTCTTGTTCCGGAACCAGTCTCCTGGAGAGGGGCTGGAGCTTGGCCTTCTCTGGAGTTGCCCCGGGCGAGAGGCGACAAGCAGGGGTGGGTATTCTTGTATCCCCCCACCTTGCTGCCTCTATATTGAAGTTTTCCCCGGTGGACGAAAGGGTTGCTTCCCTGCGCCTTCGGGTTGGGAAACGGGTCCTGACCATCATTTGTGCCTATGCACCAAATGATGTTTCAGAGTACCCACCCTTTTTGGAGTCTCTGACTGGGGTGCTGGAAGGTGCTCTTCTTGGAGACTCCATTGTCCTACTGGGGGACTTCAATGCACACGTGGGCAATGACAGTGAAACTTGGAAGGGGGTGATTGGGAGGAACGGCCTGCCCGATCTGAACCCGAGTGGTGTTCAGTTATTGGACTTCTGTGCTAACCACAGTTTGTCCATAACGAACACCATGTTCAAGCATAATGATGTCCATATGTGCACCTGGCACCAGGACACCCTAAATTGCAGGTCAATGATCGATTTTGTTATCATGTCATCAGACCTGCGACTGTATGTCTTGGACACTCGGGTAAAGAGAGGTGCAGAGCTGTCAACTGATCACCACCTGGTGGTGAGTTGGATCCGATGGCAGGGGAGGATACCATTCAGACCTGGTAGACCCAAAAGTATAGTGAGGATGTGCTGGGAACGTCTGGCTGAGGCCCTTGCCCGGGAGGTCTTCAACTGTCACCTCCGGAAGAACTTCAACCACATTCCGCGGGAGTCTGGAGACATGGGGTCTGAATGGGCCATGTTCTCCACCTCTATTGTTGAAGCGGCGGCGCAGAGCTGCAGTCGCAAGGTCGTCGAGGCATCTCGTGGTGGCAACCCCCGAACCAAGTGGTGGACACCAGTGGTGAGGGGGGCCACTAAGCTGAAGAAGGAGTCCTATCAGGCTTGGTTGGCTTGTGGGACTCCCAAAGCAGCTGAGGTGTACCAGCAGGCCAAGCGGAGTGCAGCTCGGGTGGTTGCTGAAGCAAAAACCCGGGTATGGGAGGAGTTCGGTGAGGCCATGGAACAAGACTTTCGGTCGGCCTCAAAGAGATTCTGGCTAACTGTCCGGCAGCTCAGGAGGGGGAAGCAGCTCCCTGTCCACACTGTGTATGGTGCAGATGGGGTGCTGCTGACTTCGACTGGGGATATCATCGGGCGGTGGAAGGAATACTTTGAGGATCTCCTCAATCCCACTGATATGCTTTCCACAGAGGAAGTAGGGCTTGTGGACAAGGGGGATGACTCGCCTATCACAAGGGCTGAGGTCGCCAAGGTGGTTAAAAATCTCCTTGGTGGCCGGGCCCCGGGGGTGGACGTGATTCACCCTGAGTACCTCAAGGCCCTGGATGTTGTAGGGCTGTCATGGTTGACACGCATCTGCAACACTGTGTGGAGGTCGGGGCAGTGTCTTTGGCATGGCAAACCGGGGTGGTGGTTCCTCTCTTCAAAAAAGGGGACCGGAGGGTGTGCTCCAACTTTAGAGGGATCACACTCCTCAGCCTCCCTGGGAAGGTCTATGCCAAGGTACTGGAGAGGAGAGTCCGGCCGTTGGTCGAACCTCGGATTCAGGAGGAGCAATGTGGTTTTCATCCTGGCCGTGGCACATCAGACCAGCTCTTTACCATCTCGAGAATTCTTGAGGGTTCGTGGGAGTTTGCCCAATCAGTTTACATGTGTTTTGTGGACTTGGAGAAGACATTCGACCGTGTCCCTCGTGGTTTTTTGTGGGGGGTGCTTTGGGAGTATGGGGTATCGGGCTTGTTGTTACGAGCTCTTCAGTCTCTGTACGACCGTTGTGAGAGATTGGTTCGTATTGCCAACGCTCGGTTGGACTCATTCCCAGTGAGAGTTGGACTCCACCAGGGCTGCCCTTTGTCACCGATCCTGTTCATAATTTTTATGGACAGGATTTCTAGGCACAGCCAGGGAATGGAGGGTGTCATGCTTGGTGACCACAGGATCTCATCTCTGTTGTTTGCAGATGATGTTGTCCTGTTGGCTTCATCCAGCAGTGACCTACAGCTCTTGCTGGGACGGTTTGCCGCTGAGTGTGAAGCGGCTGGGATGAGAATCAGCACCTCCAAGTCCGAGTCCATGTTCCTCAGCCAGAAAAAGGTGGATTGTCCTCTCCGGGTTGGGGACAGGCTCCTGCCCCAAGTGGAGGAGTTTAAGTATCTTGGGGTCTTATTCACAAGTGAGGGGAGAATGGAGCGAGAAATTGACAGACGGATCGGAGCAGCATCTGCAGTGATGCGGACGTTGTACCAGTCTGTTGTGGTGAAGAGGGAGCTGAGTTCAAAGGCAAAGCTGTCAATTTACCAGTCAATCTACGTTCCTACTCTCACCTATGGTCACGAGCTTTGGGTAATGACCGAAAGAACGAGATTGCGGATACAAGCGGCTGAAATGAGCTTTCTCCATAGGATTGCTGGACTCACCCTCAGAGATAGGGTGAGGAGCTCAGGCTGGAGAATGCCAATTTGGGGCTTTGGAGGAAGAATGGTCCGCGATCAGTTGGCAGAGCACACCCTTTGTTCTGTGGCACGGTCCAGGCTCCTCATGCACTCTGGTGAACTGACCTTGAATGCAGCTGTGGAGATAGCTCAACAGTACGAAGCAGCAGATAAACTATCAAAGGATCTTGGTGAGAGAACAACGTTGAGGCAGTCTGACTCACAATCAGCGGCGCAGGCTGTGGACCCAGGTAGTGATGATAGTGCAGAAGATAAAGAAGTCTATGCTACCGCTATTAAAATTAGGTCCTTCCCGGGGTCGCCCAGATGTTTGGGTTGCGGGTCCACCAGGCACCGATACAAGGCAAGAGAGTGTCCGGCGAGGGGTAAACGCTGCAGCAAGTGTGGACTCCTACATCATTTTGCCAGGGCCTGCAAAAAGTTTGAGCGAGGGGAACAGCAACACAGAATGGATTCCCCCACCACGACTCCTACAGTTATTCACATCATCTCCCCGAGCACAGATGGTCGGGTTTACTGTGACGTGATGCTGGATGGCGTGAAAATGCTGTTGTTAGTAGACACGGGTGCAGCAGTGTCCACGATGAACTGGCCTACTGTGAGGAGTTTGTTCCCGCATTACCGTGTAAGAGGACTGTCGACGCCGTAGTGTGGCTATGGAGGTAATAGACCAGCCATCGTGGGTTCGCTGGAGCTGACGGTGAGGTACAAGTCGGCTGTGGTCTCAAACATCCAGTTTGTGGTGACTATGAAGGGGTCGAATGTGATGGGCTGCGACCTGTTTTACGGACTGGGCTTTACAATCACCAGCAGTACCAGAGAGGAGTGGTTGGGCCGTGGTTTGTGGGACCGACCGGCTCCGTGCATGGTGGATGATCCGGTATGGGACGAAGATTGGCCTAGTATTCTGGGAAATGGACAGGACCAATACCACCCAGGGCTATTGCAGGGGGGTTCCGGTGCCAGGGCCCAAGTTACCCTGGATGTGGGAACTCAGTGGCACAGTGGAACGCCCGCAATGGTGGGTGGAACTGTGAGGACGGCTCCCTCTGCTTCCGGAGTTCGGCCTGGAGATACTGAGAAGCATGGGGCTGCAACGGCTTCGCCGGCATTTAAAATGAAAGGGAGTGGGGCAGGACCGGCTGGCACGGTGGACAGACGTGCCACACAGCAACACTGGAAGCCGAGTCGGGCTTTGCATGGGGTTGGTGGAGCAGTTCGACCCAGAGTGGAATCCCGGTCTAGACGTCGTGGACATTTGAAGCCGAGTCGAGCCCCCCTGCAGGTTGCTGACATGGTTCGACCCAGGGCGGAGGCACGGCGAAGAGGAGTTCACGGCAAGAGGAAATGATGTGAGGACCAGGGACGACTGCAGGTGGTGGCCGTCCATGAGGACGGTTATCTTCAAATGTCCGATGGGTTGTGGAGACACCCCAACGAACTGAGACGTGCCGGTGAGGAGAAGGAGGTGTATGGCGCTGACGTGGTTCATTTCCGGGGGTGAAACGTAGAAGAAGCTCTGGTCAGCACCCGCCAGGCAGGTCTCTGGGGGGTGGTCTCCCCATCGAGACTGTATGGTGGCAACGGGGCGATATGTTTTGGGGTTGACCTGCTAACATGCTAATGTTAAAATGTCGATGTGTGCACTACCAGGGCTGCATTATTGTTGTGTTAATGTGGTATATGCATAAAAGTGGCCGGGTTGAGTGCTCATTTAAAACAAAAAAGGAGAGTGTGGGCTATTTTTATTGGGGGGTTTGTGCAGAATTTGTTAATAGGTGTGTATTGCCTGAGCCATGGAGGTAATATGTTTCACACCTGCTCGCTGTGGGATTGTCCAGTGTGTGTAAAAAAAACAACCCAAAGGCCCAACACCGTTTGTATTGTTGCATTAACTTGCATGTGTGATGTGTGATTTTCCCGAGTTGTGGGGTGATGGTGTTGGGTGGAGGGCTGGCACAGTGGGGTGTGGATGTAGATATTGTCTGTTAAGTATTTTGAAATGGCTTTGATTGTACATATGTTTTGGGATTATTTTACATGTTATACTAGGAACACGGCAGCTTATTTTGTCCTGCGGACTGTTTCATATTAGAGACGGCAGAATAACCCATCTGGCCATGTGGAGGTGGGGCAGGAGTCCACCTGTCCCCCCCTAGTTTTAGTTATTTGTGTGCATGGATCGGCCCCGTTATTGTATTTACTGTTAGTGTGTGATTCGGGCTGAAATTTGGTCGGGCCTAATGGTGTGTGTGTCTTGGACTTTTCTATGGAGGGTGGGGGGGATGTTATATATTAATTATGATTATTATTATTATTGTATGTTGTAGGTGACGGTTACACCTTTCCGGTTCCGCCGCCACCCAGGGTGTAAAAGGCCTACCCGGAAGAGGCACGGTCTCTTTACGACCAGTGCCTCTGCCTTGACGGGAGCGCCTTCGTGTTTTGTGAGTTTTTTAATAAAGCTACGTTATACTGCACCTTCGGCCTCCTCATTGGAGCATTGGTTATGGGCATAACAGGTAAGACGGCAGTCCACACGTCCCCCCGAGCTTAAGTTTGTTGTGTGAATGTGTTAAGCCCTTTAGTTATCCCAGTTTAGTTTTAGTGCGTGATTCGGGTCCTAAATTGGGGAGAGTCTCGATTGTGTGTGTGTTTTGGACTTTTCTATGGGGGGTGGGGGGGTGTTGGATAGTTCAGTAGTGTGTAATATGCTCTTATTTGTGAAGCACAGTGCAGTGGCGCCCACTTCCATTTCCGCCACTACACCATGCCTATAAATAGCAGCAGGCAGGGAGGTCCAGCCTCTTTGCCAACACCCCTGCCTGGCGGTTGTAGTGTGGCGCCTGAGACTTCAGTAAAGCTAAGTTCAGTCGTGTGCCTGGCCTCATTATTAATAGTCTATTTACAGACATAACAGTGGGGCCCACATGGACATGCTGGCTGGGCAATTGAGTGCTTACATGCAAAAATACTGTAGTTCAACTTCCATTATCAAGGAATGCTGGTCCGACTTAAGAAATTCAGTTTAGTATAATTTCAGTCATTTTAAGATTGTTACATGTACTTTAAAGTGAGTTTTTTTTAAGTTATCAGACACTCACAATAAATCAAATTTTTAAGTAAATGTGAATGCGAGTGTACAGTGTCATGTTCCCCTCACTAGCTTCGTCTTCAAAAGATTCGAAAGATTGCTTTGCTACCTGATTATTTCACAAATCTGTTTATGTAGTTTCATAACAGCCAAGAAACTCATTAGACCTGAATTTATTCCTTTAATTGCAAACAAATAAAAAGGAAAAAAAATCAATCACAATCTAACAGCTTGTCACTACACCAGGAAACCTGGTTCATCAGAGCTGCGGCGAAGGACAGATCTTGAGAGAGGAAATTTTCAGTCAACTCAATCCCTCATATGACGTCAGGGTGCCACAGTAAATGTCTGGTCCTCCCATTTATTTCCTCTCTCCTTGCTTACCTTCTAAACTGAGTGGAGCACTTAGTTTAATGTGAATAATGATGATGACTGTTTTCTAGACTGGCTCTCATCCAATGACCTTATTGAAAAAGCAGTTAAATGGGCCAAGATTTATTCCTATGTATGACATCATCTCTCTCTCTCTCTCTCTCTCTCTCTCTCTCTCTCTCACCCCCACACATCTATTTTATTTAGTCATTACTTGTTTGCCAGTTTTTAGTCTGTTCCCTCTCTCCACTGATAATTCTGCATCGTGCCATTTACAGTGGTGTGAAAAAGTGTTTGCCCCCTTTCTGATTTCTCATTTTTTTGTATGTCACACTTAAATATTTCAGATCATCAAACAAATTTAAATATTAGACAAAGATAACACAGGTAAACACAAAATTCAGTTTTTAAATGAAGGTGTTTATTATTAAGGGTAAAAAAAATCCAAACCTACATGCCCCCCTCCCCCCCCCCCCCCGTTAAAACATAATTTAAATGTGGTTTATCCCATCTTTGGAAAACTGAGTTCAATTTCTCTAGCCACACCCAGGCCTGGTTACTGCCACACCTGTTCTCAATCAAGAAATCACTTAAATAGGACCTGCCTGACAAAGTCAAGCAGACCAAAAGATCCTCAAAAGCTAGACATCATGCTGCGATCCAAAGAAATTCAGGAACAAATGAGAAACAAAGTAATTGAGATCTATCAGTCTGGAAAAGGTTATAAAGCCATTTCTACAGCTTTGGGACTCCAGTGAACCACAGTGAGAGCCATTATTCACAAATGGCGAAAACATGGAAGAATGGTGAACCTTCCCAGGAGTGGCCGGCTGACCAAAATTACCCCAAGAGTGCAGCGACGACTCATCCAAGAGGCCACAAAAGACCCCACAACAACATCCAAAGAACTGCAGGCCTCACTTGCCTCAGATTAGGTCAGTGTTCATGACTCCACCATAAGAAAGAGACTGGGCAAAAATGGCCTGCATGGCAGAGTTCCAAGACGAAAACTCACTGCTGAGCAAAAAGAGCATAAAGGCTTGTCTCAGTTTTGCCAGAAAACATCTTGATGATCCCCAAGAGTTCTGTGAAAATACTCTGGACTAACGAGACAAAAGTTGAACTTTTTGGAAGGTGTGTGTCCCATTACATTTGGTGTAAAAGTAACAGCATTTCAGAAAAGGAACATCATACCAACAGTAAAATATGGTGGTGGTACTGTGATGGTCTGGGGCTGTTTTGCTGTTTCGGGATCTGGAAGACTTGCTGTGGTAAATGGAACCATGAATTCTGCTGTCTACCAAAAAATCCCGAAGGAGAATGTCCGGCCATCTGTTTGTGACCTCAAGCTGAAGCACACTTGGGTTCTGCAACAGGATAATGATCCAAAACACACCAGCAAGTCCTCTTCTGAATGGCTTCAGAATTTAATTTGTTTGATCTGAAACATTTAAGTGTGACAAACATACAAAAAAATGAGAAATCAGGAAGGGGGCAAACACTTTTTCACACCACTGTATCAAATGAACTTACTTACTATAAATATGTAATATATATGAAAAATTTCTGATACGTTCTAATTTGGGTGACCTTGACCCTAAGGTCAGAGGTCAGATTTTCTATAACTCTTGTAAACACGGTAACTTCCGAAGAAAATGAGGGGGGCTTTTGATATTACTACCATAGTTATATCTACTGTATAACAAATGGGTGACCTTGAATTTGAGATCAAGGTCAGAGGTCAATTTTCTTTTCATGATAACTCAGAAAGGAAATGCCGTATATCAAATTGATACCATAGTTCTTTCTTTGAAAAACTCTGGAATGAGTTCAAATTTAGCAGACCTTCAGAGGTCAACGCTCAGAAACCCTTGTACACGTGATAACTTGTGAATGAAATGACTTGGGCTTTTTATGCTGATACCATAATGGTATCTATGAAAAATCTGGGATGATTTTGATTTTGGGTGACTTAAAACAAACATTCTAATGATCAGTGCTCTTAAATAACGCAAGCTGAGGGGTATCACCAGAAACCGTCAGTATTTTCCTTTTTTGATGCCAGGAGCTATAAATTAACTTTTTGATGCTATTCTAATTCCTTGAGAAGCACCTGTACAGTTGCAATCAAAACCAGTCAACCCCAATTGTACATCAAGTGGTGAGTGATTTAAATGTTTCCTGTTAGATTTGTTTTTTTTTTTTTTTCAAATAACTGAAAATCTACAAATTTTGCTAATAAACATAATTTGCACTTATGGTTGAAAATGTTTTTTACTGATAGCCAATGGAGTAATTTGCTCCCTGCACTCTTCATACAGAATCTATAAGGACTATGATGCGTTGCAACATTCTAGAGAATCTAAATATTTTTATTTGATGGTGCCCAACTGCATGAGCTTAATAAGAAGAAATATTTTATGACATTAAAGCTAGAGATTTTAGAAATTTAGGAGAACAGGAAGTCATTTACTTCTCACACTTTTCTAATGTGGTCATGTTTGAGAAACAAGTACAACTGGGCACCATCAGCATAAACGAAAACAAGTAAAATCATTAAAAGGTCCAAAGTAAAAGACAGAATTATAAAACAGAATTGGAAAGCAAGATGGCAACAAAGAAACTTGGTTCAGCCTGGGCCAGTATGAAAACTATTGCAGGCCTTCAGAGCACAGAGCGCAGTAATCGTGTGTTTTTAGATGGTTTTAATTCAGACACAGAGCTGGCTAATGCTCTTAATTGTTTTTATGGTCGTTTTGACTCCTTTGATTTTAGCACAGAAACCCAAGATTTGAAACAAACTCAAAAACAATCAGCACTTTAATATTGAGGTGCAGGATGTTAAAAGGGAGTTCTGCGCTGTAAAAGTGAACAAAAGTCAGGGCCCTGATAATATATGTGGGCACTTGGTAAAGTCCTGTGCACATGAACTGAGTCCTGTATTTCATTACATTTTCAATAAGTCCTTACAGACACAACATGTGCCTAAGATCTGGAAAGATGCCGTGGTTGTTCCCGTTCCAAAATCCAGCTGTCCTAAAACGGTAAACGACTTTAGACCAGTTGCTTTGACCTCAATTTTAATGAAAATTTTTGAAAAACTGGTCAGATGTGAGGTCCTAAAGCAGACTGAACATGCACTGGATCCTTTGTAGTTTGCATATAGGCCTCACAAAGGAATGGAGGACACCACTGCCACTCTGTATAACATGCTTTTTAAACATCTGGATTTTAATGGGACACACGCCAGGCTTTTATTTGTGGACTTTTCTTCCACCTTTAATACAATCCAACCTCATATTTTAGTTGAAAGGCTCTTGCAACAATTTGATTTGAGCAAAAATCTGGTGGGTTGGATTCTGGATTTCTTAACCAACAGGACGCAGAGAGTAAGGGTCAATGGTACATTGTCTGACCTAAAGTGCTCTTCTACTGGCTCTCCTCAGGGGTGTGTGTTGTCACCACTACTCTTCATCCTGCACACAAACATGTGTCGGAGCAGACATGACAACAGACACATTATAAAGTACGCTGATGACTCAGTTATTGTCAGTCTCCTCCAGGATGGTGAGAGTGGCCACGGCCCAGTAGTTGATGATTTTGTTCACTGGTGTGAGGATTTCTACCTGCAGCTGAATACGACAAAAACTAAAGATATGATTATTGACTTTAGGGGGAAAACTCCCAGGCACAAAGTCACCATACTAAAAGGTCAGACCACTGAATGTGTACAATCCTACAAATATCTTGGGACGATTATTGATAGTAATTTAAACTTTGAAGAGAACTGTGAAAGGGTGTGCAAAAAGGGTCAGCAACATTTGCATTGTTTGAGGAAACTTGCACGCTTCCAAATTGACCAAACCATAATGACAATGTTTTATCGGGCTTTTATTGAATCTGTTGTGTTGTGGAAATGTGAAAGGACGAGGCAGAGTTTATCTCACGAGTCAGATTTATTCACATTCTCCAACATCAACAATACAGAAAAAGAGGAAGAAACCAGACCTTCATCCCTTTTTATACCCCAGGAGCTTCAAAGCTCCAGCCACAATGCATTTAATCCCCAGTAACAATGCATCCCTTTCAGATCTTATCACCTCCACCCCAAAGTCTCCGGCAGCCAGGAAATCCCCCACGGCCATCTCTTTGCATACCATAGACCACATTTCACATCCTCCTGTTATCTCCGAGGAGGCTCAGTCCTTTGTTCATCTGAGACGTGGAGCATACAGTAAGCATACAGTGATATACATATGAAGCATAAGGTGATATACATTTGTGCATATGAAACCCACATATGTGTCCCACATGACCCCCCCCCCCCAAACGTCTAAGATGTAACAACGGAATAACAATCAGCCTGTCATGATAAAATCATTACACATCAGCCCACGTGTTGCTTGGGCCTCAGTCTCCTCCCGTATCTGCTGTAAGCCGGCTTCAACACTTCCGTGGCGCCATCCTGCTGGGGGGCTGCTGTCTGAGGGTGAGAATTGTTAGTCAATCCCTGTGGGTGTTCTGGGGGACGTTCTCTAGGGGGTCTGCCACGCCGAAGAGCCCTAGCCAACAGCACATTGTCGTCCGCCACCACAAAGGCGGGTTTGAGCCTGTTAATGCCAATCTTCTCCTTCCTGCCCCCCAAATCTAGCAAAAAATGCTTATCCCCTGTTTCCAGCACTCTAAATGGCCCATCATAAGGTGGTCGTAGCGGCGGGCGATGGGCATCGTGTCTGACAAAAACAAACTCTGCGTTTTTTAAAGCCTTAGGTATAAAAACGCGCGGAAAACTGTGGTGAACGGGGCCAGCCAGCGCGCCCGCTTCCGTGCCACATTGCAACCGCTGAGTCGGGGAACATTCTGGCGCAGGATTATCTGGGAGAAACACCCCGGGCAGCTGAAGTAGCTGCGCAAAAACTAGTTCTGCCGGGGAGGCTTCTAAATCCTCTTTAGGTGCAGAACGCAACCCCAATAAAACCCATGGTAGCCTGTCCACCCAATTTGCATCCGTAAGCGACGCTCTGAGAGCCGCTTTCAATGACCTGTGAAAACGTTCGCATAACCCGTTAGCCTGCGGATTGTACACGGTTGTGCGGTGGATCGTTACCCCCAGGCTGTGGGCCATTGCTGACCAAAGTTCTGAAACAAATTGAGGGCCTCTGTCGGACGTAACGTAACGGGCTGTGGTTGACTCAAGTGGGACCACTTCCGGCCAGCGCGTGGTGCGGTCTACCATTGTCAGAAGATGTGTGCACCCCTGTGACGGCGGAAGGGGGCCTACGAGGTCCACGTGAACATGATCGAACCTCTTAGCCGGGATGTGAAACGGCTCCAAAGGAGCTCTCGTGTGCCTGTGTACTTTGGCTCGTTGACAGGCCATGCAGGCTGCTGCCCACTCCCTAACTTGTTTGCGCAGGCTCGGCCATACAAATTTCTCTGCCACCGTTTTGACCGACGCGCGCACTCCCGAGTGCGCCAGAGAATGAGTTGAGTCAAAAACGCGGCGGCGCCACGCGGCGGGTACCACCGGACGCGGTCGCCCAGTGGAGACATCGCAGATTAGGGGGGACATACCGTCTTGCAGCACCCTGTTCTCCAGTCTTAACCCTGTTGGTCCAGACTGGAGCTCGCACACGTCCGCGTCGCTAACCTGATCCGCGGCCATGGCTGCATAATCTACCCCCATGTGGACTGGAGCTGCCACGGCGCGCGAGAGGCAGTCTGCCACTACATTAAGTTTACCCGCCACATGCTGGATATCGGTAGTAAACTCTGAGATGGCAGCCAGCTGTCTCTGCTGCCGGCCTGACCACGGTTCTGAAACCTTGGCCATCGTGAAAGTCAGCGGCTTGTGATCAACGAATGCGGTAAAATGGCGTCCCTCCAGCCAGAACTGGAAGTGGCGAATGGCCAAGTGGAGAGCTAACAACTCCCTGTCGAATGCGTTGTATTTACGTTCACTATCGCGCAAGGTCCTGCTGAAAAAGGCAAGTGGTTGCCAAGCCCCGGCTACATGCTGCTCCACGAACGCCCCTATGGCCACATCTGACGCGTCAGTAGTGAGCGCTATGCGGGCCGTTGGGTCTGGATGTGCTAACAACGCAGCGTTTGCCAGGGCTGTTTTGACTTCCGAGAATGCTCGCTCTTGCTCCGGAGACCATTCAATTTTATTTGTGGGTTTTTGTTTTTTTAGTGCGGCATATAATGGTTGCATGAGCTGCGCTGCGCGGGGGAGGAAACAGTTATAAAAATTCACCATTCCCAAAAACTCCTGTAATGCTTTGACCGTTTGTGGCTGGGGAAAATTTGTTACCGCACACACTTTGTCAGGCAGAGGAACTGCTCCTTCTGGAGAGACGCAATGCCCCCAAAAATCAATCTGCGTCACCCCGAACTGACACTTCGCTGGGTTGATTATTAACCCGTGCTCTCCCAACCTCCGGAAAACTGCCGTGAGGTGGTTTTCGTGTTCGTCTTCGGACACGCTGGCTACCAAAATATCGTCCAGGTAGACGAATACGAAAGGGAGATCGTGCAACACCGCGTCCATCATGCGTTGGAACGTCTGCGCCGCGCCTTTAAGCTCAAACGGCATGCGCAAAAACTCCAATAGACCAAACGGAGTTATTACCGCTGTTTTGGGTATGTCCTCAGTGCGTACTGGGACCTGGTGGTAACCGCGTACCAAGCCTATCTCAGAAAAAACGCGCGCCCCCGCCAAATGAACTGAAAAATCTTGGATATGCAGGATTGGGTAGCGGTCGTGCGCTGTAGCGTTGTTCAACCTGTGGAAATCTCCGCAAGGTCGCCACGAGCCATCAGCTTTCGGGACCATGTGAAGCGGTGAAGCCCATGGGCTTTTCGAACGCCTGATGATGCCCAACTTTTCCAGGTTGGCGAACACCTCGCGCGCTATGGTCAGTTTAGCTGAATCCAAGCGCCGGGCTTTTGCAAAAACGGGCGGTCCGGTGTTAGTAATAAAATGTTCCACCCCGTGTTTAGCCACGGCCACCGAAAATGTTGGGACCGTGAGTGCTGGGAACTGAGTGAGCAGTGTGTGGAACTTACCACTTGCAGCTGTGACGCTGGCTTGTGCTGTTGGCGGGGCCACTCGAGCTGTACAGGGAATAGAATAAAAAGAGAGTGCATTAACCAGGCGCCTGTTAGCAAGATCAACCAACAGACCATGTGAGCACAGAAAATCAGCCCCTAACATATTGAAATTCACTGCAGCTATGACGAAAGTCCACTCAAATGTGCGGCCGTGTAGGGACAGAAGCAGAGCCCGCTCACCAAAGGTCTTAATCGCCGAGCCGTTCACTGCTGACACCCCGGGACCACTGGAAAGCGCCAGCCGGTCAGCGGAGGAAGGTGTGATGAAACTCAACTGGGAGCCTGTGTCCACGAGGAAATGCCTCCCCGAGCGCGTATCCTTCAAGTGGAGCAGCTTGTTCTCCTCCCCGAGGGCTGCAGCTGCTACCGACCCCCAGTCTTGGCGTTTCCCGAGCGCTTGAAATGGCACGGTGGTATACATTTGCGTGCCTTCTCTGCAAAGTGGCGATGGTAGAAACAGAGGGTGTCTCCTCTGCGATCCTTGGCCCACGCCGCCGCCATCGTCGGTGGGTCTGCTATCGCCGTCTCTGGCCCATCGCCGTCTCCGGCCGTCGCGCCACGCTCCGTCGCTGCTGCGGTGGCCGCGCGCTGTTTGCTGGCATTGAGAATCCGGTGCGCCTCCTGGGCCAGCGCGCGGAAGTCCCGCTGGGCCAACAACGGCGAACCGGCCAGGGTCGCTCTCGTGGCCGACGGTAGGGTTCTCAGGAAAATGTGGGTGAAGAGGAAGTCGTCGCCGTCTGAGCCCCTCAATCTCAGCATGTCCTCCATCAGGTCAACGGGCGTGCCATCTCCCAAGTCGTTCAGAGCCAGGAGTCTCTCCGCTCTCTCCTGGACTGACAGAGTGAAGCGCTGGATGAGCGCAGCCTTCAACGTGCCGTATTTGTCGTCGGCCGGTGGCTTCACCAAAAGGCTCTGCTCATGCCAAGCCGTGCGGTTGTTGAGCTTGGCAATTACATGGTAGAATTTCGTCTCATCTACCGTTATCCCCCGGAGGGCGAACTGTGCTTCGACCAAGAGGAACCAGGAGCACGGGTTGTCTCGCCAAAAATCCGGTAGCTGGACGGTAGCGGCATACGCCTGGCTGGGAGCTCCTGACCCGGCTGGTTCGGGGGAATTTCTTTCACTCATCGTCTTAGGGTCACCAGTGTGGAAATGTGAAAGGACGAGGCAGAGTTTATCTCACGAGTCAGATTTATTCACATTCTCCAACATCAACAATACAGAAAAAGAGGAAGAAACCAGACCTTCATCCCTTTTTATACCCCAGGAGCTTCAAAGCTCCAGTCACAATGCATTTAATCCCCAGTAACAATGCATCCCTTTCAGATCTTATCACCCCCACCCCAAAGTCACCGGCAGCCAGGAAATCCCCCACGGCCATCTCTTTGCATACCATAGACCACATTTCACATCCTCCTGTTATCTCCGAGGAGGCTCAGTCCTTTGTTCATCTAAGACGTGGAGCATACAGTAAGCATACAGTGATATACATATGAAGCATAAAGTGATACACATTTGTGCATATGAAACCCACATATGTGTCCCACAGTGTCATGGTTTGGTCAGATAAAACTGAAACTGAGGAAATCCTTGGATCAGGTAGTTAGATGGTCCAGTCGTTTGCTTGGTGAGTCACAGCTGAGCCTGACATCCTTGTACACCAGACAGGTACAGAGGATGGCTACCCCCATATTAAATGATGACTCCCACCCTTTGCACTGCAACTTTCAGCTTCTTCCCTCAAGACGAAGGTTTGCTGTCCCAAAAAGTAAAACCCAGCGCTACAAAAACAGCTTTGTTCCTGCTGCTGTCAAAGAGTTGAACAAGTTGTAACAATATATTGCACATAATTTAGGTACCTATTTATTAACTTCATTTTATATTTACTTATTTTTGTAGGATTTTATTTGGGTTCTAAATCTTTTATTGGGTTTTAGACCTTTGAGTTTTTAACCTCTTTGACTAGTCTTTAACTTTTTAATATGATAAGAGTTGTTGCTACGCAATTATTTGACCACCTGCAGGGAAATGGTTTACTTGAAGAGTTTCAATCTGGGTTTAGAATCCATCATAGTACTGAAACAGCCTTAGCGAAGGTCACTAACGACCTCCTCATTGCATCTGATAATGGACTAGTTTCTGTACTTGTCCTTTTAGACCTTAGTGCAGCTTTTGATACTATCGATCATAATATTCTACTTGATAGATTAGAACACTATGTTGGACTTAACGGAACTTCATTGCAGTGGTTTAGATCTTATTTATCTGATAGGTTCCAGTTTGTTCATGTAAATAATGAGTTTTCTTTCAACTCAAAGCTTAGTCATGGAGTTCCACAGGGATCTGTGCTAGGCCCTACTCTTTTTAGTTTATATATGCTTCCGTTAGGCAACATTATTAGAAAGCACTGTATACATTTTCATTGTTATGCAGGTGACACACAATTATACCTTTCTTAAGGAAATCAAAGCTTGGATGACTTGTAATTTCCTGCTATTAAATTCAGATAAGACTGAAGTCATTCTTGTTGGTCCAAAAAACCTTAGAAATTCCTTTCCAAATCAAACTTTCAGTTTGGATGCGGTTACTCTTTCTCTTAATAGCTCTGTGAGGAACCTTGGAGTTATTTTGATCAGGATTTGTCCTTCAATTCACATCTTAAATTTGTTTCTAAGACTGCCTTCTATCATTTGTGTAATATTGCCAAGATTAGGAGCATCTTGTCTCAGAGTGACACTGAGAAACTGATCCACGCTTTTGTTAGCTCGAGATTAGATTATTGTAATTCTTTATTATCAGGCTGTCCTAAAACATCTTTAAAAAGTCTTCAGCTGATCCAAAATGCTGCAGCAAGAGTTTTAACAGGTACTAGAAAGAGAGATCATATCTCTGGCATATTTCTGGCCTCCCTTCATTGGCTTCCCATAGAGTTTAGAATTAAGTTTAAAATCCTTCTTCTTACTTACAAAGCTCTAAACAATCAGGCTCCTTTTCATTTAAAAGATCTGATACTACCGTATTATCCTAACAGAGCACTACGCTCCCAAAATGCAGGATTACTTGTAATACCTAGAATCTCCAAAAGTACAATGGGAGGCAGAGCCTTCGGTTATCAAGCTCCTCTCCTGTGGAATCAGCTGCCAATCTGGATTCGGGAGTCAGACTCTATCTCTGTTTTTAAGAATAGGGCTAAAACCTACCTTTTTGATATAGCCTACAATTAGGGAGGGATCATGTGTTTCTGAACCCTCCCTTAGTTATGCTGCTAATAGGTTTAGTCAGCCGGGGGACCTCCAGTAATGCACTGGGCCTCACTCCTTTCCTCACTCTCTATGAAATATTTTTTTTGCTGGTCATTAACATGTGTTTGTTCTCTCCCATAGATTGAGTCCCCATTGTGCTGTTTGCTCTCTACATGTCTGTTCTTTTCTTCTTCTCTATCCCCTCACCCCCCAGCCAGTCACAGCAGATGACTGCCCCTCCCTGAGCCTGGTTCTGCTGGAGGTTTCTTCCTGTTAAAAGGGAGTTTTTCCTCTCCACCGTCGCCAAGTGCTTGCTCACAGGGGATCGCCTGATTGCTGGGGTCTTTCTGCAACTGTGGGGGTTCCCCCTACAGTTGATAGTGCTATGAGATGACTGTTGTTGTGAAATGGCACTATATAAATAAAGTTGAATTGAACTGAATTGAATTGACCCTTCTCTCTTATCTCTGGTTTTTCTCTCATCTCTTTGTCTTTATACCCTGATTGATGGAGCCTTGAGTATTTTTATCATGTTTATAGTCAGCTTCATATGTGCCTGTGTTTGTGTTTATGTTGAATGTAATTGTGGCTTGTAAATATGGATATCACCAGACTGCAAAACAAATCTACCTACGGGTACAAATAAAGTAACCTGAACCTGAACCTGAACCTGAACCTGAACCTGAACCTGAAAGTAAAAGACAGTTAAAGTTTCAAGAGTGGCATCTTCCAGTATGTGACAACTAACGATGACTTAAGAGATAGATTAGTCCACTGTTATAACCTTATATGGAGGATATCATGATTGCTGAGCTAAAAACAGGAGTACACTTTCAGGTGCTCCAGAGATGGTTCACATTAAGACATAATTTAGCACATTTATTCAAGAAATTGGGTTGTTTTACAGACATGTGCAAACAACAAAATAAAAGATGTAGATTCTGTTTTTTCAGCAGCTCACATAGTAGATGTTGTGATGTGCGTGTATGAGCCATTTAAGGAATTAAAAGCACAAAGATGGCAACATTGTTACCAAAAATCCAAATAATTTTAAAATTCAGATAATATGTAATTTCTGAATAATAAAGAGAGTGCTGGAGAACAAACTGCTGTCCCTTCATCAGCACTTTCAAGTGACTTCCTGACTTTTTAAAAAAAAATCATCAAAATCATCATAAAAATCATTTTAGAGAGAATAAGTCATGAGCTGTGCTGCAGGGCTCAATTTGTGGGTCTGTCTGTGAATGTGCAAACGACATGCCAGCGATGATGTTCAGGGAATTCTGTTGTGCTAAACACAGAAGAAGCATCAGTGAGGATAAAGTTAGTGCTGTGAAGCCTACAGCTCGCCTGCAGGTTTAAGTGTAATGCATACGTACATGAAAACACAGTGATGCAAAGAGAGATCAGCTGGGAGTTCAGTCAGAGGATTGTGGTGATAAACACATGGGTAACGTCAGAGGTCGTGTGTTTCAGGAAAATTATGCAGTCCAATGAGACATTAAACATTAAAGGCTTCACTAAGGAAGAAATATACTGTACCTCTTTGGATTAATGATTCCAGATCCCACTTTTCCCAACTGTGTAACCACTGGCTTGTTCTGTGACTGAGTAAATGATGTACGTATAGTACGGCTGTGCAATATGATGATAGATAGATAGATAGATAGATAGATAGATAGATAGATAGATAGATGTACTTTATTGATCACAAACTGGGAAATTACAGTGTAACAGCAGCATGACACAGTAAGATGACCAAACCAACAGAAATACACACAGCATAATAGGGTAGGAAATAGAAAAAGGAGTTACCCAGGGAAGTAAAAATGCTTAGATAACTTTATATACTACACAGACTACTACTAAGTTAAATAGATGATGATCTGTATGAATCTGTGGACAGTACTGACTGTACAGAGAAGGATTATAAGGCACAGGGTGAAATGTGAGGTACCAGTTAGACTGCAGGTGCAGTGTGGCAGCATTGTTAGAAAAAGAAAAAGAAGTCAACTTCATTGTCATTCAGTCCATACAGCCAGTCATTTTTTTTTTTTTTTTTTTTTTGTTACTTATTTGTACCCGTAGGTAGACTTGGTTTGCAGTCTGGTGACAAGTCACTGGCTGCTGGTCGCTGCGTGCGCGAGCGCCCTAAACCTACATGTTTTTGGTGTGCGGGAGGAAACCGGAGAAATCCCGGAGTAAACCCGCGCAACACGGGGAGAACATGCAAACTCCACACAGATCACTGTTGGTCGGGGGCTGGGATCGAACCCACGATCTCATGATCCCCGCGATCCCCCGGCCGAGGGTAAAACTGTGCTGCCACAGTGCTAAACCACTGCGCCACCGTGCAGTCATGTACAGTGACATGAATCTTATGACCAAGCTTTAACATTAGAGTGAGTTATTGTACAGTGAAATGGCATATGGCAGGAAAGACTTCCTGTACCTGACTGTTCGGCAGCGGAGCTGTAGCAGTCTGCTGGAGAAAGTGCTCTGCTGTCTGTCCAGTGTGTGGTGGAGGGGGTGATCAGGGTGATATATTGGGTGACATGATAAAAAAAGCCCATCGTTTCATATAAAACTGTATCGTTTATATCGGGATTTAAAAGACACATACCCCATTTTTACTTGTCACCACCCTGCCTCTCCCCCACAGTGCACCAGGTGGGTTCCGGTGGTTAGTGTAGCCGCTAACTCCAAGCTAATGTTTAAGTCAAATAGCCGCTACTTCTGTTTGCCAGGGATGTGGGACTGTTTCCCACTGTGCTGCATCAGAGAGGATAGTCCTCTAACCTTGTTTTAATTGGAGGTAAGTCACGTTAACGCCATCTCTCTCGAATTATTTTTATTTTTTGCCAACTTTCTTTATTGCTTTTACATGTTAACAACAGCTTCATTCAGTAATGCCATTATAAAAATGCTTTCTTTACAAATAGACTGCCAAACGGCAACATACATACAAACAAACAAATAGACCCCTCACCCCCACCCACATCCCTCCCATGGCACATGCCTCCCTTGGAGAAAAGAAATGAATCAAACAATAAATAAACTGACAAAGACATTAAATATTGCAGGATACTCGAATAGGGTTCTCAGTCCAGAGCGACGTGACATTCTGTGCTTTTGATGTACGACAAAAAGGGATTCAGAGTTTTTTCAAAGGCCTTCCCTGATCCAGACAGGGTCAGCCTGTCATGATCTGAGCACGGAGGTTTCCACTGTGCTCAGTCTCATGGTCATTTTCCATATTTGTGTATTTGTTGTATTTTTGAGTTCCTAGTTTCCTGTCATTTTATCCTTGGTTGGTTTTCATACATCTTGTATTGTTTCTTAATTCTACCCATTCTTTTGTTTATGTTCATTGTAATATTGTAGTCTTGCGTGCCCCAGGAACTCAGGCAAGTGTCTTTTCATTTTCCAACACTTTATGATGATATGTCTTGCCTGAATCCCGGTAGTGAGGCTCAATTTTTGCAGTCCCCTGAGTCCTCACCACCTGCTATAGACTACACCACCTTACCTGCTCTCTCCGTGTCTCCTCCTATTTTGTTCAAGTGTCCACCGGTCCCAGAGTTGAGCCGCTGGGTGATGGAGGAGCCTGCAGCCCTGGAGGACCTGGTTCCAGCCCCGCAGCCATGGTCTTGAAGGAGAGAGAGCGCTGCCAGCGATCCAGAGCCTGCGCCAATGATTGAGCATCTCCGGGCTTCAGCTGAGCAGGATCCAGAGCCAGCAGGAAGCCGACCTCCTGTCGCCATGCCGGGCGAGCCACCTGCGTGGATCACTTTGCTGGGGGGACCTGGGACTGCACTAACCACCATGCCTGCTGCAGGGGCTGCAGCAGCAGAGTCAGAGCTGGACCTCCAGAGGGCCGGGCCCGAGATGTCGCCACCTGGCTCGAGGGAGCCCTGGACAGTGGTGAAGCTTGAGGTCAGGCAAGTATTCTTCTTTGTTTTCACTGCTTCCGTTTTAGAGAGATCTTGCCTGGCTCTTCGTGGGGAGGGCCAAGTGCAGCCATCAGCTGCACCTGAGCTCACCTCACCAGGCTCCACTGCCGCTGGTGACTCTGACCTTGTGTCTTTGTCCCTCCTATTTGAGTCTTTCCCCAGGGTCACCGAGGTTCATCCAACTTTGCCAGAGGTCTCTGTGGGTTCAGCCTCACCATCTGAGATCTTTGTGGGTCCACCTCCTCCAGCCGAAGTCATCGCAGGTGCTCCGTCCCAGCCCAGAGCCTCCGTGGGTGCTACTCCCCCTCCAGCTGAGGTCTTCACGGGTGCGCCGTCCCAGCACAGGACCTTCGTGGGTGCTGCTTCCTATCTGGTGGAGGTCATCGCGGGTGCTCTGTTCCAGCCTGGGACCTCCGTGAGTGCTGCTTCCCCTCTGGTTGAAGCCTTCGCGGGTGCTCCATCCCAGCCCGGGACCTCTGAGGGTGCTACTTCCCTGTCAGCTGAGGTCTTCGCAGGTGCTTGTCCCAGCCTGGGACCCCCAAGGGTGCTGCTTCCTTGTCAGCTGAGGTCGTCACAGGTGCTTCATCCCAGCCTGGGACCTCCGTGGGTGCAGCTTCCCCATTGGCCAGGGTCTTCGCAGGTGCTCCATCCTAGCCCAGGACCTCCGTGGGTGCAGCTCCTCCTCAGTCCAGGTCTCCGTGGGTGTTGTGTCCCAGTCAGGGGCCGTTGTAGGTGCTGCGCCCCAGCCTTAAACCAACACTGCACTCCAGCTTGGGCCTGCCATGGGTGTCACGCTCCAGCCCGGGGGCCACCGTGGATGCAGCACTGTCCCAGTCTGGGTCCACTGTGGGTGCAGCTCTGTCCCAGTCCGGAGCCACCGTGGGAGCAGCTCTGCTCCAGCCCAGAGCCACTGCGGGTGCAGCTTTGTTCCAGCCCGACGCCACCATGGGTGCAGCTTTGCTCAAGCCCGGAGCCACTGTGGGTGCTGCTCTGCTCCAGTTCGGAGCCACCATGGATGCTACTATGTTCCAGCCCGGGACCACCGAGGGTGCTGCAGGCTGGTCCGAAAGCGTCAAGGTTCCCTCTCCTCTGCCTGATACCGTCAGGGTCCCCTCTCCTCTGCCCAATGCCGTCGGGGCTCCCCCTCCTCTGCCCAAGGCCGTCGTGGTTCCCTCTTCTCCAACTGACATCGTCGGGGTTTCCCCTACTCCTCCATCCTCCTTATCACCGGGTTTTCCCGTTGGGCAGCCACCCCCCTGGACTACCCTTTCTGTTCAGATGGTTAAAGAACTCTGGCAGACCACTTGACAGACTGTGCCGCTGGGTTTGGTGGTCCACGTTCTGCGGTAGGTCACCCGACTCTTTCCATCGTGCCATTGGCCAGGTCTGGGACTTTAGCTGGCCACCTGAACTGTCCAGCTCTCCGGTCCAGGGGGCCTAGGTGCTTGGTTCTGCTTGGGTGTGGGTCCTGAGCAGGATTTTTTTGTTTGTTTTTTGTTCCCTCCTAGCCTGCCCCCCCCGGGGGTGGTTTATTGTTCTACTCCTTTTTTTTGGTGTGGGGGGGTCTTTTTTGATGTTACCCTGGGTGTCTGGTATTCACCCCTTGAGAGGGGGGTTCTGTCATGATCTGAGCACGGGGGTTTCTTCCGTGCTCAGTCTCATGGTCATTTTCCATATTTGTGTATTTGTTGTATTTTTGAGTTTTTAGTTTCCTGTCATTTTATCCTCGGTTGGTTTTCATACATCTTGTATTCTTTCTTAGTTCTACCCATTCTCCTGTTTATGTTCATTGTAGTCTTGCAATTTATTTATTGAGTAGTTGCTGGTATTTATCCCTCAGTCTTTATTTGTTGTCATTTTTAGTTCTCGTTTTATATTTGTACTGTTGTGTTCTCTTTCTCTCTCTCCCTGGGTCTGCAGCTGTCAGGGGCACTTCCGGGTTTTGCCCTGTAGTGGGCGGTGATCCTGTCAAGCTGTCAGTCCCATCTTCCCCCTCTCATTACTCACAGCTGATCTCTGTGGTAATCTGTCACCTCTTACCCGCTCGTGTGAGCCACACCTGCCATCACTCATGTTCATTGATTGCATTCTCTATTTAAAGACCGTTGTTTCTGTTACTCATTGTCAGAGCCTCATCATTGCATTGTGCTTCTCCCCACTTTCATCTTGTTATCCGCCTGTTCATCCCATTTGTAAGTTTATTTTTGTGCACTGTATGGACTTGTGTTTTCTTTATTAAATTCCACAGCTAGCAGTTGAGCGTCTGGGTCTCCCTCTCTGTCCCGAAGGGGCCGGTTTGTGACACAGCCCAACTTTTTCCAGTTTAAGAAAATGGAGCACCTCTTTAATCCAGTTCATATGCATAAAACCGAATAGTTCACAGAAGTCAAAACTTATGTGGAAACCAATTACCTAATAAATTTTAAGTAAATGAAATTTTTTTTGAGTAAACTTTACTTAAAAAAAATACATTTTCAGCATTTTGTTTTAATTTTTTAAATTTAAGATTACTCAAAAAATTATTTAATTCACTTAAAATTTATTAGGTAATCGGTTTCCACATAAGTTTTGAGTTCTGTGAACTAATTCGGTTTTACAGTGTAGGTGGAGCTGAGGATTTCCATCTCAGCAGAATCAACCTCTTGGCCAGCAGGGTTGGAAAAGCTACCAAGTGCTTTTTATTTGAGGGGAGATGAAGTGCAGGGGAAGACACACCAAACGGTGCAGTTAAAGCTTTAAGAACAATATTACTCCCTGAAACCTTGGATAACACACCAAAGATTTCACACCAGTATGTACAGTGGTGTGAAAAAGTGTTTGCCTCCTTCCTGGTTTCTCATTTTTTTATGCTTGTCACACTTACAGTTGTGTTCAAAATAATAGCAGCCCCACATCACTAGCAAGATAAATCACTGTTTTTGTTAGAATTTCAACTTCTACACTGCAAGTAAGTTTCTAGAAGGTTTAGTAAAGGTATAGAAAACCAACAGACCCAGCAGGCATGACGTGCATGCTGCTGATTCTGTGAAACTGAATCATTAACTGAAAGGGGCGTGCTCAAAAAAATAGCAGTGCTGAGTTCACTTAGTGAGGTCATTGATTCTGTGAAAAAAAAATAGGTGTTAAACAGGTGGCCCTTATTTAAGGATCAAGGCAACTGACGCTGCATATGTTGGCTGTGCATTTGTCCTTGAAAAACAGAGTAAAATGGGTTGTTCAAGACACTGTTCAGAAGAAGAGCGTTCTTTGATTAAAAAATTAATAAAAGAGGGGAAAACCTATAAAGAAGTGCAGAAAATGATAGGCTGTTCAGCTAAAATGATATCAAGTGCTTTAAAATGGCAGCCAAAACCAGAAAGGCGAGGAAGAAAAAGAAAAACGACTATTCGAATGGATCGGAGAATAACCAAACTGGCAAAGGCTCAGCCAATGATCAGCTCCAGGAGGATCAAAGAAGATCTAAGGTTGCCTGTGAGTACTGTAACAATCAGATGACGTCTATGTGAAGCCAAGCTACCAGCAAGAAGCCCCCGCAAAGTCCCATCGTTAAAAAAAAAGACATGTGCTGAAGCGGTTACAATTTGCATTGACTGGCCTAAAAAGAAATGGCGTAATATTTTGTGGACTGATGAGAGTAAGATTGTTCTTTTTGGGTCTAAGGGCCACAGACAGTTTGTCAGACATCCTGCAAACACTGAATTCAAGCCACAGTACACAGTGAAGACGGTGAAGCATGGTGGTGCAAGCATCATGATATGGGGATGTTTCTCGTACTACGGTGTTGGTCCTATTTATCGCATACCAGGGATCATGGATCAGTTTGAGTACATCAGAATGCTGGAAGAAGTCATGTTGCTGTATGCTGAAGAGGAAGTGCCTTTGAAATGGGTGTTTCAACAAGACAATGACCCCAAACACACTAAAGACAGATGTCAACACTGCTATTTTTTTGAACATTATATTTCTTGACTTTCTGTAAAATATTATCAAATTCAATTACTTTTTCCAATTTTCTTGCTTTGAAATAGATGTGCAGTGTCCCCAATGCATTTGTGTTCATTAAAATACAATTTATTTGAAGAATTTTGACGTTTATTCACATTTTTCAACACACTGCTATTATTTTGAACACAACTGTAAATATTTCAGATCATCAAGAAAATTTAAATATTAGACAAAGATAACACAAGCAAACACAAAATGCAGTTTTTAAATGAAGGTGTTTGTTATTAAGGGGGAAAAAATCCAAACCGACATGGCCCTGTGTCAAAAAGTGATTACTCCCTAAACCTAATAACTGGTTGGGCCACCCTTAGCAGCTACAACTGCAATCAAGTGTTTGCGATAACTGGCAACGAGTCTTTTACAGCGCTGTGGAGGAATTTTGGTCCACTCATCTTTGTAGAGTTGTTGTAATTCAGCCACACTGGTGAGTTTTCGAGCATGAACCACTTTTTTAAGGTCATGCCACAGCATCTCAATCGTATTCAGGTCAGGAGTTTGACTAGGCCACTCCAAAGTCTTTATTTTGTTTTTCTTTAGCCATTCAGAGGTGGACTTGCTGGTGTGTTTTGGATCATTGTCCTGCTGCAGAACCCAAGTGTGCTTCAGCTTGAGGTCACGAACAGATGGCTGGACATTCTCCTTCAGGATTTTTTGGTAGACAGCAGAATTCATGGTTCCATTTACCACAGCAAATCTTCCAGGTCCTGCAGCAACAAAACAGCCCCAAACCATCACACTACCACCACCATATTTTACTGTTGGTATGATGTTCCTTTTCTGAAATGCTGTGTTACTTTTATACCAGATGTAATGGGACACACACCTTCCAAAAAGTTCAACTTTTGTCTTGTTAGTCCACAGAGTATTTTCCCAAAAGTCTTGGGGATCGTCAAGATGTTCTCTGGAAAAACTGAGATGAGCCTCTCTGTTCTTTTTGCGCAGCAGTGGTTTTCGTCTTGGAACTGTGCCATGCAGGCCATTTTGCCCAGTCTCTTTCTTATGGTGGAGTCATGAACACTGACCTTAACTGAGGCAAGTGAGACCTGCAGTTCTTTGGATGTTGTTGTGGGGTCTTTTGTGACCTCTTGGATGAGTCGTCGCTGCACTCTTGGGGTAATTTTGGTCGGCCAGTGACTCCTGGGAAGGTTCACCACTGTTACATGTTTTCACCATTTGTGGATAATGGCTCTCACTGTGGTTCGCTGGAGTCCCAAAGCTTTAGAAATGGCTTTATAACCTTTTCCAGACTGATAGATCTCAATCACTTTTTCTCATTTGTTCCTGAATTTCTTTGGAATGCAGCATGATTTCTAGCTTTTGAGGATCTTTTGGTCTACTTTACTTTGTCAGGCAGGTTCTATTTAAGTGATTTCTTGATTGAGAACAGGTGTGGCAGTAATCAGGCCTGGGTGTGGCTAGAGAAATTGAACTCAGCTTTCCAAAGATGTGATAAACCACAGTTAATTTATGTTTTAACGGGGGGGGGGGGCAATCACTTTTTCACACAGGGCCATGTAGGTTTGGATTTTTTTTCCCCCTTAATAATAAACACCTTCATTTAAAAACTGCATTTTGTGTTTACTTGTGTGATCTTTGTCTAATATTTAAATTTGTTTGATGATCTGAAACATTTAAGTGTGACAAACATACAAAAAAATTAGAAATCAGGAAGGGGGCAAACACTTTTTCACACCATTGTATTCAAAGAGGGGCAGTGCTAGAACACATGCACATAATCAGCTGGGGCTTGTTTGTGTAAGGACTCCTGTCTGATCTGTCTGCCTGCCTCTCTCTCGCCGCTGATTGCTCCTTTCTCCTACGGCGGGCCGCTCCACCAGTCAGTGGATGGTATAAAGGGGACGCTCTCCCAGCATTCTGTCTGGTCCCATCTGACCCTCAACCAGCAAGTATCTTGTCTCACCTTGTGAAAGCTATTAACCTCGTATTTTGTCTTGCCCAGCTCTGACCCTTGCATGACTTAGACCCTGAGCCTGCCTCTGTTTGGATTTTGTCTGCCTGCTCAGTGCCCCCTGCTTTGCTTTGACCCCTGCCTGCTCTGGACCCTCTAACTGCCTCTTGGATTGGATAGTCTACCCCTGGACTGTGCACATGCCCCCCCCCTTCCCACAGAGTCCAAGTAAGTTGACTTACCATCAATTACCCTCTCCCCAGCACTAAAGGCCTGGCCAGCCTGTTCCCCCAAGTCCACTAACCTTCACTGAAGCATTCCTTTCAGCACCTGGTTCCCTCTCGACATGTGATCTATCAGTTGTCTCCCCGTTGTCTCCACCAGAGGAACCTGTAAGCCCAAAATTCATTATTAATCTCCCCAGTGATTTACATGTGCTCACCCCTGTCTCTGCTCTTCTCCCCACAGGGTTGCCAGATCCCCACCCCATGCAACATTGCACAATTATTGTAAATAAAGATTATTGTTTGCACTTACCTGTTGTTTGCATCCGTGTCTGTGTTTGGGTCTTGGTCTTGAACCCTATCAGTTTGCACCGATCACAAAGAGAAGAAACTGTATTCACTATTTTAGCAAGCCTTACTTTAGTATAGTGAGCACAATGTAAAATCCTGTACTGAGTAAAACTGTGTTAAGCACAGATAGAAGATCTGTGTACCCTTCACAGGATCTCCTCCCAGATACCATCTGAAATTTTCAGTCCCAAGTCAGTCTCTCAAACTGTTTTAAGAGTATTTGAAGAAGAGTTTGAGCTGATGTTATGAATATTAGAATAAATGACTGAAGTTGCTCCCTTTAGTGATGGGAAAGGCTTCAAGAAAATATCTAAATCTGAGGTGGGAGGGAGGGTAGGGAAATTTAGGAATGAAGACTGAACAAAATTATGAGCTTGTAGGTACCTAAAAACATCTCTAATTATAAAACAGCAAATGCTAAATGACGATGTTTAATTGGGAAACACTGTAGTGTTTCAGACCATCGTTTATTTGGTTTAAATTACTGCTGTTTCTTAATTTTGTCTGAAAAAATATTACTGAAGTTGCAAAAGTGTGTGAAAGCGGCTGCATACACACTATATAAATAATAAATAAATTAAAACATGTTGGAGGAACAAACTGGCTCTTAATGTAATTTACTTGGTTTCTAAGAATTTTTAATCAGTCAAGTAGAGATAATGAATAAAGTTGTATTTTTATTACATCACCTTGTGTGCCTTTGATTTTCAGATCATGGCCAATCTGAAATTGTCCATGATTGTCCAAGACGTCCCAGCTAAAAGGGGACAGTTGGCAATCCTGCTCGTGGGTCTCCGCCAAAAGGAGGAGGTTGTCATGAACCTGAGCTCAGTGAGCGCCGTGCTCAGCCTCAGTGTAAGTTCAGTCCTTCCTCTTTGTTTGTTTCTATTGTTTATTATGGTCTACTGTATCTGGTCTCTATTCATTTATGAGTTGTTGTATTCTTAGTTGTGTCCTTATAGTCTTGTCTAGTTATTGTGTGTCATTTTGTAGTTGTGGTATTATTTATATCTTTTGGGGTTGTGTTATTTTATTCTGTATTATTTAGTTCTGGTCTGTACTTTTATTTTGACAGTACTGTGCAGCTCCCAGCTGTCAAATTCTGTTTTGCGAGTTGCACAGCTGTCACTTGTTATTTTGATTATGTTCTCACTCATCCCCGCACCTGATGATTATCTGGCTCATTTCTATTTAAGCAGACCGGTGTAGCTGATTCTTTGTAGCCGTCTTGTGTTTCCAGACATTATTGTTACGTCTCTTACATTTTGAGATGGAGCCCCCGTCTGTATTGTTTCCTCCAGGTGCTCCCCGGTATTCATCAGTACCTGTAAGTGTGTGTGTGTTTGTGTATTTTGTTCTTGTTCGTCTTTCAGTTAATAAATGTGCAAACTCACAGGCAGCGTGTGGCGTCTTCAGTCAGGCCTTAAAAGAGAAGTTTATGACAGAAGACCGCTGCCAATGTGAGACGCCAGCGGCTGTGAGTTTTGCAGTTTTTTCTTTCCCTCCTGGTTACTTTGTTTAAGCTTGTTTTTCCCCCGCTGTTATAGCAGTGTATGTGGACTTTAGTTTGCTCGGGGTGAATGAGGATGAGTGCAGGGCAGTGCAGTTAATCCAAGTTTTCATCTCTGACGCCCGCACCTCCCATACTCCAGCGGAAACTCAGAGACAACTGAACTATGCGGTGGAGATTATTGAGGTGACCCCCAGCCTGTATTCTTACCCGGAGCTCATGAACGTACTTCTCTCCATAGTTAACCCACAGTTCATGCTCAACGGGCAGGAGGAAAGTTCCTTCGCATCCGTGCCAACGAAGAAGAGGTGTCGGGCACGGAGGCTCCAAGCTTTTTGCAGTTCTCCAGCAGCAGCCCTGCCTTCCCCTCCTGAACAGTGGCTCGCACCATCGCCCAAGGAGCTAGAGGAGCGCAGGCAAGTTTTAGTGGCTGAAACTGAACTGTTGCTGGATTACAAGCCATGGCTCCTTCCAGATTATGCAGCTCAGCTGGAGGGAGATTCGCCGGGTGGAACGGAGTATGAGCTGATGGCGGAACGGCCCCAGACTCTGGTGTTTCACCCACCTCTCCAGACAACCTCCACAGCTCCCAGAAGTGCTTCGTCTGGACCAGCAGTGGCAGCCACCATCAAACCCCAGGAATTAAGGCAAGTGTCTATTCATTCTCTAACTGTTAAAAATAAAATTGTCTTGCCTAATTCCCGGTGGGAGGGCTCAGAGGCAGCTGCACACTGTCACTGAGCATTCATCACCTGCTGATGCTGTTAATTCTGTTTCCTCATTTGCTTCTCCTGTGTCCCCCTCTGCTCTCCTTGATTGTTTGCCAGTCCTGGGAGGAAGCCACCGGATGACGGAAGGTCCTGTGGTGCCTAAGGGTCCTGTTCCAGTCCCACAGCCATGCTCTCCATAGGAGAGGAGCTCCCCCTGTGTCCCAAATCCAGAGCCAACAAAGGAGTGTCCCCTGGTTTCAGCATCACAGGATCCGGAGCCATCAGTGAGGTGTTTTCTGGCTCCACTACATTGAGCTGGAGTTCATCCTGCTGCAACCTTGTCTCCTCCCTGAACAATGGCTCGCACCATCAGCCGTTCATCCAATGTTGGGAGAGCCCGCAGTCATCCGGATCAGACATGTCCTCTTCGCGCTCCCTGACGGTCCAGCTGCGGAGGAGCTGGAGGAGCGACAGCAGGTTTTGGCGGCGGAGAGGGAGCTGCTACTGGAGTACAAGCCATGGCTTCTTCCAGAAGTTATGCAGCAGCTGGAGGGTGTTTCTTCGGGGGGAGTAAAGTTGGCGCCGATGAGCCGGCGTTCCCGGTCTCCGGAGCATCATCTGTCTTCGCCTCCTCGTCAGACGACCCCCACCGTTCCTGGAAGAACATCACCTGGTTCAGCAGCAGCAGTCACCATCGTAACCTGGGAGATAAGGCAAGGGTGTGTTCATTTTCTTACACACGAAAGTAAAATTTCTTGCCTTGTCCCCAGTGGAGAGGCTCAGTGTCAGCGGCCCACTGTGGCTGAGCCCACACCGTCTGCTGCAGTCATCTGCTCCTCATCCGTCTCTCCTGTGTTTCCTCCCATCTTCCCTGAGCATCTGCTGGTCCTTGGATGGAACCACCGGACGACGAAGGAGTCTGTGGAGAAGAGAGTCTGGAGAACCCCACGCCAGCCCCACAGCCACGTCCTGGACAGGAGAGGAGCAGTCCCGGATCCCTGAAGCCTGAGCTGATGAGGGAATGTCCCCTGGTTTCAGCTGTCTGGGACTCAGCGCCAGTGATGAGGTGACCTCCAGTCTCAGCCGCTACACTGGGAGGATCACCTGCGTTGGTTGTCACGCCTGGAGGTCTTTGGGCTGCATCCACCAACATGCCTGCTGCAGAGGTCACCACAGCAGAGTCATCTGAGTCCTGGACGGTGGTGAAGCTTGAGTCCAGGCAAGTACTCAGTTCTGTTTTACCATCTACAGATCTAGAGAATTCTTGTCTGGCTTATGGGGGGGGGGGCGCAGTTGCAGATGTCTTCTGCTCCTGAGTTCTCATCACCAGGCTCCACTGCTGCCGGTGATTCTCCTGTGTTTTTCTCTTCCTCACTGTCCAAGGTGGCCACATCGGAGGTGGAACGTCGGATGAGCAGAGCTGAGACGCCCCAGCTGGAGTCCTGGATGGCGCTGAAGCCTGAGTCAAGGCAAGTACTCTTTCCTGTTTCTAAATTATCAGTGTTAAAGAAATCTTGTCTTGCTCATGGTGAGGAGAATCAGCTGCAGATGCCCTTTGCTCCTGAGTTCTCCTCGCCGGGCTCCACTGCTGCCAGTGGTTGCAACCCAGAGGTATGTGTCTTCTCCTCTGCATGAGTCCTCATCTGGGTCTGCTGATGGTCTTCCTCCATCTCCACCTGAGGTCATCACGGGTCCTCCATCTCCATCAGAGGTCCCCGTGGGTCCTGCCTCATTGCCGGAGGTCTCCGTGGGCCCTGCCTCGTTGCCGGAGGTCTCAGTGGGTCCTGCCTCGTTGCCAGAGGTCTCCGTGAGTCCTGCCTCATCGCCCAAGGTCTCCGTGGGTCCTGCCTCATCTCCCAAGATCTCCGTGGGTGCTCCGCCTCAGTCCAAGGCTGCCGCGGGTGCTCTGCCTCAGTCCAAGGCCATTGAGGGTCTCCCGCCATTGCCAGAGGTCATTGAGGGTCTCCCGCCATTGCCGGAGGTTATCATGGATCCTTCGCCTTTGTTGGAGGTCGCCGGGAGTCATCGGGTCCCACTGGGGGTCCTCGCTGATCAGTCATCTTCACCGTTTGGTTGCCTCACTGGTCGGCTGCTTCCTTCCTCTGGTATCCTCGCTGGTCAGCCGTCATCGCTGTCTGACTCCGCTGTTGGCCAGCAATCAGCGTTGGGAACCAATCGTCTGCAGCCCTTGTTCTGCTTCATCCACGCTGCAGTCCATGCAGTCCGTTGGGGGCATGGGTTCCAGCTACCACCTCCAGGAGATGGCGCATTGTGCCCCGCGGCCTGTTGGCTCAGGGATGTAGGGAGACCACCTGATGGACTGTGTCATTTAGTTGGGTAGCTCAAGACCTCTGGGAGACCACCCAAAGGGCTACACCAGCTGCTCAGGTGGCTCAAAAACTCTGGAAGGCCACTGAACATGTGCCACCATGTAATCTGGTGGTCTTGGGACTTTGGTAGGCCACCCAAACTGCCTTATCTACCTTTCCAGGGTCCCTAGAGTTCTATGCTGCTATATCTGTTTGGGTTGTGGGTCATGAGTTTTTTTTGTCTTGTTTCTGTTTTGAGTTTGGTCCCTCTGTGCCTAGGTTCCCTGTCCTCCCACCCAGGGTGGGTTGTTTTTCTTGTTGGGGGGGTCTCTTTTGTGGGTGGGTCCTCTTTTCTTTTTTGACGTTACCCTGGGGTGTCTGGACTCCACCCCCTGGGAGGAGGGGACTGTCATGAACCTGAACACGGGTGAGGGCCGTGCTCAGCCTCTGTAAGTTAAGCCCTTTTCTCTTTGTTGGTTTCTATTGTTTATTATGGTCTACTGTGTCTGGTCTCTGTTCATTTATGAGTTGTTGTATTCTTAGTTGTGTCCTTATTGTCTTGCCTAGTTAAAAAAAAGAAAAAGTCTAAACAGATATTTTTAACTCCTTGGTTTAACACAGAAACTCGTAGCTTAAAACAGAAGACTTGTCAATTAGAAAGAAAATGGTGCTCCACTAAATTAGATGAAATCTATTTAGCTTGGAGAAATCATCTTTTAATTTATAAAAAATCTCTTAGAAAAGATAGAACAAGTTATTATTCTGCATAAATAGAAGAGAACAAGAATAATCCCAGGTTTCTTTTCAGCACTGTAGCCAGGCTGACAAAGAGTCAGGACTCTGTCAATCCTAGCATTCCCTTAGAGCTTACTAGTCAGGACTTTATGAACTTTTTCAATAATAAAATTTCATCTATCAGAGATAAAATCAGTCAGATTCTTCCCACCGTTAACTTAAATACAGTAACTACTACAACTCCTTCAACTGATATCTGTTTTGATGAGTTTACTCCAATTGACCTTTTAGAGTTAGATAAAATAATTTCCTCATCCAAGCCTTCAACTTGTCTTTTAGACCCTATCCCTACCAGGTTATTTAAAGAAGTCTTCCCATTTATTGGTAGCTCTATTCTTCAAATAATCAATTCTTCATTAACATTAGGCCATGTACCGCAGGCTTTTAAAACTGCTGTAATTAAACCCTTACTCAAAAAGCCAACGCTTGATCCAGGAGTTTTAGCCAACTATAGACAAAACTCTAATTTCCCTTTCATTTCAAAAATCTTGGAAAGAGTTGTTGCTGTGCAATTATTTGACAACTTGCAGGGAAATAGTTTATTTTAAGAGTTTCAATCTGGGTTTTAAATCCATCATATCCATCATCCATCAAATCCATCAAAGTACTGATGACAGGACTCGCTGCTAACCTCAAGGACATCAACGACACCAGGAAGACTGCCATCATCAATAATGAGCTGAAGAGACTGGGAGTGGATATCGCCACTCTCCAGGAAACACGGCTGGCTGACGCAGGCACACTGAGAGAGAAGGACTACACGTTCTACTGGCAGGGAAAGGGCAGTGACGAACACAGGGAACACGGAGTGGGCTTCGCAGTGAAGAACACCTTGCTGAAGATGGTGGAACCGGGCAGCAATGGCTCTGGACGACTCCTCACCCTCCGCCTGAACACCACTCAAGGCCCAGTCACCCTCGTCAGTGTGTATGCCCCAACACTGACAGCCACACCAGAGGCAAAAGACGAGTTCTACGAGAATCTCGCAACAACTGTCAGGATCATCCCCAACTCTGAACAACTCATTCTCCTTGGAGACTTCAATGCCAGAGTGGGTGCTGACCATGACTCCTGGCCCTCCTGTCTTGGACCATTTGGCGTGGGCAGAATGAACAACAACGGACAGCGGCTGCTCGAGTTCTGCACATATCACGATCTGTGCATCACAAACTCGTTCTTCAAGACCAAGTCCCAACACAAGGTTTCCTGGCGACATCCGCGCTCAAAGCACTGGCACCAGCTGGACTTGATCCTGACCAGGCGCACCTCACTGAAGAACGTGCTAATCACCCGTTCGTTCCAGAGTGCAGATTGTGACACAGACCATTCATTGGTGTGTTGCAAAGTCAAGCTGCAGCTGAAGAAATTCCATCGTGCTAGACAGCCTGGAAAGGCATGGATTGACACCAGCAAGATGGCCCAACCAGAACTTGTTGAGCAGTTTGCCTCAACCTTTGAGAAGGAACTTGGTGTACCGCAAGAAGGAGAATCTGCAAAGCAGAAGTGGGAAGAGCTGCGAAACACCATCCACCGCACTGCCTTGGCTACCTTTGGGAGGAAGACCTCGAAGTCACAGGACTGGTTTGATGCCAAGTTGACCGAGATGACCCCCGTCATTGAAGCCAAGCGCTCAGCACTTGCTGAGTACAAGAAGTACCCAAACGAAAAGAATCTCCAGATTCTCAGGGCTGCGAGAAGCAAAGTTCAGCAGACTGCTCGGCGCTGTGCCAATGAGTACTGGACTCAGCTCAGCCAAGACATTCAAACCGCTGCCATAACAGGGAACATCCGTGGTATGTACGATGGCATCAAGAAAGCACTTGGCCCGGCTCAGAGCAAGACGGCCCCCCTCAAATCCTCCACTGGGGAGATGATCACAGAAAAGAACAAGGAGACGGAGAGATGGGTGAAACACTACTCCGACCTCCACTCCAGACAGAACACTGTGACACCGTCAGCCCTTGATGCAATCGACTGCCTGCCATCCATGGACGAACTTGATGCCGAGCCAACCATCGACAAACTCAGCAAGGCCATTGATAGCTTGGCCGCTGGCAAGGCACCCGGCAACGACGGCATACCCCCTGACCTGATCAAGCACTGCAAGACCGCCCTACTGCTGCCATTGCATGATGTCCTCTGCCAGTGCTGGAAGGAAGGTGCGGTACCACAGGACATGAGGGATGCCAAGATCATCACCCTCTACAAAAACAAAGGGGAGAGAAGCGACTGCAACAACTACAGGGGCATCTCCCTCCTCAGCGTTGTTGGCAAAGTCTACGCACGAGTTGTTCTCGTTCGTCTACAGAAGCTTGCCGAACGTGTCTACCCCAAGTCTCAGTGTGGCTTCCGCGCTGAGCGATCAACGGTAGACATGATATTCTCCATCCGCCAACTCCAGGAGAAATGCAGAGAACAGAACATGCCCCTGTACGTCGCCTTCATCGACCTCACCAAAGCGTTCGATCTGGTCAGCAGAGAGGGCCTTTTCAAGATCCTGCCAAAGATAGGATGCCCACCAAAGTTCAAAAGCCTCATCGAATTGTTTCACACCAACATGCAGGGGATAGTGCAGCACGACGACAACGTCTCTGAGCCATTCAACATACGCAGCGGAGTGAAACAGGGCTGTATACTTGCGCCAGCCCTCTTTGGGATTTTCTTTGCTATGCTCCTGAGGCATGCCTTCAGCACAGCAACAGAGGGAATCTACCTGCACACAAGATCTGATGACAGGCTTTTCAACTTCGCCCGCCTGAAAGCCAGAACCAAAGTACGCGAGGCTCTAATCAGAGACATGCTGTTCGCAGACGATGCTGCAGTCGCAACCCACACACAGCAGGAGCTTCAGACCCTGATGGACCGCTTCTCCCAGGCATGCAAGGACTTCGGGCTTACCATCAGCCTGAAGAAGACTAACATCTTGGTGCAAGGCACGGAAGCACCACCAACCATCACCATCGACGACTACGAGCTGGAGGTCGTGAATCAGTTCACGTACCTGGGGTCCATGATCAGCAACAACCTCTCCCTTGATACAGAGATCAACAAGAGGATTGGAAAATCAGCCTTCACACTCGCTCGCCTCACCACACGAGTGTGGGAGAATCCCAAACTCTCTGTCAAGACGAAGTTGGCAGTGTACAACACCTGCGTCATCAGCACACTGCTCTATGGGAGTGAGACGTGGACAACATACGCCCGGCAGGAAAAGAGACTGAACTCCTTCCACTTGCGCTGCATTCGCCACATCCTGGACATATCCTGGCAGGACAAAGTGCCCAACACAGAAGTTCTGTCCCGCGCCGGCCTTCCCTCCATGTTCACTCTACTCAGGCAGCGCAGGCTCCACTGGCTAGGCCACGTTCACCGTATGGAGGATGGCAGAATCCCCAAAGACGTCCTCTACGGAGAATTGGCGACTGGCAGGAGAGACGTTGGCCGCCCACAGCTGCGCTTTAGAGACGTCTGCAAGAGCGACATGAAGGCCCTGGAGATCAACACAGAGCGCTGGGAGGACCTTGCAACGGACCGCTCCAAATGGAGAGGCACCCTGACCAGACAGCTCAAGGCGGGTGAAGAGAGACTGACTGCTGCAGCAGATGAAAAAAGGACCCGCAGGAAGAACCGCCACAGACCCAGCAGCACGGAGACCACCCACAAGTGTGACCTGTGTGACAGGGACTGCCATTCGCACATCGGCCTGTTCAGCCACAGGCGGTGCTGTTCCAGCAGAGTAGACGTTTAGGATTCTCTTCCATGGTCATCATAGACCGACGGAGGCCGACGACTGAAACAGCTTTAGTGAAGGTCACTAATGACCTCCTTATCGCATCTGATATTGGACTTGTTTCTGTACTTATCCTTTTAGACCTTAGTGCAGCTTTTGATACCATCGATCATAATATTCTACTTGGTAGATTAGAACACTATGTTGGACTTAATGGAACTTCGTTGCAGTGGTTTAGATCTTATTTTTCTGTTCCAGTTTGTTCATGTCAATAATGAGTTTTCTTTCAACTCAAAGCTCAGTCACAGAGTTCCACAGGGATCTGTGCTAGGCCTTACTCTTTTTAGTTTATATATGCTTCCATTAGGCAACGTTATTAGAAAGCACTGTATGCATTTTCGTTGTTATGCAGATGACACACAATTATACCTGTCAAAGAAGCCAGATGATAGTTATCAATTAGCCAAGTTAGAGGCCTGTCGTAAGGAAATCAAAGCTTGGATGACTTGTAATTTCCTGCTATTAAATTCAGATAAGACAGAAGTCATTCTTGTTTGTCCAAAAAACCTTAGAAATACCTTTCCAAATCAAACTCTTAGTTTGGATGTGGTTACTCTTTCTCTTAATAGTTCTTCGAGGAACCTTGGAGTTATTTTTGATCAAGATCTGTTTTTCAATTGACATATTAAATTCATTTCTAAGACTGCCTTCTATCATTTGCATAATATTGCCAAGATTAGGAGCATCTTGTCTCGGAGTGATGCTGAGAAACTGATCCACGCTTTTGTTAGCTCTAGATTAGATAATTGTAACTCTTTATTATCAGGTTGTCCTAAAACATCTTTAAAGAGTCTTCAGCTTATCCAAAATGCTGCAGCAAGAGTTTTAACAGGTACTAGAAAGAGAGATCATATCTCTCCGGTTCTGGCCTCCTTTCATTGGCTTCCCATAGAGTTTAGAATTAAGTTTAAAATCCTTCTTCTCACTTACAAAGCTCTAAACAATCAGGCCCCTTTTTATTTAAAAGATCTGATACTACCCTATTATCCTAACAGAGCACTATGCTCCCAAATTGCTAGATTACTTGTAATACCTAGAATCTCCAAAAGTACAATGGGGGGCAGAGCCTTCAGTTATCAAGCTTCTCTCCTGTGGAACCAGTTGCCAATCTGGATTCGGGAGTCAGATTCGATCTCTGTTTTTAAGAATAGGGTTAAAACCTTCCTTTTTGATATAGCCTACAATTAGGGAGGGATCATGTGTCTCTGAACCCTCCCTTATGTCATAAGTGTGTGCTTTATGCACGCACAAATGGAATAGACAAGCCCACTTGCAGGTGAAGAGAGTGTCAAAGGAAGGAGTCAAACGTACAACAAATATCCAACATAAGATTCCAAAAACCGTTTGCTGCGCCATAGGTGAACACAGCTCAGCTGAATCAGGTTTGGACTTAGAAGAAAGCAGTTCACATCAGCCCTAGGGTAACACTGGCCTCTGGGGGAAAACAAGAAATGTAAACCAGGAAGGAGGACTTACATAGAAGTGTCGGAGCGCAGCTGGGCTCTGGGGAAAAACAACAGCAACCCTAGTCCAAAGGGAAAAAGTCCACACACAAGGAGCAGGCAGAGCAGAACAACTACTGTGTGCAGGGAGTAGACTAATGCCGTGACAGTGAGTGAATGAACTAACAGAAACTAAATACACAGTCAACTAATGGTGTGGAGTGAATACAGGTGCGTGACAGTGATAGGTGTACTGATTAAGGCTGCAGACTGCAGCGGCAGGCTGAGCAGCCAATGGGAAGTGCCTGAAGGGAGAGGGAGAGGCAAAAACAAAACAGAATAACTCTAAGCAATAAATGGACCAAACAGGAAAGAAAAATACAAAAATAAGTCTGTGTCTGGGGTCAGGAGTGGCCAAATCGCCCCAGACACATGACACCTTAGTTATGCTGCTAATAGGTTTAGACAGCCGGAGGACCTCCAACAATGCACTGGGCTTCACTCCTTTCTTCACTCTCAATGAAATATTTTTGCTGGTCATTAACATCTGTTTAGGGCCTTTTCCACTAGCACGCTTTAGCGCGACACGGGACGGCTCAGCACGCTTTGTACGCTTTTCCACAAGCCCCAACACAGTTTAACAGCCGCGATTCTCAGCCCCGCTCCAGGGCAGGGTACAGCAGTGCTGAGCTGTGCCGTGTTGTGACGTTAACAGACTGGTCGCCGCTGATTGGTCAGGTCGTAACCGGCGCTGATTGGTCAGGTTGTAACCGCCCCTCTCCTCCTCCTCATCTACCAAATCTTCACGACCTTCTCAATAAAGTTTTTGAAAAAAAAAAAAAAAAAAAATATTCTTCACGACCGCCTTTACTCAGCACGCAACCACTGTTGGCGGTTCCTTTTCAGTGTATTGCTGTGCTATTTTCATTTATTCTCTATCAAAAATGGCTTCGCGTAATAATGGTGTTCCATGGACCAATAAGGAGCTGCAGTGTCTGCTCACTGCATTGTCAGACGAACGTATCCAGCGCGAGTTACATGGAGCCGCCCGGAATGAAAAAATATACCGGGAGGTCTGGACATCGGAGTCCTTTAACGGTGAGTTTTAATTTTTTTTTATTGTGCGTTTTTTCGCAAATATATTCGGTAAGACGCTCAGTTTATTTATGCAATAAAAAAGCTGTTCATTTGTGGATGGATCGCTGCTTTATTGCAGCACACTGCGGACTAAAGCTTTTATTGTAATTATTCATGTGAACAATACGCTGAAATAAGCTTATGTATTCTTGTTAAAAACTATTGTCTTTTCTGTATATATTGCACTTTAGTGCTGTATTTTATTATGTGCATTTTCCTTGTAGAATCATCCCACGCGTCCGCCGCGACAGCCCGTCCGGATTAATTCAACCGAGCTTTCCTGAACCAGAGCTGGCAGAGACGCCTTCATTCTACCGAGCCTCAGCACTCAGTGGTCAGCATGTATAAAATGTCGATTAACCTACATGTTGTGTTGCAAAGTTTTTTTTTTTATTTTAATATTTTGTATATAATAAAATGGAATTGTTTTGGAAAGTGTGGTTTGTCTGTTATAACACTGAATTATAAAACAGTATAATTACATAGAAATTCCATTGCCTAGTCTGATCAAAATGATGCTGAGGGTCAACCATTATAAAGGTAAGGTAATTTTTAACTAGACCAAAAAAGAAATCTTTTTGTAAGCTTTCTGTTCTTTTTATTGAAATATAAAAAATTAGCACCAAGTCAAAGGTACAAGTATATGTAAATTGAATGTTCTATCGGCATTCCAAATTCGGAGATTTACAATACTTTAGAAGGAGTGTAGCATCATCTAAACGGAAAATAATAATACTGTTGTTCCAAACGTTGACCTGAAGGTGAAAAACATGATTTTTTTAAATTCAGTACATCCAAAATGCCCTAGGATGTGGTGTTGGACAATGTGCCACTGTCTCATTATTTAATACGAATAAAAACAAGTTTCAGCTCATTATTTCTAGGTCATTTGGCAGTTAATTCAAAACAAAAGTGACTTGTGTTGTTGCAGTTTAATTATGAGATAAAATTAATTGTGAGATAAAACCACAGAGCGAGCAAGGCAATAATCCTTGGATCTTCCATTTTTTGTCTCGTGTAAATAAGGACTTAGTCCGGTGCACGGGAGTGTGGCCCCGCCTCGCTGAGAATCTGCTGCTGCCCCGCTTCTAAAACCTCCTAACACAAACCATCACAGCACAAGCACAACACTGTGCTAATGGAGACAGAAGCATTCCGAGCCATACTCTTATCTTATCTTATATCACTCCGTGATATAAGATAAGATAAGATAAGATAAGCCTTTATTAGTCCCACAATGGGGAAATTCCAGGATTGCAACAGCACAGGGATAGCAACATTCAGAGCAACAATCAAGAAGACAAGAAAAACAAGAGCAGCGAATATACATTTGTACATATAAATCTATCCATCCATCCATCTTCTACTGCTTTTCCGGAGGTCCGGGTCGCGGAGGCAGCAGTTCAAGCAGAGAAGCCCAGACTTCCCTCTCCTCAGCCACCTGCTCCAGCTCTTCAGAGAGGATACCAAGGCGTTCCCAGACCAGCTGGGAGACATAGTCTCTCCACCGAGTCCTGGGTCTGCCCCGGGGTCTCCTCCCAGTGGGACGTGCCTGAAACGGAGGCGTCCAGGAGGTATCCTAATCAGATGCCCATAACCACCTCAACTGACTCCTTTCAATGTGGAGGAGCAGCGGTTCTACTCTGAGCCTCTCCCGGATGACTGAGCTCCTCACCCTATATCTGAGGGTGAGTCCAGCAATCCTACGGAGAAAGCTCATTTCAGCCGCTTGTATCCGCGATCTTGTTCTTTCGGTCATTACCCAAAGCTCGTGACCATAGGTGAGAGTAGGAACGTAGACTGACTGGTAAATCGACAGCTTTGCCTTAGAACTAAGCTCCCTCTTCACCACAACAGACCGGTACAACGTCCGCATCACTGCAGATGCTGCTCCAATTGTACAAATGGAAACAGGGGACAAGCATTTTTTGCTAGACTTGGGGGGGCGTCGGGAGAAAATATGCATAGACAGACTTAAGCCCGCCTTTGTAGTGGCGGACAAGCAAGTGCTGCTGGCCCAGGCCCCTCGGCGTGGAAGACCCCCACTGAGAACTCCCCAGGCAAACGATTCACCAAGACAGCCACACGGGCAGAGCGAAGTCCCCCCCCACCCCTTGCCTTGGCCCACCCACAGTCAGATACACGTCCAGCAGCCCCCCGCCGGCACAGAGACCCCTGTTACAGCAGATATGGGAGGAGACTGAAGCCCAGAAGACGTGCCAACTGAAACTCTGTCTGCGGGAGGGGGGGGGGGGGTCAATGCATATTGTAGAGGAGTCAGCAGACAGCGTCTCAGTCAGGATGCAGTGGTAAACGTAAGAGAATAATAGACAGGGACGTCATGGGGAGTTGGCAGGAAGAGGGAGCTGGGGGTTTAAGGGAAATGTATTGTGGGGTTAGATATCATGCAGTGTGATGTGAAATGTCATGCAGATGTGAGATGATCTGTGGAGTTTATAAGGAGAAATCTGCATGGCTGATTCATTGCTTTTTGTGTATGACTGATGTGAGAGTGTTAATAAAACTTCGTCTGTTCGTAAACCTGCCTCATCATTTCCCACACTCTCCACACTAGTTTGTACATTTGTTTCATTTGTACATTTGTACATATAAAAACAGTATATAAATATATAAACACACAGTGCGGAGCATTGTAGCTAACCTCGGTTGTGCACCTGGGATGATGTAGTCTGCTGCTAAATGAGCTCCTCAGTGCGTTCAGTATGTCCTGCATAGGGTGGGACTCGGACTCCAGCAGAGATGACAGTTTAGCCACCATCCTTCTCTCTCCTATCTCCTCCACTGGGTCAAGGCGCTGCCCCAGGACAGATCTAGCTTTCTTGATCAGTTTGTTCAGTCTCTTCCTATCAGCTGCTGTAATGCCACTGCCCCAGCAGACCACTCCAAAAGTGATGGCTGATGCCACCACTGTGTCGTAGAATGTCTTCAGCAGCGTCCCTTGTACACCAAAAGACCTGAGTCTCCTCAGTAGGAACAGCCTGCGCTGTCCCTTCTTATAGAGTGCCTCGGTATTGTGTGACCAGTCTAGTTTATTGTTCAGATGAACACCCAGGTACTTGTAGGATGTCACCATCTCAATGTCTGTTCCCTGTATATTTACTGGTGCTGTGAGGGGTTGTCCTTTCCTGCGGCAGTCCACCACCAGCTACTTAGTTTTCCTCGCGTTGATCTGGAGGCAGTTCCGATGGCACCAGTCCACGAAGTCCTGGATAAGCCCTCTGTACTCAGTTTCATCTTCGTTGGAGATGAGACCCACGATCGCAGAGTCGTCAGAGAACTTCTGTAGATAGCAGTGTGTTGTGTTGTGTGAGAAGTCCGCAGTATAAAGGGTGAACAGGAAGGGAGCCAAAACCGTTCCCTGGGGGGCCCCCGTGCTACCGATGATCGTGTCAGACACACAGTCCCGGGTTCTCACAAACTGTGGCCGGTTAGTGAGGTAGTCCAGGATCCATGATGACAGGTGCTGGTCCACCCCTGCGCACAGCAGCTTGTCCTTCAGGATCATCGGTTGGATGGTGTTGAAAGCACTGGAGAAGTCAAAGAACATGATCCTCACCGCGTTCCTGGGCTTCTCCAGGTGGGACAGAGAACAGTGAAGGAGGAAGATCACTGCATCCTCCACCCCAATGCCATGCTGGTAGGCGAACTGGAGTGGGTCCATCGCTGGTCCCACCAGGGGGCGGAGGTGAGCAAGGAGCAGTCTCTCCAGGGTCTTCATCATGTGAGATGTCAGGGCCACTGGTCTGTAGCTGTTCAGGTCTTTGGGGTGGGAAGTATATGGGAAGTATATGGGGTGGGAAAATGTATGGATAAATATACATGATAAGAGAATATGCTACTGTTTTTATAAATATTGCTCTGGTTTTTAAAATGGTGTTGACAATCCTACAGGAACATGATAGTCTAATTTTAATTTGATGTTTTTCTCAATTTTTAGATGTTTAACATTTAAGAAAACACAACGGGTGCTTTACAGGCCCCAGTTTTATAGCCTTTGAGTATTTTGTGTAAAGCTTTACAAAATATTTGCAAGTGAACAATCTGGTTTTCTTCTACGTTTTCACCCCCCCCCAAAAAAAAAAAGTCAAGTGTTTACCTTGGCTTTGGCCACACAAAGGTTGTTGATTCCACACATTGCATGTCTCAGACCCAGCTGCTTACAAACTGGTTGTAAGCTTCTAGACCTTTGTAGTACCTTAGTTGTTTAAGAGTGTAAGCAGCACTGGTACTGTCATCATCATCATCATCATAGCAGTCTGTCATGGGCAACAATGTAATAAATTAAAAATGTCTGGATAGGTAATACTAGCCCACTTCTCTGTGTCTTTTGGCCAGTGTTGCTTGGGAATTAGATGGGGGCCTGCTTCTCAATTAAAACTAATTTGTTGTCATACCGCTGTCTGTTGTCATTATCAAGAGTTTCATAATTATTTCAATAAATGTTATCGAAGGAAACTTGAATTAGTATTTTTCATCAATATCACATGCAGAAATGTTGCATTTATAAAACAAATTTCTAACACTGTCATTTGGGGAAAAAGAGTTGCCTGGGGGAGGTCTGAGCACTCTGAGTGCTTGTCTAGTTTTAATTTTTTTCTGCATTAGTCAGCTTATCTATGTCTGATTCATTTTGTTTGACGTTGCCTGTATGGTGTTTTCGTTTCCCTGTTATCAGTTTAACTCCAACAAATGTCATAACTGAGTAATTATTAGGTTGGCAGATGTTCTTCGAACTGACAACCATTTGTTATTGTTGCCAGGACAGCTACGATCAGGAGGAAAAGAAAAATGCAATTTTAAGGTTATTCCAGTAGTCAGGGGGTCACACTGGTAAAGCCAGAATGGATTTGAAAGACTCTGTGTGTGTGTGTGTGTGTGTGTGTGTGTGTGTGTGTGTGTGTGTGTGTGTGTGTGTGTGTGTGTGTGTGTGTGTGTGTGTGTGTGTGTGTGTGTGCGTGCGCGTGTGTGTACTGACTACTGGAGGGTTTAATCTCAGGGTTGCTGCCTACTAGGAAGCATCAATCAAAATGCTCACCTCAGAATCTTATAAGTGCCAAAACTGTCAGCGCTGTCAATCTCTTGCTTGCACACGCACACACTCACGCACGCGCGCGCACACACACACACACACACACACACAAAGCTATATTTCCATCACTTTAGAAAACAATTTATTCATTGCACTCACTTCTTGCAGATGGATGCCCAAACCCTTAAAGGTCTCACACAAAATTAGTTAAGAAAAAAAAACAACATTGAATGCAATTAAACTAAAAGTCCCCCCCCCCAAAAAAAAACAAAAAACAAAAAAAAACAGGTGGATCCTCTCAATAGGGCTGTACACATGCACTTAGGTTCCCACAAATTTCAATTATTGTGTAGAGGTGTGAGGAAATACTGACTTGAGTAACTGAAGCCCCTTATTTTTGACAAAAAAAAAGAATTATAAGCCTGTTAAATAAGGCACAACCACAAGATCAAACTAACAGACATTTTGTAAGGGGGGGGCTTCGACTGTGAAACGTGGAATGTTAAGATAAGATAAGATAAGATAAGCCTTTATTAGTCCCACAATGGGGAAATTCCAGGATTGCAACAGCACAGGAATAGCAACACTCAGAACAATAATTAAGAAGATAGGAAAAATATAAATAAGAGCAGTGGATATACATACGTACTGTACACATAAATATATAAATATATATACAAAGTGCGGAGCATTGTAGCAAGATGGAATAAACAGCATAACCGTCTACTTAGTTATCCTAAATAGTATGAATATGTACCCATACATATTGTCACCCTCCGTAGCGACTGATATTGTCCTAGTTGTATACTGGAGGGGACCATTTGTGTAAGTCTGTTGCTTCTTTTGCATTCAATACTATTAGGTCGTCACGTTTTTTGCTATCTCTGCGAGCAGCCCTGCTTAGGTTATACAGTCTGACAGCCGTAGGTAGGAAGGACCTGCGAAACCTCTTGGTTGCGCACCTAGGATGATGTAGTCTACTGCTAAATGAGCTCCTCAGTGCGTTCAATATGTCCTGCATAGGGTGGGACTCGGACTCCAGCAGAGATGACAATTTAGCCACCATCCTTCTCTCTCAGGATATCAGGACTTTCACCCCCACGGACCTCCTCCCAGTATTTTTAGCCCCTGCCGCCGATCTGGTTCATTGCTTGGCTCGAAAAGTGAGACGGCGGAAGAGAGGAAGATGAGCGGGCGCTCTCGTGCGGCTTCGCAGGAGAGGCTCGCGAACGGCGCTGCCTGGCATATTTCTGTCCAATACCAACTCTCTTTCTAACAAGGTAGATGAACTGAGACTGCTGATGCGTTTTAGGGACCTCGCCTCCTCAGCTGCCCTCTGCTTTACTGAGACCTGGCTCCGGGAAAATATACCGGACAACGGCTTCCAGCTCTTTCGTGCTGATCGCGACACAGAGCTTTCCGGCAAGACCACAGGAGGCGGAGTCTGCTTCTACATCAACTGCAGCTGGTGCTCTGATGTAACGGTAATTTCCAAACACTGTTCTCCCGCCCTGGAATTTCTTGTTATCAACTGCAAGCCTTTTTATTCCCCGCGGGAGTTTGCTTCTTTTATACTGATCGCTGTGTACGCCCCTCCCGACGCGGACACGCGCGAAGCTCAGCGCGTGCTCGCGGATCACATTCAATACACAGAGCGGAGTTTCCCAGACTCGCTGATTATTGTGGCTGGCGACTTTAATCAGTGCAATCTGAGCCACGATCTCCCCCGCTACAAACAGTTTATTAAATGCCCCACCAGAGGATTAAACACACTGGATCACTGTTACACCACAGTGAAAGACGCATATCGCGCTGTTCCTCGCGCTGCGCTGGGATTATCTGATCACGTGATGGTTCACCTCATTCCCACATACAGACAGAGATTGAAGCTCACTAAACCTGTCGTGAGCACTACGATGAAACGGACCAGTGAAGCTGAGGAGAAGCTAAACGTGCATGGAAATATCTGACTGGGGCATGTTTAAAGGAACCACGCATGATCTGGATGAGTACACGGACACTGTGAACTCATATATCCACTTTTGTGAAGAGATCATTCTTCCATCACGCACCAGGGTGAGTTACTCTAATGACAAACCCTGGTTCACAGCTAAGCTCAGACAGATCAGGAAGGAGAAGGAAGCAGCGCTGAAAAGTGGAGACAGGGACTGCTACAGGGAGGTTAAATACCGGTTTAACAGAGAGCTGAAGAGGGCTAAATCTGTGTACTCAGAGAGACTCCAGCAGCAGTTCACTGCTAATGATTCGGCTTCCGTGTGGAGAGGACTGAGGCAAATCACCAACTATCGGCCTCAGGCTCCTAAAGGTCAGGATGACAAAGCCCTTTGTCAAAGACTGTCCCAACACTATGCCCGTTTTGACACCTCGTCATCTGTGTCCAACTCCCCCCCTCCCTCCAGCTCCACAGCCTCCACAATCCCTACTTCATTAAAGGCACCCCCCCCCCCTCCTCACCCCCTGCCCTTATCATCAGTGAGCAGGACGTGCTCAAACAGTTCTCCAGACTGAACCCGCGCAAGGCCCCCGGCCCGGACGGCGTGTCTCCCTCCACCCTGAGACACTGTGCGAAACAGCTGGCTCCTGTCTTCACAGACATTTTTAACACCTCCCTTAAGTTATGCCACGTGCCGTCCTGCCTCAAATCCTCCACCATCATCCCTGTCCCCAAGAAGCCACGGATCACTGGACTTAATGACTACAGACCTGTAGCGCTCACCTCTGTAGTCATGAAGTCCTTTGAGCGCCTGGTCCTGCCCCACCTCAAGTCCATCACCACCCCTCTCCTGGACCCGCTGCAGTTTGCCTACCTAGCCAACAGGTCTGTAGACGACGCAGTCAACCTGGCCCTCCACTCCATCCTGCAGCACCTGGACTCCCCGGGAACCTACGCCAGGATCCTGTTTGTGGACTTCAGCTCCGCATTCAACACCATCCGCCCCGCTCTGCTCCGGGACAAGCTGTCCCTGCTCAACGTGCCTGACTCCCTCTGCAGGTGGATCACCGACTTCCTGACGGACCGGAGGCAGCATGTGCGGCTGGGAAAGACTGTCTCAGACTCTACTAGCATCAGCACCGGATCACCCCAGGGCTGTGTACTTTCCCCCCTACTCTTCTCCCTTTACACCAACTCCTGCACCTCCAGCCACCAGTCTGTCAAGTTGATCAAGTTTGCGGACGACACCACCCTCATCGGGCTCATCTCCAACGGCGACGAGTCCGCCTACAGGAGAGAGGTGGCCCAGCTGGCGTCCTGGTGCAACAATAACAACCTGCAGCTGAACGCTCTGAAGACAGTGGAGATGATTGTAGACTTCAGGAAAGTCACTACCCCTCTGCCCCCCCTCACCCTCTCAGGCTCTCCCATCACCACTGCTGATTCCTTCCGCTTCCTAGGCACTACCATCACCAGGGACCTCAAATGGGAGCCGACCATCAGCTCACTCATCAAAAAAGCCCAGCAGAGGATGTTCTTCCTGCGGCAGCTGAGGAAGCTCAAGCTACCCACCAAGATGTTAGTGCAGTTCTACACAGCCATCATCGAGTCCATCCTCACCGCCTCCATAACCGTGTGGTACGCAGGAGCCACTGCCAGGGACAGACTAAGGCTGCAGCGCGTCGTGCGCACTGCTGAGAAGGTGATCGGCTGCAAGCTCCCATCTCTCCAGGATCTGTACATCTCCAGGACCCGGAGGCGTGCTGGCCGGATCATAGCCGATCCCTCACACCCTGGTCACGTACTGTTTACCCCCCTCCCCTCTGGTAGAAGACTTCGGTCCATCCAGACTAAAACCTCCCGTCACATGAACAGCTTCTTCCCCTCTGCCATCAGACTGCTGAACACTAAGTGACTTATTGACTCTCGTGCACTATGTACAGCAGCTCAGCCAGACTCATGTCAATCATCACTGTTTTCTTCCTGCATTACCGACTGCACTATATAGTTCTCCACAGTATCTGCTGCTCGCTAATATATTTTAACTGCTGACCAGTATCACTTACTCTTATTCTACACTTTATTGCATGTATAGTTTATTTCTTTTATCTTATCATGCTTAATGTTGCAGCATTGCACAGAGACAAATTCCTAGTTTGTGTACTACATGAACAATGACAATAAACCTGATTCTGATCTGATTCTGATTCTGATTCTCCTATCTCCTCCACTGGGTCAAGGCGTTGCCCCAGGACAGAGCTAGCTTTCTTGATCAGTTTGTTCAGTCTCTTCCTATCAGCTGCTGTAATGCCACTGCCCCAGCAGACCACTCCAAAAGTGATGGCTGATGCCACCACCGTATCATAGAATGTCTTCAGCAGCGCCCCTTGTACACCAAAAGACCTGAGTCTCCTCAGCAGGAACAGCCTGCGCTGTCCCTTCTTGTAGAGTGCGTCGGTATTGTGTGACCAGTCTAGTTTATTGTTCAGATGAACACCAAGGTACTTGTAAGATGTCACCATCTCAATGTCTGTTCTCTATATGTTTACTGGTGCTGTGAGGGTTTGTCCTTGCCTGCAGCAGTCCACCACCAGCTCCTTAGTTTTCCTCGCGTTGATCTGGAGGCAGTTCCGATGGCACCAGTCCACAAAGTCCTGGATAAGTCCTCTGTACTCAGCTTCATCTCCGTTGGAGATGAGGCCGACGATCACAGAGCCGTCAGAGAACTTCTGTAGATGGCAGTGTGTTGTGTTGTGTGAGAAGTCCGCAGTATAAAGGGTGAACAGGAAGGGAGCCAAAACCGTTCCCTGGGGGGCCTCCGTGCTACCGAAGATCATGTCGGACACACAATCTCGGGTTCTCACAAACTGTGGCCGGTTAGTGAGGTAGTCCAGGATCCATGATGACAGGTGCTGGTCCACCCCTGCGCACAGCAGCTTGTCCTTCAGGATCATTGGTTGAATGGTGTTGAAAGCACTGGAGAAGTCAAAGAACATGATCCTCACCGCATTCCCGGGCTTCTCCAGGTGGGACAGAGAACGGTGAAGGAGGAAGATCACTGCATCCTCCACCCAATGCCATGCTGGTAGGCGAACTGGAGTGGATCCATTGCTGGTCCCACCAGGGGGCGGAGGTGAGCAAGGAGCAGTCTCTCCAGGGTCTTCATCATGTGAGACATCAGGGCCACTGGTCTGCAGCTGTTCAGATCTTTGGGGTGGGAAGTCTTTGGTACAGGTACCACACAAGATGTTTTCCACAAGTGTGGTACCCTCCCCAGCTTCAGGCTCATTCAGGCTGGAATGTTGGATGGATCTTCATGATATTGGGTAACCACAGTCTGACGGCAGATGGCATGGTCACCCATTCAACAGCAAAGGGTCCAATAAACCAGGGAGACAGTGTTTTAGACCCAGATTCCAGGGCAGTATTCTTAGTAAAAACCATACTTTCTGACTTGGGCGATATGCTGGGGCTGGGATGTAGTGCCGGTCAGTGTCGGTTCTTGTCTGCAGGGTGTAACAGGACTGCCTATCCCTGTCTCCAAATCTTGTGGCAGTAATACAGATGTGCTTGCACCAAAGGTAAAGGGATCGTCACTTCCTTGTGGATCGTCACTTCCTTGTGGTAACGTATCATCACTTCCTGTTTTGCTGTCTGCCTGTGTGGTTTGCTCTCCAGCCACTAGCTAGCCACTAGCTATGGCTACTAGCTCTCTTTCCTCTCCTCCTCTGGTGTGCTCTCTCTGTCATATGTTTAGCTACACCTCTGCCTCTTTTAGTGATAATGGTAAATGTAATAAATGTTGTCTTTTTGGGGCGCTCGAGGCGAGGTTGTCTGATTTGGAATCCCGGCTCCGCTGCATTGAAACACCGTCTGCGCCAGTTAATCTCGACGGACGTCCCTTAGCTGCAGCGGAGCTAGCTAGCTTAGGCCCCCCTGTCAGCGGTTCCCCGGCTCTCCTCAGCAGCGAGGAGACTGGGTGGGTGACGGTGAGAAGGAAGCCTAGTTGCAAAGCCCTGGTACACCACCAACCTGTTCACGTTTCTAATCGTTTTTCCCCGCTCAGCGACACACCCGCTGAGGAAAAAACTCGTGAACCTAGAGACTCCAGCGGCCATAGTCAAATGCATTCCTGGGGCCAGAGCAGGCGACGTTGATTCAAATTTGAAAATGCTGGCTAAAAGTAACTGTAAATATTCCACAATTGTTATTCACGCCGGCATTAATGACATCCGTCTCCGGCAGTCGGAAGTCACGAAACTTAATATAGAATCGGTGTGTGAATTTGCAAAAACGATGTCTGCCACTGTAGTATTCTCTGGGCCCCTCCCCAATCTGACCAGTGATGACACGTTTAGCCGCTCGTCATCCTTGAACCGCTGGCTGTCTGTGTGGTGTCCTGCAAATGACGTGGGCTACATTGACAATTGGAGCTCTTTTTGGGGAAAACCTGGTCTTATGAGACGAGACAGCATTCATCCCACTTTGGATGGTGCTTCTCATTTATCTAACAATCTGGCATCTTTTTTATCCAAATTTCCAAAACCCTGACTACTCAGAGTTGGGACCAGGAAGCAGAGTCGCAGTCTATCACGCCTCTCTGCAGCTCCTCTTCATCCGCCACCCCTCAGCTTAGCCCCTGTCTTCCCCATCAGAGAATCGTTGTCTGCTCCCTCCAAAGTAAATAAAAATATAATGCATAAGCATCCCAAAGTGATAAAGCAAAATATTGGTAAAACTCAAATTAAACATAAAGCCTCTAAATTGAATGAATTGGCCTCTGTTCCTCCTCATAATTTAAAAATTAAATGTGGTTTATTAAATATTAGGTCTCTAACTCCCAAGTCTCTGTTAGTCCATGATCTGTTAATTGATCATCAGATTGATTTAATTTCCCTAACAGAGACTTGGTTAGGGCAAGAGGATTATGTTGGTTTGAATGAATCAACTCCCTCTGGTTATTTAAACTGTCAAAATCCCAGAAGTTCTGGTCGTGGAGGAGGAGTAGCAACAATTTACCATTCCAAATTACTAGTTAATGTAAAGCAAAAAACATGTTATAATTCCTTTGAGGGCCTGGTCCTCAGTATTGAGCACTTTAGCAATTTTAGGTTAAACCCAATTTTATTTGCCATAGTTTATCGTCCCCCATCAACCTACTCAGAATTTTTATCCGAATTTGCTGATTTCTTAGCTGATTTAGTGCTGAAATCTGATAGAATAATTATAGTAGGGGACTTTAATATACATGTGGATGTAGATAGTGACTGCCTTAATGTGTCATTTAATTCAATATTAGACTCGATTGGGTTTTCTCAGAAAGTAGGAAATTCTACTCATTACCTCCACCATACATTGGACCTTGTTCTGACATATGGGATATAAATAGAAAATCTTGTAGTGTCTCCTCATAACCCTGTACTGTCAGACCATTGTCTGTTAACCTTTGATTTTACTATTTCTGACTATTTGGCTCCTAAAGAAAAATATTATTACAGTAGTTGCCTCTCAGATGATGCTGTTACCAAATTTATGCAGATTGTTTCCTCTATGCCATGTGTCAACACAACGGAAATAAGCTATAGACAGCTTGCTCCTTCTGTAATTGATAACATGGTGGATAGTGTTTCAGCTTCTCTGCATCAGACTCTAGACTTGGTGGCCCCCTTAAAAAAGAAAAAGTCTAATCAGAGATTTCTAACTCCTTGGTTCAACACAGAAACTCGTAGCTTAAAACAGAAGACTCGTCAATTAGAAAGAAAATGGCGCTCCACTAATTTAGATGAAATCTATTTAGCTTGGAGAAATCATCTTTTAATTTATAAAAAATCTCTTAGAAAAGCTAGAACGAGTTATTACTCTGCATTAATAGAAGAGAACAAGAATAATCCCAGGTTTCTTTTCAGCACTGTAGCCAGGTTGACAAAGAGTCAGGACTCTGTCAATCCTAGCATTCCTTTAGAGCTTACTAGTCAGGACTTTATGAACTTTTTCAATAATAAAATTTCATCCATCAGAGATAAAATCAATCAGATTCTTCCCACAGTTAACTTAAATACTGTAACTACTACAACTCCTTCTATTGATGTCTGTCTTGATGAGTTTACTCCAATCGACCTTTGTGAGTTAGACAAAATAGTTTCCTCATCCAAACCTTCAACTTGTCTTTTAGACCCTATTCCTACCAGGTTATTTAAAGAAGTCTTCCCACTTATTGATAGCCTTATTCTTCATATAATCAATTCTTCATTAACTTTAGGCCATGTACCGCAGGCTTTTAAAACGGCTGTAATTAAACCCTTACTCAAAAAGCCAACGCTAGATCCAGGAGCTTTAGCTAACTATAGACCAATCTCTAATCTCCCTTTCATTTCAAAAATCTTAGAAAGAGTTGTTGCTACGCAATTATTTGACCACCTTCAGGGAAATGGTTTACTTGAAGAGTTTCAGTCTGGGTTTAGAATCCATCATAGTACTGAAACAGCCTTAGCGAAGGTCACTAACGACCTCCTCATTGCATCTGATAATGGACTAGTTTCTGTACTTGTCCTTTTAGACCTTAGTGCAGCTTTTGATACTATCGATCATAATATTCTACTTGATAGATTAGAACACTATGTTGGACTTAATGGAACTTCGTTGCAATGGTTTAGATCTTATTTATCTGATAGGTTCCAGTTTGTTCATGTAAATAATGAGTTTTCTTTCAACTCAAAGCTCAGTCATGGAGTTCCACAGGGATCTGTGCTAGGCCCTACTCTTTTTAGTTTATATATGCTTCCGTTAGGCAACATTATTAGAAAGCACTATATACATTTTCATTGTTATGCTGATGACACACAATTATACCTGTCAATGAAGCCAGATGATAGTAATCAATTAGCCAAGTTAGAAGCCTGTCTTAAGCTTGTCCTCTGATTCTACACTTGGGGTGTGTGTGATTAACACAGTAGATAGGTAAAGCACAATCTCGTTCTGCTGTACATGATTGGTTGTACGGTTGAATGACAATAAGGGTGATTTAATTTAATTTAATTTAATTTAAGGAAATCAAAGCTTGGATGACTTGTAATTTCCTGCTATTAAATTCAGATAAGACTGAAGTCATTCTTGTTGGTCCAAAAAACCTTAGAAATTCCTTTCCAAATCAAAATTTCAGTTTGGATGCGGTTACTCTTTCTCTTAATAGCTCTGTGAGGAACCTTGGAGTTGTTTTTGATCAGGATTTGTCCTTCAATTCACATATTAAATTTGTTTCTAAGACTGCCTTCTATCATTTGCGTAATATTGCCAAGATTAGGAGCATCTTGTCTCAGAGTGATGCTGAGAAACTGATCCACACTTTTGTTAGCTCGAGATTAGATTATTGTAATTCTTTATTATCAGGCTGTCCTAAAACATCTTTAAAAAGTCTTCAGCTGATCCAAAATGCTGCAGCAAGAGTTTTAACAGGTACTAGAAAGAGAGATCATATCTCTCCGGTTCTGGCCTCCCTTCATTGGCTTCCCATAGAGTTTAGAATTAAGTTTAAAATCCTTCTTCTTACTTACAAAGCTCTAAACAATCAGGCTCCTTTTTATTTAAAAGATCTGATACTACCGTATTATCCTAACAGAGCACTACGCTCCCAAAATGCAGGATTACTTGTAATACCTAGAATCTCCAAAAGTACAATGGGAGGCAGAGCCTTCAGTTATCAAGCTCCTCTTCTGTGGAATCAGCTGCCAATCTGGATTCGGGAGTCAGACTCGATCTCTGTTTTTAAGAATAGGGCTAAAACCTACCTTTTTGATATAGCCTACAATTAGGGAGGGATCATGTGTTTCTGAACCCTCCCTTAGTTATGCTGCTAATAGGTTTAGTCAGCCGGGGGACCTCCAGTAATACACTGGGCCTCACTCCTTTCCTCACTCTCAATGAAATATTTTTTTTGCTGGTCATTAACATTTGTTTGTTCTCTCCCATAGATTGAGTCCCCATCGTGCTGTTTGCTCTCTACATGTCTGTTCTTTTCTTCTTCTCTATCCCCTCACCCCCCAGCCAGTCGCAGCAGATGACTGCCCCTCCCTGAGCCTGGTTCTGCTGGAGATTTCTTCCTGTTAAAAGGGAGTTTTTCCTCTCCACCGTCGCCAAGTGCTTGCTCACAGGGGGTCGCCTGATTGCTGGGGTCTTTCTGCAACTGTGGGGGTCCCCCCTACAGTTGATAGTGCTATGAGATGACTGTTGTTGTGAAATGGCGCTATATAAATAAAGTTGAATTGAATTGAATTGAATTGAATTGAATTGAATTAATGCAGTTTCATCTACCTGAGAAGGAAGCAAGGGTGGTGGATATCCTAGACCAGGGCTATTCAGTTACAAAATCAGTTGGCCCGCAATTTGAAATCAAGACTTGTAACTGGGCCGCACATGTTCAGCGATCTGTTGAATATGACAAATTTCAAACCAACACAGATCAAGATTCAAAGGCTTTATTATCATGTGCACAGTCAAGAAATGCTACATTTCCTGAGCAGTGAAATTCTTACTTTGCTCTCCGAATGAATGCCAAGGTAATAGGTATACAACGATGCTAATAAGGTAATAACACAGTAACACAATAACTCAATCCTAATATTAATGGATGCTAAAAACACACACATCAACACACAGTTAGGCAATTAGGACTCCTAAGCATGCCTTGATACTAAATACTAATACTAATGAGTACTAATAACACACAGGCAATTTGGACAGCTAAAGCAGTTGATGCAGTCAAACAAGAGGAATGAAATTGAAAATTCACTGGATGACTATAGTAGTAGTCATATATTGATATCAGAGATGATGTGAACCTGAGATGGCAGAAACCTATGTACAGTGTGCAAATGAGCATTGTGCAGCAAGCAGTATATAATTACAAATTACAAGTTAGCACCTGGTGCTAATTTCTCTGTAACGGTAGTACCAGTAGACTGTACAAGATAAATAGCAGCAGAGATGATATGGGCACCAGATGGGTAAGACTGTATACACTGTACAGGTGTGCAATGTGTAAATTTAGCAGCCGGTGTGTGAGTTCCTATATGCAAAGTTGTGTTGCAGAGTTTTGGGAGTTATTTGCTCAGGAGTCTGATGGCAGTGGGAAAGAAGGAGTTTTTCAGTCTGGTTGTCCTGCATTTCATACTTCTGTACCTCCGGCCTGAGGGTAGGAGTGTGAACAATCTGTGCTGGGGGCGGGTGGGATCCTGGAGGATGGCCTCAGTTCTCCTTTGGACTCTGCAGTGGTAGATGCTCTGCAGAGAGGGGAGTGGAGTCCTGATGATCTTCTCTGCTGTCTTCACCACTCTCTGTAGGTGTTTGCACTCCAGGGCAGTGGTGCTGCTGTACCACGCAGTGATGCAATTGGTCAGGATGCTCTCGATGATGCAGCTGTAGAAATTGTTGAGGATCCTGGAGGACACACCGAACTTCTTCAGCCTCCTCAGAAAGTACAGTTGCTGTTGAGCTCTCTTAACCAGCTCTGTGGTGTTGTGTGTCCACTTAAGGTCCTCACTGATGTGGATGCCCAGGTATTTAAAGCTGCTCACCCTCTCCACCTCAAGCTTCCGGATGAGCAACGGCTGATGGGTGTTATGTATTAATAAGACGCATTATTGTGTGATGTGGGTGGTGGCTCCACCTTTCCAGTTCCGCTGCCACCCTGAGTATAAAGGGCTGATGTGCAAGAGGCACGGTCTTTTTTGACCTTCGCCTCTGCCTGTATAGGAGCACCTTGTATATCTGTGAGTCACATAATAAAGTCAAGTTCTATTGCACCTCCGGCCTTGTTATTGGAATACTGGTTATGGACATAGCTTTTGGCGACAAGGATAAAAACATGGATAAAGGTATTTCAGGTATTCAGACGTTTCTGGAGCTTCCTGGCAAGCCACCGGTGCCGTGGGAGAGGTGGTTTGCCGCATTCGAGAATTATCTGGTGGCATTGAACCTTGGTGAACTAGAGAAACTGCGTGCATGGGCAATATTGGTCCATAATCTTGGCATGGAGGGACAGCGCATTCTCAGCACATTGGGAGTGAGCGACAGTTTTGAGGACATGGTTGGGTTAATGGTGCACTACTTTCGTGCCCCTGAGAACATCATTGTCCGGAGGATCCAGTTCCGATAGCGCCACCAGCAGACTGGAGAGTTGGTGCAGTGGTATGTTGCTGACTTGCACCAACCTGCTGGGTGTTGCCAGTTTGGGACCTTGGAAGAGGAAATGGTCTGCGATCAGCTGGCGGAGCACACGCTGTGTGCAGTGGCACGGTCAAGACTCCTTACACATTCCGGTAAGTTGACGTTGGCCAAGGCTGTGGAGATAGCCCATCAGTTTAAAGCAGCGGATAAACTGTCATGGGACCTCAGTGAAAGAACAGCATTGGGGCAACCCGACTCCCAATCAGCGGCGCAGGCTGTAGACCCAGATAGCGATGACAGCGTGGAAGACAGAGAAGAATATGCTACTGCTATAAAAATTAGGTCCGCCCCAGGATCGTCAAAGTGTTTTGGCTGCGGGTCTACCAAGCACCAGTACAAGGCGAGAGAGTGTTTGGCAAAAGGCAAACGCTGTGGCAAGTACGGACTCCTAAATCATCAGAGAGGAGTGGTCAGGCTGTGGTTTGTGGGACTGGCCTATTCCGCAAGTGGTGGACGATGCAGTTTGGGATGATACATGTGATACATGGCCTAGTATTCTGGGAGATGGACAGCACCAATACCACCCAGGGCCATTGCGGGTGGGTTCCGGTGCCAGGGCCCAAGTTACCCTAGGTGAGGGAACTGGGCGGCATGGTGGAATGCCCGTGATGGTGGGTGGAGCTGTGAGGATGGCTCCCTCTGCTTCCGGAATTCAGCCTGGAGATACTGAGAAGCAAGGGGCTGCGATGGCTTCGCCAGTGTTCAAAATGAAAGAGAGCAGGGCAGAACCGGCTGGTACGGTGGACAGACGTGCCACACAGAAACACTGGAGGCCGAGTCTGGCTTCGTGGAGAGTCACCGGTGTGGCGTGACCCGGTGTGGAGGCCCGGTTGAGACATCATGGACATTGGAAGCCGAGTCAAGCTCCTTTGGGAGTTGCTGATGTGGTTTGACCCAGAAAGGAGGCTCGGCTGAGAGGGGTCCATGGGAAGAGGAAACGACAGGAGGACCAGGGGTGGCTGAAGGTGGTGGCTGCTCGGGAGGACGGGCAACTTTGGCTGTCAGATGACTCATGGAGACATCCCAATGAACTGCGGCGCGCTGTCGAGGAGAAGGAGGTGTTGGGGCTCCGACGTGGCTCATCTCCAGGGGTGAAGAGACGAAGTAGCTGTGTGCGGGACCCACCAGAAGAGTCCCCCGGGGGGTGGCTTCTCCATCGAGACTGTATGGTAGCAAGGGGTGATGAGTTGGGTTGAATGTGAATTGCCTGAGCTACGTAGTTAATATGTTTCTCATGCTAAACTGGTACAACAAGTGCCCATGTGAAAAAAAAAACCAAACAAGTAATATGTGTGTCACCATGGTTGGGGTGTGTATTACTGTAAGGTTTGCCCGGGTTGGGGTGGTATTATTGGGAATGCTAATAGCATGAATGTGCATGTTGACTGATTGATTGTTTGTGTATTGAATTAAGGATTTACCTTTATGTATGTAAGTTTATGGGGTTATTTTGTGTTATAATAGGAACACGGCAATATTTTATTTCATGGACTTTTACTATCAGAGATGGCAGAATAATCCGTCTGGCCGTGTGGTGGTGGGACTGTAGTCCACCTGTCCCTGTCATGTTCCTGGGGCACGGGTTAGAGCAGTGCCCAGTTTGTCTGCCCAGTGAACATTTTGCTGTTTATTTTCTGTTATCTCTTAGATCATTATGATATTTTTGAGTTCTGTTGTGTTTGTATTTTTATGTTTCTGGTTGTTTATTTTGACAGTGCTGTGCAGTTTCCGTCTGTCAATTTCTTCGGGGCTGCACAGCTGCTGCCAATTGCTCTACTCATGGATTGCACCTGTCTTTGATTATGTGTGTATGTATTGAAGGGACACGACAACTTCTGTTGTTGCCATATCCTCCTGCTTTTTCCCCATTTCCTGCCGTCACCTATTTTCATGGTTTAGGTTCGTTTGTTCAGGTAAGTTGGTGTGCTCTGTCTTGTACGTTTTTCTCCTCTGTTTTTCTCAGCCGTCAAGCCCCATTGCTCTTGGGGTCCTCCGGCTGAGCTTTTTCTCCTGCTCAGGAGTTCCCTGTATTTGGCACCACTGACGTTGAGCCCAACTTGCCTCCAGCATTTGTGTTATTCCTTTTCATTTATTCTAGTTGTACGTGACGCTTTTCTTTGTGTCTTTGCTAATAAATGTGCAAACCTACGGCAAGCGTTTGATGCCCTATTTTCTGCCCATTAACGGGCGCGTTCATGACAATCCCCCTCTAGTTTTAGTTGTGTGTGTGCATGGATAGGCCTGCCTTATTTGGTTGCCATTAGAGTGTGACTCAGGTACTAAATTTGGGAGGGCCTAATTAGTGTGCATGCGTTTTGGATTTTATTAAAGGGGGGGAAATGTTATGTACTAATAAGACGTATTATTGTGTGATGTGGGTGGTGGCTCCACCTTGCCAGTTCCGCCACCACCCTTAGTATAAAGGGCTGATGCGGAAGAGGCATGGTCTTTTTTACCTTCGCCTCTAACTAACTAACTAACTAACTAACCTGCACTTATATAGCGCTTTTCTAGTCACAAAGACCACTCAAAGCGCTTTCATTAATACTAACCCTCTATTCTAAGGGCCTATAGGAAACAGATATCTAGGGACAATTTAGAACAGCCAATTAACCTAACATGCATGTTTTTGGCATGTGGGAGGAAACCGGAGAAATCCCGGAGTAAACCCACGCAACACGGGGAGAACATGCAAACTCCACACAGATCACTGTTGGTCGGGGGCTGGGATCGAACCCACGATCCCACGATCCCCACAATCCCCCGGCCAAGGGTAAACTGTGCTGCCGCAGTGCTAACCACTGCGCCACCGTGCAGCCTCTGCCTGTATAGGAGCACCTTGTGTATCTGTGAGTCACATAATAAAGTCAAGTTCTATTGCACGTCTGGCCTTGTTATTGGAACACTGGTTATGCACATAATTTTTTTTATCTATTTTAGATTATGGAGACCTCTTGTATATGAACGCTTCAGCTCAGTGTCTGAGTAAGATTGACTCTGTATATCATGCTGTTTTGAGGTTTGTTACAAACTGTAGAGCCTTGACCCATCACTGTGAACTGTATTCTAGAGTGGGATGGCCCTCTTTGTCCACCAGGAGGTTGACTCACTGGTACATTTTTATTTACAAGGCCATGCTTGGACTGTTGCCCCCTTACATTTGTAATTTGATCACACTGAGAAGTGTTGATTCTTATGGTTTGCGTTCTAATGATCATTTGTTGCTTTCTGTTCCATTTGCCCGTACTGAGCTGGGAAAAAGAGCTTTCATGTTCTCAGACCCCTCTACATGGAACATGTTGCAAAAAGACTGGAAACTAACGGAACTTGTTTCATTGAACGACTTTAAATCCAGATTGAGAACACTTGAGACGGCCTCACTAATTTGTAACTGTTTTATATGATTTGTATGTCATTGTAAGTGTATTTGTGATTTTTTTGCTGCCTCTTGGCCAGGACTCCCTTGAAAAAGAGGTTTTTAATCTCAACGGGTTTTTTTCCTGGTTAAATAAAGGTAAATAAATAAATAAATAACAATGGGGTCTCCTCCTCCCTTTCCTCATGTCTACTATCATCTCCTTTGTCTTATCTGTGTTGAGGGTGAGGTTGTTGTCCTCACACCATGACACTAGGTTGACCACCTCCCTCCTGTAGGATGCTTCATCATCACCAGTGATGTGTCCTATCACTGCTGTGTTGTCCGCGAACTTTAGGATGACATTGCCCTTGTGAGAGGCAACACAGTCATGAGTGAAGAGGCTGTAGAGGATGGGACTGAGAACACAACCCTGTGGGACACCTGTGTTTGTGATGGTGCTGGCTGAGGTCCTGTTACCCATCCTGACAGACTGGGGCCTGCCACTTAGAAAGTCCAGTAGCCAGTCGCTGAGGGTGGGGTGCAGGCCAAGTGAAGACAGTTGTCGGTGAGTTTGTGGAGGATGACCATGTTGAAGGCAGAGCTGTAGTTGACAAAGAGCATCCTAATGTAGGAGTCTTTATCTTTCAGGTGGGAGAGAGAATAATGGAGTGCTGCTGCGATGACATCTGAGGTGGACCTGTTGGGCTGGTAGGCATACTGCAGGGGGCCCAGGGTGCCCGGTATGCTGTCCTGAATGAGGGGCAGCACCGCTCTCTCAAAGCACTTCATGGTGATTGGAGTGAGTGCTACCGATCTGTGATTGTTCAGACAGGTTGGCGAGCTCCTTTTGGGGAGGGGGATGATGGTTGTCGTTTTGAAGCAGGAGGGGACTACGTATGTTCTGGTTGAGGGAGAAGTTGAAGACTGATGTGAGGATGTCAGTCAGCTCGGCAGCGCATGCGCTGAGGGCCCACCGGGTATGTTGTCTGGTCCTGCTGCCTTGCGGGGGTTGATATTCCTCAGTGCTTTGTTTACCTGGCCTGGTCGACTTTTAGTGGGGGAGGGGGTGCGTGAGTGTGTGTCTCTTCTCTGCCCTGTAGCTGGTGATTTCAAAGCAGGTGTAAAAGATGTTCAGATCGTCCGGCAGACTGTCTGTGGGGCTAGTGGTGCTGCTGTTGGTCCTCTTGTAGTCTGTGATGTGTTGCAGTCCTTGACATGCGCCCCGGGTCAGGAGTGGAGTAGAGACTGTCCATCTTTTCTCCATACTGCCTCTTGGCTGTTGTTATAGCCTTTCTCAGTCCATACTTTGCAGCTTTGTACTCGACCTCACTGTCTAATTTAAATGCAAGAGAGTGACCACGCAGCATTTGATGCACCTGACTGTTGATCCAGGACTTCTGGTTGGGGAACTTCCTGACCTGTGTGGTGGGTACGATGGTATCAACGCACGTGCTGATGTACCCAGTCACATATTCAGCATATTCCTGTATGCTTACAGAAGAGTCCTCTCGGGTGGCTGCAGCTTTAAACACATCCCAGTCTGTGCAGGCAAAACAGTCTTGTAGGGTGCTCTCAGCCTCTGGAGTCCAGCATTTAATTTGCTTAGTAACAGGGTTTGTTTGTTTCAGCTTTTGTCTGTAGGCTGGGTACATAAACAGTGAGATGTGATCTGACTGTTCGAAGTAGGGGCGGGGTGCCGCTCTGTAAGCGCTACGTATATTGGAGTAAACATGATCCAATGTGCTTTTATCGTGGGTGGGAATGTCCACATGCTGGTAATATTTGGGGAGTACAGTCCGTAAATTGCACTGGTTAAAGTTGCCAGTGTGGGCGACCCCCACAGCCTACGGACAAGCAGAGCGCACAGCTGGAGCAATTAGCAGAACAATGACTGATATCAATAGGCAGCCTCTCTTTGTCTTGCTCCTTCCTGCCAGTAATCTGCTTTGATATGTGTGACTCAAATGCAGGTGTTCATGCTTCCTGTTCTGTTCTGTGATGCAAATGTGCCTTTCATGTATTGTCTGTAGTGGGGTATAAAAACTGCATATGCTCTGTAACTCTCTCTCTCTGACTGCTCATCTGACTACACGCATTGCCTTTGCCTGAGAGCCTCCGGGCTCGCTCTAGCCCGCACCCTCAGGGCTGGAGTGAGTTCTTGTGATGGCGGTATGATTAATAAACTCCCTTAAAAACTCTCAGTTCGCTCCTTATTATTTCATGCCGCCACATTGGTGACCCCGAGAAAGCACACGCTTTGTGCAACGCAACCTTCTGGTCTGGACAGCCACACTGGTGACCCGACCCAAGAAAAGAACACGCTGGCAGCCCCCGGCGGTGACTCTCCGATGACAAGCGAACGCAGCAGCCTGATGCAAATGATCTGCCCTCCCTTCTGCTACAGGGAGACCTCGACGCAGAGCCACCACCAGGCGAAACTCTCCGGAGATCACCCACGACCGGGAAAGCTGCAGAAAGCTTCATGGTGAGATCTGCACGCCTGAGATCTGCACATCCACTCTGGGACCGGCCGCTCTCACAGCTCCTCCACACGAGAGCGCATGCACCTCGTCCTCTCTCCACGACGGCGACCTCCAGGGCCGACGGAGAATGCAGCGCGTGGACCTGAACGCACCATGACCAAACTACAGCAACAGCTCAACAGGGACGGCCATCGGCGCCGACGACGCTGATCTCCAACAAGCTCCCTGACCCTGACTCGCCTCTACAGCGGTCCTGCCATGCACCGAACCCCACACGCAGACCGGGGGGTTATGAGGACAGCGCACCACGCACGGGACAATACCGGCTCCACACAGACCGCCATCGTCCTTCGCCGCTGCACACAGAACCTTCAGGGCTGCTCACACACCTGAAGCACGCATGCAGCTCGCTCACAGGATTTTCTAATGGTCTCAGCCACGGCGCACAAGGGAATTCAGCCGTCAGCTGTCCCCGAGGACTTTAGGACTGCGCGCGCACCTAAAGTCAACACGCCAAGTCCCTCACTGCTGCAGCTCCTTTTTTTCTTCATGGCCGCGAGAGGAGTCAGAGACTAATTTTTCTTCTTACAGCTGCTGCGGACCTCCGCACGTTCAACGGGACAGCCCCTCAACATCGCGGATCCACAGGCAAGTTTTGCGCGGCGCAGACAAATTCGCCATCCCGGGCCGGCACTGGCTACCCCCACCCCCCCTCCCTCCACCGCCACCTGCAGCGAGCTTTCCACGCAGCTCGCTCCCCAAGCCGGACTATCGAGGCCTCAGCTTCCTGCTGAGCCCTCTGGGGGGGGAGTACTGTGAGCGACCCCCACAGCCTATGGACAAGCAGAGCGCACAGCTGGAGCAATTAGCAGAACAATGACTGATATCAATAGGCAGCCTCTCTTTGTCTTGCTCCTTCCTGCCGGTAATCTGCTTTGATATGTGTGACTCAAATGCAGGTGTTCATGCTTCCTGTTCTGTTCTGTGATGCAAATGTGCCTTTCATGTATTGTCTGTAGTGGGGTATAAAAACTGCATATGCTCTGTAACTCTCTCTCTCTGACTGCTCATCTGACTACACGCATTGCCTTTGCCTGAGAGCCTCCGGGCTCGCTCTAGCCCGCACCCTCAGGGCTGGAGTGAGTTCTTGTGATGGCGGTATGATTAATAAACTCCCTTAAAAACTCTCAGTTCGCTGCTTATTATTCCATGCCGCCACAGCCAGCAACAATAAAAACAGCATGGGGATGTTTTGTCTTGACTGCGCTAATGACTTCATGAAGTTTGTTTAGCACTACTGTGTAGTTGCTTTGCGGACGGATGTAAACAGCAGCTAAAAACACAGCGGTAAATGCTCTCGGTCAATAATAGGGACGGCATTTCAACAGTAAAAACTCCACGTCGGGTGAACAGTGCTTGTAAACAGTCTGTACATCTCCACACCACAAGTTGTTTACAGAAACACACACTCCCCACCCTTCGTCTAACCAGAGGCTCTGGTTCTGTCTGCTCGATGTGTTGAGTGAGTCTGTAGTTGAATGGCGGCCTCCGGGATTCTGTCTGATACCCAGGTCTCACAGAAAATTAGGGCACAGCACTCTTTTATCTCCCACTGGTCGTCAGTCCTCGCTCTTAGGTCGTCTAGCTTCTTTTCCAAAGACCGAACATTCGACAGTAAGAGACTGGGAATTCGTGGTCAACTGGCATGGGCCTTTAACCTAGCATGTAGCCCACTTCTCTTGCCTCTTCTCCGCTGCCATCTTCGTCGCGCTGTCTTGGGGTCTGCAAGCTCATGTGGGCTCAGTGCTTCGGGACCTTCCCGGGGGTGGTGTTGATCACTGCGTGGACGTACGATGCATTGCAGGTCGGGTGGAATGAATCCAGTAAACTCCGTGTGACTGCTCGTCTCGGCGATGTTCAGTAGTGTCCGTTGGTCATATGTTAGCAGTGCATGACTTTTATGCACTGTAAAAAGAACAGCAACCATGTAATATGATGAAAAATATGCACTTTTTATTCATTGTCTTAGTTTTAAATGCATACTTGGCACATGACAAAGGCACATCAAAAGTGCATAAAAACACAATAATAAGATAAGATAAGATAAGATAAGATAAGCCTTTATTAGTCCCACAATGGGGAAATTCCAGGATTGCAACAGCATAGGGATAGCAACACTCAGAGCAACAATCAGAAGGCAAGAAAAAACAACATCTAGTAAACATATGTCCATATTACTATAAATGTATATATATAGACACACAGTGCAGAGCATTATGGCTGGTGGATGTGCAGCAGAAAGTCTAAGCTCTCTCTCCGCGGATGCAGCGGGCCAGCTGGAAGTTTTTGGGCATGATGGTGACCCCCTTAGCGAAGAAGAGACCACCAGGTGGGTCTCGCTGGTCTCCTGCAGAGCCATGACGGCGAAGCTCAGGAAACGCAGGACGGTCTTGAAGTCCTGAGCGATCTCCCTCACCAGGCGCTGGACGGGCAGCTTACGGATGAGCAGCTCCGTGGATTTCTGGTAGCGACGGATCTCTCTCAGAGCCACGGGCCTGTGACGGCAAGGCCTCTTCACTCTGCCGGTGGCCAGAGCGCCTCTCCGAGCAGCCCTGGTGGCTAGCTGTCTCCTGGGGGGCTTCTTCCTCCAGTAGATTTTACGGGCGGTCTGCTTGGTTCTTGCCATCACTCTTTATTATTCTGTCTTATATTTCTTTCACGCCGTCTAAACTCCAGCCCGGCACCCGCTTCGTTTTCGCTACAGCTCCCGGTATGTCGAGTTTCCCATTAGCACCGGGCGGCGGCCAAGTGCTAGCTAGCACTAGCTCCTCCCCGCTGTAACGTCTCCCGCTGCAAACCGTGGCTCCGTCCGCCGACCCGGGAGACCCCCGGGGCGATCCGTGCGTTCGTGATATATATATACAGAGTGAAAGGTGTAGAAAGAAGAAGGAAGATAAAAAAAAAGGCTGTTGCAACAGGCAGCCGACTCGTGTGGCGCCGCCGGTCCGGTATTAGTAATTAACCGGTATTAGTCCGGTAATAGTGCTGGGGTTGAGCAGAACTTGAAATAGTAGAAATATTTTTCCTCTTGAACAACAATTAAATAAATATTTATCCTTTTTTTTTTTTTTTTCCTTTGAAAGACAAAAGTAAAATAGAAAGATGTCTTTACCTTCTTTACATGTTTCAACTGCACTGCAGCCTTCATCAGAAGTCTTCTGATGAAGGCTGCTTGTGCTGCTTGTGCTGCTTGTGCTGCTTGTGCTGCTTCTGATGAAGGCTGATTTGTGTGTTTACTCAATGTAAACACACAAATAGACATGAATTCACCATCTGAGTGAGCTGCAGACAGGTGAAGTTGCCTTTATAACTTCTGCAGCTGTGTTCAACCTGCTGTTGAAATCCCCCAAATAATGTCATGCTTAGGTTACATTATCGGACAGAGGGCTCACCTGAAAAAGTTGTCCCTACCTGCAAAACTTCACAAGATGATAGGCGTTTACGTTGCTAGCCTGCAAGCCTTGTTAGCACGTCCGTGGCAGGAGTCTGTGGGTAAATAACAACATCCCGATTCAGCTCCCAGTCCTGCTTTCTCCAGGTCAGTGTCAGTCTCATTTTCAAACTAGTTTACTCTCTAATGCTGATACTTTTACTCGAATGATAGCAGAATCTCAAAGCTAATGCTATCCCTCAGACACGAACGCACGATTTCGTGTGTGCTCGCCTCTTTCCATTGACTTTGTATGCATTCGTGCTGTCTGTTCGCATTTGGTGTAGGCTTGGTATCTTGCCACTAGCACCGGTGGCCACACTCATAATAATAGAGCCCACACTTCAAAACAAATGTGCTGCATTGTGGGTTGACGGTTGCTAGGCTCCACGGAGTGTTGCAATTACGGTCAAAGATGTCCAAGGTCAAAGATAGAATACTTGAATGGTATGAATATTAGTAATGTATGAATTGTCTGGTTAATGGTTTCTAAATGTGTTTAAAGATCCCATTCACTCAAACATGGTGTATTTGTGGATTTTAACCTTCTAAAATGCTTTCCTGGGTCATATGACTGCAGTAAAAATATTTAAATCTCTCTTTGCCCAGAAATAATTATATTAACATTTTGGCAGAATGGGCAGAAGCCAGTTTTGCTCTTCTGGATCTTTTCCTCTGCGTCACTGACAAATGCTCCGGTCTTCAGTTACAACCCATCACTGTACTATTGGTTGTGATGATTCAGTCCCCACCCAGATGAGCAGGGAGCCCAAGACATTAACTTCACAGCTAACAGTGCTACTAGGGAGTTAACTTACCAAGCACAGTTTGCATTGTTTTTTTTTAAATATTGTTATAGTTTTATATTGTATTGGTCTATATTGTTGTTGTCCTCTCCGGGTTGGGGACAGGCTCCTGCCCCAAGTGGAGGAATATGTTCTCCCCGTGTCTGCGTGGGTTTACTCCGGGATTTCTCTGGTTTCCTCCCACATACCAAAAACATGCAAGTTAGGTTAATTGGCGTCAAACTGGGGATTCTGAATTGTCCTTAGGTATGACTGTGAGAGTGAATGGTTGTCTGTCTCTCTGTGTTGGCCCTGCGATGGACTGGTGATCTGTCCAGGGTGGACCCTGCATCTCACCCAAAGATGCTGGGATAGGCTCCAGCCCCCCCGCGACCCAAAAAGGATTAAGTGGAAGAAGATGGATGGATAGATGGCTGGATGGATGGGTCTTATTCATGAGTGAGGGGAGAATGGAGCGAGAGATTGACAGACATATATACAGTGATGCGGACGTTGTACCAGTCTGTTGTGGTGAAGAGGGAGCTGAGCTCTAAGGCAAAGCTGTCGATTTACTGGTCAGTCTGCGTTCCTACCCTCACCTATGGTCATGAGCTTTGGGTAATGACGAAAAGAACGAGATCGCGGATACAGGTGGCTGAATTGAGCTTTCTGCACAGGATTGCTGGACTCACCCTTAGAGATAGAGTGAGGAGCTCAGTCATCCGGGAGAGGCTCAGTGTCGAACCGCTGCTCCTCCACATTGAAAGGAGCCAGTTGAGGTGGTTTGGGCACGTGCCACTGGGAGGAGACCCCGGGGCAGACCCAGGACTCGCTGGAGAGACTATGTCTCCCGGCTGGTCTGGGAATGTCTTGGTATCCTCTCTGAAGAGCTGGAGCAGGTGGCTGGGGAGAGGGCAGCCTGGGCTTCTCCGCTTGAACTGCTGCCTCCGTGACCTGGACCTCCGGAAAAGCGGTAGAAGATGGCTGGATGGATAGTTTACTATTGCGTTTCTCTAACCAAGACCCAAGGTGGCTAGCTGACACATTCACGGTCTGCTGATCTGCTGACCAATGTTGCTGATCTGCCAGTCTCTGATTCCACTAAGCTATCAGCCTCAGGTTCTGCTGGGCTGCCAGCCTTTGACTCTAATGATTTGCGGGCCTCAGACTCCGATCTGCCAGCCTCTGCTGTTGACCTGCCAGCATCTGCTGATAGTTTGCTGTCCTCGGCTCCTAAACTGCAGCCCTCTGTTTCTGTGCTGCACTCCCCAGCTCCTTTACTGTGGCAGCTTTACTGCAGCAACCTCGACTGGGAACCTCAGCGCCACCTCTGACACTTCAGCAGCCTACTGACCCTCTCCTGGCTCTCTGTCAGCTCTGGGGCCGTCCACCTGACTCTCTATCCTGGCGGCCCAAAGGCCGCTGTCCTATCAAATTGCTTGGTCAGAACTAACTGTTGTATAACAGTAGATAACGCCCCACTTTGTTTTCTTGGACTTGTGGATATTATGACTTGCGCTTGTCTAGTTCCAGGTTTATGTTGAAAGTATTTCCTGTGGTATTCTTGTTTAATTTTGTTCTGAAAGTTTCTCCATTATTGTTCTTGTTTAGTCATGTTAACTTGATCCTTGTTGTTATGCCTCGGTGAAATGAAGCATGCAGTGGTCTGTCAGTGCGTCTGTATGTTAGTGTGTGTATCTGCACCGAGGCATCAGCACCATGGTGCTTTTATATTTAGAAAGCACTTGCTGTTAGTCCTTGTTTGTGATTTACAGTTTACTTTCAGGTCTCGTTCTGGTGATTCTCCTTATTACATTTATTCTTGGTTTTATGTTCCTTTTTGTAGTTATGCCTTCGTCCTGCTTTTGCCTCATATATTTTTTTTTCCTGCTGTTCTTGCTCTGAGTTTGTGTTTCCTTTGAGTTGTTTTTGCCTGATCATTTCCCAGTCTCTGTCTCCCTTGTTAGTGTGATGCTGTGTTCGAAATGCTCACTCCTCCCCCGGATAGTGGACTATATAGTGAATCAGCCATCTTGTACTGCTGTTTGAAATCTTAACTGAAAATTCCATTCACTATACAGTTCACTCAAAACATCCCACAGTGCATTTTGGAAAGTCGCGTACAGCGGATGGTCACTACATTAGCCAATATATCCCATAATGCACAGCGCAGCTAACAGAACAGTGAGAGGAGAGGGTCACATCACCAACATAAACTACCTTAAGGTATTTCTATTTGTTAAGTCAGCAAAAACGATTTAATACATATTTACTACAAATTCCATGCAGGTATTCATTTATTTTTTACCACCGTTAGTCTGTTATGTTTTACTGTCTCACCATGATGTCATTAACTGTGCTGCGAAAACAAGCCCAGTAGTGTCTGAAAGCTGTTAATTTTATTGTCATATTGAGCTTACTGTATAGTCCACTATATCTGAATTCACTATATAACGGGGAGTGAGTGAACATTCCGAACACAGCCTGAGTCTCTGCACCTGCCTGATTGTTCTCAGCTGTTTCCCGTCCCTTGATTGTCTCCCTACCTTAAATTATTTGTCCTCTGCCGTCCCCCAACACAGCGTCATTTCATATTATGGGGTGCGTTTCTCTGTGCTCCCTGCCTCGTCGTTTTCTCCCACGGTTTGTTATTATCCTTTAGTTGTCAGTTTCTCTTATTTCTTCATTATTTTCTCCTGGTGTTTAAGTTTATCGGAGGTTTATCAGTGAATCGGTGTAGTTATCTCAGTCGTTTTTCATTTGGTTTAGTTCTGTTCCTCGGTTTGTGTTTGATTAGTAATAAATCCTGGAGCGTCTCCATACTGCCTGCATCTGGGTCCTCCCCTTTGCCTGCTCCCTAACACCATTCTGAGGGAGGCTGCAAAAGATGATTCACAATGATACTGCAATGATTAAATTATTGAAGGCAGTGGCAAGGAAGGAGGTATTTAACACCATGCCTTCTTTCTGCCCCTTTCATTCATGTAACAGGTGTAAATGAGTTCTTTTGTGAGTGTTTATGGACAGAATATAAAGAAAACATGACCATCCTCTGTGTGAAATAAGATGGAAACAAAACTTTACTAAATTCATAGATTTATTTATGTATGCCCACATTTACAACTATATTCTTATAGACACTGCATGAATAAATAAATAAACAGCTGTAATCTCACTGTCAACATTTTCAGTGCTGCATTTAAAAGTAGACTAAATTGTTCATATATTTTGTTGTTTTTGGTTTGTACATTTATCACACAAAAATACAGCATCATTATTATTTACGACATAGAGCCAAAACACGTCAATCCACCAGATGACACCGACTGTGTGTTTGTGGATGAAACGGCGACAACGCACTCATCTGATGAGGAGGAACATTTACATTCACAGCTGGTTTTCCAACCAGGGTGCCCTGGTGTGTTCAGGTTCCTGTGGGGAAATGAACACATTTCACTTCTTAACTGGTCAAAAAAAAAAAAAAAAAAAAAAAAAAAAAGCAAACGATTCGCCATTGTTGTGCATGTGTGCCTACAGAACACATGCACAGCAGCAAATTATTTACAATTTTTGTTGGACTAATTAACAAATGAAATTAATTTCCCACAGAAACCTGAACATACCAGGGCACCCTGGTTGAAAACCATTATGACAGTCTGACACCTTGTGCAGCATCGGGCCAACAGTCACCCAGCTCGGAAGCTGAATTAGCCTTGGCGGCATCAAACCCAGGCTCGCGTCAGATAGAGCTGAAAACAGAACTCCGCTTTTGTTCAAATGCGTGGCTAACTTAAGGGTGTAGGCCGGTAAAATTGAACATTTTTCATACTGCCACAAGATCTCATGAAAAGACTAAATCATAGATGATTGCCAAATATCAGGTGTCTTATTACACCACAAGGGAGTTAAAACTTCTTCCCCACACAAAAAACACTGACACTTTCTTCTGAGGTACTATCACATACAGCACAGTCTGTGTAATTGGATGAACACCTATCTGGCCCCATCGTGGGACTAATAAAGGCTTATGACCAAATTTCATTTGTTGGGGGGGGAGGGTCAACATTTTTTTATACTTCTATTTTGAAGTTTAAATTCACCTGCTAACTACAGCAACTGAAGGAGTTATTGAACTTGGCCAAAAGTCTGTGCCTCTTTTTTTTTTCCTTAGTTAAGCTTGTTTTGATACCAAGTTCTTCACAGAGATTGATTGTCCATCATGTATGACTTGTGCATGTAATGTATGGAGCACTAGTAAAGCTCCAGTGCCCAATGCTGCGTCAGTTTCCAGATTTCCTTTAGTACACTAGCTATTAGTGAACACGTGCGTTTACTCTGACAGCAAGTATACTCAGAGTGCTTGGATGGTGGAGAACAGCATCAAAGTGTGGGCACCTCACATGACCAATGGTCCTGACAGAAGGGAAGCAGCGATTAACCAACTCTCAAAACGTTCAGCAAAACATCAACATATAGACATGCTTTCATGTTACCATTTACTCCTCAGATTAAACAATTCATTTGTAATAACAATGATTTAGATTTATGCTAGTTAGTAAATGATAAGTCAATAGTTTAGGGTCAAAAATAATCACTTCTGTTAGCTCACTGCCTAAATTTTGACCAGGCTGTAGCGTGCATAGTGCACTACAGTCATGAAAATGTTCAGGCAGGCCCATTAATTCTTTTTGTAAGAAATGTGGACATATCAATATTTGATTCTTATTCAAACTGTATACAGATGCAAGTGATGCAATCACATCATTCCACGAAAAAATACTGATATCATTTGAAAGAACATTAAATGTCGTGTCAATATCTCTTAATGAGGAACTAAATATTTAATGAACTGTTCATTATTTTGCATGACTGTACTTACAAGTATACTACACAGCACAAGACGTCTTGTAGCAAAAGCTGTGGTCACAAATACCCTTACGAATGGCTGAGAACACTGTAGAAACAATTTTTGGACCATTCCGTATGGCCTTCTTAAGGTGGCCGTAAGAGAATCCAGCATTTCTAGACCGTTTGTAAGTTTGTGGCCGGGCCGATGGTCTTGTCCAAGATTTTTACCAATGCCCCATGAACACCACACGTTGTAGGGTGGCCATACAAATACCATAGGAACAACGCAAGAACTGTGCAAGATGTTGGCCATAAGTTTGCCTCAAGTACACCTTAAGTTGTTCTTGAGGGCCCCTTAGAGCGGTCGTAGGAAATGTCGTATGACTCCCTGTTCTTACGGGGATTCGTACAGTCTGCGTAAGGCAGTAGTGAGGCGCTCGTAAGGCGGAAGTATGTCACTTGTGTGACAGTTGTGCCGACAAAATTGGCCAAAAGCCATAAGATCTCCTACCAACGACTTGAGAGAGTGCCGTGAGTTGGACAAAAATGTTCATAAGATGGCAGTAAGTATGACCTAGGAAGATCCCAAGGCACCCTTATGAAGAACATAAGACCTCTTGGGCCATCACATGACAGAAAAGCACCTCATTTCTCAAAAAAGCCTCAAGTTGCGCTTGCGAATTGAACGGCAGCCATAAGAAACTATGGCCCCCTCCACAAATGTCTGCAAACTTTCAGAATTCGTAGGAACTGGGAGATTCTTATGAACCCATCGTTCATAAGAATCTTTGTCACCGTAGCTTAACAAGCAACTGTAGCACCAAACTACCTGCATGTTGCTAGTGCTCCTGAAAATATCCACACCTGGCAAGCTGTGGAAGCCTAATTACAATTTATTAATATTATCTATTTGGAAATATTAGTACACATTAGCGTTGGGCATTCTATCAGGAGGAAACAGTCTTGACTGATTTTATTTTCAGTGAACTCCGATCCTAGCGTTGGTTAACTAGTTCACTTTGTGGGACTAATGGGACCATGGCCACAGACGATGAATGTACTGCAGGTCAGAGAATAAACTGAGACGCAGACTTAACACGCTGTTGTTTCGGTCTTGATTGGAATAAACTGTTAAAAACACAAAGTATTACTGACCTCATCCTTCAGCTGAAAAACTATTTTTTTGACCTCTCACAGCAAATCCATGGTTTAAAAAAATATTGCAACAAAGTACAATAATGCTAAGAGGAGGTAAACACAGTAAATCCAGCTGGGCTATATTAAGCTATGACAAAACAGCACAGTCTGAAGTAAAATCTGGTTCAATTTTTCTCACATGGCAGCAATATGTTTCTGGTAGTTAAGCTGGACATGTGACGATATAAGGACTAATATTGAAAAATGGGTGCGAGCGCTCAATCAGTAACAATCCAACGTTCATCGCAGTAAGCAACACACTGTAACAAACCCTTATAAACCATCATTTTTAACCTTGGTGCACCATTAATCAAAAGTCCTGAGGGCCAATCGATTGGGGCCTGGATCAGTAATGACTGGTGCCACTATGACACCATCCTGCGAGGAGCAATCATTTCCTGCCTGCGCTATCCTGCTGTGTCTGACCGGTCAATACAGCTTCAGGATGAGAAAACAAAGCTTCATAGACGCACAGTGTTAAAAGCTATTCTCTAGGTGGAGAATTACAGCATGGGCCATATTACAAAAGACATTTAAAGACAAATACTTCTGCTCGATGAACAAGCATTTATAGTACGTGTTGAGTGGTCTCGGTAGAATCTGCGAAACAGAAGTGTGTGCTTTAATTGTGGTCATCTTTAAAGCGTAATGGTTATAAATGTGCAGCAGCTTCAAGATGTCATCCTGTGAAAAGATCGGTAAAAACAAGAAAAATGATCATCATGCTAAAAATAAAGCCAATAGCTGCCTAAAATAAAGTAAGTCCCCGTGGACTATGATGTTTGCAAACAACATTGTGATCTGTAGTGAGAGTAGGGAGCAGGTGGAAGAGAACATGGAGAGGTGGAGGTATGCTCTGAAGAGGAATGAAAGTCAGAAGCGAGACACAATTCATGAGTGTGAATGAGAGGGAGGCAGGTGTAACGGTGAAGATTCAAGGAGGTAGTGAAGGTAGATGAGTTTAAATACTTGGGGTCAACCATGCAAAGCAATGGAAAATGCACAAGGAGGTGAAGAAGAGAATAAAGGCAGGTGGAGTGGGTGGAGATGAGTGTCAGAGTTGATTCGTGACAGAAGGGTAGCAGCTAGAGTGAAAGAAGATTTACAAGATAGTAGTGAGACCTGCTAAGATGTATAGTTTGGAGTCGGTGGCGCTGACAAAAAGACAGGAGGTGGAGCTGGAGGTGGCAGAGTTCACCTGAACTCTGAGATGGTTTGGACATGTGCAGAGGAGGGATAGTGGAGTCATTGGACAAAGGGTGTTGAAGATGGACCTGCCAGGCAGGAGGAAAAGAGGAAGACCACAGAGAAGACTCATGGATGTAGTGAAGGAGGACATGGAGAGGGTTGGTGTTACAGAGGAAGATGAAGGGATAGGAGGCAGATGATCCACTGTGGAGACCCCTGAAGGGAGCAGCCGAAAGAAGCTGCCTAAAATAATTTATTTTAAGCACGCCATAGACTTTTGCTATTGTGACATCAGACCTGTGACTGTATGCCTTGGACACTCGGGTGAAGGGAGGTGCAGAGCTGTCAACTCACCACCTGGTGATGAGTTGACTCAGATGGTAGGGGAGGATGCCATTCAGACCTGGCAGACCCAAATGTTTAGTGAGGATATACTGACAATGTCTGGCTAGGGCCCCTGTCCGAGGCGTCTTCAACTCACACCTTCAGAAGAACTTCAACCACATTCCAAAGGAGACTGGAGACATGTTCAAGTGGCTGCTCAGAGCTGTGGCAGCAAGGTTGTCGGTGCCTCTCGTGGTTGCGATCTCCAACTTAAATGGTGAACCCCAGAGGTGAGGGGGGGGGGCATCTGGTCTGAATAAGGAGTCTTATCAAGCTTGGCTGGCTTGTGGGACTTCTAAAGCAGCTGAGTTGCACCAGCGGGCCAAGCGGAGTGCAGCTTGGGTAGTAGCAAAATCTCGGGTGTGAGGAGTTTGGTGAGGCCATAGGACTAGATTCTCAGTCAGCCTCAAAGAGAAAAAGTCCAGAAACTTAGAAGGAGAAGGCAACTCCCTGTCCACACTGTGTATGATGCGGATGGAGTGCTGCTGACTTTGACTGAGATATTGTTGGGTGGTGGGAAGAATACGTCGAGGAACTCCTCAGTCCCACTGACACGCCTTCCATAAGGGAAGGAGTGTCTGAGGACGAGGGGGATGACTCGCCCATCAGTGGGGCTGAGGTTGCTGACGTTGTTACAGTGGCAGAGCCCCGGGGTGGATGAGATTTGCCCCGACTACCTCAAAGCTCTGGATGTCGTAGGACTGTCCTGGTTGACACGTTTCTGCAACGTCATGTGGAGACTGGAGAAAGTGCCTTTGGAATGGCTTAAAGGGGTCCGGAGGGTGCCCAACCAGTCTACATGTGTTTTGTGGACCTGGAAAAAGCATTCAACCACATCCCTCGTGGTTTCTTGTGGAAGTGCTTCGGGAGTATGGGGTATCGGGCTTGATGCTACAAGCTACCCGGTTCATTGTCAAGAGTTTAGTTTGTATTGCCAATAATCAGCAAAACTCATTCCCACTGAGACAAAGACTGTGCCTGAATCTGTTCATAACTGGAGCTCCTACATCAAGTGCAGGGGTTCCAGCATCTTGGGTTCCAGCATCTTGGGGTCTTAATTCATGAGTGATGAGAGAATGGAGCAAGAGACTGACAGACCCATTGGAGCAGCATCTGTAATGATGCAGACCTGGTCTGCTGTGGTAAAGAGGGAGCTGAGCTCCAAAGCAAAGCTGTCAATTTACTAGTCAGTCTATCTTTGTACCTCACCTATGGTCATCAATGTTGGGTAGTGATCAAAAGAATGACATCACAGATACAAGCAGCTGAACTGAGCTTTCTCAGTAGGATGGGTGGACCCACCCTTAAAGAGACAGTGAGGAGCTCAGAGTAGGTTCAGAGTAGAGCCACTTCTCCACATCAAAAGGAGCTGGTTGTGGTGGTTTGGGCATCTGATCAGGACCACGGAAGGCCTCTTGGATGCCTTCCCTGTGAGGTGGTTTGGGCACATCCCACTGGGAGGAGACCCTGGGGCTGACCCAGCTGGCTTGGGAATGTTCCCTGAAGAGCAGGGGGAGAAGGCTAGGGAGGAGGATGCCTGGGCCTCTGCTTTGGCTTCTGCCACCACGATCTAGACTGCAGGATAGTGGGTAGAAGAAAAATGGATGGATGAGTGGCTGTCTAAAATATTGGGAATGGTTTACATTGTTAATTAGTTCTGATTAATTCTGAATGTGTCGTGGTGAAATGCCTATCATATCAGATAATTATGCATTACACATTTTAAGTTCAGTGCAAATTTTTAACACTCAAGTGCCTGCTATTTCTAGTATAGTAGTATAATAATGATAATTATAGTAATTTTCCCTCAGAGAGTGAAGCACATAATTTGTGTCAAATACATCTATTCAATAAGCCATATTGTAACCCCTACAACTGCAACAAAAATGCTTCAAAAGGCACCAACACCACAAATTCGACTGAGAGTTCCATTTCACTGACTATATAATGTAATAAATCCCCTCATGGACCATCACCTTATTGAGGTGGGGGGTTTGTGTGCCCTTGTGATCCCAGGAGCTATGTTGTCTGTGGCAATTTGCCTCTGGTAGGGTCACCCAAGATAAATTGGTCCTGGGTTAAGGGCCAGACTAAGAATGATCCAACAGATTCCCATGATGAATGTGAGAGCAAGGATTCAGTGTACTCCGACTGGTATGGGGTTACTGGGGCCCCACCCTGGAGCCAGGCCTGTGGGAGAGGCCTCGATGGCTAGCGTCTGGTGGTTGGGTTTCTGCCCATGGGATCCGGTCAGGCTCAGCCCGAAGGAGTTACATGGGTCTGCCCTCCTGTGGGTTCACCACCTGCAGGAGGGACCATGGGGATTTGATGCTATGTGGATCAGGTGGCGGTCGAAGGCAGGGACCTTGGCGGTCTGATCCCAGGCTTCCCAAACTGGCTTTTGGGACGTGGAATGTCACCTCTCTGGTGGGGAAGGAGCCTAAGCTGGTGCATGAGGTTGAGAGATACTAGCTAGCTATAGTCGGCTTCACCTCAGTGCACAGCTCTGGTTCCAGAACCAGTCTCCTGGAGAGGGGCTGAAGCTTGGCCTACTCTACAGTTGCCCCATGTGAGAGGTGGTGAGCAGGAGCGGGTATTCTTGTATCCCCCCGCCTTGCTGCCTCTATATTGGAGTTTTCCCCAGTGGACAAAAGGGTTGTTTCCCTGCGCCTTCGGGTTGGGAAACGGGTCCTGACTGTCACGCCGCGCCATTCATCAGCGGCGCCACCTGCCCACGCACCTGCTACTCGTCAGCGGCGAAGGATAAAAGCCACCTCGCCCTGAGCGTCGGCCTGAAGCCGTAGACTTCATTTCCCTTGCATGGACTTCTACCACATTCTCTTCAGCATCCTCTTTACCGGTAAGAAGATCACTTACCTCATCTCTCCAGTCTGCTCCCCTGTGCACAGGTGGATTCCTCGGCGGCGGACAATCCCATCCCTCGTCTCTCCTCGCTGCTGCACCGAGCCCTGCAGGTGGCTGTCTCCCGGGCTTCCATCCTTGAAGCGCCAGTCATCTGCCCAAACAAGTAAGCTTCTCTCCCTCGCCTATTCTCCTCCTGTGTTGGTGTGTGCTCATCACCCTGTGTCCAATTTCTCCCATAGGGTTGCCGGCTGAACGGTCTCCTGTCTCTGGGTCCGAAGCAGACGCCACCACCAACACATTAACATTCCGCAGACACGCACCCAAACATCCCTGTTGTTAATAAACAGTTTGAACTACTCTGAGCCTGTGTGTGTGCGTCTCCTGAGCCGAACGTTATGTCAGTACGGCTTCAGCAGAGCGGCTCGGCGGACGGCGGGCTCGCACACCGGTTTACCATCCTCGAGGCTCGGGTGGATCAGATTGTTTATCAGCAACAGGTGGTTCTTAATCAATTATTAGAACTGACTAACCGATTGAACCGCTTGGACCCCCAACAGCCGTTCCTCCCGACTCGCCAGGGTGGCGCGGCTCCTGCTGTTCCAGCGGCCGTCCAGCCGGCTCCAGTGGCACCGGTTCGGCTCACGCCGATTCCGACCCCCGCCCGCTTTAGCGGTAAGCTCGGCGGAGCGCGGGGGTTTATTATGCAGTGTGAGTCCGTGTTCCACCGTGTGCCCGGAGATTTTCCCTCGGATCACAGCCGAATTGGTTACATAGGGAATCTTCTGGAGGGGCGTGCGTTAACCTGGACCTACGCCGTAATGGCGAGGCCCAGTTATGCCACCCTCACCTATGACCAATTCGTGAGGCGCTTTCTGGAGGTCTTTGACCACTCACAAACCGAAACGGTCCAGGTCGATCGGCTTCTCGCTCTCCAGCAGGGAAGCCGGTCGGCAGCGGACCACTCGGTCGACTTCCGGGTAGCGGCGGAGGAATTGGGCTGGGAGGAACGCTCCCTCTGTGGCCTGTTCCTCCGCAGCCTCAATAGTGATCTGAGGGATGAACTGGCTGGTCGGGATATCCCTGGGACGCTAGCGGAGCTGACATCCTTAGCGATAAGTTTGGATAACAGGCTGCGCGAGCGCTCCTCGGGGCGGAGGTCTTCTTCTTCTCGCCCTCGTGGAGCCTCGCCGCACCTGTTCCAAGCTCGCCCCCTGGCGGCGCCGCCAGCATCGCGCCCCGAGGAGTCGGAGCCGATGGTGACGGGCTGGACTAAACTTTCCCCTGTGGAGAAACAACGCCGCCGTGAGTTGGGCCTCTGCATGTATTGCGGAGGCGACCAACACACCGTGGAGCGTTGTCCACGGAAAGCCAGTCGGTGGGGTCCGCGAGTCACTGTTGGAAGCCTCGCGGATGTCAATCGGTTAGGATCACTTACTCAATTGAAGCTGCCCATCCGTTTCTGCCATAACCCTACTGGGCACCTCACCCACGCACTGGTGGATTCGGGCGCAGAAGGCAGCTTCATTTCACAAAGCCTGGCAACCCGATTGGGCATCCGCTGCCAGGCACTCAACACTCCCATCTCCCTGATCCACCTCTCCCGTGCCACCCTCGGGAGAGTGACACATCAAACTGTTCCCCTACCGGTCATCATCTCGGGAAACCACCGGGAGGAGATGACCTTTTACGTCCTTCCCAACTCTGTGTCGCCCGTCATCCTGGGGTATCCCTGGCTCCGCCTTCACAATCCGGTCCTGGATTGGAAATCAGCTGGGATCTCGGCATGGAGTACGTTCTGTATGGGCACCTGCCTTCAGTCCGCTGCCTGCTCTCCGTCCGCTCCTCCCCCTGCGACGGACGCTGCACCCCCGGACCTCTCTCTGGTGCCCCCAGTATTTCACGACCTGGGTATGGTGTTCAGCAAAGCGAAAGCTATGTCTCTTCCCCCTCATCGGCCCTATGACTGCGCCATCAACCTCCGCCAGGGGGCTCCCTTACCTTCTGGTCGCCTTTACAGCCTGTCTGCGCCGGAGAAGGAGACGATGAACGCCTACCTGAAGGAATCATTAAGTGCTGGGATTATCCGCCCATCATCGTCACCCGTGGGGGCAGGGTTCTTCTTCGTGGGGAAAAAGGATGGGTCCCTCCGCCCTTGTATCGACTACCGGGCCCTCAATAATATCACGGAGAAGGACCGTTACACCCTGCCTCTCATGGACACTGCTTTCCACTCCCTCCAGGGGGCGACCTGGTTCACCAAGCTGGACCTACGCAGCGCTTACCACCTCGTCCGGATCCGGGAGGGAGATGAGTGGAAAACGGCCTTCCGTACCCCGAACGGCCACTTTGAATATCTGGTGATGCCGTTCGGGTTGACCAACGCTCCTGCAGTCTTCCAGCGCCTCATTAATGACGTCCTCCGGGACTTCATTGGCCTTTTCGTGTTCGTCTACCTGGACGATATCCTCATCTTCTCCAAGTCCAGGGATGAGCACCAGGTCCACGTGAGGCGGGTCCTCCAAAGGCTGCTGGAGAACCGTCTGTACGTTAAGGCAGAAAAGTGTGAATTTTACGCCAGGAGTACGTCCTTCCTGGGGTTCATCATCGCCCACGATAAGGTGCTCCCCGACCCAGAGAAGGTAAAGGCGGTGGTGGAATGGCCTACACCTGCATCCCGGAAGCAGGTGCAGCAATTTGTTGGCTTCGCCAATTTCTACCGCCGCTTTGTTCCCAACTTCAGTGCCATCGTTGGACCACTGACCCGCCTCACGTCCCCGAAGGTCCCGTTCCGGTGGACCGAAGAGGTCGCTGCCGCCTTTGAGGCGCTGAAGGCGGAATTCTCCTCCTCCCGGGTCCTTCGCCAGGTCGACCCCGCGTTGCAGTGCATTGTAGAGGTAGACGCCTCGGACACGGGAGTGGGAGCAGTGCTGTCCCAGCGGTCACCGGACGATGGCGCCAAGCGACCGTGCGCCTTCTTCTCCCGGCGCTTGTCCCCGGCGGAGAGAAACTACGATGTGGGGGACAGAGAGCTCTTGGCCATCAAGCTCGCCCTGCAGGAGTGGCGCCACTGGTTAGAGGGGGCAAGCCTGCCGTTTGTGGTCCTCACGGACCACAAGAACTTGGAATACTTACGGTCTGCCAAGCGCCTGAACGCCCGCCAGGCGCGCTGGTCCCTGTTCTTCGCCAGGTTCCAATTTTCCATCACCTTCAGGCCTGGCTCTAAGAACGTCCTGCCTGACGCCCTCTCCAGGCAGTTCGCCCCCGTGGAGTCGGAGGAGGCGCCCCACTCCATCCTGCCCAGGTCGTGCGTCGTGGGAGCCATCTCGTGGGACATTGAGAGCAAGATCCGGAAGGCACAGGAGGTGGAACCTGACCCTGGCGGCGGACCGGAGGGGAGGCTGTTCGTGCCATCCGCGGTCCGAGGAGAGGTCATCCACTGGCTCCACACCTCCAAGCTCACCTGTCACCCTGGCACCTCCCGGATGATAGATCTCCTCCAACGGTCCTTTTGGTGGCCAGGCCTGCGGAGGGATGCAGCCCGCTACGCCCGGGCTTGCCCAATCTGTGCCACCTGCAAGTCGGGAAATGCCCCTCCAGCGGGTCTGCTCCAGCCCCTGCCCGTCCCTGGCAGGCCCTGGTCGCACATCGCTCTGGATTTCGTCACCGGACTCCCCATCTCCAACTCCTATGACACCATCCTGACCATCGTGGACCGCTTCTCCAAGGCCGTGCACTTCGTCCCCCTGCGAGGCCTCCCTACTGCCCTGGAGACGGCGGACCTCCTCGTCCAACACGTGGTCAGGCTGCATGGGATTCCGGTGGACGTGGTCTCGGACCGGGGCCCCCAGTTTTCATCTGAGGTTTGGAGGTCTTTCTGCAACGCCATCGGAGCCAAGGTGAGCCTCTCCTCTGGCCATCACCCCCAATCCAACGGGCAGTGTGAGAGGACCAACCAGGAGCTGGAGGCTGCGCTCCGCTGTGTGTCCAGATCCAAACCCGCGTCCTGGAGCAACCATCTTGCCTGGGTTGAATATGCCCACAACACCGCTCGCTCTTCTGCTACAGGGATGTCCCCCTTCAAAGCGTCCCTGGGTTACGACCCCCCGCTGTTTCCGGAGCAGGAGAGTGAAGTAACTGTCCCGTCAGTCAGGGCCCATCTCAGGCAGTTCCGCTCCACCTGGGCTGCCGCGCGCCATGCGCTATTGCGCACAGCGGAGCGCAACAGGACTGTGGCGGACCGGCGTAGGAGACCTGCCCCGGCGTACAGAGTTGGGCAGCTTGTTTACATTTCCACCCAGGACGTCACTCTAAAAGGCGAGAGGAGAAAGCTGGCACAGCGCTTCATGGGTCCCTACCCCATCACCCGGATCATCAACCCGGTGGCTGTGCGCGTGGCTATTCCCCCCTCCCTCCGCATTCATCCTACTTTCCACGTGTCGAAGGTGAAACTGGCGGTTACTGACCCCCTTTGCCCTCCTCCTGCAGCGCAACCCGCGCCCCGGATGATTGGTGGCCATCCGGCCTGGTCCGCCTCCTCCATCCTGGACTCCCGGCGCCGGGGTCGTGGGTTGCAATACTTGGTGGACTGGGAGGGCTATGGGCCCGAGCATCGACAGTGGGTGCCCCCGTCGTTTGTGTTGGACCCATCGCTCATCGCGGACTTCCACCGAGCGCACCCGGATAAGCCATCGCCAGGAGGCGCTGCTAGAGGGGGGAGTACTGTCACGCCGCGCCATTCATCAGCGGCGCCACCTGCCCACGCACCTGCTACTCGTCAGCGGCGAAGGATAAAAGCCGCCTCGCCCTGAGCGTCGGCCTGAAGCCGTAGACTTCATTTCCCTTGCATGGACTTCTACCACATTCTCTTCAGCATCCTCTTTACCGGTAAGAAGATCACTTACCTCATCTCTCCAGTCTGCTCCCCTGTGCACAGGTGGATTCCTCGGCGGCGGACAATCCCGTCCCTCGTCTCTCCTCGCTGCTGCACCGAGCCCTGCAGGTGGCTGTCTCCCGGGCTTCCATCCTTGAAGCGCCAGTCATCTGCCCAAACAAGTAAGCTTCTCTCCCTCGCCTATTCTCCTCCTGTGTTGGTGTGTGCTCATCACCCTGTGTCCAATTTCTCCCATAGGGTTGCCGGCTGAACGGTCTCCTGCCTCTGGGTCCGAAGCAGACGCCACCACCAACACATTAACATTCCGCAGACACGCACCCAAACATCCCTGTTGTTAATAAACAGTTTGAACTACTCTGAGCCTGTGTGTGTGCGTCTCCTGAGCCGAACGTTATGTCACTGACCATCATTTGTGCCTATGCACCAAATGATGGTTCAGAGTACCCACCCTTTTTGGAGTCTCTGACTGTTCTGTTGGATAGTGCTCCTCTTGGAGACTCCACTGTACTACTGGGGAGCTTTAATGCGCACGTGGGCAACGACAGTCAAACCTGGAGGGGTGTGATTGGGAGGAACGGCCTGCCCGATCTGAACCCAAATGGTATTCAGTTATTGGACTTCTGTGCCAACCAGACATTTGTCCATAACGAACACCATGTTCAAATATAAGAGTATCCATATGTGCACTTGGCACCAGGACACCCTAGGTCACAAGTCAATGATTGATTTTGTTATGTCATCAGACCTGCAACCGTATGTCTTGGGACACTCAGGTAAAGAGAGGTGCAGAGCTGTCAACTGATCACCACCTTGTGGTGAGTTCAATTCAATTCAATTCAATTCAATTCAACTTTATTTATATAGCGCCATTTCACAACAACAGTCATCTCATAGCACTATCAACTGTAGGGGGAACCCCCACAGTTGCATAAAGACCCCAGCAATCAGGCGATCCCCTGTGAGCAAGCACTTGGCGATGGTGGAGTTGGATCCGATGGCAGGGAAGGATGCCATTCAGACCTCGTAGACCCAAACGTAAGTGTGCTGGGAACGTCTGGCTGAGGCCCCTGTCCAAGAGGTCTTCAACTCCCACTTCCAGAATAACTTTGACCACATTCCGTGGGAGTATGGAGACATGGAGTCTGAATGGGCCATGAGCTGCGGCCACAAGGTTGTTGGTGCATCTCATGGTGGTAACCCTCAAACCAACTGATGCACACCAGTGGTGAGGGAGGCCAGCAAGCTGAAGGAGGAGTCCTATCGAGCTTGGTTGGCTTGTGGGACTCCCGAAGCAGCTGAGGTGTGTACTGGCAGGCCAAGCGGAGTGCAGCTTGGGTGGTTGCTAAAGCAAAAACTCAGGTGTGGAAGGAGTTTGGTTAGGTCATGGAATAAGACTTTCGGTCATCCTTGAAGAGATTCTGGCAAACTGTCCAGCGACTCAGGAGGGGAAAACAGCTCCCCGTCCACACTGTGGACACTGTGGACTTTGACTGGGAATATTGTCGGGCGGTGGAAAGAATACTTTGAGGATCTCCTCAATCCCACTGACACGCCTTCCACAGAGGAAGCAGGGCTTGTGGATGAGAGGGACGACTCACCCATCACAGGGGCTGAGGTCTCCAAAGTGGTTAAACTCTTTGGTGGCCAGGCTTCATGGGTAGACGAGATTCGCCCTGAGTACTTCAAGGCTCTGGATGTTGTCATGGCTAACACACCTCTGCAACATTGCATGCAAGTCGGGGACAGTACCTTTGGCATGGCAAACTGGGGTGGTGGTTCCTCTCTTCAACAAGGGGAACCGGAGGGCGTGTTCCAACTTTAGAGGGATCACACTCCTCAGCCTCCCTGGTACCTCAGTCTATGCCAAGGTATTGGAGAGGAGAGTCTGGCCATTGGTCAAACCTCAGATTCAGGAGGAGCAATGTGGTTTTTGGCCTGGCCATGACACAACGGACCAGCTTTTTACCCTTTCAAGAATCCTCAAGGGTTTGTGGAAGTTTGCCCAATCAGTTCACATGTGTTTTGTGGACTTGGGAGAAGGCATTCGACCGTGTCCCTCTTGGTTTTATGTGGTGGGTTCTTTGGGAATATGGGGTATTGTCTCTATACGACTGTTGTGAGAATTTGGTTTGTATTGCTAACACTCGGTTGGACTCATTTCCAGTGAGAGTTGGACTCTGCCAGGGCTGCCCTTTGTCACCGATCCTGTTCATAATTTTTATGGACAGGATTTCTACGCGCAGCTAAGGAACAGAGGGTGTCATGCTTGGCGACCACCAGATCTCATCTCTTCTCTTTGTGGATGTCGTCATCCTGTTGGCTTTGTCCAGCAATGACCTACGGGTCTTACTGGGACAGTTTGCTGCTGAGTGTGAAGTGGCTGGGATGAGAATCAGCACCTCCCAAGTCCGAGTCCATGGTCCTCAGCCGGAAAAAGGTGGATTTTCTTCTACAGGTTGGGGACGAGCTTCTGCCTCAAGTGGAAGAGTTTAAGTATCTTGGGGTCTTATTCACAAGTGAGGGGAGAATGGAGCAAGAGATTGACAGACGGATCGGAGCAGCATCTGCAGTGATGCAGACGTTGTACCAGTCTGTTGTGGCAAAGAGGGAGCGGAGCTCTAAAGCAAAGCTGTTGATTTACCAGTCAATCTACTGTACGTTCCTACTCTCATCTATGGTCATGAGCTTTGGGTGATGACCAAAAGAATGAGACTGCGGATACAAGCGGCTGAAATGAGCTTTCTCCGTAAGCTTGCTGGACTCACCCTTCAAGATAAGGTGAGGAGTTCAGTCATCCGATAGAGGCTCAGAGTAGAACTGCTCCTCCTCGACATTTAAAGATGCCAGTTGAGGTGGTATGGGCATCTGATCAGGATGCCTCCTGGATGTCTCCCACTTGAGGTGTCTCGGGCACGTCCCACTGGGAGGACACCCCGGGGCAGACCCACGACACACTGGAGAGACTATGTCTCCCAGCTGGTCTGGGAACGCCTTGGTATCCTCTCTGAAGAGCTGGAGCAGGTGGCTGGGGAGAGGGAAGTCTGGGCTTCTCTGCTTGAACTGCTGCCTCCACGACCCGGACCTCCGGAAAAGTGGTAGAAAATGGATGGATGGATAATAATCAGTTGAGGTGAAATTTGCTGATTGCAAAAGCACTGCCTTAACCATCTGTCACACAAACTATGGCATGTGAGTTATGGTTGACATCAATCAGCACTGAACACCAAAGCTGTTCTATTGCACTTGCCTGAAATAATGTTAAATGCTGCTTGGCCATTTGAACACAAAGACTGACTCATTTTTTTAATTGCAATTGGTGGAACTTCCATTTTTCCTGTATCGGCCTCATTTTTAAGTCTCGACCAGAAATGGTAAATCCTGGTAAGCCCAGTTTCATAAGCACAGCCTACAGCCATGTAGATGAGCTCATTATTTCCAGCTTTCAGAACTGTGCTTATCAGAATCAGCTGGGTTAGTGAATGGCTAAAACAAATATCAGATTGGACTTTTAATTTTTGGAGCCAGGATTTCTCATCTCATCAACAGGTTGGTCACTGTTCTCTTTCCAGCTACTTGTGATACCACTAAGTAGCAATACAAATTGTAACTCAGAAATCATCAGCTAGAGCATAGTTTGACACATTTCCAGAGTGCGTGAGTGAATGTTCATGGATGTTGTCATTGCAATTATGAGTTTTTTTCTTTAGCTTTAACTATCAGTGAACTGTAATGTGATATTTCAGTAATGGTCCTTATTCAAACACTGTCAAGGGTCATTGTAACAAGAAGATTAAGACCAAGGTTGCACGGTGGCGCAGTGGTTTAGCACTGTGGCAGCACAGTTTTACCCTCGGCCGGGGGATCGCGGGGATCATGAGATCGTGGGTTCGATCCCAGCCCCCGACCAACAGTGAGCTGTGTGGAGTTTGCATGTTCTCCCCGTGTTGCGCGGGTTTACTCCGGGATTTCTCCGGTTTCCTCCCGCACACCAAAAACATGTAGGTTTAGGGCGCTCGCGCACGCAGCGACCAGCAGCTGGTGGCTTGTCACCAGACTGCAAACCAAGTCTACCTACGGGTACAAATAAGTAACAAAAAAAAAAGAAAAAAAAAAAAAAGGTGAAAACACACAGCTTAAATTTTTCAGAATTTTCTACTGGCAACATATAAATTCAGAATAATGTGTTTAATTGTACAACATAAATTCTTAAATATTATTGCTCTATCAATAAACTTGTTCTATGCAAACTTAAAACTCAAAATATGAAGAGAGCTTCACTGTCAGATGCACACCTAAAAGTATATATGTAAGTCAGCATATGGCACATACTCAATACTTACACATACTCAATACACAGTTTCTTGGGTAGATATTGCACTATTCTCGCGACTCATTACAATCAGATTTTTCAATATACAGTATGATTACTGCATTCAAAGTTCCTCCCATCACTGTAGTAGCACTTAAATTAAAACTGATTCAGAGTCATGAAAAGTAAACACAGATGAGCATGGTACGGTTTGCAGGTGATTGAGAAGTCATTCTTCCCTTCCTAGGCAAGGTATCTGATAAAAAAGAAGGAGGCACCACATCACCATCAGAAAACAAAGTGTCACTTGAAAGCCACAGCAGATTTCTGTTGAGCCAGCTTCCAGTGTGGCAGTAACAACGTCCCTGAAGAACACTGATACCATTTTGAATATTCCTTCTTCTTTACATTCCTTGGTTCTAGCCTTGTTTGTGCCTTTGTTGCCTACTCTTCACTGTGAAAAGCCTCTGGACTTGATGCCCCGTCATCACTGAGGATCTCCGTGTTGGTGAACGTCCCACCTAGAGACGCACCCAGGACTTGCTTGACGGGAGCAATCTCCGAGAGAATTATGTTATCGTGATTGCTTACCAATGTTGCCTTGTCCATTATCTCCTTGCTGTGCTTGGATACCACTGCGTCCAGGAAGTCATACTTGTGTGACAGCATACCACTTTCAAATAGGTACTTCATCAAGTAGGAAAAGACCACATTTGCCAACAATGATGCCACCATGGATACAGACTTAAAGGGGAACCTCTGCTGGACAAAGTGCTCTACCTTTCCAGTGAGTCGGTGGACCTTGGTCTCAGTCACCCATCCAGGATAATAGATGAATGGTGGGAGTTTGAGATAAGGCTCCCCTCCGCCAACGCGTAGCAAAAGACCGAAGATGTAGCCAGCCACAGACCCGTAGGTATTTGTGCCTTTGACAAACAATACGCTGAGAAGTTGAGGGAAAATGATAACGTAGACCAGGTCAGAGCTCAGATACCACAGTCCATACACTGATCCTGTTAGTAATGCCATTGCAGTGGCGAGAGCTCCAAACACAAAGATTGTGAGGCGCATCACCCAAACAATTTCACGGTCTGAAGCCTGGAAGAAAAAAAAGAGAAAGAACAGAGTAAAGACAAATAACCTATCAAAAGGTAATCAAAAGAAAAGTTTAAAGTTAACTGCAACTGAAGATTCTAAATTGTCCTTAGGTATGAATGTGAGTGCAACCTAGGCATAGGGTGGTCTGTCAATGTGTCTGTGAGTCTGTTACCAGGTGTTCAGCTCGCCTGCCTAAAATCAGGTGGAACTAAAGGCTTGTATCGATGCATCACCACGTTTTCTTGACTTTGAATTTGCTAGAATAGCGAGGAAAGGCTTTGTTGTCAAGATAAACACAAAAACAACACATGTTTACACTCACTGAAGCTGTGAAAAAGTTGTAATAACTATGCTGGACCAGGTGGTGGGAGTGTGACTTTTTTTTTACAGCAGCACGTACCATTTCCTGTCAACTGCATGCTGAACTCTTAAAATAGCAAAAAGAAAATATGTATTCAAAAACGACACCATTTCTTGCTTTGATTATTTAAAAAACATCTTTCATTGTTTAGTTGTGAAGATGGAGGACAATGTTCTGAATGTCCGATGCCAGCTTGGATGGGGATAAACACCCCCTCTGTGGTTGCACGATCGGTACCCGGAACATTAATTATTTAATTATTGCAACATAAGTATGAATCATCTTTTTCCAGTCTTACTTAGAATGACCCGTTTCAGTGCATGTCCCTTTAAAATCCCAAGAACCACTATTAACTCCGCCCTCCTTCTTACGTCACTACTGCTAATCTTCGTTGACTAGTGAGCCTAAACCAAGTGATGTGAATTTGTCTTAAAAGAATGAATGAAACAAAGCCTCACTGGTGGACAGGGATGTGTGGTTTCAGAGGCTGATAGGATATGTATGACCAGTCCCTGGAGTACAATAAGCACAGAAACATTCATGAATGAGTGAATGGTGGCCTAAAGCACCTAGTTGGCACTAGGCAGCTAGCAGCTAGCTAAAGTGACGTATATGGTCAAGTGTTGGTAGATGCATCAGGGTTCCAATGGAGGTTGAAGAATTTATAGAAAACAGTGATCAAAACCAGCTCAATCAGCAGTTAAGCTAACGCCAGGTGGCCTGTCCAGCCACCTAGCCAAGGTAACGCTAACAGCTTGATGTAGCCTCGTGGCAAAAATACAACAAAATAAGCCAGAATGATGTGAGCGGTATCTATTAGGGTGACTGATATCTACAGAAGATACCAATATAAACTGCACTTGGTAGGCAAACTTCTAGTAACTGTTGGTGTACCGTTCTCTACATGACAGACAGCTAGGCTGGTGGGTATCAAGGATGGTGCTGGGCTGGGTTTACCATTTTATGGCACCCCCATGGCAAACCATCAAGAGTTAAAATGGCTAATTGGACACAAAACCGATACAAAGGCTGTGTGTGGGGGGTTTATTTTAAGAGAAGAGTTTTGATATTTTTTTGATAATCATGTGACCAATAGATGCATTTCAGAAGGTTAAAACCTAAAAAAAAAAAAAATAAAAAAAAAATTTTAGTCACAGCCCTTCAAATTAAATTATAAATTAGCTAAAATCACTAAAGTTAGTTGCTGCAATTGCAAATTCAAGATTAAAGGGTTGTAAGGTTATTATAAAATGGAAACTAGAAAAGCACTCGGAGAGCGCAGACCTCGGCCAAGCGCCACAGTTCCCCACATACAGTGTTTATTTTGTTCCTGGATCCAGACGGTGATCCGGATCACCACCAAAATCTAATCATCTGTAGGATACCCCATTCCTGACAATCTCTGAAAATTTCATAAAAATCTGTCCATAACTTTTTGAGTTATCTTGCTAACAAACAAACAGACAGACAGACAGACAGACAAACCAACACTGATGAAAACATAACCTCCTTGGTGGAGGTAACTAAATCACAAATAAACTCATACTGAAAAATGGGAGAAATCTCTAGAGAAAAACTAGAGCAACACTCAAATCAAATCAGGGAAAGCAAACGTAAATCAAAAAGTTCAGTCAAATAAAAAAAAGTTTTTCATCAAAAATGTACTCAAATAAAAGTTAAAAGTATCCCTGTAGAATTTTGTGAAAATATTTGTTGGTACGTGAACTTGAGGAAATGTGAGCTTTTCCTCCCCAGTTCACTACGTTGGTAATACTGCAGTCTTACCGACTGTCGGAAAGCCAACTGGTAGATGTTCCTGGCGAACATAGAGCTGGCCGAGAGTATGGAGGAGTCCGCTGATGACATCACAGCAGCCGACACGGCACCCAGGCCAAAGAAGGAGATGTAGGGCGGGCAGAGGTGCTGGAGCACGATGGGAAGGATCATATCCGATTCATCCTTATCCTTTGGAGGGAGGGAACCGTAAGTAGTTTGATTCCAGGCTGGAAAAGGAAGTTCATTTTGTCAATACGGTGTCGCATTTAAATCATAGCGTTTGTCAACGCAACAAAAATGTGACACAATACAGTCACAGGTGAGCAGACTGTAGGTGAAATGTTCCCAATTGAACATTATAAAGTCATTAAAAATATGTAGTCAGCGCTCCACTTTCTGCCCAATGTAGACACATGCCTTTTAGTTGCTAAGAAACAAATGTGTTTCATTCATCTACGTGCTTTAATACCAGCAGAGAGTTTTGTAGTTAAATGCTGACCTTTTAGTCAAATTTAGTCAGGTCAACATGCTGAGTAAGAATATATTCATCAGTGAATGAAAATCTGAAATGCATATAACATTTGTAGTGGTTAACAGAATACTTTGTCAATGGCCCATAGAAGCATGAGAATGAATATCAGTTGTTAATTTAAAAAAAATGTGATTAATAGTCATTAATTTCATGTATGATGATTGACGGTGCTCCTAAGACTCATTAGACGGATTAAAAATGCAAGCATGTAAGCTATACTATATTCATGATACACAGTAGACATTATATTTTCATAAAAATGCTTCAAGGAAAAACACACTGTTGAGTTAGAAGTGTGAGCATCATGGTCCGACTGGTCGCATCATCCCGACCTTTTCTTTATACTGCAGTCACTTCTAGGACACCATTTGTGTGGCGTTTAATAGTTTATCAAACATGTTTCAGCCACATATTTCACCGTCCGTCACATCAGCTATGATGTCTGCGCTCGTCTTTCCCATTGTTGGGTAAACGACAACAGAAAACGACCGGTGCCAGTCCCAGCCCTGTCCATGCGGGCCCCACCACAGGTTAAACGGGGCTGTCTTATGGGTCCCATGCGGGTCTGTCCACGGGTTCCATGTTGGCGCCATCTGTGTTTGCCCACATGGACTTAATGGGTGGCACAGATAAGCAGGAAATCTGCTGACCTGCATGAAACCCGTCTGGGTGAGCAGGTTTCAGGAACACCAGAGCCAGAATGACAAGAAAAAAGTCACATTTAGGAGAAAACGTGGAATTTTGTAAGAAAAAGTCACAAATTTGCCACCCCCCCCCCAAAAAAAATGCAAATTTATGACAAAGTTAAAATTTGAGCAAAAAGTTGCAAATTTAGAAAAAAAATAGTAAAATTACTTTAAGAACTTACAAACTTGCAAAAAAATGTAAGAAAAAAGTCACAAATTTATGAGGAAAAAAATTAGAAAAAGTTGCAAATTAACAAAAAGGCAGCAAATATGAGTAAATACATTCAAAATTTATGAGAAAAAAGTGACAAATATTTGAGGAAAAATCACAAATTTACGAGAAAAGTTGCAAGTTTACAGTAAAACAACCCAAAATTTTTTGAGAAAGTTCCAAATTTACAAGAAAAATGTCACAAATTTATGGGAAAAAGTTAGAAATTTACAAGGAAAAAGTAATGAGTTTATAAGAAAAACTGCAAGATTACAGTAAAAAAATGGTAAATTTATAAGAAAGTTCCAAAATTACAAGAAAAAGTTAGCAAATTTGCAAGAAAAAAGTCACAATTTTACAAGAAAAGAAACATTTATGAGAAAAAAGATGAAAATTTACAGTAAAAAAAAAGTTGAAAATTTATGAAAGTTTCAAATTTTCAAGAAAAATGTATCAAATTTACAGGAAAAAAAGTCACAGATTTACAAGAAAATAGCAAATTTATAAGATAAGTTGAAAAAAATTAAACAGGGAAAATCCATGTGGGTAAAAACAGATGGGACCAATATGGAACACTGGGACAAACCCACATGGACATGCTGGCTGGGGCTTCAGAAGAACTCAATTAGCTCCTCCTTAGATGCAATATTCAGTAAATGTGCATGGCGTGAGGGCGCTCCTGTGACAGCATCCATACGCAGAAAAACAAAACCAAAACAACAAACGAAAAAGAAAAAACTCTTTGGGATGAACTGAGCCACAAAGCCACTGCTGTCTCTTTGATCACATTCCTGGATGCGCCGATGGTTTTGTGATGTTTCATTAACGGCTTAATCAGTGTGTGTGTCTGGGTGCACGTCATTCACGGACCAGTGCTGTTTTATGAGCGCTCATCTGAGCGGTCTGATTAAACTGCTGCAGTCCAGTCATGACAGACTGAGAGTAGAGAGCAGCAGTGATTTATAGGAAAATATCAATTTTGGATATAAATACGGTCATGTCGAATTGCATCAATGTTTAAAATCTGGACAAAAATATCCTGCACAGAGATATTACAAGATGCTCAGTGGGGAAAAAAAAACAAGCAAATAAACAAATTACAAAGAAAAATGTTGTAATGCCACGGAATTAACTTGGTAGCTGTGTCTTTCCCAAATTCATGATCTAGCCTCTCAGACAGGGCCCTCACATCTTCTTGATGGAGCAACCCAGCCAGCGGGTCCATGTGGGCTCCACCATAGGTTTAACTGCGCTGTCTTACGGATCCTATGTGGGTTAGTCCACGGGTTCCATGTTGGCCGTATCTGTGTTGGTCCACATGGACGTTACCTGTGGTGCAGGTAAACAGACTATCTGAACCACAGGTGAACAGACTACCTGTGCCACAGGTGAACAGATTATTGTACCACAGGTGAACAGACTACCTGTGCCACAGGTGAACAGATTATTGTACCACAGGTGAACAGATTACCTGCACCACAGGTGGACAGATTACCTGCACCACAGGTGAACAGATTACCTGCACCACAGGTGAACAGATTATTGTACCACAGGTGAACAGATTACCTGTACCACAGGTGAACAGATCACCTGCACCACAGGTGAACAGATTACCTGTACCCCAGGTGAACAGATCACCTGCACCACAGGTGAACAGATTACCTGTACCACAGGTGAGCAGATTATTGTACCACAGGTGAGCAGATTACCTGTACCACAAGTGAACAGATTACCTGCACCACAGGTGAACAGATCACCTGCACCACAGGTGAACAGATTACCTGTACCACAGGTGAGCAGATTATTGTACCACAGGTGAGCAGATTACCTGTACCACAGGTGAACAGATTACCTGCACAACAGGTGAACAGATCACCTGTACCACAGGTGAACAGATTACCTGCACCACAGGTGAACAGATTACCTGCATCACAGGTGAACAGATTACCTGCACCACAGGTGGACAGATTATTGTACCATAGGTGAACAGATTATCGTACCACAGGTGAACAGATTACCTGCACCACAGGTGAACAGATTACCTGCATCACAGGTGAACAGATTACCTGCACCACAGGTGGACAGATTATTGTACCACAGGTGAACAGATTATTGTACCACAGGTGAACAGGTTACCTGCACCACAGGTGGACAGATTATTGTACCATAGGTGAACAGATTATTGTACCACAGGTGAACAGATTACCTGCACCACAGGCGAACAGATTACCTGCATCACAGGTGAACAGATTACCTGCACTACAGGTGGACAGATTATTGTACCACAGGTGAACAGATTACCTGCACCACAGGTGGACAGATTATTGTACCATAGGTGAACAGATTATTGTACCACAGGTGAACAGATTACCTGCATCACAGGTGAAAAGATTACCTGCATCACAGGTGAACAGATTACCTGCACCACAGGTGGACAGATTATTGTACCATAGGTGAACAGATTATCGTACCACAGGTGAACAGATTACCTGCACCACAGGTGAACAGATTACCTGCATCACAGGTGAACAGATTACCTGCACCACAGGTGGACAGATTATTGTACCACAGGTGAACAGATTATTGTACCACAGGTGAACAGGTTACCTGCACCACAGGTGGACAGATTATTGTACCATAGGTGAACAGATTATTGTACCACAGGTGAACAGATTACCTGCACCACAGGCGAACAGATTAGCTGCATCACAGGTGAACAGATTACCTGCACTACAGGTGGACAGATTATTGTACCACAGGTGAACAGATTACCTGCACCACAGGTGGACAGATTATTGTACCATAGGTGAACAGATTATTGTACCACAGGTGAACAGATTACCTGCATCACAGGCGAAAAGATTACCTGCATCACAGGTGAACAGATTACCTGCACCACAGGTAATCTGTTCACCTGATTTAAACCCATCTGGGCCCCACATGGGTTTAATGGGGGTGAAAAAAGTCACAAATTTATATATATATATAGTAAATCTATGAGAAAAAAGTCAAATTTATGAGAAAGTTGCAAGTTTACAGTAAAAAAGTTTACAATGAAAAGTTAGCAAATTTGTAAGAAAAAGTCACAATTAGTCAAAGAAAACTAACAAATCTATAAGAAAAGTTGCAAGTTTCCACTGCACGGTGGCGCAGTGGTTAGCACCGCGGCAGCACAGTTTACCCTCGGCCGGGGGATCGCGGGGATCATGAGATCATGAGTTCGATCCCTGCCCCCGGCCAACAGTGATCTGTGTGGAGTTTGTATGTTCTCCCCGTGTTTGCGTGGGTTTACTCCGGGATTTCTCCGGTTTCCTCCCACATGCCAAAAACATGCAGGTTAGGGAGTTAAGGGGCGCTTGCGCACGCAGCGACCGGCAGCTGGTGGCTTGTCACCAGACTGCAGAATAAATCTACCTACGGGTACAAAATAAGTCCAAAAAAAAAAAGTTTACAGTAAAAAAAAAAGTTGCAAATTTATGACAGTTTCAAATTTTCAAGAAAAATGTCTCAAATTTATGGGGGAAAAAAGTCACAAATCTCCAAGAAAACTGCAAATTTATGAGAAAATCTGTTAAAAACAGGTAAAGTCCATGTGGGCAAACACAGATGGGGCCAACGTGGACCCAAAAGACAGCCCACTTTAACTTCTGGTGGGGCCCACATGGACATGCTGGCTGGGGACATTCTTTTTTTCCCCGTCGATCACGATGTGTGTCTTTTTCAAATTTCTGCTACGACACCATCAGTGTTTACACACAGTCATGCTGTCACGGCAACAAGTCTCTTGGCACAAGCACATCCATGCCTCCTTCTGCCGGCCAATGCAGATGCAGACGGTTCTCCTACATAACAGTTAATGGAGTCTTAAAGATGCTCCTCAGTTGAATTTTTCAGTGCTTTAAGTACCAGAAGGCAAGAAAATACAAACACTTTGATAACTGATACCACCAAAACTGGCCAGTTCACAACAATCCATCAGAGGAAAGTGGAATCCAACTACATAGTACGTGTATTTAAATATAGCAATAAATGATGCCTCTGAATGTGTCTGTGTGTGATTACCAGTAGAAGCCCCGATCGCTCCTATGAGGACCGAGGGGACGGCCATGACCAAGCAGCCAAAGGCAGCCAGGAAGGAAAGCACCTGAGCATAGGTAGCTGAAGAGGCAGAAAGAACCCGTTGAAAATAGACCTGCCAGGGAATCCCCCCCAACATCTAGAAACAGAAACACCATGGTAAATACAGACACCAAACCAGTGCAGTACAATCAGCAATCTGAGTACTTCTCCTGTTACGAGTCTTTGTCTAAACAAAACGCTAATGTACTTTGCGCCCTAGTCTTCAATCCCACAACATTACTGGACTAAAAAAGGGTGTACATGTAGTCTATAGTAATATATTCTTTTGACAAGGGGCTTGATAAAAGTCGTCTTACCAGCAAAAAGAAGTTGTCTGCCCACAGCCACCTGTCTTCAGATTCAATCTTCCCCAGCCAAGGGGACTGATAGAGTTCTTCCTTTGCTGAAATGCTGATGTCTGACACAGCAGGATTGGACAGAGCAAAAGGAACGCTGATCCACTGATGGAAGAGGACAGAATCAGTGGGAATCTATCACCAAAGTCAAACGTTATACTGTGACGTTTACACTAACTTACTGTTGGTTTAAACAAGCCTTTATTCATTTTTACAGTGTATTCTATAACACACACACACACACACACACACACACACACACACACACACACACACACACACACACACACACAGAGTGGATATAAAGTCTACACACCCTTGTTCAAATGCCAAGTTTTAGTGATGTAAAAAATGAGACCAAGATAAATCATTTCAAAACTTTTTCCACCATTAATGTGACCTATAACCCGTACAACCCAATTGAAAAACAAACTCAAATCTTTTAAGGAGAAAAATAAAAAAAATAAAAAACTTCCAATAACCTGGTTGCATAAATATGCACACCCTCTTATAAATGGGGATGTGGCTGTGCTCAGAATTAACCAATCACATTCAAACTCATGTTAAATGGGAGTCAGCACACACCTGCCACCATTTAACGTGCCTCTGATTAACCCCAAATAAAGTTCAGCTGTTCTAGTAGGCTTTTCCTGACATTTTTGTAGTCACATCTTACAGCACAAGCCATGGTCTGCAGACAGCGTCCAAAGCATCAGAGGGATCTCATTGGTCAAAGGTTATCAGTCAGGAGAAGGGTGCAAAAGAATTTCCAAGGCATTAATTAGTGAAGACAGTCATCATCAAGTAGAGAAAATACGGCACAGCAGTGACATTACCAAGAACTGGACGCCCCGCCGAAATTGATGAAAAGACGAGAAGAAAATTGGTCAGGGAGGCTGCCAAGAGACCCAACAGCAACACTGAAGGAGCTGCTGGAATTTCTGGCAAGTATTGGCTGTTAAGTACATGTGACAACAATCTCCTGTCTAGGGTGGCAAGACAGAAGCCTCATCTTATGAAGAAAAACATACAAGCCTGGCTACATTTCGCAAATACACATTTGAAATCTCCTAAATGCATGTTGGAAAATGTGTTATGGTTTGATAAAACCAAGGTTGAACTTTTTGGCCATAATTCCAAACGGTATATTTGGCACAAACACAACACTGCTCATCACCAAAAGAGCACCATACCTACAGTGAAGCATGGTGGTAGCAGCATCATGCTTTGGGGTTGTTTTTCTTCAGTTGGAACTGTGGCCTTAGTCAAGGTGGAGAGAATTATTAACAGTTCCAAATACCAGTCAGTGTTGGCACAAAACCTTCAGGCTTCTGCTAGAAAGCTGAAGATGAAGAGGAACTTCACCAGAAGATTAAGGTTTTTGGAATGGCCCAGCCAGAGTCCAGACCTGAATCCGACTGAACATCTGTGGGGTGATCTGAAAAGGGCTGTGCACAGGAGATGCCCTCACAATCTGACAGATTTGGAGCGTTTTTGCAAAGAAGAGTGGGCAAATATTGCTACATCAAGATGTGCCATGCTGATAGACCCCTACCCAAAAAGACTGAGCGCTGTAATAAAAGCCAAAGGTGCTGCAACAAAGTGTTAGTTTAAGGGTGTGCATATTTATGCAGCCAGGTTATTGCAAGTTTTTTATTTTTCCCCTTAAAAGGTTTGTTTTTCAATTGGGTTGTACAGGTTATAGGTCACAGTAATGGGGGAAAAAGTTTTGAAATGATTTATCTTGGTCTCATTTTTTTACATCACAAAAACCTGGAATTTGGAAAGGGGTGTGCAGAGTTTTTATCCACCACACACACACACACACACACACACACACACACACACACACAAAATGGGGAAAATATCGAACCCGTCAACATTTTTCTCATTAAACATATTTCTGATGGAGCCATTGACCTTTGATTTTCACCAGATATCAGTAACAACTCAAGTAATCCATACATACAAAGAAATCAAGGCAACTGTGTTCACAACACGTTATATTTAATAAAGTGGAATGACACAGGGAATAAGTATTGAACACACAAAGAAAAAGCTGTGCAAAAAGGCATAGAAAGCCAAGAAACCAGCTGAAATCCATCAGAATTTGGGAAGCCATCCCATCCCATCACTGCACATTAATTTCAGCTGGTTAAGTCCTGACTGATGGCCTTGAAAAAGGTCTGTGAATATCAGATTGTCACACCACAAAGAACTCATAAAGGGCAAAAGCAAAGAGGTCTCTCTACACCTTCACAACCTTATTGTTGCAAAACAAAATGATGGCATTGGTTACAGGTACATTTCTAAACTGCTGAATGTTCCAGTGAGCACTGTTGGAGGCATCATTTGGAAGTGGAAAGAACATCATTTTACCATAACCATGACCAGAACCTTCTCGCAAGATTTCTGACAGAGGAGTCAAAAGAATTATCAGGAGAGTTATTCAATTCAATTCAATTCAATTCAACTTTATTTATATAGCGCCATTTCACAACAACAGTCATCTCATAGCACTTTCAACTGTAGGGGGAACCCCCACAGTTGCAGAAAGACCCCAGCAATCAGGCGATCCCCTGTGAGCAAGCACTTGGCGACGGTGGAGAGGAAAAACTCCCTTTTAACAGGAAGAAACCTCCAGCAGAACCAGGCTCAGGGAGGGGCAGCCATCTGCTGCGACTGGCTGGGGGGTGAGGGGACAGAGAAGATGAAAAGAACAGACATGTAGAGAGCAAACAGCACGATGGGGACTCAATCTATGGGAGAGAACAAACAGATGTTAATGACCAGCAAAAAAAAAAAATATTTCATTGAGAGTGAAGAAAACAAACATGTTTAACATGTTTGTTAAAACAAACATATATCCACTCTTTATGCTTCAAAAGAGAGCTATTAGAATAATCAACAAAGCAGCTTACAGGGAACCAACAAACCCACTTTTTCTTAAACAAAAAACTCTCAAGTTGAAAGATCTGATCGACTTTAAAACCGCAATAATAATGTTCAAAGTGAAGAATCTATTACTGCCCGCAAATATCCAAAAGTTGTTCCAAACAAGGGAGAAACGATATCACTTCAGAGGAGCATGTATATTTCAAAAGCCTACAGTGAGAACAACTACCAAGCAACACTGTATTTCAGTGCAAGGTGTCAGATTATGGAACGATTTTGGACCTGAATTAAAATCATGTACAAAGCTTGGACAATTTAAACAAAAACTAAAGGAAGAAATACTCCAAACATATTTACAAGACGACATGTAAACTCACATAAGGATTGACATTTCCAGCCTGTGTTGTGTTATAGCTTAGTTTTTCTTTTTTCTCTGTGACACTATGTCTTAGATTTGTTTTTGAATAGTAACCGCTTAACTTAGACTAGCTCAGTTTTCTTTTTCTCTCAGTCATATTTTGTCTTAGCCTTGTTTTAAATTGTAATCGCTCTTGTCTTGTTTTCTCTTTTTTCTCCTTTGAATTCTTGGATGGAATATGGGTGGGCAATATAAGCTGCGGCTTCAGCCATCACCCATTTCGGATAACTCACGTGGAATTGTATAGTAGAAGGAGTCTTTGTCTAATTTGACCTTGTTGTTATATTATACAGTTTCTTTTAACCTGTAATGTACTATCCGAAATAAATTCATTCAATTCAAATTCAAGAAAGGAGTGAGGCCCAGTGCATTATTGGAGGTTCCCCGGCTGACTAAACCTATTAGCAGCATAACTATGGGAGGGTTCATAAACACATGAGCCCTCCCTAATTGTAGGCTATATCAAAAAGGTAGGTTTTAACCCTATTCTTAAAAACAGAGATCGAGTCTGACTCCCGAATCCAGATTGGCAGCTGGTTCCACAGGAGAGGAGCTTGATAACTTAAGGCTCTGCCTCCCATTGTACTTTTGAAGACTCTAGGTATTACAAGTAATCCTGCATTTTGGGAGCGGAGTGCTCTGTTAGGATAATACAGATCTTTTAAATAAAAAGGAGCCTGTAAGTAAGAAGGATTTTAAACTTAATTCTAAACTCTATGGGAAGGCAATGAAGGGAGGCCAGAACCGGAGAGATATGATCTCTCTAGTACCTGTTAAAACTCTTGCTGCAGCATTTTGGATCAGCTGAAGACTTTTTAAAGATGTTTTAGGACAACCTGATAATAAAGAATTACAATAATCTAATCTCGAACTAACAAAAGCGTGGATCAGTTTCTCAGCATCACTCTAGAGACAAGATGCTCCTAATCTTGGCAATATTACACAAATGATAGAAGGCAGGTCTTAGAAACAAATTTAATATGTGAATTGAAGGACAGATCTTGATCAAAAATAAATTCCAAGGTTCCTCACAGAGCTATTAAGAGAGAGTAACTGCATCCAAACTAAAAGTTTGATTTGGAAAGGTATTTCTAAGGTTTTTTGGACCAACAATGACTTCAGTCTTATCTGAATTTAATAGCAGGAAATTACAAGTCATCCAAGCTTTGATTTCCTTAAGACAGGCTTCCAACTTGGCTAATTGATTACTCTCATCTGGCTTCATTGACAGGTATGATTATGTGTCATCTGCATAACAATGAAAATGTATAAAGTGCTTTCTAATAATGTTGCCTAACGGAAGCATATATAAACTTAAAAGAGTAGGGCCTAGCACAGATCCCTGTGAAACTCCATGACTAAGCTTTGAGTTGAAAGAAAAATCATTATGAAAACAAACTGGAACCTATCAGATAAATAAGATCTAAACCACTGCAACGAAGTTCCATTAAGTCCAGCATAGTGTTCTAATCTATCAAGTAGAATATTATGATCGATAGTATCAAAAGCTGCACTGTCTAAAACGACAAGTACAGAAACCAGTCCATTATCAGATGCGATGAGGAGGTCGTTAGTGACCTTCGCTAAGGCTGTTTCAGTACTATGATGGATTCTAAACCCAGATTCAAACTCTTCATGTAAACCATTTCTCTGCAGGTGGTCAAATAATTGCGTAGCAACAACTCTTTCTAAGATTTTTGAAATGAAAGGGAGATTAGAGATTGGTCTATAGTTAGCTAAAGCTCCTGGATCTAGCGTTGGCTTTTTGAGTAAGGGTTTAATTACAGCCGTTTTAAAAGCCTGCAGAACATGGCCTAAAGTTAATGAAGAATTGATTATATGAAGAATAAAGCTACCAATAAGTGGGAAGACTCTTTAAATAACCTGGTAGGAATAGGGTCTAAAAGACAAGTTGAAGGTTTGGATGAGGAAACTATTTTGTCTAACTCACAAAGGTCAATTGGAGTAAACTCATCAAGACAGACATCAATTGAAGGAGTTGTAGTAGGTACTGTAATTAAGTTAACTGTGGGAAGAATCTGATTGATTTTATCTCTGATGGATGAAATTTTATTATTGAAAAAGTTCATAAAGTCCTGACTAGTAAGCTCTAAGGGAATGCTAGGATTGACAAGAGTCCTGCCTCTGTCAACCTGGCTACAGCACTGAAAAGAAACCTGGGGTTAGGGTATCATCCTAACAGAGCACTACGCTCCCAAAATGCAGGTTTACTTGTAATACCTAGAATCTCCAAAAGTACAATGGGAGGCAGAGCCTTCAGTTATCAAGCTCCTCTCCTGTGGAATCAGCTGCCAATCTGGATTCGGGAGTCAGACTCGATCTCTGTTTTTAAGAATAGGGCTAAAACCTACCTTTTTGATATAGCCTACAATTAGGGAGGGATCATGTGTTTCTGAACCCTCCCTTAGTTATGCTGCTAATAGGTTTAGTCAGCCGGGGGACCTCCAGTAATGCACTGGGCCTCACTCCTTTCCTCACTCTCTATGAAATATTTTTTTTTTGCTGGTCATTAACATTTGTTTGTTCTCTCCCATAGATTGAGTCCCCATCGTGCTGTTTGCTCTCTACATGTCTGTTCTTTTCTTCTTCTCTGTCCCCTCACCCCCCAGCCAGTCGCAGCAGATGACTGCCCCTCCCTGAGCCTGGTTCTGCTGGAGGTTTCTTCCTGTTAAAAGGGAGTTTTTCCTCTCCACCGTCGCCAAGTGCTTGCTCACAGGGGATCGCCGGATTGCTGGGGTCTTTCTGCAACTGTGGGGGTCCTCCCTACAGTTGATAGTGCTATGAGATGACTGTTGTTGTGAAATGGCGCTATATAAATAAAGTTGAATTGAATTGAATTGGGATTATTCTTGTTCTCTTCTATTAATGCAGAATAATAACTCGTTCTAGCTTTTCTAAGAGATTTTTTATAAATTAAAAGATGATTTCTCCAAGCTAAATAGATTTCATCTAAATTAGTGGAGCGCCATTTTCTTTCTAATTGACGAGTCTTCTGTTTTAAGGTACGAGTTTCTGTGTTGAACCAAGGAGTTAGAAATCTCTGATTAGACTTTTTCTTTTTTAAGGGGGCCACCAAGTCTAGAGTCTGATGCAGAGAAGCTGTAACACTATCTACCATGCTATCAATTACAGAAGGAGCAAGCTGTCTATAGCTTATTTCCGTTGTGTTGACACATGGCACAGAGGAAACAATCTGCATAAATTTGGTAACAGCATCATCTGAGAGGCATCTACTGTAGTAATATTTTTCTTTAGGAGCCAAATAGTCAGAAAGAGTAAAATCAAAGGTTAAGACACAATGGTCTGACAGTACAGGGTCATGAGGAGACACTACCAGATTTTCTATTTGTATGCCATATGTCAGAACAAGGTCCAACGTATGGTGGAGATAATGAGTAGAATTTCCTACTTTCTGAGAAAACCCAATCGAGTCTAATATTGAATTAAATGCCACATTAAGGCAGTCACTATCTACATCTACATGTATATTAAAGTCCCCTACTATAGTTATTCTATCTGATTTCAGCACTAAATCAGCTAAGAATTCAGCAAATTCGGATAAAAATTCTGAGTAGGTTGATGGAGGACGATAAACTATGGCAAATAAAATTGGGTTTAGCCTAAAATTGCTAAAGTGCCCAATACTGAGGACCAGGCCCTCAAAGGAATTATAACATGTTTTTTGCTTTACATTAACTAGTAATTTGGAATGGTAAATTGTTGCTACTCCTCCTCCACGACCAGAACTTCTGGGATTTTGACAGTTTAAATAACCAGAGGGAGTTGATTCATTTAAACCAACATAATCCTCTTGCCCTAACCAAGTCTCTGTAAGGGATATTAAATCAATCTGATGATCAATTAACAGATCATGGACTAGCAGAGACTTGGGAGTTAGAGACCTAATATTTAACAAACCATATTTAATTTTTAAATTATGAGGAGGAACAGAGGCCAAATCATTCAATTTAGAGGCTTCATGTTTAATTTTGAGTTTTACCAACTTTTTGTTTAATCACTTTGGGATGCTTATACATTATATTTTTATTTACTTTGGCGGGAGCAGACAATGTAGTAGTAGTAGATTAGTTTATTTGACAGGGACAGTGCAATAAACATAGACAATTAATCAAAGACAATCAATCTGATGTGTTGCACATAGAGTGTATAGCTATTAGCTAATTTGCAACTCTTGTCCCTGGATGGGCTTTAGAAAAAAGAATCAAGATAAAAAATATACACAATAACCACATACATCAATGCAGAAAAATTATAAATACACAATTATAAATATTATAAATATTATAAATACACAAATATAACAGCCTGACTCACATTTAACATAAATATTATAAATATTATAAATACACAAATATAACAGCCTGACTCACATTTAACACATATAACATAACTCACATTTGCCTATTTCAGGCCTTCCTCCCTCCGTCACTCACTATAAACAAACACATTTATTCCTTCCCTTCATTCACTCTCACTTTGCAGACAATTAATTCATACATGAGTACATTCTTGTTTATTTTTCAGCCAGTTTTTAACATTTTTAGTGAATGTTTTAAAGTCCGTTATTATTTTAATTTCATTTGGCATTGTGTTCCAGATGTGACTGCCCTTTATAGAGAAAGCTGTTTGTCCAAATGTGGTTCTGCGGTGGAATATTTTACAGTTATTGTTAACAGAACTCCTGGTGGCTCTGCTGCTGTCCTGTCTTTGGACAAAACCAGCAAGTGGCTCGGGTGCTGATTTATGAAAACATTTGAACGTTAATTTCAGAAGACAGAGGTCAATGAAGCTCTCAAAACTCAATAGGTTGTATTTTTTTAAAACATTACAGTGATGCCACCTAATGGGCTTTTTGTCCAAGATTTTTAGGGTTTGATTATATAATGAACCTATATGTCTTATTGTGGAAGGGGCTGCTTGAGCCCAGACTGTCAAACAGTATGATATATGAGAAAAAACCATAGAATGCATATACAGTGCAGCTGCTTCGTAAGGTATGTAATATCTAATTAATTTAAAGCAGTTCAGATTTTTTTTTACTGTTTTTGAAATTTTCTTTATATGAAGATTAAATTTGAGTTGAGGATCTAGTACAATGCCAAGGTATTTGAATTCTGTAACTAAACTGATGTCATGATCATGTATATTAACTTTAAAATGTTGCAGGTTACATTTTTTGATTGAAAAGCACATTGAGACTGTTTTCTGAAGGTTCAGCAATAGATGGTTCTTGAGGAGCCACTCTTGGACATCAACCATACTTGTAGACAGTACATCTGCAGCCTGTGCTGGAGTCTTGGCAGCTGTGTAAATAACTGCATCGTCTGCATAAAGTTGGCATGTTGCAGCTGAGCAGTGTAACGGCAGGTCATTAATAAAAATGCTGAAAAGTAAAGGACCAAGAATGGACCCTTGTGGGATACCCATGCGGTTGTTTAAAAATGAGGATTTATCCTGGTGAACTTTTACACACTGTTCTCTATTCTGGAGATAAGATGCAAACCATTCTAATGTATTTGGGGAGAAGTTAAAAGATACCATTTTGGATAAAAGCAAACTGTGGTTTACAGTATCGAAAGCCTTTTTGAGATCTAGAAAAACAGCTCCTACCACATTACCCCTGTCCAAGGACTGTTTGACGTTTTCAATAAGGCAACAATTTGCTGTTTCTGTTGAGTATCCTGGTCTAAAACCAAATTGATGTGGATGAAGAAGTTGATTGTCTTGTAAGTAGTCTATCAGCTGTGTAGCTACAACTTTTTCAAGAACCTTAGATAGGACTGGTAAGATAGAGATTGGGCGGTAATTGCATATATCGTCTTTACTGCCTGATTTATGAACTGGTATGACGACAGCTTTTTTCCAGCCAGATGGAAATGTACTAGACCTAATGGAGAGATTAATGAGATGAGTCAGTGGTTTGATTAATATTTTGCTGTGCATTTTGAGAAAGGAGGTGCTCATATTGTAGATATCATTAGTTTTTGAGTTTGACAGTGTTTTAACAATACCAGCAATTAACTTCTCATTTACCTCATCGATGTGAAAAGTATCTGTTGGAAGTATGGAATTTGTGTTGTTGAGCACATTTGGCAGCACAAAAATTTTTGTTAAGTCTTCCACAGAGCCCACAAAGTGTGAATTAAATTCATTTGCCAAAGTAGCCTTGTCACTGACGGTCTTGCCATTGATTCTAAGTTCCTTTACCCCCTAATGATTCTCTGATGGGGAAGATGGGGGCTAAGTTGAGGGGTGGCGGATGAAGAGTTATCCAAGAGCCAAAGACCACTCATGGAGAGCTCCAGATAGACCTGGAGTTAGCAGGTACTGCTGTTTCAAAAAAAAAAAAAAAAAGTAATGGACTCAACTGACATGGGCTCTATGCTCGCTCACCTCACAAGACTCCATTGCTGAAGAAAAAGTGTGTTTAGTTTGTTTAAAGTTTGCCACACAACATTTGGGCAAGCCAGTAAAACACCGGGAGAATATAGTCTGGTCAGATGAGACCAAAATTGAACTTTTTGGATGCCACAACACAGCATGTTTGGAGGAGAAATGGCACTGCACATCAGGCAAAAACACCACACGAACAGTGGATTTTGGAGGTGGGAGCATCATGGTGTGGGGGTGTTTTTCAGCACATAGTACAGGCAGACTCTATAATTGAAGGAAAGATGACAAATGTACAGATCCATCCTTGATAAGAACTTGATGCCATCTGCCAAGATGCTGAAGATGAAACGAGGGTGGACACTTCAGCAAGACAATGATCCCAAACACACAGCCAAGGAAACTCAACTGGCTCCAGAGAAGGAAAATAAAGCTGCTAGAATGGCCCAGTCAGTCACCTGACCTGAATCCAATTGAAAATACATGGAACGAACTGAAGATCAGTGTTCATAGAAGACACCTGCTGTGTCTGAGGAATAGGTGGACAACAACCATGTGCTGAGGTTGCTTTATTGGGCTTAGCAACAGTATGGTACAGAGCAGGGATGGGCAACTGGCAGCCTGCGGGCCACATGAGGCCCCAACGTCATCCACTGCGGCCTGTCAGTCCATTTCCAAAAATCAATTATTTATTTATATCCCATTTGAATGTGCATGTATTTGGAACTGCATTCTTAAATGCAGTTATAGAGTCTGCAAGCAGAGGGAGCGCTAATCAAAACTTGAGTGCCAGTGGTTGAGTGAGAGTGAGGGAGCCAGAGACAGAGGGAGCAGTGTGCCCCCGAGTATGTCTTTTAAGGTATGTATGTGTTGAATGCTGAGACCGCATTAACAGACTGTCAACAGCAGTAAATGTAGAGTAGGCTGCTTTTAAACAACAATAAATGCTACAGCTCTTCACTGAGGAGTATTTACAGTAACACATTTCAAACTGAAAGACAAATTTATATAAGAAATGGTAAATTTATGACTGAAAAACTCATTAATTTAGAAAACCCAGTACAACTAAAAAGCTATACATTTTTAAATAAAATGATGCAAATTTATCAGCAGACACTTGAACATCTAATACCAAAATAAGATTTGCAAAAAATGGCTAATTTAAACCAGAAATGTAGTATATTTATCAGTAAAACTATTTTTTACTTTGATCCTTTTCTTCAAATAGACCTACTGTTTTAACCTTGCTTTTGATTAGTTTCCTATTTCATTATTTTATATTTTATGATTTTTTTATGATTTTAAACCTATTTTATGTCACAATTACTTATCTTACTGCGAATTATTAATACTTATGAATATATGTCTGTTTGACTGCATTTAAGTGTTGTTTAATTTTTCTAGTCATCTTAACTGTCCAGTCTTTTTATCAGCAAATTATCTTCTTATTTATCAGTGATCGTTTTATTTTTTACCACCCTGTCCAAGCTCTGACGTTTCCTCATAGGGTCTGTTTTCTGGTTGCGGGGTGCTGGCCTGTGATCGCCCTGGTCTACCCGGCTGAGGAGATCGTACACTGCAGCACCCCACCTGTGGTGTCAACCCCTCGGTTGGATGTGGGTGGTCTCAGAGGTGGTGCTCCTGTAGCCGTGGACTTGGCGTTTTCCCCTGCTGGTGATGGCTCCCTGGTGATGGGAGCATCCACACTTGGATCCTCGGGTGCCCAGCCATAAGCCTTAAGTTTTACACTGACGGAAGTTTCTTTGTGCGTGTGTGTGTGTGCGCGTGCGTGCGAGGTTAATTGTGTTTTATTTCAATGTGTGAAGCACTTTATGTTGCATCCTTTTGTATGAAATTGTCATGAACTGGGGTGGCCTTCCAGCCCAGTTCCATGGCATGGTGGCTACCCTGTTTTTAAGTTTATTTTTGTATCCTCTATTTGCCGTCAGGCACCTCCTTGGGAGCCTTGAGGTCTTCTCGGCTCCCTGACAGCTCACAGCCACGCTCCCCCTCTCCTGCCAGTTATACCAACTGTGTGTCATTATCGTTTGTGTCTTTTCCTTTGTTCATTCACACACCTGTTTCCACCTACACACCGGTAATTTCTCTCCTCATTAGATTTTGGCATTATGTAAGCCCTGTGTCTGGGGGGGAGGATTGCTGGATTATTGTTCTTACTCCATTTGAACTACTCAGTGTTTGTTCTGCATGACTAGACACCCTGCCTGCTGTTCTGCACCACATCACTCTGCATGACATTTGTAGTTTTCTGCTGTTTGGTTTTGTTTCGCCGGGGTCATTGCTTGGACTGACTCGGACTGCTCCAGCCTTGTGAGTACTATCACCTCCGCCCCTGCAGTCCAGTCCCGTCTGGAGGTTCTTTCCTGGCCTCTCTCTTCCGTTCCCCCCGCTGCAGTACCGCCTGCCTGCACTTTCGAACAATTTCTCCCGGTTAGTACTCACCTGTGTGCTGTCGAGCATCCTGGAAGTATTCCTTGTATGTCCTGAGCCACTCATCTGTTGTTTTGAACTGTTTATTCTCACCCTGTCAATAAATACGCATAACTATCTCCTGCACGTGGGTTTTTATTCTCTATCCTCCGTACGCTGCGTAAAAGCGCATGGGGATTCATAACAGAATAATCTGGTCAGTCTAAAACCCAGCGGAGTAGTTGTGCATAATTTTTCCTTTCATTTTTGTGTCTGCTTTTCTGCCTACCTGAGTGACACCATGTTTGGACTGACCAGGAGCTGAGCGCTCTGGAGCTCCTGGAGGATGCCTGCTCATGAATACAGAAGCAGTCTTCTCCGGGGGATGTTCGTCTGGCTCAGGACACTGCTGAGGAGGTATTGAGGTTGCATCCTAACCTCAGGTCTTTCACGGGGGTGGACGACCTGCTATTGACCATCTTCTCCCAGCCATACGTGGAGCCGGAGAGGGACTCTCCGAAGCCAGAGCTGTCGCAGCCACGGAAGAAGCTCTCACGACAGAGGAAGCCTCCCTCCTCCTGCGGCTCTTCCACTCCAGCTTCATCTCCTGAGCCTGGGTCCACTCAACCCACGCGTGTGATGGAGGAGGAATGCAGACTGGCAATATTATCAGATACCAACCGCCTAATGGAGGAGGAACGCCTAATGGAGGAGAGACGCAGACGGGTTATACTGGTGGATATAGACCGCCTCATGGAAGAGGAGAGAGCGTTAACCAAGCTCTTTTTTCCTGCTGCTGCCTCGCCTACAGCCACCTCACCCTCAGCTTCTACATCCACCAAGGGTGAGGAGGCAGTTTTTTCTTAAGACTTCTCCCCCTTTGTGCCTGTTTGGGTCGCTTCTCCACACCCTGCTGAGAAGCCCAAGCACTTGTTGGATGCAGAGAAGGAGGAGAACGCACTGGATGCCGCTGGGGACATCAAGAACCAGGAGAACAGGAAAGTTCCTTTTCATTTAGTTTGTGCTATTGATGAACAATTTTGCCTGTTCCCTGGCCAACAGACTCGGGGTTCGCAGTCCCCTGAGTTCTCTGCTCCAGTGGCATGTCATAATCCTTCACCTGTCCTCTCAGTATTCTCTCCGGGTGCTTCTGTGAGTTCGCCGGCTCCAGAACCTAGTCACCAGAGGGGGGAGGAACCAGAGGCCCTGGAGGACTCAGTTCCATGGTCAACGGTGAGGCGGTCCCCAGCCATCACGCCAGATGAGCCACCAGTATGGGAGACAGCATCTGGGGACTATGAGAATGCAACCACCATCACCATGCCTGCTGTGGGTCCACCGCAGCAGAGTCACCCAGCGAGCCTGATCTCCAGCAGACTGGGCCCAAGACGTAGTCGTCAGGATTGACGAGGAGTCCTGGACGGTGGTGGAGCTCGAGTGCAGGCAAGTTCTCTCTCTTGTTTCTCTGTCAGTTTTAGAGAGATCTTGTCTGACTCTTGGTGAGGAGAGTCAGGTGCAGCCCTCAGTTGCATCTGAACTCACCTCGCCGGGCTCCGCTGCTCCCAGCGACTCTAACCACTTTTCGTCTCCTGTCATCCCTGAGCTTCTTCCTAGGGTCATCGGAGAAGATCCACCATTACCAGGGATCCCTGTAGATGATGACGAGAGTTCAGCTTCCCTGGTGGAGGTCGACGTGGGTGCAGCACCTCCTGAACCTGAGGAGCCGCCGCGACCTGGATCGTCAAGAGTCCTGGACGGTGGTGGAGCCCAAGTTCAGGCAAGTGCGCTCTTTAATTTCTCTTCTGCCAATTTCTGAGGAATCTTGTCTGACTCTTGGGTGAGGAAAGCCAGGGGCAGCTAGCCACTGCACCTGGGCTCGCCTCGCTGGGCTCTGCTGATGCCGGCGACCCTGACCCTATACCTCTCTCCACTGTGTCTGAGCTTTCTCCTAGGGTTGCCGAAGAACAGTCAATACCAGCTGAGGCCGCCGAAGACCCAGGTTCATCGACCAAAGTCGCGGAGAGCCCTGCTTCCCTCACAGGGGAGGTCACCACGTCAGCAATGAGGTCCTTGACGGGGACCACTGCAGGTGCAATGACGCTCCAGCCGGAGTTCACCGCGGGTGCTACAGAGCTCCAGCCGGAACCCACCACGGGTGCTAAGGAGCTCCAGCCGGTGCCCACCACGGGTGCTATGAAGCTCCAGCCCGGAGCCACCGTGGGTGCAACCATTGCCCAGTCGGGGTCCACCACGGGTGCTGCTATGTCCCAGACCGGGATTCCCTGCAGGCGCTACTAAGCTCCAGTCTGGAGCTGCCGTGGGTGCAGTTTTGGACCAGCCGGGGTCCACCGCGGACACCACTAAGCTCCAGCCTGGAGCCTCCGCGGGTGCAGCCATGTCCCGGACCGGGACCACCGTGGATGCAACTGTCCCCCAGCTCGGGGCCACGGGGGGCGGGGGGGGGGCTCCTTCCTCGTTGCTGTTTAATGACACCGGGGCTCTCCTTCCTTGGCTTCCCCTTCCTGCATTGAGTCATCCTGTGGGGAGGCGGCCTCTTGGGCAGCCTCTCTTGAGCTGGTGGCTCAAGGACCCAGGCCGCCCACCCACTGAACTGTGCCGTAGGGGCAGGTGGCCCCGTTAACCTAGTTGGCCACCTGACCCGCTCGTCTGGGCGGTTCGACTGGTCCTGGATTTGGACAGACCACCCAACCGGCCTCCCTTTGTCACCCCGTGGACCTGGGACTGTGGTCGGCCCCCTGAACTCTGGGACTCCTGGGTCTTGGGAGGGTATCGTTCTAGGTTTTGGGGTTGGTGGGTGCACTGTATTTTCTGTGTCATTCTTATTAGTTCCCTCCTGACCTGTTTCCCCCACCTCCCATCCTGGTTAGTTGTGATAGTTCTCCCAGGAAGGAGGGGGGGGTCCTTTTTTCTTTCTGATGTTACTGGGGTGTCTGGTCTCCACCCCTTGGGGGAGGCTCTGTTATGAACTGGGGTGGACTTCCAGCCCAGTTCCATGGCATGGTGGCTGCCCTGTCTAAGTTTTATTTTTGTATCCTCTATTTGTCGTCAGGAACCTCCTTGGGAGCCTTGAGGTCTTCTCGGCTCCCTGACAGCTCACAGCCACGCTCCCCCTCTCCTGCCAGTTATACCAACTGTGTGTCATTATCATTTGTGTTCTTTCCTTTGTTCATTCACACACCTGTTTCCACCTACACTCCGGCAATCTCTCTCCTCATTAGATTTGGCATTATTTAAGCCCTGTGTCTGCGGGAGAGGATTGCCGGATTATTGTCCTTACTCCATTTGAACTACTCAGTGTTTGTTCTGCATGACTAGACACACTGCCTGCTGTTCTGCACCACATCACTCTGCATGATGTTTGTAGTTTTCTGCTGTTTGGTTTTGTTTCGCCGGGGTCATTGCTTGGACTGACTCGGACTGCTCCAGCCTTGTGAGTACTATCACCTCCGCCCCTGCAGTCCAGTTCCATCTGGAGATTCTTTCCTGGGCTCTCTCTTCCGTTCCCCCACTGCAGTTCCACCTGCCTGTGCTTTGGAACAATTTCTCCCGGTTAGTACTCACCTGTGTTCTGTAGAGCATCCTGGAAGTATTCCTTGTATGTCCTGAGCCACTCATCTGTTGTTTTGAACTGTTTATTCTCACCCTGTCAATAAATACGCATAACTATCTACTGCACATGGGTTTTTATTCTCTATCCTCCGTACGCTGTGTAAAAGCGCATGGGGATTCATAACAGAATAATCTGGTCAGTCTAAAACCCAGCGGAGTAGTTGTGCATAATTTTTCCTTTCATTTTTGTGTCTGCTTTTCCGCCTACCTGAGTGATGCCGTGGAGGTTTGGACTGACCAGGAGCTGAGCGCTCTGGAGCTCCTGGAGGATGCCTGCTCATGAATACAGAAGCAGTCTTCTCCGGGGGATGTTCGTCTGGCTCAGGACACTGCTGAGGAGGTATTGAGGTTGCATCCTAACCTCAGGTCTTTCCCGGGATGGACGGCCTGCTATCGACCATCTTTTCCCAGCCATACGTGGAGCCGGAGAGGGACTCTCCGAAACCAGAGCCGTCGCAGCCATGGAAGAAGCACTCACGACAGAGGAAGCCTCCCTCCTCCTGCGGCTCTTCCACTCCAGCTTCATCTCCTGAGCCTGGGTCCACTCAACCCACGCGTGTGATGAAGGAGGAATGCAGACTGGCAATATTGTCAGATATCGACCGCCTAATGGAGGAGAACGCCTAATGGAGGAGAGATGCAGACGGGTTATACTGGTGGATATAGACCGCCTCATGGGAGAGGAGAGAGAGTTAACCAAGCCGTTTTTTCCTCCTGCTGCCTCGCCTACAGCCACCTCACCCTCAGCTTCTACATCCACCAAGGGTGAGGAGGCAGCTTTTTCTTCAGACTTCTCCCCCTTTGCACCCATTTGGGTCGCTTCTTCACACCCTGCTGAGAAGCCCAAGCACTTGTTGGAAGCAGAGAAGGAGGAGAACGCACCGAATGCCAATGGAGACATGAAGAGCCAGGAGAGCAGGAAAGTTCCTTTTCATTTAGTTTTGTGCTATTGATGAACAATTTTGCCTGTTCCCTGGCCAACAGACTCGGGGTTCGCAGTCCCCTGAGTTCTCTGCTCCAGTGGCATGTCATAATCCTTCACCTGTCCTCTCCGTATTCTCTCCAGGTGCTTCTGAGAGTTCGCCGGCTCCAGAACCTAGTCACCAGAGGGGGGAGGAACCAGAGGCCCTGGAGGACCCAGTTCCAGGGTCAACGGTGAGGCAGTCCCCAGCCGTCACGCCAGATGAGCCACCAGTATGGGAGACAGCACCTGGAGACTATGAGAATGCAACCACCATCACGCCTGCTGCGGGGGCCACCACAGCAGAGTCACCCAGCGAGCCTGACCTTCAGCAGACCGGGCCCAAGACGTCGTCATCAGGATTGACGGAGTCCTGGACGGTGGTGGAGCTCATGCGCAGGCAAGTTCTCTCTCTTGTTTCTTTGGCAGTTTTAGAGAGATCTTGTCTGACTCTTGGTGAGGAGAGTCAGGTGCAGCCCTCAGTTACATCTGAACTCACCTCGCTGGGCTCCGCTGCTGCCAGTGACCCTAACCACTTTTCGTCTCCTGTCATCCCTGAGCTTCTTCCTAGGGTCATCGGAGAGGATCCACCATTACCAGGGGTCCCCGTAGATGACGACTAGAGTTCAGCTTCCCCGGTGGAGGATGACGTGGGTGCAGCACCTCCCGAACCTGAAGAGCCGCTGCGACCTGGATCGTCAAGAGTCCTGGACGGTGGTGGAGCCCAAGTTCAGGCAAGTGCGCTCTTTAATTTCTCTCCCACCAATTTCTGAGGAATCTTGTCTTGACTCTTGGTGAGGAAAGCCAGGGGCAGCTAGCCGCTGCACCCGGGCTCGCCTCACCAGGCACTGCTGACGCTGATGACCCTGACCCTGTACCTCTCTCCACTGTGAGCTTTCTCCTAGGGTCGCCGAAGAACAGTCAATACCAGCTGAGGCCGCCGAAGACCCAGGTTCATCGACCAAAGTCGCGGAGAGCCCTGCTTCCCTCACAGGGGAGGTCACCACGTGAGCAATGAGGTCCTTGACGGAGACCACTGCAGGTGCAATGATGATCCAGCCGGAGTTCACTGCGGGTGCTACAGAGCTCCAGCCGAAGCCCACCGCGGGTGCTACGGAGCTCCAGCCGGTGCCCACCACGGGTGCTACGAAGCTCCAGTCCGGAGCCGCCGCGGGTGCAACCATTGCCCAGTCGGGGTCCACCACGGGTGCTGCTATGTCCCAGACCGGGATCCCTGCGGGTGCTACTAAGCTCCAGTCTGGAGCCACCGTAGGTGCAGTTTTGGCCCAGCCGGGGTCCACCGCGGGCGCAGCTAAGCTCCAGCATGGAGCCTCCGTGGGTGCAGCCATGTCCCGAACCGGGACCACCGTGGATGCAACTGTCCCCCAGCTCGAAGCCATGGGGGGCGGGGGGGGGGGGCTCCTTCCTCGTCGCTGTTTAATGACACCGGGGCTCTCCTTCCTTGGCTTCCCCTTCCTGCGTTGAGTCATCCTGTGGGGAGGCGGCCTCTTGGGCAGCCTCTCTTGAGCTGGTGGCTCAAGGACCCAGGCCGCCCACCCACTGAACTGTGCCGTAGGGGCAGGTGGCCCCGTTAACCTAGTTGGCCACCTGACCCGCTCGTCCAGGCGGTTCGACTGGTCCTGGATTTGGACAGACCACCCAACCGGCCTCCCTTTGTCACCCCATGGGCCTGGGACTGTGGTTGGCCCCCTGAACTCTGGGACTCCTGGGTCTTGGGAGGGTATTGTTCTAGGTTTTGGGGTTGGGGGGTGCACTGTGTTTTCTGTGTTATTCTTATTAGTTCCCTCCTGACCTGTTTCCCCCACCTCCCGCCCTGGTTAGTTGTGATAGTTCTCCTGGGGGAAGGGGGGGGGCGGGGGGTCCTTTTTTCTTTCTGATGTTACTGGGGTGTCTGGTCTCCACCCCTTAAGGGGAAGGCTCTGTTATGAACTGGGGTGGACTTCCAGCCCAGTTCCATGGCATGGTGGCTGCCCTGTTTATTTTTGTATCCTCTATTTGCCGTCAGAAACCTCCTTGGGAGCCTTGAGGTCTTCTCGGCTCCCTGACAGCTCACAGCCACGCTCCCTCTCCTGCCAGTTATACCAACTGTGTGTCATCACTTCCGCTCCTCAAGGAGAGTAGACGCTTCTCTCTTTTCTCTCTGCTCTGCTCCCCACTTCCCTAACTAACTGGATCCCAGCTTGCTGTCGTCTGTCTGCGTCTACTGCTGATTATCGAAAGAAATTATGGAATTGATAAGCTGGGCTTTGAACGCAATTGACACTATTTTTTCAACAAGGAATAGTGCTCCGGGGGAAGCTGTTTGCCCCGCAGGGACGGCTCCAGCGGGCTATTTACAGGTGACAAGTGTTTGGAAGATCTTGTGCCTGAGTAATCTCTCTATCGAAGATATTGAAGATTTGTATATCTTCGTAATAATGGTGACTGGGATCGTTCTGATTGGAACTGGGATTGTCCTGGTGTACCGCAAATTGCTGAAGATGGATACAACCTATCAAAATGCTGGCCACGTGAGGTGCATCCATCAAATTGAAAAAATGGAGAAGACTTTGATAGCGACAAATGGAGAACTGTCTCGAAAGGTGGATTACATCATGGTTACGCTTAAGTCTATCCACGACGGACTCAAAGCCCCGCAATGAAGGATTAAGCACTGAATCTGCAGGAGAAAATAAAGTTCTTTCTCTGTGATCAGTTCTATTTGGCTCAATTTCCCTTACATAAATCCTCCTGATAATCCCCAGTCTTTGTTTTTCAAAACACTGAGCACACGGCCTCCGGACAGTAGCTGCTTGGGACAATTGCCAAGGACAATTGCTGCAGCCAGACAAAACATCTTCTGCCAAAGTGTCCTTGTGCTCTTATTGATTGATACAACACTGCTTCAACACTACATCCACATTGACCCAGAAACTGACAACAAGATAACATTCACTGCTCTCCTTGTGTCCTGTGAACTCTGGTCTTGAATGTGCATCGTGGGCTTTTTTTGTCTTTGTAATCATAATATTGATTACTTATGGTCAATATTCTGAATTCAATGATTTGTTTGCTCCTTCCCATTGTATGATTTCTTATCTGTACCATCCTGTTGGCAGGCGCGTTCCAGATGCAGCCGTGTCACTGGAAATGCAGGTTCATTTTCTGTGTCAAGTCAAATTCTCTCGTATGTTATCAGTGATCTGTTAATGTACTTGGCAATAAATCTTTTTCTGATTCTGATTCTGATTCTGATTCATTATCGTTTGTGTTCTTTCCTTTGTTCATTCACACACCTGTTTCCACCTACACACCGGCAGTCTCTCTCCTCATTAGATTTGGCATTATTTAAGTCCTGTGTCTGCGGGAGAGGATTGCCGGATTATTGTTCTTTCTCCATTTGAACTACTCAGTGTTTGTTCTGCATGACTAGATGCCCTGCCTGCTGTTCTGCACCACATCACTCTGCATGATGTTTGTAGCTTTCTGCTGTTTGGTTTTGTTTCGCCGGGGTCATTGCTTGGACTGACTCGGACTGCTCCAGCCTTGTGAGTACTATCACTTCCGCCCCTGCAGTCCAGTCCCATCTGGAGGTTCTTTCCTGGGCTCTCTCTTCCGTTCCCCTGCTGCAGTTCCACCTGCCTGCACTTTGGAACAATTTCTCCCGGTTAGTACTCACCTGTGTTCTGTAGAACACCTCACCTCACTCACCTGTGTTACCATAGTACCGGTGGCTACCATAGTACCGGTGGCAAAGAAACCAGTTGTGTCCTGTCTGAATGACTATTGTCCTGTTGCACTGACACCAATTGTGATGAAGTGTTTTGAACGGCTTGTCAAACCACACATCACAGCCTGCCTCCCTGCATCACACGACCCGCTCCAGTTTGCATATCATTCAAACCGCTCCACGGAGGATGCTATAGTCACCACCCTGCACTCAGTCATCACCCACCTGGATCAGAAAGACACCTACGCCAGACTCCTGTACATTGATTTTAGTTCAGCATTCAACACCATTATTCCCCAGAGACTGATGGAGAAATTACTCCTTCTTGGTCTGAACACCGCCACATGTCTCTGGATCCTGGATTTCCTGACTGAGAGACCTCAGTCTGTCCGGGTTGGAAATAATATCTCCAACTCTATCACGCTGAGCGCCAGATCCCCTCAAGGCTGCCTACTCAGTCCACTGTTGTTTACACTTCTAACACATGACTGTGTATCCACACACAAGGGGAACCAGATTATTAAGTTTGCAGACGATACCACGGTGGTGGGACTTATTCAGAGGGATGAGGAATCAATGTACAGGGAAGTGAGAGACCTGGAGAGCTGGTGCAGGGAGAACAATCTGGTGCTCAACGTGGATAAAACGAAGGAGATGGTTATCGACTAAGCTGGGGATTCTAAATTGTCCGTAAGTATGACTGTGAGAATGAATGGTTGTCTGTCTCTCTGTGTTGGCCCTGAGATGGACTGGCGATCTGTCCAGGGTGTATCCTGCCTCTCGCCCAAAGATGCTGGGATAGGCTCCAGCCCCCCTGCGACCTGAAAAGGATTAAGCGGAAGAAGATGAATGAATGAATGTAGGAGCAGGGCACTGACCATTGTCAAGGACCGTTCTCACCCTCTGAATAAACACTTTGAACTTCTGCTATCTGACAAACGATTCCGGAGCATCAGAGGCAGAACCACCAGACTGATTAACAGCTTCCTTCCACAAGCTATTAGGATGCTTAACAGTTGATCCGGAATCTCTCATACATACTACTGCACCTACAGACATTATGTATATTATTTGTATATTATAGTCCTGGTTAGTTTTCAAGTATGTCTCAGGGAAGTGTGAATGGCTGTGGTGGGGTGGGGGGTGAGGGTACATGTGAGTGTGTCTTAAATCATGTTCCTTTACTTATATGGATGCCGAGAGAAACGCAATTTCATCTTGCCTGCACTACAGTTGTATGTACAGCAATATGACAATAAAGGTTGATTTGATTTGATTTGAGCGTCCTGGAAGTATTCCTTGTATGTCCTGAGCCACTCATCTGTTGTTTTGAACTGTTTATTGTCACCCTGTCAATAAATACGCATAACTATCTCCTGCACATGGGTTTTTATTCTCTATCCTCCATGCACAAAAGTGCATGGGGATTCATAACAGAAATACGCTATATAAATCAAGCTTTGATTTGATTGTAATATTTTAAAAACGTTTTTCTTCATCGTCATATTTCCTTTTCTTCTTGGCTTTTTTGTTAATTTCCATCTGGAATTTCTCTTTGCTCATCATTTTGATGGAGAGTTTTAAAAATTAAGTCATGATGTAATTTATCAGTAATTTTAATTCTAATATGATAAAACACTGAGGAGCTTTTACTTTCATTTGCATTTTTAGTTTTAATCGTCAAACTTTTGACTTTGAAGAAAATACCCCCCCCCCCCCCCCCAAGGTTTACATGTAAATCTGGCCCTCGAGAAGTGAGGAAAAAATTTGTGGCCCTCACTACCACCAAAGTTGCCCATCCCTGCTGTACAGAGCGACGTGTAGATTGGAGCGCAGGAAGAGGCAAGAGACCTTGTGTCACAGTGCTGTCTGCCGTACAGCCCTGATGTACTGATGTCACCTGTGTGTGTCTGCAGCGCGGCGCGTCGTGCCATATTGCATACATTACAACATCCACGGAACCTTCAAGATTTGAAGACAGCTTGTTTGGAAGAATGGTTTAAAATCACTCCTGAGTAATACCTGCGCCTCGTTTCTCCATACAGGAGGTGTCTGGAAGCTGTTATTACCAACAAAGGCTTTTCTGCTAAATATTAAATGAATTTCAGCACGTGTGTTCAATACTTATTCCCTATATCATTCCACTTTATTAAATATAACTTGTTTTGTGAACACAGTTGCCTTGATTTCTTTGTATGTATGGATTATTTGGGTTGTTACTGATATCTGGTGAAAATCTCAGGTCAATGGCTCCATCAGAAATATGTTTAATGAGAAAAATGTTGACGTGTTCAATACTTATTTCCCCCACTCTCTCTCCTGCTGTGTGTGTGTGTGTGTGTGTGTGTGTGTGTGTGTACACACACACTCCCCTCCAAATGTATTGGAACAGTGACACAAGTCACTGACACAAGTTTTGTTATTTTAGCCGTTTTCCAAAGCATTTTCAAGATACAGTTATGCAATATGGATTTAATGCAGACTCTTCGCTTTAATTTGAGGGTATTCACATTCAAATTGCAGTTACAATTTACTAACTGCAACCATTTTTATACAAAATCTCCTCATTTCAGGCACTCAGAAGTAATTGAACAAATTAACATTACCATAAATAAAATGTTCTTAATCCATCCATCCATCTTCTTCCGCTTAATCCTTTTTGGATTGTGGGGGGGCTGGAGCCTATCCCGGCATCTTTGGGCAAGAGGCAGGGTACACCCTGGACAAATCACCAGTCTATGGCAGGGCCAACACAGACAGACAGACAACCATTCACTCACAGTCACACCCAAGGACAATTTAGAATCCCCAGTTTGATGCCAATTAACCTAACGCATGTTTTTGGCATGTGGGTGGAAACTGGAAAAAATCCCAGAGTAAATCCACGCAGACACGGGGAGAACATGCAAACTCCACACAGATCACTGCTGGTCGGGGGCTGGGATCGAACCCAGGATCCCCTGGCCAAGGGTGAGTTGCTGTGCTGCTGCTGTGCTAACCACTCCGCCACCGCGCTGCCCATCCTTTGGTGAAATCCTTTACAGGCAATGATTGCCTGAAGTCTGGAACCCACGGACATCACCAAACTCTGGGTCTCCTGCTTTGTGGTGCTTTGCCGGGCCTTTACTGTTGCTGTCTTCAGTTGTTGCTTGTTTGTGGGTCTTTCTGTCTTAAGTTTTGTCTTAAGCAAGTGAAATGCTGCTGGATCAGGTTGAGATCTGGTGATTGACTCTGCCATTGCAGAATATTCCACTTCTTTGCCTTAAAAAACTTCTGCATTGCTTTTGCAGTATGTTCTGGGTCATTGTCCATCTGTACTGTGAAGGGCCGTCCAGTCAGTACGTTCCTATACACTTCAGAATTCATCTGGATGCTTCTGTCTTCTGTCACATCATCAATAAACACCAGTGACCCAGTGCCCTCGGAAACCATGCATGCCCATGCATCACACTACTGCCACCATGTTTTACATCAAGTCGTTCCAAGACTTCGCCATACTTTCTTCTTCCCATCATTCTTGTACAGGTTGATCTTGGTTTCATCTGTTCAAAGAATGCTGTTCCAGAACTTTGCTGGCTTCTTTAGATGCTTTTTGGCAAAGTCTGTTCTGACCTTTCTAATTTTGAGGCTGATTACTGGTTTGGCACCTTTTGGTGAACTGTCTGTTTTTGTGCTCATGAATTTTTCTCTTTATGGTAAATGGTAAATGGCATTCACTTATACAGCGCTTTTATTCTCATCTCTTGATGACCAAAGTGCTTTACAGATCCTGCTACCCACCCATTCACACACACTGATGGTGGCATGCTACCTAACATGGTGCTTCCAGACCCACCAAGAGCAATTGGGGTGAAGTGTCTTGCCCATGGACACAACAACAAGATACCCGGGGAGACCGGGATTTGAACCGCCAACCATGTGGTTATTGGACAACCTGCTCTACCTCCTGAGCCACTGCCGCCACTGATACACCAACTTCCTGGAGAGTGTTCTTCACTTGGGTGGATGTTGTGAAGGGGTTTTTCTTCACCATGGAAAGGATCCTGCGATCATCCACCACTGTTGTCTTCCATTTTACGTCCAGGCCTTTTTGAGTTCCAGAGCTCACCAGTGCACTCTATTTTTCCCAGAGCGTACCAAACTGTTGATTTGGCTCCTCCTAACATTTTCACTATGTCGCTGATGGATTTCTTCTTTTGTTCAACCTAAGGATGGCCTGTTTCCCTTCCATAGAGAACTCCTTTGACCGCATGCTGTGGTTCACAGCAACAGCTTCCAAATGTAAATGCCACACCTGGAATCAACTACAGACACCTTACCTGCTTGATTGATGATGGATTAACGAGGGAATAGCCCATACAGTCATTGAAAAAGCTTTTACGTCAATTGTCAAATTACTTTTGAGCCCTTGAAATGAGATTTTGTATAATAATGGTTGTAATTCCTAAACTGTAACTCCAATTTGGATATGAATACCCTCAAATTAAAGCCGAGAGTCTGCATTTTAAGCCCATAATGATTCTATAACTGTATGTTGAATATGTTTTGGTAAACAGGTAAAATGACAAAGCTTGTGTCACTGTTCCGATATTTTTAGAGAGGAGTGTAGGTAACTCTTTTGGTTCCTAATTTCTATCTAATGCAGCCAAGACTGCTCAAGATTTTCAGTCTAGTTCAATTCCAAACTCACCAGGCCCAAAAAGATGCAGAAGAGCTGGACCACATCAGTGTACGCGACTGAGTAGAGTCCTCCAACAAGTGTGTAGAAGATGGCGATCAGTGCTGAGATCACCACTGACATGTTGATGTTTATGTCCACTATCACGCTGATAGTGGCACCTGCACGGAGACGCTCCGTCAGAGCTTATGCTAGGTTTGACTGGGCATTGTAAAGCTTTTAAAACGTATATTAAAAATAATGGTGACTACATATAGGAGATACAACCCGGGGATTACCCACCTAAGGCAGACAAAATGGCTGCCGACCAGAAGATTTCTCCCATGAGCGCAGGGATGAAGAGCAGCCCCCCCATCCTTTTTCCATACAGCTGCTGGAAGGGATCCAGCATGGTGACGTAGCCACGTGACCGCATTGGTTTGGCGAAGAAGAGGCCGCCTGAGTTTTGACACAGAGAATATGGAAAAGGATGCATAAGTATATGCATTATATACAGTATATACTGTATACAGATATATGAATTATGTGTTTAACAAAAACTTAAACATATGAAATTCTACAGCATAAGAATTCAATCCTAATGTAGTTTCTTATATATAAAAGACTGATAGTCATGTTTTAACCCTTTATCTGAAAAAATTAATAATGTCAGCATATCTTGTAATAATAATAATAATATCCTCCAATAATAAAGGATACAAAATGATTCTCCTTAAACATTTGCTCGTAATAAATCTAAATGTCATAGAAGGTTCCAGTCCAATGCAATAAATGTAATTGTATTGTGGTAACTGGGTCATTGTTAAAATTGATTTGGGATAATCAATAAATCAGCAAGTAACAATAATGATGCAGATTTTGAAAACACACAACATATTACCTGACTGCTACGTGCCATTACATTAGAAAGGAATGAAGATTAATTAGCATTTTCCAAGTAGGAAAGACAAATGATTCTTCGGGTCATTTCGTGTCATTTGCCTTAAACATCTGCTGCTGTCTAAATGCATGTCAGAAACAGAATATGGTGAAAAAGTTATTTCTTTTTAAATAAATCCATTTAAGAAGTTGAGCTCTTTCAAGCCTTTTTTTTTTCTCTCTTTCAACTCTGCTGATGATGACGTAGCTGTGTGACTTGAATGACTGCATCATGATGTCATTTTCAGACGCACTAGTGCGTCACAACTGCTGCTGCGCGCGTCTCCAGTCTCGGGCTCCTTCTCCAGCACTGCTCCTTACCTACGACCAGGCTGAGGGCGTAACCGAAGGGGGCTTGTGCCCACGCCAGGCCGTAGTCCGGCAGGTAGACGTATTCTGCCGTGCCGTTGATGTAGCCGCCGCCCACCCACGTGGCTGCAAGAGAAGGAGCAAAGTTAGCGTCACCGCTGCTGCGCCTCTGTGCGTAAAGCGCGACTTTGGAGAGCTCTGCTTTAATGGACTTCAAAGAACATCAGGGTGGGTGGGCTCGAGCCGAGAAGCCGAGGGGACACAGCGAGACTTTTGTCCAACTCACCCGTCATGGTGAACCCGCCAACGAACAGTCCGATGTCCCTCCCTCCCACCATGATGCTCTCGCTGCGCTCTCCGCCCTCACCAACGCCCGAGTTCTTGTTTTTCCACGCTGCCCAGATGCCCACGAACAGAATGAGGACGTAGAAGACAACAATGGCCACCAGACCCTCGGCGTGGATGGCCATCTTCCTGCTGTTCCCCCCGCCGTGGATCAAGCGCTCCTGCGCGCGCACTGGAGACGCATGGAGCGAACTTGAAAGAAGGAGAAAAGATTAAATGTCGTCACAGTCATTCCACCGTCTAAAAACATGAGAACAGAAGCCACACCTGCTGTGAAGTCTTTTAACTCGACCTGGCTGTCCAGACCCACGGTTCGTGGATTCCGCAGTCTGGAGCACGATGTCGCTCATTTAAACATCTGGTTCAGCAGTAACGCAGCTGCACTTCAGCGCGGTCCACGTCGCGTGCACTTATCCAGCTGTTGTGCACCACTTGCGCAGTCAAAAACCCTCCATAAAGTAGTCTTAACATCCCATTTTACGCGCGTGGGCTTTGCGCATAGGCGCCCCTTATAAGAAACAATAATGATAATAATAAAAAAAAAATATGTTTCAGACCGAAACGACCTTAAAAGCAATTTTAATGTTCGACTCATTACGCAAACTGTGCAAAGTCCTCCAGTTAAGCGCGGCTGCACACATGAAAACTGACGGCAGGAGACGCTTTACGCATGAAAACCACCCAGACAACCGCGCGTGTGTCGTTCCATCAGCCATTAAAAACATTAAAAATAACAAAAGAAAACATTATTTGGGAGGATAATATTTCCCATCCTTGCTACGGGCTTCATGCGTTCTATCCATTTGTCCTTGTTTTACGCGCGCCTTAACTTCGCAGGTACAACAAGATGCAATTTAGTGCAAAACCCTTAAACTGTTCAGATTAGTGTCCGCATGCTGAACATGCATCACAATAAAGTCGGTCAGTACGCATTGATTCTTGGGAGTTTTCATGAGCGAAATCCATAAATGCTCCAAAAATGTTGCGTTTGGTTAAAAAAAAAAAAAAACTGGCCAAGCTAAAGGCATAAAAAGTCATGCCAGTTTTAGGTCTGATTTTCATCTCTAACATCACAGATTAGGCTTCACCTCCTGCTTGTCACGACTGAGGACCGATAGGATCGGTTAATCATCTGTCATTTTAATCCAACGCGCCACTGACCATCACTTTAGTTGAAAACAAAAATCTTAGAAGTCATTTTCTTACCTTTTCTTTGAAGAAGCAGCAGGTCCAAAAACCAACGACCAAAGAGCGTCCAAACCTATTTTTAAGAGGGTGATCGCTTTTGTGTATGGCCCTGTAAGATGACTCTACACACACAATTCACCTGTGGTGTGGTTTTTTTAAGCCACAAAAGCGCGTTGGCGAGAGGGACGGCGCGAGGGCGGGGGCGGGCGGAGATGAATGGGAGTGGTGGGTTTACTGGGTGCTGTCAGGGTGGGTAGATGGTGGATGAATGGCTTCCAGGCCGGCACCAAAAATAGCACCTAATAGAGGATGGCGTGACGCAGAGCCTCCGACGGAAACAAGCTTCCCGGTGCTGTGAGAACGTACTGGCGATGAGGGGGAAGCCGAGTCTTCCACGTCCCGTGGCAGGACTGATCTACGGTCCTGCGCACGTTCTGGGCGTTTGACTCTTGACTTTGCGCTTTCCCTTCAGAAGCACCTAATTCTTAAGTTCTTTTAGGGCCATCAGAATAGAGATGACAACTTGGAAATCCAGTCAGTGTTGTGTTGAAATGCGTTACTGTTCCACGGGGGCTGTCGGCGCGCTGTCCATGGTGCTGAACACCAGCCGCACGTCAGCGGCCGCTTCAGCCACTGGGCAAACCGCTTCATTTGCTCGTTGTCACTTTTGTTGTATTTTAAGGGTTTGGACAACCGTTTGATGCGTCTTTGACTGAGACTGGAGGAATTTATTGGAAAGCTCTGAAGGCAGTCCTAGAAATGATTCAAGAGTTCTGTAGAAAAAAAAGGGGAAAACCCTACTCAGCGCATCATCATCACTCTATCGCTCTGTTAAAGCAAGAAATCGCTGCGTGTCGGTCACGTTTATAGGACGTCATAGGACGGCCTATGATCTCAGGCATCAGAGGACTCGCGATGCCGTCATAAAGATATGATGTCTATATGACAGCACATGGACTAATGTGTCTTTATGACATCATATAGACCATCACTCACCATGCCTAGACTAATGTGTCTTTATGATGTCATATGGCTCAGACTAATGTGTCTTTATGATGTCATATGTCTAATGTGTCTTTATGATGTCATATAGACCATCACTCACGATGCCTAGACTAATGTGTCTTTATGATGTCATATGGCTAATGTGTCTTTATGATGTCATATGGCTCAAAATTGGCAAGGTGAATAAGTCACAGGGCCAGTCAGCGCGTTCGTGTTTTCTGCACAGCAGATTTCTGCAGCCATGGCCAATTCTACATTGCCGCGAGCAGAGTTCCCAGATCAAGCAGTCTTCGTATTGTTGCTCAAGATGAAGAAACTAAGCAAAAGCGTCGCTTTCTCAGCAATGTCATTTTTAAAGAGGTGCTGACACAATAAAAATGTGTAGCCTTGAAGAATGCCAGTCTACACTACAAATGTGTAAAACACCAAGCCCTGATTTCCTCCTGGTGCTCCAGTTTCTTGGTTTCTACGGGTATGCACAGGCCTTCCTGAACAGGGTTGAAAGCCACTTTATGCTCAGATCCATTTTCATGATCCTGCCCATGAACTGGAATTACGACGCACCTATCCCTCAACCAGTGGTCTGAGCGAAGAACAAGACCCACCAGATGGAGAGCAACAGAATGGGGACTGCTGCACGTCAGAAAAGATGCCGTGAACATGAAACACCTCAGGTTCCAGCAGTACACCGCAGGCATGACTATCAGACAGGACGAGACCCTTCAGCAACAGGCATGCAGAAATCTCTGTGTCTGTCTGTCTGCGTGTGTGTCTGTGTGTGTCACGATCTTAGGACTTTGTGTTGCCATGGTAACCATGTCAAAGATCAAAGGCAGACATGCAGCAGGGGTTATAAGGGCATGCACGGGTACCATGTCAACATCCCTGAATTTCAGCCTCCCCAGATATGTGGAAGTTTGGGAGGGGAAATCTTTAATGAACGTCCATAGGGGATCCATAGGGGAGCTGTGGGCATTCATAGCTATGACATCACAGGTGCACACTGTGTTCCTATGATATCACATGACCATATAGAGTTCTGAACAACTTCTTTGAACAACTCCTTCTATGATGTCATACAGACATCACAGCCATGCTGTGAGGTCAGAACACTCTTTTTACAGGCATGCAGAAATGCTTAACCATGTCAAAGATCAAAAGCAGGGGTCACCATGGCACTGTTGCCATGGTAACAGTAACTTTCTACGGGCATGCAGAAATACTTGCTTTTACTTGGTTTCTACGGGCATGCAGTAGTGAATTTGAAATGGACTTTAATGAGAAACTTCACTTTCACCACAGAGGTTCTGTCAAAATCTCTGTGGACTTAAGTGTTTTATAATTTACGCTTTGACTTCTCGTCAGAATACAGAATAATTGTGACACTGCTGTGCTGACCAAGCTTTTTTGCTGACTTCTCATTATTTACTTTTATTTCTCTCCTATATACATAAGGATCCTTTCACATAAATCAGTATATACTGTAGAGGCTGCCTCTTGGATATAAGAGAAATTCCTTATCCTCTAATTTAATGGCTGTGCGGCTGACAGTCTGGCAGACAAGAGGGCAGCTCTAATTGGAGGCTTTTCTAGCTAATGAGCCTCAGAAACATTTCTGCAGTGGAACAGGTAGCGACTGGCAGACAGCTGAGGGAAGAATCACAGTCACAAATAAGCCGGCACCCAAAAAGCACAAGGCGGTAATATTTTAATCCACATCGACTTCCAATATCTCAGAGTCATTCACACAAATTGTAATTATAGAGAGCTATGCACAATGTGATATGAATGAACAGCAGGGTAGCTGCAATTAAAAGGCTTACAGGGTGCAATTCAAAAGATCTCTGTCGCCATCCAGTGGCCATCTCAGGTTTTACTGGGGGAAAAAATCAAGCCAGAGAGATTCCAGATGTGAATTTTCTGTTAAACTCCCTGTACTTTAATAAAACCTCCTCAAGTCAAAACATACATGACCCACGGCATCACTGCTTGTTTGGATTACAGCTTTAACTACTAAAATTATACACGCTGTGTAACTTTATTTTCTTTGGCATGAAAGATATTCCAAAAGCCCAAACACTGACATTTAATCCAGATCATGTGTTTAATATGTCCGAGGAATAAATAAACTCAAGTTACAGACTAGAAGATAAGCCACAATACGGAAGTTTTCCATTAACGTGATTTCAGCGTCAACAATGAAACTTTTCACGAACCCAGTCAATCATAATAAAAAACCACCAACTCTCCAAGCTTCACGGGCCAAAACAATAAAATGCTTTTTGCGCCACCTATGCGTTTGCTTCAGTGCATTTAATTGAAAAATCAGTGATGTAGAATACACAGTTTATTAATTAAAATTTGACATGTGTTCAGTGATGAAGTCTGCCTGCAGCTCTGTGTCGTCTGCAGTACGAGTTCGTGGAGTCACCGCTCTGACTGTTGGCTGTACAATACTGCCACCTCCTGGTCATTGGCCTGCATAGCAGCACAATGCAGTTTTCAGTTCTTAGTTTTTTAAATCATAATTTTGGAGTCATCCATCCATCCATCTTCTTCCGCTTAATCCTTTTTGGGTCGCGGTGGAGCCTATCCCAGCATCTTTGGACGAGAGGCAGGGTCCACCCTGGACAGATCGCCAGTCCATCGCAGGGCAACACAGAGAGACAGACAACCATTCACTCTCACAGTCACACCTAAGGATAATTTAGAATCCCCAGTTTGATGCCAATTAACCTGACTTGCATGTTTTTGGCATGTGGGAGGAAACCGGAGAAATCCCGGAGTAAACCCACGCAGACACGGGGAGAACATGCAAACTCCACACAGATCACTGTTGGTCGGGGGCTGGGATCGAACCCAGGATCCCCCGGCCAAGGGTGAGTTGCTGTGGTGCCGCAGTGCTAACCACTCCGCCACCGTGCCGCCATGTTAATGTTAAATAGAAGCCTTTCATCTGTCACGTTATCTTTTGCCTTGGCATTATGTGTTTATCTGCCATGGCAACCACAGCCGCAATGTACAGCGTGTCCATGTGGGCCCCACCAAAGGTCAAACTGCGCTGTCCAACGGGTCCATGTGGGTTTGTCTGCAGGTTCCATGTGGGCCCCATCTGTGTTTGTCCACATGGACTTTACCTGTTTTCAAATTATTTTCTCAAAAATTTACTATTTTCTTGTAAATTTGTGACTTTTTCCCCCTAATTTGACAATTTACCTTGAAAATTTTTCATAAATTAGCTTTTTTTTTTTTACTGTAAACTTGCAACTTTTTCCTCATAAATTTGTGATTTTTTTCTGGTAAATTTGCAACTTTTTTCTCTCATGAATTTGTTAGTTTTTCTTGTAAAATTGTGATTTTTTTTCTTGCAAATTTGCTAACTTTTTCTTGTAATCTTGCAACTTTTTCTCAAAAATTTGTTACTTTTTTCCTCGTAAATTTGTGTCTTTCCCAGAAATTTGTGACAAGTTTTTTTTTTTACTGTAAACTTGCATATTTTCCTCATAAATTTGTGACTTTTTTTTGTAAATTTCTTGAAAGTTTGTAATTCTGCAAGTCATTTGACAATTTTTTCTTATAAATTTGCAACTTTTTTCTCCTAAATTTTCACCTTTTTTCACATAAATTTGACTTTTTCCTTGAATATTTGCTACAAATTTTTTTGTAAATTTGTCCCTTTTTTCCCTCAGAAATTTTCAATTTACTCCTATATTTGCTGCTTTTTTTTGTTAATCTGCAGCTTTTTCTAATGTTTTCCTAACAAATTTGTGACTTTTTTTCTTGTAAGTTTATAACTCTTTTCAAGTCATTTTACATTTTTTTCTTTTAAACTTGCAACTTTTCTCCTAAATTTTCACTTTTTTCCTCATAAATTTGCTGCTATTTTTTTTTCTGTAAATGTGTCACTTTTATTCCTCAGAAATGTTCACATTTCTTCTGATAAATTTGTCACTTTTACCGGTATAATTTTTCCTGCAGCACCAGTGTTGCTGAAAGCTGCTCGCCCATATTAAAGCCACGCAGGGCCCAGTTGGTTTAAAGCGGTTAGACAGACGATCCGATCACCTGCACCACAGGTGAAGTCCATGTGGGCAAACCCAGTGGGGCCAACATGGAACCCACAAGGGACCCAGTAGACAGCCCAGTTGAACCTATGGTGGGCCCACGTGGGCGTGCTGCTGGCTGGGTATTGCTGTTACTGAGGTTAGAAAAGAAAAAACACGTAAAAGTTTATGGCTGTGTCATCTTTCCGTCTCAGACATAGTTGTTGAGTCTGTAGCCACTGTTAGAGACAGAACAAAACGAGGGGGCGTGGTTTCCTTTCAGGGCTTCTGGGGGCTTATAGAGTGGAGCAGTGGGGTGCATGTTGCTAACGGCGGGTGGAGGTGAACGCGGCTGATGTCTCTGCACATGACGGCCGCTGCGTGACTCGTCAGCATTGCTGCTGCTGTAACACAGCACCCCCCCCCCAGCCAGACTGAGGCTGGCCGACGCGTAGCCCAGATAGACGGACAGGCCGATTTCGTACTTCATCCCGCTGGGGAGGAAGGGGTCGTAGAAATCCACGATGACGCTGTTGGTGGTCCAGGACACGGTGACGAGGCAGAGGACCCCAGCACAGAAAAAACAGACCCCCCCGCTCAGCACCAGGGGAGATTTGATCAGCGAGCGACGGGCGAAGCGGGTGCACTTCATCCCCATCACAGAGACAACGGAAGCCACGATGGAGGTGACACAGGAGAGCACCATGAGCGCCCGGGCAGCCTAAAGTGGAGGAGAATACATAAAAACAAACATGTTAACTCTTGGATTTGAAGGAGTTTGCCGTTCCAACCTGCAGCTACTCTGTAAACTGTTCTGTAGCAGAGATTTGGTGACATCAGCTCTACACACGTCTGATTTTTTTCTTAGATATAAACTCAAAGCATGCCAACATTTATTTTAGCAAAACTCCTCAGCAACAACACCTTCCAAAAACAGGATCTATTTTACCTTAAAAAAGAGAAGTTTTTGTTAAACAATGCATACAGAAATATCATCTTCCTCTGATAAGCAAACACCAAGTCAGGGACGCATCAAACTGCCACAGCGGTTCAAGGAAGGTGGAGCCATTCATGTCGTACTGCAGCAAGGCTGAGCCGCTCTTCATGGGCAGATGTGTGCTTTTTCACTGTTTGAACCTTTGAAATGCATTTTTATCGTTCTTCGAGCAGCACGGCAAGTGCTATTGAGTTTCATGATATTTCTACAGCTGATATCTATTTTGAAAAGACAAAAGTTGCAGAAAGTTTGGACAAAAGCTTTTCCAAATTGGAAAGCTGGACTATAATTGATTTATTGTTGCTGTTATTCTCTCAGGTGAGACTGTTGTTTGCCCTATAAAAATGACAAGAGAGTTCTTTAATTTGCCATTTTTCAGTAGTTTAAATCTCAGATGTATTAATGGCACTACTTTATAACACCACTACAGTAATAAAGGATTTATAAATAGTGGGGATGCACAGATATGTTGGCCGATAAACTGGTACTGGTCAATATTCACTTTATTGACTGATGCTGGTTATCAGATGTTTTTCTGCTGTGACTCAGCTGTGTGGCATTGGTTTTGGCCCGAAACCGACAACAGCAGACCACCCAGCCAGCGTGTCTCTGTGGGCCCCACCAAAGGTTAAATCTGGGCTGCCTTGTGGGTCCCCATGTGGGTTCCATGTTGGCCCCATGTCTGTCAGCACCTGTGTAATGACGAGGCCAGGTGCACAGTTGACCTCAGCTTTATTAAGGGGTTGGCAACACAATACAGCCACCAGGCAGGGGCATCGGCTGATAGTGTTGGTTTCCGTGTTGTCGTCGGCCGCGCTATCCTCGCCGTCTGGGTCTGCTACTAATGCTGCGGCAGCAGGCCCCAGCTGCCATTGTGACTGGCGCCACTTTAGCTCCGAAGCTAGCTTGTCTGCGGTCTCCACTTGGACAGCTAGCTTGACAGCCTCGGATAACATCAGGTCACTCGGCGCCGAGAGTAGCCTAGCTCGTCAAGCATTGCTGGTTGTGTGCTCCACCAGCTGATGACGTACCGTTCCCTCCTCCAATGGCCCAAAACAACACTTGCTAGCCAGCTGCTGCAGGTCGGCGACAAACTGGCGTACAGGCTCACCCACTCGCTGGTGTCGTTGTCGGAACTGAATCCTCTGGACGGTGACGTTGTCCTGAGTGTACGCAGGAAACGCTGGCCCTCAATCCCCAAATTATGCCCCAGAAGCACACGAACCCTCAGTCTATCTAGCTTACCCAGGTCGAGCGCCACGATGTAGCCCTGAAAGGCAGAAAAACATCTTGGCCAGGGCACAGGTGGCTCGCCCGGGAGCTCCAGGAAGGGCTGAAGTGGTGAAACACACGCCTCCATGTTGTTGTTGTCCAAATGTTATGTCTCAATAACGGCAGACCTGAGCCATGCTGAACCGAGCAACAAACAGAACTTTATTGAGAAAAAGGGCTCAATAGACACACTGGCCAAAGCCCGCCTGACGTCACCACGTCGACTGCCTGGTGTCGGCTACGGCAAGCCCCAAGGGCCAAATCCCCACACAACATTCCCCCCCTTTACAAAACAGTGAGAACACAAATCAGAACCCCCCCCCCCCCCATTTAGATGTAGCAGTAAAACCCTGTAACAACATAAAACACACCAATTTATCAATACTCTTGAACAGCCTTTTTTTTTTTGAACACATACAAACTAACAAGCCTAGTGAGCTAAATGGGCACCTGGGTAGACTGCCAGGATACGCTTCCGTGTTGGAGCGGATTATTCTGCCACCCATGACCAACACACCTCAGCTAAAGCTAGGCCTACCACAAAGTCATCGAGGTGTCTGGGCCTCTGACGTGTCCTAGCCGAGTGCCTCACAGGGGGAGGACCTGCTCCAGGCTCCGTCGGTCGCACCTGAGTGTCCCCAACACCCCCATCAGACAAGTCCCCCACCCTCATCAGTCACATCCACTGCAGCTCCCGGACCCTGGGCAGGCAACGACTTCCTGAGTCGGCTGGAATACCACCGTGACCCGTCCGAGAGCTCGAACGCGTCTCAGCCCTGCTGCCTCACGATCTGTAGGGGCCCTGTCCAGAAAGGCTGCAGTTTATGTGTGCGGTTGGGATGTTTAATCCAGACCCGGTCCAACACACCAAGTCCATGGGCCTTTGCCCTGTGCTTCTTGTTGAAACGTTGTTTCATTGTCTGCTGTTGAGCAATGACCCGGTCTCAACCCGAAAGTCTGTGTTCCCCGGAGGGAAGGTTGTGGGGGGCCTCAGTCGGTCCAGGGGCAGGTGGAATTCGCACCCCAGCATGAGTTTCGCCGGGGAGCACCCTGTCATGGCGTTTGGTTGTTGGCCTGTAGTGGAGGAGTGTGCTCTGGAGGGCGTCAGGGAACGTGAAGCCGTCTGCCAAATGGGCTCTCAGACCATTTTTCAGAGGCTTGTTGAAATGCTCCACGGCCCCATTGGCTTGGGGGTGGTAGAATGCAGTTCTGATATGCTCCATCCTCCTAGCACCCAAAAACTCCTCAAACCCCTAGAGGTGAAGTGTGGGTCATTGTCTGTAGTGATGGCATCCGAGACCCCCCATCTGGTGAACAGCAACGAGAGGAAACCCGTAACCACATCCGTCGTGACCGAATTAGTGGGCAACACCTCTGGCCATTTGAAGAACAGATCATATACCACTAGCAAAAAACGGCTGTTTGGTGGTGTCGTATGTAGTTCACTGCAAATGTCTAATTGGACGTGCTTCCAAGGGCCTTCTGGGTACGGTAGTGGTCGCAGGGGTGGGGGTGGGGGGTGGCCCGCCAGTCCTTCCGCTCTCCAAGCACGGAACACAATCCTTCACCATAGTTTCAATGTCCTTATCTGTACCAGGCCACCAAACTGAATCCCTGCAACGCTGCTTCACCCTGACCACACCCAGGCGACCCTCGTGGAGCACTGTCAGAACTCGTGATCTCAGAGACACCGGGATCAATGTGCAGCGTCCGTTTGCCACACACACCCCATTCCAGCAACTCAGTTCGTCTCTGAACCGGTGAAAAGGCACCAGATCGCCCTGTACTTTTGTGGGCCAACCCTCCCTGATGACCGAGCACAGTTGTGACAACGTGGGGTCCTGTTCCCACTCTGCCCGGAGCTCCTGGAGGGACACCATGTCCCAGAGGGGTGCATGCAGTGCGTTGACCAGATCCGCCTCTGTAGGATATTCATCATTGTCCGGTTGTGTGGTGTTGGCCGTGGCACGGGACAGGAGATCTGCCACCATGTTCTCTTTTCCAGGGGTGAACTGGGTAGTTAAGTTGTAGTCCTTCAGCAGCTCAGTCCACCTGTGGAGCCGTAGGGGCCTGTGCCCCGAGCCTGTCGTCTCCAGCAGTGTCGTCAGCGCCCGGTGGTCCATTGGCAGGGTGAAATGGCGTCCGTAGAGGTAGATGTGCCACCGTTCACATGCCCAGACACAAGCGAGCACCTCCCTCTCACCCACGGCATATTTCTGTTCAGCCAATGAAAGGGACCTCGACGCAAACGCCACTGGGCGCGCGGTACTGTCTTGCACTTGAGACATAACCGCCCCCATCACCGAACCAGACGCGTCACAAATCACAAACTTCGGCCATTTTGGATCAAAGTGGGCCAACACTGGAGGGGAGGTGAGTTGGGACTTCAGCCTAGCGACTGCCGCTGAGCAGGCCGGGGTCCACTGCCACGGCTCGTCCTGCTTCAGAAAGGCCCGGAGGGGTTTGATAATCTCCAAATAATGGGAAATAAAACTCCTGCAGAAGTTCACCATGCCCAGGAATGAGGAGATTTGTGCGGGTGTCGTGGGGTTGGGGACCCCTCCACGTTCGAGTGCAGGGGGCTCAGGCCCTCTGCTGCCAGCCGGAATCCCACAAATTCAATGGAATCTGCCACGAAAATGGACTTTTCCCCATTCAACGTGACTCCATGCTCCAGCAGCACCTCCATCACTCGTCCCAAATGACCGTCGTGTTCCTCCCGCGACGTGCCGTGGACCACGATGTCGTCCAGGTACACCACTACACCCCTGAGGCTGGCCAGAATTGTGGACATGATCTTCTGAAAGCAGCTAGGTGCTGAGCTCAGACCAAAAGGCATGTGGGTGTACCTGAAAATGCCCATGTGGGTCACAAACGCCATCAGGTCCCTGCTGGCTGGGTGTAGGGGCACCTGCAGATAACCCTGGCAGAGATCCAGCTTTGTGAACACCCTTGAGCCGCTGAACGTTGCGGTGAGTTCCTCCATCGTGGGGAGCGGGTATTTGTCAGGGATAACCGCTTTATTAACCATCCTGAGGTCAATACACGGCCGGATGCCGCCCGTCTTCTTCTTGGCCACCATGATGTTCGAGAGCCATGGTGAGGCATCCACCTTCTCAATGATGCTGGCTATAAGCAATTTACTCAGTTCTACCGTGACGTCATCCAGCAGGGCGAGGGGAAGCCGCCGTAATGGTTGGATCTTGGGCGTCACGCTCGGGTTGATGAGTGGGTGGTGGTTGAACGCATCAATACATCTGTTTTAACTTTACAGTTGTAACTTTGAAAAACTTGGTCCAATTTTCACCAAATTTTCTATGATGATAATAGTCCCATCCTGCACCCTCCTATACAAAACTAATTTTAAAAAGTTATAGCGCCCCACCTCCAATTTGGCCAAGAACCACCCCTCGCATTTGAACTCCTCCTCCTAGGGGCCTGCTCTGATTGAACTCATTTTCATATGGCCGCATCTACAGCACACTGCTGCTTACCCATAAGTTATCCCTATATGCGGATGATTTGTTACTATATGTGGCGAATCCGACCTCGACCATCCCTCTTATTATGAATATTCTAACTCAATTTGGTAGATACTCCGGTTACAAACTGAACCAGGATCATCCACCATCCTCCTCTCCATTTAGCGTGGTCTCAGAGGGATTTCAATATCTAGGAGTTTTTATTACAATTTCATCTGATGATTGTTTCAATAGAAATTTTCGCCCCCTTGTGGATAAATGTAAACTTGACATGACCCGCTGGTCTTCTCTCCCTCTTTCTCTATCTGGCAGAGTTAACCTTGTAAAGATGGTGATACTACCTAAATTTCTTTATTTGTTCCAACATGTCCCACTATTTATGAAAAATCCTTTTTCCATCAGTTAGACCAGACAATATTGTTTTTATGGTCGGGTAAACCCCTTCAAATTAAAAAAACTATGCTACAACTCCCCCAAAATTGGGTGGTCTTGCGCTACCTAATTTTATTCAATACTACTGGCCGTGTAATATTACCAAACTTACTGGCTTGATAACAAAGCTGGAACCTGCCCTTCATGGGCTCAAATAGAGCTACAGTCCTCAAGATTTTCCTTACGATCGCTCCTCACGACACAACTCCCTCTGAAGATGCACAATGTGTCACAGAACCCTGTCCTTGTTAATTCATTGAAGATTTGGATACAGTTTCATAAACATTGTGGCTTAAAAGAACCCTCGGTCTTGGCTCTGATTTTCCAAAACCATTCATTTCCACCTTCTTTGTCTGACCCTACATTTTGTATTTGGCATGACAAGGGCCTAGTTTTTATTAAGGACCTTTATAAAGAAAATATTTTTTAGATTTTGCAGAACTTGTAGCCAAGTTTAAGCTGCCTCACTCCAATTTTTTTTTTTTTATTATTTACAAATTAGACATTTTGTCCAAACTTCTTACCCTCATTTTCCTAACCATCCACCTGGGTCCCTAATTGATTCACTGCTTACACTTGATCCAGCTCAAAGATGAGCTACTTCTATGATCTACAGTACCACTGACTCCCTTAATTCCAATTGTTCAGCCTGTCCAGAACGGACCTGGGAAAATAGGAGAATCGATTTCAGAGGACCGGTGGGACCAAGTTCTTGACCTAGTTCTCGCATCTTCCCTATGTGCCAGACAAGGTTTATTACAATGTGAAGTACTTTTTAAAGCACATTATACAAATGTTGGGATGGCAAAAATTTATCCAAGCAATGACAGTTGCAACAGGTGTAAGCAGCCACCTGCTGGTCACACCCACATGTTCTGGTCTTGCCCAGAACTCAAAAAGTTTTGGCATCAAATCTTTGATACACTTCCAACATGGAACAAGGACATGGAACTTGGTCCTGAACCATATACAACCCTGTTTGTGATCCCACCACTTAAAACACCTAACCTTCCACTAAGAAAGCATTGCGTACTGGCCTTTACAACTTTACTAGCCGGACGCCTTATTTTGTTGAAATGGAAACACGTTTCTCCCCCCTCACACAACAGTTGGCTTAGGGAGGTTTTAATACATATTAAACTGGAAAAGATTAGATTTTCACTTGCAGGTGCCAGTAAAATCTTCAACAAAACCTGACAGCCCTTTATAGAATACTTGGAGAATATCACGATTCACCCTGGAACCCATTAACTATTGCCAACACCCCCCTCACCCCCCTTCCTTTTTTCTTTTGTTCTGTTTTTGGAACGGGATAAAAAGTGTTAATGTTTCTAGAGATGTTCTTAAGGACGGTTTAGTCGCCATTGTCCTATAATTTTTCCACTTCTTGATGGCGGCTGCCATCTTTTTTTAGTTTGGAATTTGTGACTTTTTGCTCTAGTGTGATATCTTTCTGTCTTCAGTTTGCTTTTTTCTCTACGCTGAGACTCTGCATGTAAATGTGCAACTTTTTACTTGTAATGCCTTTTTTCTTGTAAACAATTGTATTTCCTTCAAAAAACCAGCCTCTGCAGCCACATTTTTCAGACCCCTGCTTTAGACTTAGCAGACTGCCTCCAACACAGGGGTCTGTCCCTAAAAATGACTTTTAAAACACTGCTAGACAACCTGTTCTAAAGCAAATTTTTATTTTTTTTAAGCGAATTGACTGTTTTTGTGATTAATTACGTGACAAATAGACACATTTCAGACAACAGCTGACTGGTGAGAACATTTACACGTTATTTTAGCTCCTCTTATTGCGCTCGTGTTTGGGTGCTGTACCTGCAGGTCTTGCGGCAGGGCCAGCAGAGATCTATACATCTCACACTGGTAAATGCCAGTGCTGTGCCACACACACTCCATCCACAGGCCTTTCATGTACTCGGTGGCTGTGATGATGTTCGAGCCCACGTAGGCCGTGCTGCGCCAGTGGGGGAGAAGGGTGGCGACGACAGTCCCTCCAAACCCCAACAGTCCTAGAAAGAAGCCGAGGAGCTGGACTGCCATGTTGGCCATGGTTGGGGGTCGCTTAAAACAGACGTTCGAGCTGCAAAACCACAGTTACAGTTTAAAGTTTTCTTGTTTGTCTCGTAAAGTACACATTTCAACCATCAATCAAACCATGAACAAAACACTTAAAGATTAAAACTACCGACGGCTGTGTCGTGGCTGCGTTACTCCTCTTCTCTGTGCAGACCCCAGCCGAGCAGAAATTCCTGGGAGCTCACATCCAGTCACCGAGTCTGAGCCATTCCTCGAGCGTCTCCAGAGCATGGGCAGGAAAAAGCTGTGGAAACTTTCAGTATTCTGGCATTAGTCTCTGGTGAGTGGCAGGTGACTGCATGTGTAACTAATGAGGGCGGTGTTCGGCTTCACCTGTTTAACGCGCCCCTCTGGAGGGCAAACCACAGCAGTCTATTTGTTAGGCTCTATGCCACCCCTCGGGAAAGGAGAGAAAGAGAGAGAGAGCAAATTAAACATTTACAGAAACCACCCAAGCTGAGAGCACTGCTATAAGCCACTAATTCTGAAGTTTTTTCACAGCTCTGCAGGGTATTTGAATGTGAATTTGTGAATGGCTTGCTGACAAGAGCTTCTAGCAGATGGACTCTGAAGCTGTGACAAGACAGCAGCAGTTGTTGTTGTTGTAATAAGGTGCCAGAATACAGGTGCAGCTCAAAAAAGTTGAATATTGTGATTTGCAATTTAATTCAAGAAGCTTTGGGCCATAGTTAAGAAAACCAAAGCACAAAAAGGCTTAAGTGTGAGCAATATAACCTCCCTGAATCACTGAATGAAAACACTACACAATTTAAGTCTAAATATTTTTGGGTCCATCTTATCTGAGCTTTAGTGTTTGTATGACTCAGCATGTCTAGAACTCATTTTCAGTGGTTCTTCCCTCTGGCACCACTCACTGCCATTGAGCTCTGGCTCCGTAACACTGGTCAACACCAGGTTTATTGTCCAAGTGTTTTTTTTAGCTCATTTAGGACAGTTTTGATGGGCTGAATCCAAAAATCTCATTGGTTTTGCTCAATCAGGTCAACTTTTCGACTTATGGCCACATGTTGTTTTATATGTTTTTGTTTACATGTACGGGTATTTTCGCTTTATATGATGCAAAATTCTTTTTTATGTCTTGAAATTCTCTGAATTTTGAACAATGATGACATAACATTCAATTTACATGTACTTACCTTAATACATGCACAGTACTAAGTAAGTACAGGTTTTTACTTAGCACCTGATCGAGAGAAACGGATCTCATTTTTAGATTCAACGGTGCAAAATTGTCTTAAATCAGTTGAAAAAACACAGACAACTTACAAAAAAATGATTTTAGTAACCCTGCGTAATCTTTTTGAGCTTGTTGTTCTGGGTAGTCAGAAGTCAAAAACGGGCCATTTTAAGGAGTGGTCATCTATAGAAAGATGAACAAAAAAGCATTGCACTATGTTGCGAAATCTCCACGATGCCACAACTGTCATGTGATGAATCGAACTATGCTTTGGGCCTTTTGGAGGGCGGAATGTCAGGACGACAGGTGGCGCTCTGATTGGGCTGCGATGCATCAACCACTGCTTGGTTGTGACAACGCCAGGTTGAGACTGGGTCTGTGGTTGACAGACCACGTCCAGGACGAGCATGTGTCACCACCCTGGAGCATACCTGTACATCACGACGCAGCACCTCTGAGATTGGTTCTGTACAACTACCCAGACGGCCCAGGAAACTCCAAGGAGATGCGGCCAAGGATCTCGGCCAATACCCGTGAGAAGGCGCCTCAGGCATCAGGACCTACAAGCCTGACGACTCTTTTGGGGGATGATCTTGATGGCAGAGCAGCAACAAAATTGCCATGAGTAGGCTCGTCAGTACAACAGGTGGACCCTACAGCAGTAGAACACTGTTCTTTCCTCTGATGAATCCTGATTTTGCCAGTCCAGGGCTGACAGTCATGAACGTGTGTTGTGGAGACGAGGAGTCTCCACCACGGGGGGGGTGGGTGGGGGGGGGCTGACTTTTGGCACCTGCCCACACTGCCAAAAATGCCAAAAGTACCAATACCTGCTTTAATGACCATGGTATTACTGAGCTGGATTGGCCAGCAAACTCTCCTGACCTAAAGCCCATAGAGAATCTATGGAGGATTGTCAAGAGGAAGATGAGAGACACCAGAGCCAACAATGCAGACGAGCTGAAGGTCACGATCAGAGCAACCTGGGCCTCCATAACACCTCAGCAGTGCCACAGGCTGATCGCCTCCGTGCCACGCCACATTCATGCAAAAGGAGCCCTGGCCAAGTATTGGGTGTGTACATGGACTGACTGATCAGCTGGCCAACATTTCTATTAAAAAACTTTTTTTAAATTAATTTTATGTAATATTCTAATTTTCTGAGAAACTGAATTTTGGGTTTTCATGAGCTATAAGCCATAACTATCAAACTTGAAAGAAGCACTTGAAATATGTCACTCTGTATGTAATGTATCTACTGTATATAATATGAGTTTCCTTTTTTCAATTGAATTACTGAAATAAATCAACTTTTTGATGCCATGCTAATTTACTGAGCTGCACCTGTGTGTCAAGATCCAGTCGCTTCATGAAGAAAAGGGGAAAACTGCTGGTGTTTAATCATTTACTTTTGTTCCTTCTCCCGCTGTGACAAAACATCCTGCAGCTAAAAATACTCACAATAATGACTTTTGGAACAGTGCCAGCCAAAAATAACACTAAAAATTAAAAGTCTCCTGTCCCCACAGCAACAAAAGAGGCTGACTTTAAATTTGGATCCAAGGACACAGAACTGTGCCTGTGTGTGCGCAGACCCATTGTTTCGCCCTCCTCCTGGCACCGAAGCTGTTCATGAAGCCTGATTATTGTTTGGTGTTAAACCTGGCACAGCTGGGGACTCCTAAAATATCAGCAACACAAGCCGCATTGTCCTCACTTAATGGACGACTACACTGAAGGAATAGCAAGTAGGTAAAGACATGTTGGGTATCTTGTTTTAATTTAGCTGGAAAAAAAAAATGTTAAGTGCAACTTTTGTCTCTTAAGTTGCTCTTGCAGTAAGCGCCCGACATAAGTACTCACCAGTGATCGCAGGTGTCCAGATGGTGGACTGAGACTTGCAGATAAACAGGGCCTCTGGCTCCTCGGTGACCAGCTCCGTCTGCTTCTCCTCCCGTCTTCATGGATGTGTGTGTGTGGGCTGCAGGACTGTCAGCTCTGTGACTGGCCAGTTTTAGCTATCACCACCACCACCACCACCACCACCACCACCATCATCATCATCGTCGGTGCTATCCCTGTCAGTGGCAGCAGCACCATGTCGGAGGTGACACAAGAGGCAGTGCACGAACGCTGCTGCCAGCTTGCTGCTTCAGATAAATAAGCGGGGCCAATGTGGAATGGACACCCCGGAGGCAGAGCAGCGTTGCTGAGCAGAGGCAAGACAGAAGGGATATTGTCTTCACTGATTGTGCCACTTTTTTGTCTCAGATGTCCAGCTCTGCACCCCCAAATCTGTTGGGAGAGGCACACATTTTGAGCAGGCAAATGGCCACTTATTAACTAGCAGCGAATTAAACTCTTAACAGAAAAGAGCAGCCTAAACTTGCACTAAGCGATAGGTGTAACTGCATGTGCGATCCAAACTCTAGCCAGGTGAGGTCGTTCAAAGCTTCATCCTTGTGTCAGGTGTCTTCATTTGCAAGGCTGTCCCCCTCACTGCGTCCCTGTCTCCGCTACTGTGTCGTTCCACTAGGCTCTCGTTCCCTGTGAGAGTCCTATCCAGAAGAGATGATCCTCTGCGAGCTCTGCCTGAGGGAGACGCCATTTGAATGTGGAACACTTAATAGTCTTAGTTAAGCAGAATAATCCTGCGATTAGCAGCTGAGCAGTTTGTTGCACAATAAAGGGAGACGCAGTGTTGAAGCCGTGACTGCAGCCGCTTCCCTTTTAAATCCCAAGAGCTGAACATACCCCTGTAGTGCACATGCCCTAGAAACACTGTGTTATCTATTCAGACGTGAGCAGAAAAATCCAATTGAAATACAAAGTGGGATATCCAAGTATGGTTGGTGTCAGCTAAAACAATTATGGGATATAAGGCATCGCACGTCAAAATGAGTGCTGCAGGACAAAACCCTATTTTATTCATACATTTGTAACAGGTTCACAATGAATAAGGTTAGTTTAAATTTTAAGCTCCTGAAACTGAAACACTTGGATAAATATCTAATTACAGTGCATTGTACTCCCTAAATATAATACACACAAATATAGACTATATTGCATATTTCACAAAAAATGAACCAGCTTTTATACTTGCACTATGCATTAAAAATTAATAAATAATAGGCTACATAATCGGGCTTGTTGTTACGAGCTATTCGGTCTCTGTACGACCGTTGTGAGAGTTTGGTTCGTATTGCCAACACTCGATCGGACTCATTCCCAGTGAGAGTCGGACTCCACCAGGGCTGCCCTTTGTCACCGATCCTGTTCATAATTTTTATGGACAGGATTTCTAGGTGCAGCCAGGGAATGGAGGGTGTCATGCTTGGTGACCACAGGATCTCATCTCTGTTGTTTGCAGATGATGTTGTCCTGCTGGTTTCATCCAGCAATGACCTACAGCTCTTGCTGGGACGGTTTGCCGCTGAGTGTGAAGCAGCTGGGATGAGAATCAGCACCTCCAAGTCTGAGTCCATGATCCTCAGCCAGAAAAAGGTGGATTGTCCTCTCTGGGTTGGGGACAGGCTCCTGCCCCAAGTGGAGGAGTTTAAGTATCTTGGGGTCTTGTTCACGAGTGAGGGGAGAATGGAGCGAGAGATTGACAGACAGATTGGAGCAGCATCTGCAGTGATGCGGACGTTGTACCGGTCTGTTGTGGTGAAGAGGGAGCTTAGTTCTAAGGCAAAGCTGTTGATTTACCAGTCAATCTACGTTCCTACTCTCACCTATGGTCACGAGCTTTGGGTAATGACCGAAAGAACGAGATCGCGGATACAAGCGGCTGAAATGATCTTTCTCTGTAGGATTGCTGGACTCACCCTCAGAGATAGGGTGAGGAGCTCAGTCATCCGGGAGAGGCTCAGAGTAGAACCGCTGCTCCTCCACATTGAAAGGAGCCAGTTGAGGTGGTATGGGCATCTGATCAGGATGCCTCCTGGACACCTCCCACTTGAGGTGTTTCGGGCACGTCCCACTGGGAGGAGACCCCAGGGCAGACCCAGGACTCGGTGGAGAGACTACGTCTCCCAGCTGGTCTGGGAACACCTTGGTATCTTCCCTGAAGAGCTGGGGCAGGTGGCTGGGGGAGAAGGAAGTCTGGGCTTTTCTGCGTGAACTGCTGCCTCCGCGACCCGGACCTCTGGAAAAGTGGTAGAAGATGGATGGATGGATGGATGGCTACATAATATTTGTTTACAAAGAAAAATAATGGCTATGGTTTATTTTGATTCATTTTAAACTGAATAAATGACTCGCTGCTTTCAATAACATGGCTGTGCCATTAATTTATCACAAAAACACCAGCTATGTTTAAAAAAATTATGAGAAAAAGTCACAGATTTATAATGAAATATTGCATTAGCTTATGGGGGGGGGGAAGACAAGAAAAAAAGATTCCAAATTTATAAGAATAAATTCAGAAATGTGTATAAAAATTGCAAGTTTAAGAGGAAAAAAAAATACCCTTGACTGGAGAAAATGTGTCAAAAAACTAATAAGCTCATAGTTTATGGCCAGATAAAAGTTAATATTAAATGTTGTTATTGTCATCGATGCTATTAAAAAGTATATCCTTATTGAAATACTTACAGTAATATTATTATATATTTCTTTGTCGGCAAAGGCCAAAGAGACGTCATCAGTCCATCGCTCAGGGACGCTCTTCTCAGAGGAGGCCGATTAGCCGTCAGCTAGCTCCGCCTTTCCATCTACTACACATTTTATAATTGTACAGGTAAGGTATTGTTGTGACATTAGTGCATATATACAACTGTAATTATATATCGCTGTTGGCGACTAAATAAAACTTAAAAGTTAAGAAAGTAAAAAAAGGTTTTGTCAGGGATTTGGTTTAGCTTGCTAAGCTAGCTGGACCTAGCCTCACTGTAGGAAGCTAGCTAGCGATTTAACATTTATTTTTATGTCCTCCAAAGTGATTACACGTCCTCTAAAGACCTTAACAAGTTTAAAATTTGCCTATTTGGGGCTGTGTCAAACATTTTCATATAGTCTGAATATGTCTTTGTGTTTCAGAATTTAATGTCACCGTGTTAAACATGAAAAACATTCTCAAGCCATTTCTCATCAAGTTTGTGGTGTTATTATGTCAATCAGTCCGTCCAGGATTTCAGGGATGTTTTCATGATTGCTGCGGGCCAAAAAGCCTGAATACGTGCGAGCTTTCTTAAAAAGTTGCGATAAAAGTTGCAATGTGTTTAGAGTGTTTTCTACACTAAAAGCTATGGGAAAATTACACATTTTAAAGCAGATGCGTTTCTCCAGTTTACTGCAGTGATATTCTATATAACAATACAAGAAAAGCACAAGATTGTCAAAAATTTCCTATTACAGTGATTTGTAAATTAAGCAGAAACTTCTGCTATGCAGAAAAACTCTTGTGCAACAGCAAATACAAACATGAACACAATATCCATGACAACCGCTACATTGCATTGAACGCATGTTAAAGAGTAGAGATTTGGAAATTATTGGCAGCACCTTCATTTGAAAACTCCCTACGGTCCCCAACCACTCGGTACCAAGCGGAGAGGAAAAAATAATTCTGTTGCTCTGTATCGGCTAGTGGAGTCTGTGTTTTTCTGAAAAAAAAAAAAAATAAAAAAATACAGAGCATATTCTCTCTTTCCATGCCTGCCTGTCTGTCTGCTGCATGTCGGTCTTCACACACACACACACATCTTTCATTGACAGCGGGACGGCGGGGGGTGTGGGTGTGGATGGGTGGGTGTGTTTGTCCGTCCAGAGTCTACACCGGAGATTCACGGTTTTAAAGCTCATTGACCAGACGTAGTAACGATTTTACCTCTAAAGATGTATAAATGTTCAAACACTGGCTCTCATGTGCGCCTCCCCGACGGGGCACTTTTGGGGCAGGCGCATGTTTTTGTGTTTTTCAACACAAACCCAGCGCTTTGCACACGTGGTCAGGACGGCGACATGGTGAGGCGTCCACGGGCAGGCTGGGGGAGACGGAGGAAGGGACGGTGTTGAAAGCCTCGCGGGTGTTTTTTTTTTTTAAATCACACACTCTGTTTGCAGATGTGTTCCGTTACTCACTGTAAGCTATAAACTCACTTCTCACTGTAAACACGGAAGTGAGCACAGTGCGATGGTGCATTTGATTGGTTAGACTGAGCGTTTCAGTGCCAGTTGGAGACAAATTTGATTGGTGAAATTGGTGGAAGTTGACGAGGATTGGCCAGAATTGCGGGAAAGTTGCAGTGATTGGACAAAGTTGCAAGGTCGTGCAATAGTTGCGCTGATTGGCTGATTTTGCATGAATTGGTGCGATCGCAACATCGCAAAATCCTGGAGGAACTGATTAATATGTTGTATTATTGTATGATATGGGTGGTGGCTCCACCTTTCCGGTTTCGCTGCCACCCGGGGTATAAAAGGCTGATGCGGATGAAGCACAGCCTCTTTGACCTCCTCTCTGCCTAATGGGAGCATCTGTTAGTAATACTGTGAGTCATACAATAAAGTCCTGTTCAGTTCACCACTCGCCTCATTATTGTGCCATGTTTTACGGACATAACATTTGGCAACAAGGATAAAGTATGGATGCGGGCATGTCATCTTTTTGGCTATTTTTGGAGACTCTGAAGGGAAGCCTCCGGTGCCTTGGACGAAGTGATTTGCTGCGTTTCCGAGCTATCTGGTGGCACTAAACATTGGCAAACCGAAGAAGGTATGAGCAAGGGCAATTTTGGTCCATAATTTGGTTATGGAAGGACAACGCATCCTTTCGACTTTGGGAGCTAGCAATAGCTTTGATGACGTGGTTGAGCAAATGGCACAACATTTTCGCGCGCCTACAAACGTCGTCATTAGGAGGGTCCAGTTTCGGCAGCGCCTCCAGTGGGCTGGCGAGTTGGTGCAGCACTTCGATGCAGACCTACAGTAGCTGACGGGGGACTGCCAGTTTGGGGAGTTGGAGGAAGAAATGGTCTGTGACCAGCTGGCGGAGCACACGCTGTGTTCGTCAGCTCATTTGAGATTGCTTACACACTCCGGGGAATTAACTTTAACCATGGCTGTGGAGATAGACCAGCAGTGTGAAGCAGCGGACAAGTTATCACATGACCTCGATGAGAGAGCTACGCTCCTCCGCCATGACTCACCATCGACGATGCAGGCTGTGGTTCTGGACAGTGAAGACAGCGAGCAAGAGGAATGTGCTGCAGCTGTAAAGATGAAGTCCGCCCCAGGATCACCCAAATATTTGGGTTGTTGGTCCACTAAGCACCGGTACAAGGCTAGAGAGTGCCCGGCAAGAGGTAAACGCTGTGGCAAGTGTGGACTCCTGCATCACTTTGCCAGGGCCTGTAAGAAGTTTGAGCGAGGGGAACGGCGACACAAAGTGGACACCCCTACTCCAACTCCCACGGTTAGCCACACCATTTCCCCGGACACCGACAGCCGTATGTATTGTATGGTGGAACTGGACTGTGTGGAGGAACCATTATTGATGGACACGGGCACAGTGAGGTCGGTGTTGAGGTGGTCCACTGTGAGGAGTTTCTTCCCATATCATAAGTTGAGAGGCCATTTGAAACCTGTGTCGTGGGTTCTATGGAGCTGATGGCCCGTTATAAATCATCGGTGGCTGCTAGCCTGAAGCTTTTGGTGACCGGTATGGGTGAAAATGCGATGGGCTGCGATCTCTTTTATGGGCTGGGATTTTCCATCAACAGCAGCGTGGGTGAGAAGTGGTCAGGCTGCGGTTTATGGGACTGACTAATCCCGGCAGTGGTAGATGATGCAATATGGGACGAACCTTGGCCTAGTAATCTGGAAAGTGAACAGGACCAACCCTATCCAGGGCCGTCGCGGGAGAATTCCTGCACCAGAGCCCAAGTTGCTCTAGCTGAGGGAACTGGGCGGTGCCGTGGGATGCCCGTGATGGCGGATGGAGCTGAATGGCTGACCCATTCTGCGTCTGGAGTTCGGCTGGGAGGTACCGAGAAGCAGGGGATCACAACGGCTTCGCCGGTGTCTAAAATGAAAGCTAGCGGGGCAAGACCGGCTGGCACGGTTAAACGATGGGCCACACAGGAACACTGGAAGCCGAGCAGGGCTCCTCTGGGGGTCGCTGATTTTGTTCGACCCAGAGCAGAGGACTGATTGAGAGGAGCCCACAGGAAGCGGAGGAGACAAGAGGACCAGGGACGGCTACAGGTGGTGGCTGTCCGGGAGGACGGTTACCTGCAGCTGACAGATGGTATGGAGAGACGCCCCATCGAGCTGCGGCGTGTTTGTGAGGAAGGTGAAGTGCTTCAGTACTGGCGTGGGTCATCCCTGGGCGCCAAGAAGAGGCGACGCTGTGGTCGGGACCCACCTGACGGGTCTCCGGGGGGGGGGGGTTGGGCTCTCCATGGAGTGTGACTTGTCATGGACGTGTGCCTTTACGCGGTGCACGAATGGAAGAGAGATGAGCCCACGTGCTTGATGAAGCGTGTATTTATTGATAACAAAAGGCAACAGTTCAAACAGTGTCAAACACAAAATGTCAAAAGGTAAATGATCCTGCTGTGCCGTGGAGCGGGACCCAGCTCTGAGAAAACAACGCCGCACAGCAGGAAACAGTTCAGTAATAATACTGCTAGACAAGCAGCTGGAAGAGTCCATGTCACGCCTCAGGGCCGGACTGAGCCACAGAAGAAAACACAGAAACGTGGACTTGGTTTGGATGAGAGAAGACTTACGTAGTGAGTATCGGGTGAGGTTGAGTTCCGGGAAAATACCACACCAAACGCAGTCCAAGAGAAGAGGCTAAACACCAAAGTAAAGACTAGGAGGATGACTAGGGGCTAGGGTCTCCAGCTCAACTAGCCAGGTAGACTGATGGAGTGACAGGGAGTGACAGAACTGACAGGGTAAAATACATAATGAGCTGATTACATGAGTGGGTACAGGTGTAAGAGCTGGCTGCAGGTGAAGTGATTGAGAGCTGCTTACAGCTGGGCCCAAACTGTGACTAGCAAGTGAAGTGGGAGTGTCTGGAGAGAGAGGGGCAAAACAGAAACGCAGACAAACCTGGACAAATAAGCAGACAAAAATATGTAAAATACAACAGTGAACTGTGTCTAAGGTCTGAGATGACATTAGACCTCAGACACATGACATGACTGATGAGTTAAAGGGGACAATGTGTTTACGGTGTGTTATTATTAATTGCCCATGTGAAAAACAAATAATGTTTGTGTTAGCATGTTTGGGGGGTTTGTTTTACTGTGCAAATTGCTAAATATTGATGTGTGAATTGTTCTGGTTACGTAGGCAGTATGTCACTATGGTTCATACACAAAATTGCTCTGTGAGCTGTCCATGGTGCTGAGTGATTGTCTGATGTGTTTAGCACATGGGGCTGTGGTGTGGGCTGCCCAGGTTGTGGGGTTGATGTGTATATTGACATATATGGTGATTAAATGGTTTGTTGAATTCAAGTTCGAGGGTATAATCTGTATGTATACATCTTTGTGGGATTATTTTTATGTTTACAGTAGGAACACGGTAGTCTTTCTTTTATGGACTATAGTATAACAAGGACGGCAGAATAATCTGTCTGGCCGTGTGGGGGTGGGACAGTAGTCCACCTGTCCCCCTCTAGTTTTAGTTGTTTGTGTGTGCATGGATAGGCCTACTTACCTTGTTTATTGTTAGTGTCATTCGGGCACTAAATTTGGGAGGGCCTAATTAGTGTGCATGTCTTTTGGACTTTTGAAGGGGGGTGTGTGGTGTTATTTATTATATTAATATGTTGTATTATTGTATGATATGAGTGGTGGCTCCACCTTTCCGGTTCCGCCGCCACCCGGGGAATAAAAGGGTGATGTGGAAGAGGCACAGCCTCTTTGACCTCCTCTCTGCCTAGCGGGAGCATCCGTTAGTAATACTGTGAGTCATAAAATAAAGTCCTGTTCAGTTCACCACTCATCTCATTATTGTGCCACGTTTTACGGACATAACAAAATTAGCATTATTAAAGAGTAGGCCAAGATATATTGGGTTAGGGTTAGTTATAGATCAGAACATTTTTTTTTTTTTTTAAATAAAGTGTTCCAATGTGCAAACCTAACAGAGACAATTTAGGCGTGGAATTATGAAATTTTTAGAATAACTTGTCCTATCCTATGGAAGCGGAGAGCTGGTATGGCCATTACTATTTTTTTCATTCTGGTTTAATCTATGACAAGATCTCCAGGAAACAAAGCGCATTCATTTATTTTTTTGAGCTTGAGGAAATCAGCCATTAGATCTATGGAACCTAATAATTGGTACAGTGGATATGAAAAGTGTACACATCCCTGTTAGATGCCAGGTTTCTGTGATGCAGAAAAAGAGACTTAGAATAATCTAGTTGCATAGTGTGCACGCACTCTTAAACCATTACTGTGTTGAAGCACCTTTTGATTAAAAGGTCCCATTTGTTGCCTTTTTTTGGGGATGAATTTCAAATTCTGACAGTAATCAAGAACATTTACAGTGGTGTGAAAAAGTGTTTGCCCCTTCCTGATTTCTCATTTTTTGTGTGTTTGTCACACTTAAATGTTTCAGATCATCAAACAAATTTAAATATTAGACAAAGATAACACAAGTAAACACAAAATGCAGTTTTTAAATTAAGGTGTTTATTATTAAGGGTAAAAAAAATCCAAACCTACATGGCCCTGTGTGAAAAAGTGATCTATTGCCCCCGTTAAAACATAAATTGACTGTGGTTTATCACATCTTTGGAAAGCTGAGTTCAATTTCTCTAGCCACACCCAGGCCTGATTACTGCCACACCTGTTCTCAATCAAGAAATCATTTAAATAGGACCTGCCTGACAACGTGAAGTAGACCAAAAGATCCTCAAAAGTGAGATATCATGCTGTGATCCAAAGAAATTCAGGAACAAATGAGAAACAAAGTAACTGAGATCTGTCAGTCTGGACAAGGTTTTAAAGCCATTTCTAAAGCTTTGTAACTCCAGCGAACCACAGTGAGAGCCATTATTCACAAATGGCAAAAACATGGAACAGTGGTGAACCTTCCCAGGAGTGGCCGGCTAACCAAAATTACCCCAAGAGATCACAAAAGACCCCACAACAACATCCAAAGAACTGCAGGCCTCACTTGCCTCAGTTAAGGTCAGTGTTCATAACTCCACCATAAGAAAGAGACTGGGCAAAAATGGCCTGCATGGCAGAGTTCCAAGACGAAAACCACTGCTGAGCAAAAAGAACATAAAGGCTTGTCTCAGTTTTTCCAGAAAACATCTTGACGATCCCCAAGTCTTTTGGGAAAATACTCTGTGGACTGATGAGACAAAAGTTGAACTTTTTGGAAGGTGTGTGTCCCATTATATAAGTGCAGGTTAGTTAGTTAGTTAGTTAGTTACATCCAGCGTAAAAGTAACACAGCATTTCAGAAAAGGAACATCATACCAGCAGTAAAATATGGTGGTGGTAGTGTGATGTTCTGGGGCTGTTTTGCTGCTTCAGGACCTGGAAGACTTGCTGTGGTAAATGGAACCATGAATCCTGCTGTCTACTAAAAAATGAATGAAGAATGTCCGGCCATCTGTTCGTGATCTCAAGCTGAAGCGCACTTGGGTTCTGCAGCAGGACAATGATCCAAAACACACCAGCAAGTCCACCTCTGAATGGCTTAAGAAAAACAAAATGAAAACTTTGGAGTGGCCTAGTCAAAGTCCTGACCTGAATTTGACTGAGATGCTGTGGCATGACCTTTAAAAAGGTGGTTCTCGAAAACCCTCCAATGTGGCTGAAAAACAACAATTCTGCAAAGATGAGTGGACCAAAATTCCTCCACAGCGCTGTAAAAGACTCATTGCCAGGTATTATTATTATTATTATTACTCTTTATTTAATATGGACATAACAAATTACATTAGTACAATCACAAGGAGAGACCAGATGTTTTGCATAGGTGTATATAACACAAGTGCTAATTCTCAACACCAGTCCATAGGTGGCTTATATAGGTCATAAGTTAGCCTATACATACAAAATTTATAAGCTAATTAAAATTACAAATATATTTATTAAATTTATTAGATACATTTATTATTATTGGTATTGCAGGTATTGCAAACACTTGACTGCAGTTGTTGCTGCTTAGGGTGGCCCAACCAGTTATTAGGTTTGGGGGCAATCACTTTTTCACACAGGGCCATGTAGGTTTGGATTTCTTCCCCTTAATAATAAACGCCTTCATTTAAAAACTGCATTTTGTGTTTACTTGTTATCTTTGTCTAATATTTGTTTGATGATCTGAAACATTTAAGTGTGACAAACATACAAAAAAATAAGAAATCGGGAAGGGGCAAACACTTTTTCACACCACTGTATCTGTAGTTTGGTAAACCAAAAATTAATTTCTGTGTCATTTTATATGACCTCTAGAAAGCTACTCTGAGCTCTCCCAGAAAATGCTGTGTTTCAGGCCTCCACAGTATTATTCATGATCCCTTGATCTGTTTGGTTGAAACCTTTGTGATTGACAAGTGTGGCAATGCCAGTCACAAGTGAGGCGGTGTAACCTATACAGGAGGACCCACGTTTGACTGTTCACGAGTCACGACTAAAGTGCTACATAAACAAAGCATGAAAATGAGAAGTGTCAAATTTGACCAAATAAGAGTATAATGAAGATCTCATGCCTCTAAAATCAAAATCTAATGCTGTCGTGATTGTGGAGGCCTGAACAATTATTTGGCATATGTAGCCATGCGCACAGGTGTTGAAAGGGCACAGGAGCACAGTGGACCGGTGCAGGGATGCAAACTCACATAGCTGGCCAATGGGAGACGGAGTCCCGGCTTGTCCTGCTCCTGATGTGCTCACAGAGGGTAGCAGTCTGTTAGCAGGCCACATCTTGACCTGGCAATATATGCCCACTGCTCTTTTCAGAAGAGCTTAAAATCTACCAGATTGTGAGGACATCATGTGCACAGCTCTCTTCACATTACCCCACAGATTTTCAGTTGGATTTATGTCTGGGCTCTGGCTGGTCCATTTTAATGTTCTTCTGGTAAAGTCAGTCTTTGTTGATTTGGTTATATGCTTTTGGTCCTTGTCATGCTAAAAGGTGGCATTCCACTTCATCTTCAGTTTTCTATCAGACACCTGAGGGCCAAAATTGAGTGGTATTTGGAATTGTTCCCCCAATTCCAGCTGAAGAAAAACACCTCCAAAGCATGACGCTGCCACCACCATGCTTTACCGTGGTGCTCCTTAGGTGATGCACAGTGTTGCATTTGCACCAAGCGTGCCATTTGGAATTGTAGTCAAAAAGTTCAACTTTGAATTCATCAGACCATAGCGCATTTTCCCACATGCTTTTTGGAGATTATGTATTTTTTTTTTTTTTTTTGCAGAATTTAGCTGGGCCTGGATTTTTATTTTTTTCAGAGGTAATAAAAGGTTTCTTTCTTTGGACCCTACCCTATAGTCCAGACATAGGGAGAATACAAATGATTGTTGTCATATGCATAGTAAATGCTTGCCAGAAATTCCTGTAGTTCCTTCAGTGTCGCTGTAGGTCTCTTGACAGCTTCTCTGACCAGTTTTTATCTTGTCTTTTCATCAGTTTTAGAGGGATGTGTCAAATGCGTGTGTCTTAGTGCAACACATGTGGGAATGGAACATGAAAACCAAATGCAGGAGTTAGTTGAGAGTGTTTATTAACAAAAACGTGAGAGAGTCCGGTATACAAACAATGAATGTCACTAGCATGCAAGGGCGACTGCCTGGATGCTCAACAGTTTGTGGAAAAAATAGAACTTGGAGGAAAAGGCCCAGGCGCTACAGGCGGAACTGATTAGGCGAGGGCGAATATAGGAAAAACTTGCAGAGCTGGAGTAGTCCGAGACAGCCCCAGGTTGCCATCCCAGTGGAACACAAATGACAGAGAGCAGGCTGGTGGAAGAGACGACCCAACTACAGCAGTACTGACAGTTAGTTCTACACCGAGGGGAAGAAACAGTGTGTGATCCAAACAATGACCCGGCAGTGCACATCAGTGAACACAGACCTTAAGTACTACAACTAATTAATCAACTGAATGCATGCCAGTGTGTGTAATGAGTGCGTGGATGTGTGAACATGTAAGTGAGAGTGAATGGTGTGTGCGTGTGCAGAGAGCAGCATGTGTGTGAGTGAGTGTGCAGAGTGAAACACAAATGACAAACAGCTGTGGCCCTGACAGGAGGAGGGGGCGTGGCTGTCGGCTGTCAGGAAGCAGGCGAATCCCAAGGCTCTCAGCAGGCTGACATACGGACCTGACAGACGACAGACACAAAAGAAATAAAGGAAAATGAACCGCGTTATGGAGCAGGGTAGGAAAAACCCCGCTCATGACAGGATGTCCAGTTGTCTGTAGGGCTGTTCAGTTTGAGAAAAATGTGATTGTGATTATGACCTCAATATTACTTTTTGTAAAGCCATTTGATTTCATGGGTCTACTTGTTTTGTTAAGATGCAGAGAATTTTGATCATTTTGACATGTTTATTTCTCAACTCAAACATTAGGTTAAAAAACTCAAACTAAAGTTTGTGCAGAACCATTTACAAAATACATTAATTAGTTTGAAATTGTAGCATTTGTACAATTATAAAATTGCAGTGACTGTCAATTGCAATTCAATTAATTGTGCAGCTCAAGTCCTTTGTAATATTGCCGTTGTCCTATAATTTTTCCACTTCTTGATGGTGGCTGCCTCAAGCGTGTTATCTTTCTGTCTTCAGTTTGTTTTTTGAAGCAAATTGAAGTACCTCTAAGCAGCTCAGAGGTACTCTGGTACGGTGGTGGCCTAGAGGTAGAGCATCCACCCGAAAACCGGGAGGCCGGGGTTCAAGTCCTGGCCGGGTCATGCCAAAAACCATATAAATATGGAACTTCCTGCCGTCCAGCTTGGTGCTCAGCAAAAAAGAAATGGAACGGAGGAGGGAAATGGGGTGGCAGTGGCTCAGGAGGTAGAGCGGGTTGTCTAATAACCTGAGGGTTGGTGGTTCGAATCCTGCTTTTCCCAGACATCCTCCCGTTGTGTCCCTGGGCAAGACACTTTACCCACCTTCTCTCCAGTGTCCACGACACTGGGCATGAATGTGTATAAATGCTCGGTAGTGGTCGGAGAGGCCGTTGGTGTGGATAGGCAGCCACGTTTCCATCAGTCTGCCCCAGGGCAGCTGTGACTATGGTAGTAGCTTACCAATGTCTGTGGAGTGAATGAATAATGGAGCCATTGTAAAGCGTCTATGAAAAGCGCTATATAAATCTGGTGCATTATTATTATTTTCCTTTAAGTTGAGACTCTTTACATGTAAATGTGCAACTTTTTACTTGTAATGCATTTTTTCTCATAAACAATTGTATTTCTTTCAAAAAAAAAAGAACCTCTGCAGCCACATTTTGCAGACCCCTGCTTTAGACTTAGCAGACTGCCTCCAACACAGAGGTTTGTCCCTAAAAATGACTTTCAAGACCCTGCTAGACAACCTGTTCTAAAGCAAATTTTTTTATGAGAAATTGCTTGAGAATAATGATTACTCTTTGGGCTTCTTGGGCTTTTTGATATAGCCTACAATTAGGGAGGGATCATGTGTCTCTGAACCCTTCCTTAGTTATGCTGCTAATAGGTTTAGACAGCCGGGGGACCTCCGATAATGCACTGGGCTTCACTCCTTTCTTCACTCTCAACGAAATATTATTATTTTTTTTTTTTTTGCTGGTCATTCAGAATCAGAATCAGATTTATTGCCATTGTTCATGTAGTACACAAACTAGAAATTTGTCTCGGTGCAATGCTGCAACATTACACATGATAAAATAAAAGAAATAAACTATACATGCAATAAAGTGTAGAATAAGAGTGAGTAATACTAGTCAGCAGTTTAAATATATTAGCGAGCAGCAGATAATGTGGAGAACCATATAGTGCAGTCGGTAATGCAAGAAGAAAACAGTGATGATTGACATGAGTCTGGTTGAGCTGCTGTACATAGTGCACGAGTCAATAGTGCACGAGAGTCATTAACATCTGTTTGTTCTCTCTGAGTCCCCAATGTGCTGTTTGCTCTCTACATGTCTGTTCTTTTCATCTTCTCTATCCCCTCACCCCCCAGCCAGTCGCAGCAGATGACTGCCCCTGCCTGAGCCTGGTTCTGCTGGAGGTTTCTTCCTGTTCAAAGGGAGTTTTTCCTCTCCACCGTTGCCAAGTGCTTGCTCATAGGGGATTGCCTGATTGCTGGGGTTTATCTGCAGCTGTGGGGGTTTCCCCTATGACTGTTGTTGTGAAATGGTACTATATAAATAAAGTTGAATTGAATTGTTAAATCGCATCACTTTTTGTTGGTTGCATTTCCATCTCAAGCAGTGTTTCCTCTGGCTTAAAGACCTTGGTGCGGTGGCAACATATTTTTCGGGGGGGGGGGGGAGACAGAAAATACATATGTATGAATATGTTAATTTTATACTATTTATTTTTTTTAAAATTTTGCATATAATAATGCATCATGAGTGTTGCTATCCCTGTGCTGTTGCAATCCTGGAATTTCCCCGTTGTGGGACTAATAAAGGCTTATCTTATCTTATTCTTATCAGATTTATATAGCACTTTATCATAGACACTCAAAGATGCTTTTTACAGATACATTATTCATTCACTCCAGACAGGCAATGGTAGTGGCAAGCTACTGCTGTAGCCACAGCTTCCCTGGGGCAGGCTGATGGAAATGTGGCTGCCAATCCGGGCCAGCGGTCTCCGGGCACCATCGAACATTTATACACATTCATACCCATTGTTATGGACACTGGAGGCAAGGTGGGTAAAGTGTCTTGCCCAGGGACACAACGGCAGGCTATCTGGGGAGAGCGGGATTCGAACCGCAAACCATCTGGTTATTGGACAACCCGTTCTACCTCCTGAGTCACTACCGTGCATATGGAACTTACAGTTTGAGGTATTGTACAACCAAGGCTTGAATGTTGGAATATTGGGTTATTTGGGGTCCCACCCAGACGTCCTGTATTTGGACTTTTTACTGGTGTCATCCTTCTCTCCGTCCTCTGCTCTCACCTCTCCTGGACCCTCTGCCTGAACGCTTTCCTCCCCTTGGCTCCTCTCTTCTGTCTCATCTTGCCCTCTCTGAGCCCTGTCTAATTCAACTTCTCTCTCTGTCTATGGTGGTGTACAAACAGGTTAGAAAATATCAAGTGCCATGTAAATTAAAGGAGACAACCAAAAATTTCTCGTTAAGGGTACAAAGAGCACCCACTTAAAACTTGAGTAATGACTTCAGTCTTGAAGGTTTGAGGTTTTTCTCACAAATTTATAACCATTTTCTTATAGTTTTCTACTTTTCTCTGTAAATTTATCTAAATTTGAAACCATTTTCCTCAAATTCGGAATTTCCTCTTGTAAAATTGACTTGTACATTTGAAACTTTATTATAAATTTGTGGATTATTTTATGGCTTATTTTTGTCTTTTTTAAATAAAATTACTGCTTTTTAAAAAAAAATTTGAAACAGATTGTGGTATTTTATTTTTTTACTTTTTCCTTATCACAGTTTATATTTTTGACCATAACTTTACAGTCAGAACAGAATAATTTAACTCTCATTACAAAGAAAAAATATTAATAAAATTGTATTTAATGATTTAAATTAACTTAAATGACCAAGGATGCTGTTATTTCTGTTATAATATTGCTATATGTTAATAGTTTTTTTTTTTTTGTTTTTTTTTTTAGAAATCTCCTCACTGCCAAGAAAAACCTCCCTTATTTTGAAATACAAATGCTGGCACGTTTAGTTTGTCTGAAGGCTGCTGACGGATTAAAGTCATTGACTTGGTGAACTTTGGCCATCTTAACCTGCTTAATTGGGAACATAACTTAATATTGTAGTGGCTGGTGAAATATATCCTCAGCAATTCATCAGTCCCCCTTGCTTTTCCCTTCATATGAAGCCGGCTGCATTTGAATTCTAACCACATCTCTTAGCTAAGTGACTCTTCCGTTATTGCTCCCGTTTCCAGCAGGTTAAAACCATGATAAATGCTTCCAGTGCTTACATACCTCTTCTGATTTTTTTTTTCCCGCATTTAAAGTACTTTAATAAACTCATGTTTCTGTCGGACAGTCAAGCCTTATTCATGCTGCATTTCCCCTCTAGTCCGCCTTGGCCCGCGTACGCTTTGGACAAGCCCGGCACATACGCAATGCTGTACATGTTCACTTTTTTCATCTACCCAGGCCAAGCGGTTGACACATGCACACAACCATCATTTGTAGTTTCACTTCCGCCTAATAGCCCTAGGTGCTGATGCACAAGGATTTTCACCAACAAAGAAATGGCGGACTTCTTCACAAAGTTTCTCTTCAAATAGAGTCCATTTCTGCTGTTTGACTTCCCGGTTTTCACTCCTTTTCCACGAAGATGCTGCTGCTGCTAGCGAGACGCTGCCTGCTGACTGACTGGAAAGCTCGCGTGGGCGGGGCGCTTCTAAACTCCACGCGGATGACGGCCATGCGCGTTGTTTGTGTGCGCGCTTGCGGAAAGTCATTGCTTCATATATTTTTCTTAAATTCATATCTCCTTCTTGGCATGGCGGTAAATTTTCTGGCGAGGCGGGCCACCACCCAGAAATGTTACCAGAGGAAGCCCTGTCAAGTGTAGTGATACCATAAATCCCGCCTGATAAACTTGTATTTAACATGCTAAGAATCAAAGAGAACCTAGTGTCAAACTTGATTTTTTTTCTTGATGACAGTCATTTATTCTGAGAGAACAATGGTGAAGAAGAAAACAAATGCACCTGCAGGGAAGTACACAATGACACTGAAGGCTTACAAGAGGACTCAGCAGCAGCCCAGACCAGCCAGAACCATCATGACCCGCAGCCAGCGCATTGCCACCACCAGCATCTTTGACAAGGTCCCTGCAGAGGTGGTTGACATGATCCTGAACAAACTGTCTGGTGAGTGTGATTATAGTGTGTGTAAGAAAAAAAAGAGTTTCTAGATATGATTGCTGTTTAAAGCAGAGTGTCACTTTCTGTTAAGACTTCATTTGTCAAGGAAAATAAATAAAGTTAATGTTCATGATACCAGGGATATTTTTAATCAGCAAACTCAGCAACAATAAGTATTTTTGGACACATCCAAGATTTTTACCAAACACCAAGCGTAATGTGAATTTGTTCAATTTAACCCTTTTTCTTTTGCAGCATCTTCTTTGACTAACTCTTATTTTTTTAAATGATACTTTCTCAGTCCACGGGAGTTTTCTGTTGCTGTGGTAACAGCAGTCCAGATGCTAATGCTATTTTGACCAACATATGTGCGCAACAGGAGGAGATAACAAACTGGACTCTGTATATCGTACACCAGCTATGTCTTGGCTGCCGCTTTCTCCTTTTACCCTGTGGGTTCCAAGTTGGAGCTTACTGCATGATATTAATTATCTTTCTGCAGTGTATGGCCTATCCAGGTCCATTTTATTTTTGGATGGGTTCTTGGTCTGTTCATCTTATCTGGCTGTCTTATAGGGGTGTGAGAAATAATCATTTTTCCGATGCATCTCAATGCGGACGTCAACGATTCTGAATCGATGCACAAATGTCAAGATTCCAATTATTGATTATTATTATTAACATAATTAATTTGGCCAGAATGGAAAAAGTCGGAACCCAGACCTGCTGAGACTCTTTTTGGCATTACACAAAAGAAACAAAATGGCGGAGAGTAGTATATGATCAGCTTCTTCATTATTAAAAGCAGACATATAGTATATGTGTAAGATGACAGCTAAGCTGACCCGGAGGAGGTTTTGGCTCCGTTTCTGCTTTCAAAAGACTTTGCTTCTCCATTGCTGCTGCTCGTCACTGCTGGCTGCACCCGGATGAAAATTCACAGAATAGGTATGTGTGTCATGGTCTGGGGGATGACTGTCGGGTCATACCCACTGGTTGAATTTATTTCTGTTTTCTGTGTTTTGTACTATTTGTATCTGGGATTTATTTTCTGTATTATTCCTGTCATCATTTGTTTGGGATTTAATTTGACAAGTGTTCTCTGTTCATGTGCAGGCTTCAATTGTAATTGTAGTTTTCTATCATTTATCCACACTTTGTCCTTAGCCCTGTTACTGTTATCTATTTGTGTTTTAGTTTATTAAATTATTGTTTTGCTTTACACTCCTGCCTGCGCCTGAGTCCTCTCCACGACTCACCTCTTTGACAGAATGACGCCACGAGGTTTGGGCTCAGCAGGCAGAGATTTTGGGAGCCTGGGGCTGAATGTGGATCAGGCTCATGCGGCCAGCCTCCTCCAGACCTTCATCTCGGACTCCCGCAAGTGTTGCACGCTACAGGAAGCCCAGGAGTATCTGAGGACTTCACTGGACGTAGTGAAATTGTACTGTTGTCTTCTGGATGGCCCCGAGTTGGCCGAGCTGTCGGATTCAGTCACCCGCCTCCGACATATGTACCCAGAGGGGGTCTGGAGCATCCCTGGCACACCTACCACCCCAGACCGACAACCCTTGCACGGACAGGAGGAGAGCTCTCCGGATGAGATGGAGCCTGTGTCGACGAGATGGCATCTCCTGACTCTGACTTCGTTCTCATCTCCTTGCCACTCACCAGTCCCGCCGTCATGTTGTGAACGAGACAGGGGGTTGCTGTTTACACTGAAGCCTGTGCCGACGACGAGCATCCCCTGGCTCCGGCATTACAGGACCCAGTGCCCTCCATGAGACGTTTCCTGGCACCATTACGCACGTCTCCGCCATCATCGCTTACGCCCGATGACCCCGCTGTGTGTCGGATCGGGGTTACGGCAATGGTGCCCTCCTGTGTGCCCAAGGAAGAAGAGCTGGAGGAGCACAGGCAAGTCTTGCTTTCCCAGACTGAGATTATGCTGGACTATAAATCTTGGTTACTCCCAGAATCTGTCTCTGAGCGGGGCAAGGATTGGCTGACCACCAAAGGCTCTGCTAGGAAGCAAACATCAGTTAAGCGCCATTTGGCACAGCGGTCCAAAACAGTCCCCTCCGATCTCCCCAGCTCCTTCTCAGCTGTTTTCATAGTGCTTGCTGATACTGGGTGGGAACAGACTGATTATGGGGGTGCCTACAATTTCTGAAGTTCCTGTGTCAGCTCCAGCCTGCTCCTCAGTGTATACACCTGCGCACGCTCCACTAGCTTCACCAATGAAAAAAGCCGCAGCTCAGCCTGTGAAGAGGCATGCAGCTTCTTCTAAGTTTTCACTGGTTCCCGTGTCTGCAGCTTTGCTTGGTGCTATGCCTGTAGAGCTGGCTCCTCCTGCTGCACGTGAGGCACGCGTCACGGCTCCAGCTGTTCCCGAGGAGCACACCCCTGTTCCTATTCAGCTGGAAGTGCATGCTCCAGTTCTTGCGGCTCATCCAGAGGCAGTCACCCCAGCAGCTGTGGATCAGGAGCTCAGGCAAGTACTTTTCTCTACTTTAACACCAATATTAGTAAAGACCTGCCTAGCTCCTGGTAATTGGTTTTTTTTTTTTTTAACTTTCTTTTTTCTTTTTTTTTTATAGTGAAAACAAACAAAAGGTGTTAACATGCCACAAAGCTATACAGAAAGTTGCAATAAGTACATCAGGGTTACATTTCATAAATACTCAAGGGTTTGGGGTCACAGTGTTGTACAGGGACCAATTCCTCAAATGTTTTGTATACATGTCCATTTGTAGTTTTTTTTTTTTCCTCAGTATTTTTTATTGAACCTTTTTTTTTTTTCAAACATGGCACAAACAATCAAACACTAACACTAAAGTAAATTTAAAAAAACCCCAAAACACTAACTACAAAAAAAGTACTAAAAACACCAACAACCATTAACAAAGGCAAGCCAACAACAATGCTCCTCTGTTTAGTCTAGGTAATCTATTACATAAGAATACATATTATACATTCACCAATTTGAAATTTGCAAGGTCCACACTTATCATTCACCTTCTTCTTCAGAAGTTATGTTTAATTTCTTTACATAATCAATGAAAGGTCTCCATATATTCTCAAACACATTTTCCTTTGATTTCAGTATGTATGTTATTCTTTCTAATGGAAGGTTTGTTAACATCTGTCTTAACCACTGAGTCACATCTGGTCTATGAGTCTTTTTCCACAATAGTGCAATACATTTTTTGGCATTAAGCAAACCGAGGTCTATGAATGTTCTTTCACTCTTATTAAAGTTATGCTTTTCTGGATACAGACCCAACAAAAACAGTTTAGGGTTCAGTGTGAATTGTTTTGAAATTATTTTTTCAGTTGTTACCCTCACCTCTTCCCAAAACATTCTGATTTTTCTACATTCCCATAAACAGTGAAATAGGGTTCCTTTACTTTCCATACATTTTGTGCACGTATCTGGTATGTTTTTGTTATATCTATTTAACTCCACTGGTGTAACATACATCCGCATTAACCATTTAAAATGTATCAGTTTAAGACGTACATTTATTGATTTGGTTTGAGCTTCTGCACAAGCCATTTCCCATTGTTCCTCTGAAATTTCAATTTGCAGGTCTTCTTTCCAATAATTCAGTCTTTTCTGTGAGTTTTCACTTGAGAATAGTGTCAATGAGTTATAAAACTCTGAAATAATACCCTTTTTCTTACTATCTTTCGTCAAAATTTTTTCCAAGGATGAATAAGTAGGTCGGGTGAGAGCATTATTTTGATTTGATCGAATAAAATTTCTAAGCTGAAGATATTTAAAAAAATGTGTTCTATTAAGATTGAATTTAATCCTCAGTTCTTCAAAAGACATTATGTTATCTGAACGTGACAAATATAAGTCTTGAATCTTTTGAATCCCTTTTAAATTCCATACTTTAAATACAGTATCCGCTCTCCCTGGTGTAAAATATTGATTACCCCATATTGGGCTAAATTGTGACAATAAGTGTGGTTCTTTTGAATATTTTTTGATTTCACACCATATTTTGATCATGTGCTTTACAATTGGATTTTTAACTTGTTTCTGTAATTTTTTAGCCGAGTCTGAGTATATGAATAAGGGAAGAGGTAAAGGTAAATTGTATGATTCCATTTCAGTCCAGTGAGGAGGATCATTTGATGAAAAATAATATGTCATAGACCTCAGTTGTGCTGACCAGTAATACAACATAAAGTTTGGACATTTCAGACCTCCACGATCAAATGCTAAATATAGTAAGGACAAACGTAATCTAGCCTTCCTATTGTTCCATATAAATTCCACTAACTTTTTTTTTAATTCTTGAGAATAGATCTGAAGGTGGTGGTAAAGGAATGTATTGAAATAAATAAAGTATTTTTGGTAAGATATTACTTTGAAGTATATTAATTCTCCCTATCGTCGACATTGGTAGTGACATCCATCTCTGAAGTAACTCATTAATATCTGTCATTAAGGCTTCATAGTTGGCACAGGCAGCTGATTCTAGCTTAGGCAAAATTTGAATTCCTAAATATTTAAACTGATTTACAACATTGAATTGATTTACCTCAGGAGCTGGGTGATTTCTCTGGGTCTCATTTAGCATTAATATTGAAGATTTTGTTTTATTTATTATATATCCTGATATTTCCCCAAAGTTCTTTATTAAATTTAACAAGGTCGGAATTGATTTTTTTAAGATTTGACATAAACAAAATTATGTCATCGGCATACAGGGAAATTTTATGTTCTGTTGGTCCAACTTTAATTCCATATATTTGTGGATGTAAACGTACTGCCATCGCTAAAGGTTCAATTGCCATAGTAAACAATAAGGGTGGAAGTGGACAGCCTTGTCGACATCCTCTATTGATTTTTATTGATTTTGAGATATTGCTATTTGTTAGGATTTCTGCTGTAGCATTATTGTATATTATCTGGACCCATTTTATGAAATTATTTCCAAGTCCAAACCTTTGTAAGACTTCAAAAAGAAAGGGCCATTCGACCCTATCAAAGGCCTTTTCGGCGTCCAATGATAGGAAAGCTGTATCTGGTGCTTCTTTATTGGAATAAATAATATTAAATAGTCTTCTTACATTATGGAAGCCTTGTCTTCCCACTATAAAGCCATTCTGATCTCGGTTAATAATATTTGATAATATTTCTTGTAGTCGTCTTGCTAAAATTTTACAGATTATCTTAAGATCAGCATTTAATAGGCTTATTGGTCTCATGTTTTCACATTTATTAGGGGGTTTACCTGGTTTTGGCAACAGTATAATTAAGGCATTATTCATGTATGGTGGTAAATTACCATTTTGAAATACTTCTAAAACCATTTCCAAAAGTGGTTTTATTAATTTATTCTTAAATTTTTTGTAGAGGTCAACTGGAAGACCATCTGGTCCTGCACTTTTTCCTGATTTCATATTATCAATGGCTAGCCCAACTTCTCCTTGACTAATTTTAGACTCCAGTATCTCCCTGTTTTCATTTGGAATACACGGTATAGATAATCCACCCAAAAACCCATTTAGTTTTGTTAAGTCAGTTTCATTTTTTGTATCATATAGTTTTTCATAATAATCTCTAAAGGCACTATTAATTTCTAAAGGATCTATAACTACCTGTCCGTTACTTATAATACTGGTAATTGGTGTTTTAAATTCTAATTGTTTAATCTGCCATGCCAATAATTTTCCTGATTTTTCACCTTGTTCATAAAAAGATTGCTTCAATCTTAGAAGACTTGAGGCAGCTCTATTCGCTGATTTTTTTGTCATATTCAGCTCTCAGAATCAGTAATTCGTTCTCTAGCTGGGGGTTACTTCCTGCATACATCTTTTCTTGAAGTATTTTTATTTTACGTTCCAATTGGACTCTCTCCTCTCGAGTCTTCTTAGATTTTGAACCTGTATAACTAATAATATGCCCCCTAATAAAAGCTTTGAAAGCCTCCCACTTTATACATGCTGTTGTTTGTGTAGTATTAATATCAAAGAACTCATCTGTTTTTCTATATACTTAACAAATTCCTCATCCTGAAGCCATTTATGCTGAAAATGCCACCTACCTGAATCCTTTGTCAATTTCTTATCTACATATATTAGACAGCAGGGTGCATGATCAGAGATCACAATGTTATCATAGAAACAGTTTTGAATCTTGGACCTTAATTCTGTAGAGATCAAAAAGTAGTCAATACGTGAGAATGTCTTATAGGTATTAGAATAACAAGAATAGGCTTTGACTTGTGGTTTCATTTCTCTCCATATATCTAGCAATCTCAATTCTTTCATAAAATGATTAATGGTCATCCTGCATCCATTGTGCGTACAGTCCAGTCCTGTTGACCTATCTATACTGGGATTCAATGTACAATTAAAATCCCCTGCTATTATATGTTGCCCTGTAAGTGATGATAAAATAAGGAATAAATTAACAAAGAAATTTTGATCATCAGTATTGGGGCCGTATAAGTTCACCAGATTTATATTTTCTAATAACAAAGATCCTTGGATGATTAGATATCTTCCAAATTTGTTTCCAATTACATTTTTCACTTGAAATGGGACTGTTTTGTGTATGAGAATCACAACTCCCCTAGCTCGGGATGAAAATGATGAGGTGAACACATTACCTTGCCATCTTCTCCTAATTCTTTTTACATCCTCCTCTATTAGATGAGTTTCTTGTAAAAATACAATTTTTGAATCTATGTCTTTTATTTTATTCATAACTTGTTTAAGTTTTTTTTTAGATTTTGTAGACCTCTGCAATTCCATGAAGTTAAATTAAGATTAACGCTTTGATCTATGATCAATAAGGAGTTTGAGATTACCTTGCAGTATGAACATGCTCATACAGAGAAGCAAAAACATGGATGGTTGAACATTCATCCTACAAACTACACAAAAACAAATTCCCTTTCCCCACATTCGTGGTAATCCCCCCAAAATCAAAAAATTCCGTCTCCCGTTATAGCTAGTGACTGTTCCACACCTGCGAGGATCAGTCAAACCACTCTCTCTTTCTCCTCTCACTCACCCTGACTCTACTACTATTTTTAATGACATTAACTCTCTTCTGTAGTTTTTTCAACATAACTTCAAAGTTTTATAGCAACTTTGTACATCATAGCTTTGTTTTTTTTAATACAGTCTGTATTTTGTAGACATGTTATATGTTTCAGATCAATCAGATGCCTGTATAAATGCTTAAATGTTCTACCTTTATCATGTTCATGCTTAGCTCCCACCAGTCTCCTCTTGGATCTGCTTAATGAGCTCCTGCGCCTCTTGAGGGGTCTTGAAGATATGGGTTCTGCCCTTATATGTGACCAGCAGTCTTGCCGGATGAATCATTCCGTGACGAATCCCGAGGTTGCGCAGCTCTTTGCGGGCGGGGTCGAACTGCCTCCTTAATTGTTGAATTCCTTTGGCCAAATCTGGGTAGAACCGCACCTGTTGATCCTGGTATTTAATTTCCCCTTTAGCTCGCACCGCGTTGGTGACCGTCATCTTGTCCCTGAAGTTGAGGAACTTCATAGTCAGCATCCTCGGTGGTGTCTTATTATCTCTCGGTGGGCTGATTCGGTGAGCTCTCTCTAAAACGACCGATGACTGCAGGTCCACGTTGTTCAGCGCTTCTGGAATCCACTTTTCCAAAAAGGAACATGGGTCCCGTCCCTCCGCTCCCTCCAGGAGACTCACCAGCCTCAAATTATTCCGTCGCGAGCGGGATTCCAAATCTAGAACGTTATCTTCCAGACTTTTCCATTTTAATTCCAGTGTTTGCAACTTTGATTGTAGGCTGGTGACGTCATCTTCAGCGCTTGAAATTCGGAGCTCCGCCTGCGATACTCGTTCCATACAGTCGCTTATTTCCTTTCTCATTCCTTCTATCGCTGCTATAATCCCATCAAATTTAGACGAAAAGTCTGCTCTCTTGGAGCTGATGGCAGCGAGCACCGCGCTTGTCCCCTCCTCAGCAGTTCCTGCTCCGCCGCTGGCTCCCTCCTCCGCCATAGTCCCTGGAGTTTTTTCTGCTTCGTCACGAGCATGGAAGTCTGTTAGTTTGGATTGTTTTGTCGAATTACTTTTTCCTCCGCCTAATTTCCCAGCCTTGGTCTTTACCATATCCGCGCCTAAACGCTGAAATGGGTTTTTGTTCCAATTAAGAGAGTTTTAGCCAACTTTTTATTTTTAGGAGCAGAGCAGTGTGAAACACGTCTTCCTACGTGGCTGCCATAACCGGAAGTCCCCATTTGTAGTTTTAATGAAAAAGTCAGTTTCTCCGTATTGTGGATATCGTTGACAATGGTAGTCCAGTCCTCTTTAGATGGAGCTATTGTCTGTAGCCATCTCCTGGTGATGGCTTTCTTGCCTGCAGCCAGAAGCAGCTTGTACAGATACCTGTCCTGAGCCATAAGCTTGTTTGGGTTCTTGCCCAGATACAATGTGGCAAAGGAGCAGTCAATGTTTATATTGAAAATTTTCCTTAGTTCTTCAGTTATAATTTTCTAGAAAGGTGTAATTAGGGGACAGGACCAGGAGATATGAAAATGGTCAGCCATAGAAGTACCACATTGCCTCCAACTCTGATCCTGTCCCCGGGAACCCCGCTGCATGAATTTTAACTTAGGAGTCACAAAATATCTTATATTTTTCCAACAGAATTCTCACCAAGATCTTGAATTTGTGGTCCTTGACTGATTTTTCCAAATATTTTCCGAATCAACCTCAGATATCTCCAGGCCCGACTCATTCTCCTGTTTCTTTTTCACATAAATTGTTGAGTGATTTTTGGAGTTTTGTAATGAATAGTATATTCTTGAAATCATACATTTGGTGTCTGCTGTTTTGTAGGCATCTTTAAATATGTCAATCAGATTTGGATCTCTGTCTTTTGTCTGCTTAATTCGGCTGTTAAAATAATCTCTGACCTGGAGGTATCTGTAGAAGTCATCCTTCTCAAGGTTGTATGTTTTCGACAGTTGAGTAAATGAGTTAAGGCCCTTATCATTGGCTATAGTGCGGTAAGCTGTTATACCTTTATATGCCCATTCCTTGAATCATGTGTCCAGACTAGATGGTTTAAAGTCTGAATCATACGCCACCCATCTCAGTATCCTTATGTCCTTCTCAAGTTGGAGCCTTTTGCAAGTCTTAAACTACACTGTAAGAGCTGTCTTACAACATTGGCTATAGCTGTCCAGATGAGGTTTCCAATGCTGATAGTTACCTAATGTTGACTGTGCTGGTCTTTTTAACTGTTTTAATTCTAAATCTTTCCATTTAGCTGAGTATCCAGGGTAACACCAGCAGACCAGAGGTCTTATCTGGGCAGCTATAGAGTAGTCCTCAAGGCAGGGGAGAGAGAGTCCACCTTTATCTTTGGCTAATTGTAGGGTTTTATATTTAATCTGAGGTCTTTTATTGTTCCAAACAAATCTAGAAATCATCTTATTCCATTCACTAAAAGTTTTGGAAAGGATTGGGACAGGGAGTGACTGAAGTAAATATAGAAGCCGATGAAGAACATTCATTTTGATTATTTCAATTTGATTTGACATGTCAAGCGGTAGTATAGACCAGTATAGACCATCTGTTAAGGCCTGCCTTAATTGTTTTCGTAACAGGACCATAATTGGGAATCCAGATTCCCAGGTGTGGAATAGCCTGAGAGTCCCATCTAAAATCAAAATTACAAAGGAAAAAAAAAAAAATCAAAATTACTTCGTAACTCAGCAGTCGGTGTGAAATTATAGGAAAACACTTGAGACTTATGCATGCTTAATTTGTAGCCAGAGTAAGAACCAAACAAGTTTAGGGGAGACATCAATTTGGGTACACTGGTCTCTGGATTTCCTAAAGTAAGTAAAATGTCATCCACAAATAGGCTTATCTTATATTCATCATTGTTAATTAAAATTCCCATAATGTCTGTGTCTTCTCTTATTGCTTTTGCTAGGGGTTCTATAAAAGAGCAAAGAGTGCAGGACTAAGTGGACAACCCTGACGACATCCTCTCCCCAGCCTTAAGGGTTTAGATAGATGACCATTAATTCTTATTCTAGCTGTGGGGTGTGAATTGAGTGGTTTTATACACTTAATTGACTTCTCACTGAATCCAAATTGGTGTAATACCTGGTAAAGAGAATCCCATCCAACTGAGTCAAATGCTTTTTCAGCATCTAGACTGAGTAGTCTTGTACTGTCATTTTCTTTAATCAGATGATCAATCACGTGGAGTGTACGTCTGATATAATCTTGTGTCTGTCTGTCTCGAACAAACCCTGTTTGGTCTGGGTGTCATATCCTGGCGAGCGCTCGCCCCCTCCTTCCTGTTTCACTCTGCTCTCCCAATCAACTCATCTGATGCACCTGCTGTTCCTGCTGAGCCAGCGTTTATGAGGAAGCACTCTTCAGTGATTCAACGCTGACTCGTTTGGGTATACTGCCTCGAGCAGAATAATCTAAATAAGTAAGCTACTTGTGGATTTCCTTACCTGACACACTTTCTCCTCCATCTTCTCTAAGTTAATAATAATAATAAGTTTATTTATAGAGCACTTTTCACAGGCAGGGTCACAAAGTACTTAACATGGTAAAAAACAAAATAAAAACACAGGCACATAAAACAGTAAAAAAACCCCAAAACAAAGTAGACAGTAAAAGCACATAAAAATACAATCAACACATAGTTAATTAAAAAGCTAGGCTAAAAAGGTGGGTCTTTAGTTGCTTTTTAAAAACACCAATGGAAGGTGCAGATCTAAGTTCAAAAGGTAAGGAGTTCCACAGTCTGGGAGCAACAGCAGCAAAGGCTCTATCGCCTTTGGTTTTGAGCCTAGTGCTAGGGACTACCAATAGATTCTAATGAGAAGACCTGAGAGACCTGCTGGGAGGGTGTAGAAAGAGCAGGTCACTAATATAAAAAGGTGCCTCTTCATGAATGGCTTTGTAAGTAAGAACAAGAACTTTAAAATCAATTCTATAATTTACAGGAAGCCAATGCAAGGAGGCCAAAACAGGAGTGATAATACAGACTCTACTGGACCTAGTTAGTAATCTTGCAGCAGAGTTCTGGACTAACTGTAGGCGGTGTAAAGAGGATTTGCTAAGACATGTGAAAAGAGCATTACAGTAGTCCAAACGTGAAGAAACAAAGGCGTGAATAATGATTTCTAACTGACTGTAGGAAACCAATGACCTAATTTTGGATATATTCCTAAGGTGGAAAAAAACAACTCCAGGTCAGAGATTTGACATGCTGATCAAAACCCATCGATTGATCGAAAATGACACCAAGATTTTTTAGATTAGACCGTACTTTAGAGCTTAATGAACCAATGCTATTAACCAACTTAGGAATTAGATTATCAGGTGCTACAATAAGGACTTCAGTTTTATCAGCATTAAATTGCAAAAAGTTACTAGACATCCAGTCCTTAATTGCAGACAGACAATCATGAATAATTTTTAAATTGTCAACATGGTCAGGCTTAAAAGAGAAAAGTAGCTGTAAATTGTCAGCGTAGCAGTGATAAGACACACCTTTAAATTTGCTGATGATAGAACCAAGTGGCAGCATATATAGGGCAAATAAAAGTGCCTCTAAAAGTTCTCTACAAGTTGCTGCCGACGTAGCGGTGCGTCTTCAGGGGCTTTGGTGTGCTCGCCAGCGTGTTGCTTCCCCGTCACAGTTATCATCTCCATCAGGTCAGACTCCACTTCTCATTCCCCTACCAGCAGTCCTGACCTGCTGGTTCAGTCACTCCCTGTCAAACTAAAGATATGATTATTGGCTTTAGGAGGAAAACTCCCAAGCATGAAGTCACTGTACTAAAAGGCCAGACCATTGAATGCGTGCAATCTTACAAATATCTTGGGACAATTATTGATAGTAATTTAAACTTTGAAGAGAACTGTGAAAGGGTGTGCAAAAAAGGTCAGCAACATTTGCATTGTTAAGGAAACTCACACACTTCCAAATTGACCGAACCATAATGACAATGTTTTATCGGGCTTTTATTGAATCTGTTTTATCCTTTTCTTTAGTGTCATGGTTTGGTCAGATAAAACTGAAACGGAGGAAATCCTTAGACCAGGTTGTTAGATGGTCCAGTCGTTTGCTTGGTGAGTCACAGCAGAGCCTGACATCCCTGGACACCAGACGGGTACAGAGGATTGCTACCTCTATTTTAAATGATGACTCCTTTCAGCTTCTTCCCTCCAGACGGAGGTTTGTTGTCCCAAAATGTAAAACTCAGCAATACAAAAACAGCTTTGATCCTGCTGCTGTTAAAGAGTTGAACAAGATGTAGCAATATATTGCACATAATTTAATTATCAATTTATTAATTTTTATTTTATATTTGTTTATTTTTGTAGTTTTTTTAATTTGGGTTTTAAATCTTTTGTTGGGTTTTAGACTTCAGACTTTTATTGAGTTTTTTTTTAATGTCTTTGACTTAGTTTTTAACTTTTTTAATATGACTCTTCTCTGTTTTTTCTCTTATCTCTTTGTCCTATGTCCTGATATGGTGGAGCCTTGAGTACTTTTATCGTGTTTATAGTCAGCTTCATGTGTGCCTGTGTTTGTGTTCATGTTGAATGTAATTGTGGTTTGTAAATATGTGTCTAAAAGGATGTCACCTGACTACAAAACAAATCTACCTACGGGTACAAATAAAGTAACCTGAACCTGATCTCTTTCGCTGGGTTCTGAGCCGGGCTCGCTCTTCCTCCCACGTCAGTGGTATCATTTTGGATTTCCATCTCCCCCTCCATTCCTCTGTTAATCAGCCTCGTCTCTCCCTCTGCAGGGTTGCTGCTCCTTTGGCGAGTTTTCTCCAAGTTCGCGTCTTTTGAAATTAAATAAAGGGTCAAACGTTTCTTGTGTGTGATTCTGTTGGTGTTGCATCTTGCACTTAGGCTGATTGTCCAGTCAATATGACACTGGGTCTGTTAGCTGAGAAACAGTATGTTCAAACCTTTAGGCAATAATTGAAGCTCATATATATATATATACAGTATATATATATATATATATATATATACTGTATATATATACAGTATGTCTGTATTCAAAATTGAAATGGACCTATATGAACTGCATTCTCCTTTATTCTTGCCCTCTTTAGGGATTATTGATATTGCTTCCCTCCAAGACTGATGTATAAGTCCTTCTTTAAGGGTATAATTAAAATAAAACATCTAAGGAGCAAAGGTGCCAATTCAGGTTTGAAGATTTTATACCACTCTCCAATAAAACCATCAGACCCAGGTGTTTTGTTTGTTTTCAGACAAGAGATAGCAGAGTCTGGTTCTCTAATTGTTATCTCTGCATTTAATGCATTATTCTGAGATCCTCCTATCGAAGGAAGGTCCAAGCTTTCCAGAAACTGGTCAGTTAATGTGGCATCAGCTTTATCAGGCTGCGTGTAAAGGTCCTGATAGTAAGCCTCAAAGGACTGCTGAATTTCCTCTAATGAATGACACATTTTATCATTTCTCAGATTTCGTATTTTATGAACAGTTCTGTCAGCCTCCTGTTTTCTTAATCTCCAGGAAAGGAGTTTCATAGCCCTGGAGCCAGTTTCATAGTATTTTTGTTTTGTGAACCTTAGTTTTTTTTCTCAGTTTCTTCATCATAAATCTTATTTATTTCTTGTTGGGTGTGTTTTAGTTCTGCTAATATTTGAGGATCTTTTTGAATAGTATTTTGCACTTCTAGGTGCTTTATTTTGGACTGTACCTCTAGTAAGCATCTTTGTTTTTCCTTTTTCTTATAAGCTGTTTAAGCTATGAGTTTGCCTCTTAGGACTGCCTTCCAAGTGTCCCACAAAATATTTGGTGATACAGTTCCGTTATCATTATTTTGCAGGTACTCATTCAAGTCTTGATATATTCTTGACATAATGTGTCATTCAGTATATTAATATTAAGTCTCCATACTGTATCTTTCTTTTTATTATCTAAAGGCAGTGTAAGATATACACCACAATGGTCTCAGACATCTCTAATATCTATCTTACAATCACTTATCTTGTGTCTGTGATTGACACAAAAAAGTAATCTATCCTAGAGTATTCTGCATGTCGTGGGGAGTAGTATGTAAATTCCTTTTCTGAAGCATTGGGTTCTCTCCATATATCCATCATGCCATATTCCTTTAGCATGAAGATTTTGAATCGCTGTTCTTATTTGTATTTGTTGAGTCTAGCTTAGGGTTTAATTGTGCATTCCAATCTCCCCCACAGATCAGGGTTCCTGATGAGTTAAAGGCTAGTAGATTGAATCTTGTTTTAATAAATACTTTATCATGATCTGGAGGTATGTAGACATTTAATAATGTGACTTCTTTGTAGTCTGTTTTTCCTTTTATTAGTATATAGCGGCCATTCTTATCTTTAATTTGTGAGATTAATTCAAATTTTACCTTATTGAGAATTAATATGGCCATTCCCCTCTTATGTCCTTATTTGTGAGAGGAGTAAAATGTGTTTGTAAACTCCTTTTTTTTTTAAAGTTTTTCATGTTCTGTGTTGGAGAAGTGTGTTTCTTGCCAAAAAACCACATGTATATTTTCCCTTTTCATTTTTGCAATAACCTTGCTTCTTTTAACTGGACTATGCAACCCGTTTATATTGGGTGATATTACTTTGTATTCCTGATTGTACATTTTCTCTGAATCTTTCCTGTCTTAGTTTTCCATTCTGAAAACTATAACCCCAGAACGTGGGTCAAAGCAGCTCAGAACAAATGAACTGTAGAACTTGTTTTTTTTTCTTTTGAATTCTTGGATGGAATATGGGTGGGCAATATAAGCTGCGGCTTCAGCCATCACCCATTTCGGATAACTTATGCTGAACTGTATAATCAGAGGAGTTATTGTCTAATTTGACCTTGTTGGATTTTCTTTCCCCCTTTGTTATATTATTCAGTTTCTTTTAACCTGTACTATCCAAAATAAAGATTCATTCATTCATTCATTCATTCACTCATTCATTCATAACTAAGGATTAGATAAAATGATAAATCAAAATGACTTCCACAAGTGGAGAACTAATCTGGTCCTTAGACATGAGGGGTTGGCCTGTTGGCCTGTCTCAAGATAAGGGCCCCTTGTTTGGGCAAGAAATAATATTGCTCCTAAAACTATGTCCAACAGCATCCTAATACTCCATGGCAAGCTTTCATAGAACCCTCCTCAACCACATTTACTGTATCATGTTATATCCAGCTAAAGGATACTAATTACATTGAAGAGAGATGAGATTGAGTCCATAATCTTGCAAGTCTAGTACATCAGCTTTGTATTTCAGACATACTGTGGAGGTAAACAGCAAGAAATAAAAAAAACACACTATATGTAAACCATAATTAGTCACTTTTATCCTTCAGACAGTATATATGGTAGAATCAGTTACCCTGTTATATTTGGGGATAATTACCCCGCTATCTAATAATTGTTGCTCACTCTGATGCCGTGTCCTCTGGGCAGCGGCGGAAGGCATGTAGCTTCTCCCGTATCTGCCCCGGATGAGGCGTCTGTTGAGGTCGCTCGCTTCTGACTCCCTCCCATGCAGACTTAGGTGGATCAGGGGATCTCGATCCTGTACAATGGGGAAGCCTTTCTTTCGCAGATCATCTGCGGCCTCTTTTGTGTCCTTATAGGTCATGGGACCGCCATCCAGAAACACTTTCAGCTTAGCAGGTGGTAGGGTCCGGAACCGCACGCCTTTCTCCTTAAGCATCTTTCTTATGCTGGCATACTCTCTCCTTTTTCCATTATCTCTGTCGGGTAGTCGTTATCGAAGTACACCCATTTGCCTTTGTAAAAGACCTCCCTCTTTTATGATACAGCAGACAGGATGTGTTCTTTAGTCTTGTATTCTAAAAAGTTGATCACGATGGATCTCATTGGGGCTTCATGGGATGGTTGCGGGACAAAGGCTTGGTGACAGCGCTGTATCCTCAGGTCCATCTCCGCTGGTATAGCGTTAGCCAATACTGACTTAAAGAATTCAGACATAAATTTCATCATGTTGTTTTCTTCCTCACCCTCGGAGATCCCATAAATATGGATGTTGTTTTGTCGAGATCACATTTCCAAATCTGTGACTTTCATTTGCGTACATTCCTATTCCTGTTTCATAAGCCGGAGCATCTCTTCAAGCTCAAGGTTGCATTCCTCCAATTCGGCCACACGCTGCTCCGCTTCCGAGACTCTTGCTGCTGTAACTTTTAATTCCTCTTTGATACCTCAGAGCATCTGGTTGATCTTGTCTCTGAATTCAATTCCATCTTCACATCCTCTCTCAGTATAGAGTGAAACAAACAAAATTCGTTCTTCACATCTGTACGGATGGCTCTAATTTCACTGTGTATGCTAGCAATAATTTAGCTTCAGAGTGCTCATGCTCATCATGGCTAACCGTGTTAGCACTGGCTTTATCGACGTAGTCTGTGGCTCATTTTTTTCCAGTCTTGCATTGTTTTTACCTTTAGCCTTTCTAAGTTTATCCCCTTCCATATCTTTGTAATTATTCTATCACATTAAACTTATTAAATCTGGGGAACAAATCCAAGTGGGTTCGAGAGCACTCTGTCAGCTTGCCATTCTTTGCTGCGTTCCAACCAGAAGTCCCTCGCTCCTGGTAATTGTGGTGATGCTTCATTCACTCCGTGCCGCTCTCCTTCGTCCGAGGTTGGATGCGTTTGCATCCCAGGAGCTGTCGCTGGAGATCTGCACACCACAACCTTCAGCACCCAAGGCCAATGCACATCCGCCATCTGTTCCTGAGGCTGGCACGCACCCATCATTAGTTCCAGTGCCCGGCGCGCACTCGCCGGCTGGTTCAGAAGACGGTGCATCTTCGCCTGATGCTTCTGTATTCAGTGCACTGCTGAAACCTGCTCTGGGGGACTGTGTGCTGCTGTCATCTGTTCCTGTAGTCAGCGGGCCCTTGCCACTAAAATCTGAGGTTAGTGTGCAACAATTATCGGTTCCAGAGTCCAGCGCGCTTCTGTCAGCTGTTTATGTGGACTGTGCACCCCAGCCACCTGCTACGGAGCTAAAGACGCCTTTATCACCGGCTTTGGATCTGATAACTGACCTGTCAGCTGTTTGTGAATTAAAGATTCCTGCATCTGTGTCTCCTAAACTAGAAATGTCTACATCTGTGTCCCCTGAGCTAAAACTGTCTGCATCTGTGTTCCCTGAACTAGAAATTTCTGCATCTGTGTCCCTTGAGCTAAAAATTTCTTCATCTGTGTCCCCTGAGCTAAAAATTTCTTCATCTGTGTCCCCTGAGCTAAAAAATTCTGCATCTGTGTTCCTTGTGCCAGAAATTTCTGCATCTGGTTCCCCCGAGCTAGCGATATCTGCATCTGTGTCTTCTGAGCTAAAGAGTCCTGTATTTGTATCTCCTGAGCTTGAAATTTCTGTATCTGTGTCCACTGAGCTAAATATTTCTGCACTGGGATCCTCTGAGCTCAATACACCTGTAGTATCTCTGTCTGAATTAAGGATTCCTGTGTTATCCCCTAAGCCCCCCCGGACCCTAATGCACTCACCCGCACAGGAACTACCTCAGCTGTTGGCACAGAAAGACTGGCACACCAACAGTAATACATTTACTGTTGTATGTCTCTGCACTTTACTGCAACCATTTGCACAAATGCCATATCTGCTGCTGTCTGTCTGTCATTGCAATACTGATCATGTGCAGTCCTATGTGTCACTATCTGCACCTACACTACCGCATTGAACTTGCAACTACGGGTATTACATCTCTACTTTTTTGTGTATAGGATTGCTGGGTTTCATCATTGTTAATCGATTATCTTTATTTGCACTATGGGAGGTCTGGGTCTGTGTATCCTTTGTCACCATTTGCAGTACAGGTTGCATTACTGAACATAAACTGCCGTTGTTGTTTTTCCAGCCTTATTCCTTTTTCTTTTTATATTGTGCACACCATTGAAGAGAGAGAAAAATGCTATTTCAATTCTCCTATATGTCCTGTACATATAGTAATATTGACAAATAAAATCGTTGAATCTTGAAAAATCTTTGAAGCATGGACTTTGTGTTGTTTCCAGAGCATAAGACTTACACACGTGGACAAAATTGTTGGTTCCCCTCTGTTAATGAAAGAAAAACCCACAGTGGTCACAGAAATAACTTGAATCTGACAAAAGTGGTAATAAATAAAAAGTCTATGAAAATTAACCAATGAAAATCAGACAATGTGGTTCAACAGAATTACTTTAAAAAACAAACTCATGAAACAGACCTGGACAAAAATGATGGCACCCCTAGAAAAGATTGAAAATAATGTGACCATAGGGACATGTTCAACCAAGATGTGTCCTCTAATTAACATCACAGGTGTCTACAAACTTGTAATCAGTCAGTCGGCCTATTTAAAGGGTGACAAGTAGTCACTGTACTGTTTGGTGACATGGTATGCACCACACTAAACATGGACCAGAGGAAGCAAAGGAGAGAGTTGTCTCACGAGATTAGAAAGAAATTTATAGACAAGCATGCTAAAGGTAAAGGCTGTAAGACCATCTCCAAGCAGCTTGATGTTCCTGTGACTACAGTTGGACATATTATCAGAAATTTAAGATCCACAGGACTGTAGCCAACCTCCCTTGACGTGGCCGCAGGAGGAAACTTGATGAAAAATGGAAGAGATGGATAATGCGAATGGTAACAAAGAGCCCAGAACAACCTCTAAACACATTCAAGGTGAATTCCAAGGTCAAGGTACATCAGTGTCAGATCGCACCATCCGTCGTTGTTTGAGCCAAAGTGGACTTCATGGGAGACGACCAAGGAGGACACCACTGTTGAAAACAAATCATAAAAAAAAAAAACAGTCTGGAATTTGCCAAACTGCATGTTGACAAGCCATAAAGCTTCTGGGAGAATGTTCTATGGACAGACGAGACAAAACTGGAACTTTTTGGCAAGGCACATCAGCTCTATGTTCACAGACGCAAAAATGAAGCATACCAAGAAAAGAACACTGTCCCTACTGTGAAGCGTGGAGGAGGTTCTGTTATGTTCTGGGGCTGCTTTGCTGCATCTGGCACAGGGTTTCTTGAATCTGTGCAGGGTGCAATGAAATGTCAAGACTATCAAGGTATTCTAGAGAGAAATGTGCTGCCCAGTGTCAGACAGCTTGGTCTCAGTCGCAGGTCATGGGTCTTGCAACAGGATAGTGACCCAAAACACACAGCTAAAAACACCCAAGAATGGTTAAGAGCGAAACATTGGACTATTCTAAAGTGGCCTCCTATGAGCCCTGATCTAAATCCTATTGAACATCTGTGGAAGGAGCTGAAACATGTCGTCTGGAGAAGGCACCCTTCAAACCTGAGACAACTGGAGCAGTTTGCTCATGAGGAGTGGGCCAAAATACCTGCTGAGAGGTGCAGAAGTGTCATTGACAGTTACAGAAATCGTTTGATTGCAGTGATTGCCTCAAAAGGTTGTGCAACAAAATATTAAGTTAAGGGTACCATCATTTTTGTCCAGGCCTGTTTCATGAGTTTGTTTTTTAACGTAATTCTGTTGAACCACAATTCAAAAGCATTGCCTGATTTTCATTGGTTAATTTTCATAGACTTTTTATTTATTACCACTTTTGTCAGATTTATGTTATTTCTGTGACCATTGTGGGTTTTTCTTTCATTAACAGAGGGGTACCAACAATTTTGTCCACGTGTGTATATGGTGTTGCCAGAGCCAGGGGCTCTTATGATGTTTAAAACCCCTTTGTCGTTGTCCTCGGAGCAGAGGGCTCTTTTGTGGTCTCCAGGGCAGAGGTCTCCTCTGTGGTGTTCTGAGCAAGGAGTTCCCATATCCCCTCCTGAGGTTGGTGGGTCTGTATTGTCAGTGCCTGAGGTTAAAATCCCTGTGTTTTTTGTTTTTTAGTGCTAGTGAAGTGCTTTGAGTGGTCTTTGAGACTAGAAAAGCGCTATATAAGTATAGGCCCTTATTACTTTGTGGGGTTAAAACAACAGTGTTATCTCTTGAGCGGAAAGAATCCATGTTGCCTTCTCCTGAGTTTGGGATCTCCCATGTTACCATCTGAGGTTAAAGTTCCTGGGTCATCTCTAGAGTGTAAAAAGTCCATATTGCCAGCTCCTGAGGGTAAAATGCCCATGTTACCTCCAGAGCTTAAAGGTTCTTTGTTGTCTTCTCCAGAGATTGAAGCTTCTGGGGGCAAAGTTTTCATGTCTTTTCCCACTGAGCATGATGCTAGTGTGTTAGCCTCAGAGCAGGGAGCTCCTGTGTCATTTTCTGAGCAGAGAGCTCTGGTGTTGTTTTCTGAGTCTAAAGCCCCTGTGTTACCTTCTGAGGTTAGGGCATCTATGACGTCTCCAGAATTTAAAGTTTTCATGTTGCCACCCCCTGAGGATATAATGTCCATGTCATCACCCTCTGAGTGTAAGGTCTCCACGTTACCATCTGAGGTTAAGGTTCCCGAGTCACCTCTTGAATATATTGGTTCTTTGTTTCCATCTCCTGTGTTTGGAAATTCTTTGTTGCCAGCCCCTGAGGGTAAAATGTTCACATTATCACCTCCTGAGATTAAAGGCGTCGGCCGGACAAAAATTCAATATCGCTAAATCATATCTTAAATTTTTGTGTGAGACGAGCTAATTTGAACCGCACATGTTTTGGTGTCAACAAATGTCGCATAAGGTGACAATGCGCTCTTGAAGTATGCTGTCCTTGAGAGCTGTCTGACTCAGCGGCTAAGATGGCCACTGACTGTGTGACGTAATTTCAGGGAGAGACACGCACACGCTCGGCGGACATTGCTTATTGTTTACGTTTTAAAATCGGCGATTACGGATATTTCTCGGAGTACTTGTGGATTACAAATAGATTATTTATTAAGATTAGGATTTCAGTAATCGAATTAATTATGGTTTGGCGTTGTGTTGTCTACGGGTGTGACGGTATATCAGAGGAGCATGCGGTGGGTGTTTATGAATTTCCCGTCCCTGGGAAAATCAGAACGGCATGGGTGAAATTCGTTCAGAAAACGCGAAAAAATTGGAATGATGTCGGTAAATCACTCAACATGTGCAGTAGACATTTCGTTGACAGCGATTTCGAGAATAAGATGCAATTTGTGTCACGACTCGCGGCTCCAGCTGCACGCACACCTGCGCCTCGTCAGCTGCCGACGCCAGCCACCTGCCCCTGCAAGTAAGCAACATTATCACCGATTATCCCTGTCTCGGTGTGGTGCCCGTTACCCTTGTCCTCTGCTTTTTTCCGGCTGAACGGCGCGCTGCTCTGCTGCCTGCTCATCAACCAGTACAAAGATGCGAGCACTACATACGATCCCCCAGCTCCTGAGAGACTGCAACCTAACACAAAAAACAGTTTCACACAATGAAACAGTGCATGTATTATATATATAAAAATTATCCCATTGATTTTCATCATTTTTGGTGACATATCTCACACCTACAATTTATTTCAGGCACAAAGGGCTGTGAAAAAGTTATGATCAACAAAACACGGGTCCTCAGGGATGTCCGAAAGCTGAGTCCAGGGCAGCAAACTTCAAATGTGGAGGCTTTCCACAGTCTGATTATTCATTTTACACCAAAGAGTGTACACTTCTCATTCCTTGGAATGTTGACAAGGTGAGGAGATGCAATATGTGACCAAAAATATGAAATGCAATTATAATAACTGACATGTTTCAGGACCCAAGAGACAGACACAGACACATACAAAATAGTTATTCTTTATTGTCAAATGTGAGAGTGTAGTGCAAGTGTGAGTGCAGATATAGCAGCCTGGTCACCGGAGCTGAGCGATACAGAAGACGACCTGGCAACCCTAGAACACACAAGCAGAAACCGTTAAGGCTGTTCAGCACAAAAGGACAAGTGCAGGTGTGCAGCTTACTTGAGGTTGTCCCTGACTGTATCTGGCTGTTCCCTGATGTCCGTGAGCTGTGGTGGTTCTGGTGCTTGAAGCTGTGACGGTGATAACTCCAGTAACCGTGGTGGAGTTCGTGGTGAGAGCAATGACTGCACTGACAGCTGTGACGTTGTTCCCGTAGCCGTGACAGTGATAATGTCCGTAACCGTGGTGACAATGACTCCTGTGACAGAGGGAGTGACAGTAGCTGCAGTGGAGAGAATTCCTGAATTAGCGAAGGCCAGGAGGAGCTCCGGAAGGGAGAGGGCAATTCTCCGTCCGTTGGAGATACCGGTCCGCCGCATGGGAGGTCCACCTGTGCACAGGGGTAAAGATTAGGCGTAGAAAAGCAAATAGTCTTCTTACGTGGTAGGTCTTGTCGTGGCGTTCTTGACTTGGCTGTGAAACGAAGCTCTGGCTCATACTCTGTCGAGGAAGACAGACGACTCCGTGCCGGGCTGTCCATGACGCTGGCTTTTAAGAGCCGCTGATTAGCACCTGTTGGTCTGTGCGCAGCTGGAGCTGATGAGCGGGATGACGGCCCAGCGGCCGTCATGACAATAACAGTGCCAATTACATAGAGTTTCTGCTGATAGATCACTTATATGTCCAAAAATAAATCATTGTGATAATATTCTAATTACAGACTTTGTTTAGCTGCAATGCACTTTAATGAAAATGCAGGCCGCAAGCAGGCATAGAATCGTGATGTGAGCCGGTCTTCATCATCAGGTACCCAAAATTCAAAAAAGGCGGATATACACTGCAAGCAAAGAAAGTTAATCCAACTTTCCGTGAGTATAAGAAATATTAGTATCATTTTCTAGGCTTGTATATGATATTTACAGTGGGTGGAGGGTTGGTCTTCATTCAACTTTCACATTTCATAGCTTTTATCAAATTATGTTAATTTTGGTCAAATTTGTATTTCATACTGTAGTCAAATGGATGTCTAATTTTTATTGAATATATTTTTTTTCAGAATATGTGGATGATCTGATGAATACTCTGTTCAGCAAAACCTTGGTTGATCCAACCCACTTATGGGAGCAGTGGCACTATGTACAAGCCAGAGTTCCCACCACATTGAGTGCCAAATTGAACCCGAATTTTATACCATAAAATGGTAGAAAAATTATTCAAATGTATATGACATGCAACTTTGATGAACGCTGAAATATTAGAATTATAAAATTGACATGAACATTAATAAACTCAATATATGATTTTACAAAACTTTATTTAAATATCATTTTTCACAAATCTAATCTTGGTAGGCAAAATCCCTTGTAGTGATCCGATGGGAATGTTTCTCTGATGAGGCTCACAGCACAGGCAGGCAATATCACCCTCACTTCTTCCTGAGCTGACGTCACTGCTGCCTGCCCCTATCGACAGATGGCGGTACTGCAGCATCACTAAGTGAAAGATGGGCTAAAAAAAAGTAAAGTCATTTATGGAGGCTAGTGACACATATTAAATCACGGGAATGGCCAGAATGGAATATTTTCATACAATCAGTTTATTGGTTCAATAAAAAAATGTCACCGTCCGAGGACTTTAAGATGTCCATGTTATCATCTCCTGAGGACAAAGTTTCCTTGTTTTCACCTCCTGAGTTTAAAATGTTGATCTTATTTTCACCTGAGTTTGAAGTGCCCCTACAGTCTTCTCTGGACCCACTCTGTGCTCTGGTCTTGGGGGCCAGGGACTCTGGAAGACCACCTGAACTGCTTTGCTGTCTGGTCCAGTGGCCCTGGGACTTTGGCAGGCCACCTGACCCGCCTAGTACTCTGATTTGGGGTCCGGTGGACTGCGGTAGACCCTCTGAACTATTTTGTCCCATGATCTGGTGGCTCAGGGACTCGGGGAGGCCACCAGATCCACCTTGTTTTTCGGTCTGGTGGTCCATGGTCTCGGGTAGACCACATGACCCTTTTTGTGTTGGATTTTGGGGTCTTGGATTGGGGTTACCATAATTATGTTTGATTTTGGATTCTGTGGGGTGTAAGAGTGTGTTTTGGCCTGCCTGGCCTAGGGAGGAGTTGGTTTTTTTTTTTCCTTTTTGTTATGTTTAGGGGTGTCTGGAAGCCACCCCTCAAAGGGGGTGCTATGTCATGGTCTGAGGGATGACTGTAGGATCATACCCACTTTTTGAATTTATTTCTGTGTTTTGTGCTATTTGTGTCTGGGATTTATTTTCTGTATTATTATTCTTGTCATCATTTGTTTGGGATTTAATTTGACAGTGCTCTCTGTTCATGTGCAGGCTTCATTTGTAATTGCAGTTTTGTATTATTTATCCCCACTTTTTTCTTAGCCAGTTTTCATGTCTTATGTGCATTCCCTGTCTGTGTTTGTCTGTGCAGCCCTGACCGTCCTGTGCTTCTCACCTACAGTCACTTCCCTGCTGCCCTTGATTGTGCCCACTTGTCCTGTGTTATGTAATTATCCCCTCATCTATTTATTTGGCGTCCTGTCTCAGTCTGGTGTGGCGTCATTATTATTTCTAGCCTGTGGCTTGTAATGTTCCTGCCATATTCCTTGTGACTTTTGCATACTTAGTTTTGTTCTGTTCTCAGCCCATGTGCTGTTATTTATTTGTGTTTAAGTTTAGTTTAATAAATTATTGTTTTGCACCACACTGCTTGTGCTTGAGTCCTCTCCACCACTCACCTCTTTGACAATGTGGCACTGTAATGTTCTGAATGAAACTTGAGGAAAATTATGAATCAGTTTGTAAATCACTGGATTGAAAATGTACTTGTACAGATTGGCTCCTGGGGTTCACTTGGGGTGCTCACTTGGTCAGGGGTCCACTTGACCTGTTTCCGACACAGCCATCCCCACTCTCTACAACGGGACCAAAGCTGAAGTCATACAATCACTGAAGACAGCGGGTAGGATTGCTATCACGTGTGTTGCGTGGACATCCATTGCCACTGAATCATTTGTAATGGTAGCTGCACATTTGTGTATAAAAGGTAAATGTGATTTTGTTACAGCAAAATGTTCTGGGTTTTTGGACTGAAGGATCAGTTACTCATTGCACAAAACAGGAGAACTTTCATTAGAAGTTTTAACATTTCTGTTAGAAATTGAGCATTTTTGACTGAAGGACTCAAGTTACTTGTTGCACATAACAGAATGTTTGTTATAAGTCTTAATTGTTAAAATTGAGGATTCTCTGAAGTCTGTGTTATAGCAGCAAATGTGCTGCTACAGTTGCACTTTTCATGTTGGTTTTTGAAACATTAAAAGATATTGGAAGTAAATTCATGGGCCATTGCAAATGCTTTAAAAGTAAGAAGGTGTCAGACAGTGGGAGGAAAAAAAAAATCCTGAACAGAAAAACAAAACACTGGATCGTAATCAGCTCGAATTGGAGCCCCCTGAATCATAACCGGCTCGAATCGCTGGGTGCCTAAAGATTCCCACCCTTACTATTTTATCCTGAATATTCTTCGTAGCCAGCTGTTGACAAAGAGTTGGATCTTCTTCTGGTTCTTTGCTGTCTGTCATGTCTGACAACTACATAACAGGACTGCTTTCATGTGGGAATTGAAGGTTGTTATCTCCATTGATCTTCTATGTTCTTTGGACTTCCACATGTTCTTGAGCACATGGAGTATGGCTCTTTTCCCACTCTGGTTGCCACATCCTTTTCGTACCTCCCTGGTTATCTGTGATGCTGTCTAGATGTTTGAAGGAGTCTGTCAGATACAGCCTCTGGCAGAACAAGAAAATGACTCTTCAGGTCGGACAGCCATCAGTGTGAGATGGTTTATTTAATAAGGTGCAAAATAACTTACAGTCTGGGGCTGTCAAACACAAGATGAGCAGATTAGGGCTAGACACACGATGATGAAGGACTGGAGGAAACTCTGATAATAATGCCACACAAAATTTAAACGCAAACCAACAATAAAGGGTTACAAATGATAACTGATGCAAGACAGGTGGGGACAAATCAAGAATTACCTGATAACACGAGACAGGCTGCAGGTTGTGGACGACAGGAGGGGCCCAAAGGAAAACACACGAGTGGCTATAGATATGGAAAATAATAAGGGAGACTAGAAAATAGATAGATACTTTATTTCGAACAAAAAAAGTATAACAAAAACAAAACAAATGACAAATGCAATAAAGTAACAGTATACAGTGTTTGAAAGGGAGAAGGAAGAAGTGAACACTTATTAATTCCATCTCCTCTTTTCCATAAATACACTCATGTGAATTATATACAAATTACCACATTTAAGACCCCAAGTAAACAATTAACTGTATTTTGTACATATCAACATTAACAGCCATCCATCCTAGCATACATTGATGTCCATACATCAAAACCAGCCTCAAACAACACAGATATACACAGTGCTGTCCCACCCACCATTCCATAGTGTCCCAGAGTGAGCATAGTGAATCGTACATATAAATACTACCCTCCTTTCAGCAAATAATGTTTGTACCTCTTTTTGAATTGATTTCTGTTTGTACATATTTTCAGTTCCGGCTCCAGACTGTTCCACAAATCCACCCCACAGACAGATATGCACATACTTTTCTTGGTTGTTCGTATCTTGGGTTTTGTAAAGTTTAGGTCTCTCCTCAAATTATGATCATTGTCTCTTTTTTTAAATATTTTTTGTATATTAGTTGGGAGTTGATTATTAATTGCCCTGTACATGACTTGTGCTGTCTTAAATTTAACTAAATCGGTGAACTTTATGACATTACTTTAGGACATTTACAACTTTAGGACACATTCATCTCTCGGCGCCACACCAGTCGGCTGCCTTTTGCAACAGCGGCTCGATTCCGAGTTTTTTTTTCCCTTCCTCTCTCTTTTGATCACTTTTTTTTTTTTTCACCCCACTTATATCACGGACACACAGATCGTCCCAAATGTCTCCTGAGCCGGTGGACGGAGCCACTGTTTATAGCAGGATTCGATACAACAGGGAAGAGCTGCTAGCATTTAACCACCACCCGGTCCCACTGGAAACAACTCGACATACCGAGAGAACTGAGGCGAAAACGCCGCGGCTGCCCGGGCTGGAGTAAGGCGGAGGACAAAAAATATAGGTACAGACCCTCCCTTCCATCTGTTGTCATGGAAATGTACGGTCGATACTGGGAAAGTTAGATGAGCTAGCGGCTATCTCCCGTTATGATAGCACGTACCGGGAGTGCTCTCTCCTTTTGTTTACTGAGACGTGGCTAACTGAACTAGCAGCAGATGCTAACATTGAGCTGGAGGGGTTTCACATGATACGAGCTGACCGAACACCAGAGAGTGGCAAAACTAGGGGCGGTGGAGTGATAATGTATGTTAACAACAACTGGTGCAGACCGGGACATATCACTGTTAAACAACGACACTGCAGCAAAGACCATTGAGTTGCTAGCTGTTAAGCCATGAGTGCCTACATATCTCCCGAGAGAACACTCACACGTGATCTGCAATTGTTGTTTTAGCAAATCCGACGCGGAACGCCTGGGACAGCGCGTGACTTCATCAATCAGTAACCAGCAGGCTGCAGACAAGAACACCCAGATGCTCTTCTCCTCATCTCAGGCGATTTCAACCACGTTTCACTGTCTCCCATTCTGCCCACGTTCACCCAGTATGTCACATGCCACACTAGAGACAATAAAACACTGGATTTGTTCTACGCAAACACTAAGGAGGCGTACACCTCATCACAACTCCCCCCACTTGGGAGATCGGATCACAACTTGGTTCATCTCCGACCGGTGTACAAACCCCTAGTGCACAGACAACCTCCGGCCATGCACACTGTGGAGTTATGGTCTGAGGAGACAATGGACACTCTAAAGGACTGTTTTGAAGCCACTGCCTGGAAGCAGCTCTGCGATCCACATGGTGAGGACATCGATGGCCTCATTCACACCTTCACGGGCTACCTCAGCTTCTGTGTGGACAAATCTGTTCCCACCAAGACCATACGGCGTCACTCAAACAACAAACCCTGGATCAACCCTGAGATAAAAACACTTCTGAGAGAGAAGAAGAGGATCTTCAGGTCGGGGAACAGGGAGATGCTGAAGTCCGTACAGAGGGAGCTGAGGAGAAAGATCAGAGAAGGCAAGGACAGCTTCAGGAAGAAGATGGAGGACAAGCTGCAACAGAGCGACATCAGCGGGGTCTGGAGAAACCTCAAAACCATCTCGGGGCTCCAGAATACCTCCCCCCAGGCCACGGGGGGCAGGGAGTGGGCGAACAACCTGAATCTGTTTTTCAATAGATTTGACCAACCGCCCTCCCCCCTGTCTGCACAACAACCACTGCTGCCTCTAAGAAATCAAGTCCTGCTACCCACTCCCCACTCCACCGACACCCCCCCCACTCCCAACACACAGCCCCCCATCCTGACCCTGACCAAGACCCAGGTGAGGACGGAGCTGAGGAAGATCAAGGCGAGGAAGGCGTCGGGACCGGACGGCATCAGCGCAAAGCTCCTCAAGTCCTGTGCAGACCAGCTGTGTGGGATTGTGACATATATCTTCAACATGAGCCTGAAACTGGGGAGGGTACCACAGCTGTGGAAAACATCTTGTGTGGTACCTGTACCAAAAACTTCCCACCCCAAAGACCTGAACAGCTTCAGACTGGTGGCCTTGACGTCCCCCATTGATGAAGGACCCGGGAGAGACTGCTCCCTTGCTCATCTCCGCCCCTGGTGGGAACCAGCGATGGATCCCACTCCAATCGCCTACCAGCATGGCATTGGGGTGGAGGATGCGGTGATCTTCCTCCTTCACCGTTCTCTGTCCCACCTGGAGAAGCCCGGGAATATGGTGAGGATCATGTTCTTTGACTTCTCCAGTGCTTTCAAACACCCATCCAACCGATGATCCTGAAGGACAAGCTGCTGCGCGCAGGGGTGGACCAGCACCTGTCATCATGGATCCCTGGACTACCTCACGAACCGGCCTCAGTTTGTGAGAACCCGGGACTGTGTTTTCCGACACGATCATCAGTAGCAACGGGGGCTCCCCCAGGGAACGGTGGCTGGCTCCCTTCCTGTTCACCTCTTTATACTGCGGACTTCTCACACAACACAACACATTGCCATCTACAGAAGTTCTCTGATGACTCTGCGATCGTTGGTCTCATCTCCAGCGGAGATGAAGCTGAGTACAGAGGGCTTATCCGGGACTTTGTGGACTGGTTGCATCGGAAACTGCCCTCCAGATCAACGCGAGGAAACTAGGAGCTGGTGGTGGACCTGCCGCAAGCATGGCAGGCCCCCTCACAGCACCAGTAAATATACAGGGAACAGACATCGAGATGGTGACATCCTACAAGTACCTGGGAATTCATCTGAACAATAAAGTAGACTGGTCACACAATACTGACGCACTCTAACAAGAAGGGACAGCGCAGGCTGTTCCTGCTGAGGAGACTCAGGTCTTTTGGTGTACAAGGGGCGCTGCTGAAGTCATTCTATGACACGGTGGTGGCATCAGCCATCACTTTTGGAGTGGTCTGCTGGGGCAGTGGCATTACTGCAGCCGATAGGAAGAGACTGAACAAACTGATTAAGAAAGCTAGCTCTGTCCTGGGGCAACGCCTTGATCCGATGGAGGAGATAGGAGAGAGAAGGACGGTGGCTAAACTGTCATCTCTGCTGGAGTCCGAGTTCCACCCTATGCAGGACATACTGGATGCACTGAGGAGCTCATTTAGCAGCAGACTACATCATCCCAGGTGCACAACCGAGAGGTTTCGTAGGTCCTTCCTACCAACGGCTGTCAGACTGTACAACCTAAGCAGGGCTGCTCGCAGAGATAGCAAAAAGACGTAACAAACTAATAGTTTTTTGAATGCAAAAGATGCAATAGACTTACACAATGGTCCTCTCCGGCATACAACTAGGAACATACCGGTCGCTATGGAGGGTGAGAATATGTATGGGCACATAATCATACCATGTAGGATAACTAAATAGACGGTTATGCTGTTTCATCCCACCTAGCAACAATGCTCTGCACTGTGTGTGTTTATATATTTACATATTTATTCCATCTAGCTACAATGCTCAGCACTGGGTGTGTTTATATTTATATATCTATATATTTATTCCATCTAGCTACAATGCTCAGCACTGGGTGTGTTTATATTTATATATATATATATTTATTCCATCTAGCTACAATGCTCCGCACTGTGTTTTTATATATCTACATATTATTCCATCTAGCTACATTGCTCCGCACTGTGTGTGTTTATATACTTGCATATTTATTCCACCTAGCTGCAATGCTCCGTACTGTGGGTGTTTATATATTTACATATTTATTCCATCTAGCTACAATGCTCTGCACTGTGTTCATATATTCATATATTTATTCCATCCAGCTACAATGCTCTGCACTGTGTGTCTGTGTGTGTGTGTGTGTATATATATATTTTATAGTAATATGTACATATGTATATTAGCTGCTCTTGCTTGCTTGTTTTTTTTCTTGCCTTCTGATTGTTGCTCTGAGTGTTGCTATCCCTGTGCTGTTGCAATCCTGGAATTTCCCCGTTGTGGGACTAATAAAGGCTTATCTTATCTTATCTTATCTTATGTGACTTTAAAAACAACGAATTGGTATGGTCTCTATATCCTACATTATTTATTATCCTTATAGCTCTTTTTTGTAATGTGCATATTGACTGTAGGTTGGTCTTGTAGGTGTTTCCCCAGACTTCTACACAGTAGTTAAGATAAGGTAGAAACAGTGAATTGTACAGTAAGACCAATGATTTATAGTCATATCAATATGTGTCTTGTCTTCCCCAGTATGCCTATACATTTTGCCAACTTGGCCCGGATGTGACTGATGTGAGGTTTCCAACAGATTTTATTGTCTAGCGTCACCCCCAGAAACTTATTTTCCTGTACTGTTTCTATTTTGGTATCATCTATCGTTACCATTATTTCATGATTTATTTTATAATTTCCAAACAACATAATCTTTGTGTTTTTTTTTTTTAGATTTAGAGATAATTTATTTTTGTTGAACCACTGCGTTAATTTTTTCATTTCAGTTGTGACCACCTCTAAAACCTGCTGCAAATTCTCACCAGTGCAAAGGATATTTGTGTCATCCGCAAACAAAATAAATTTCAGAATTTTTGATACTTGGCATATGTCATTTATATACAAAATAAAGAGTTTGGGTCCCAAAACTGACCCCTGGGGCACACCACAAGTTATGTCCATGAAGGGTGATTTGTGTTCACCAATTTGTACAAATTGTTGTCTGTTACTTAAATAACTTTCCACCCAACTCAGTCCGACCCCTCTTATCCCATACCTTTCCAGTTTCCTTAGTAGTATTCTGTGGTCAATGGTGTCAAAAGCTTTCTTTAAATCTATAAATACTCCTACAGCAAACTTTTTTTTTTTATCTATACAACTAGTAATTTCTTCTATAAGTTCGATCAGTGCCAAAGATGTAGATTTATCTGCTCTAAAACCATACTGGCTGTCTGTAAGGAGGTTGTGTTTTTCAATGAAATCATCCAGTCTCTTAGTGAAGATTTTTTTCAAGTATTTTGGAGAATTGTGAGAGTAAAGAGACTGGCCTGTAATTTGTGAAACAATGACTGTCTCCTGTTTTGTATAGAGGTATTACTTTTGCTATTTTCATTTTGTTTGGAAATTTACCAGTTGGAAATGACAGGTTACAGATGTGGGTGAGTGGCTTAACAATTCCTTCAATTACTTTTTTCACTATTGTCATGTCAATTTCATTCCAGTCCGTTGATTTTTTTGTTCTTAAATTTACTCACAGTCTCGATAATTTCCTTTTCAGTAACTGCACCCAAAAAGATTGTGTTTAGATTTCTATCTTCTATTTCATTTACAGAACCACTGTTGTTTGTTTCTGTTGTCACTATTGATTTTGCTAATTCAGGACCAACGTTTACAAAAAATTTATTGAAACCACTGACCACATCCTCCATATTATTTATCAAATTGCCATTTTCAATAAAATATTCTGGATAATTAGCATTCTTAGGTCGATTACTAGTAATCCCATTGAGTACTTGCCATATTCCTCTTAAGTTATTTTTATTATCCTCTAATATTCTGTTGTAGTATTCTTTCTTACAGGTCCTCATTATATTAGTAAGCTTATTTTTATATCTTTTATATTTGATCTCAGCCTCCACCATTCTGCACTTAATAAATTGTTTATATAATGTATTCTTCTTTTTACATGCATTTATTAACCCCTTGGTGACCCAAGGAATATTTTTCTTTTGTTGTCTGTCACTGTATTGTTTTATAGGACAGTTTTTATTGTACAATGATTGAAATATTTGTAAAAATTTATCATATGCTTTATTTATATCATTTTCATCATAAACTATCTTCCAATCTTGTATTAATAATTCCTTTGTCAGTAAATACATAGATTCTTCGGTTCTTATTCTTTTATATTTAATATTTTTGGTATACTTTTTCTTCCTATAATCACATTGATAGACAACAAAAATCGGCAGGTGGTCACTGATATCATTCAATAAAAGCCCACTCCTGATTTTATTTTCCATAATGTTTGTGAATATGTTCTCTATTAGTGCGGCACTGTGTGACGTGATTCTGCTAGGTCTGGTAATTGTTGGATGTGAGCCCATACTGTACATTGTGTTGATAAATTCTTCTGTCAAACTATGTTGTTTTGAATTCATCAGATCTATATTGAAATCCCCACAGATGAACATAACTTTATGAGTTAGTTTTGCATACATTTTTTCCATCCAGTCCTTAAATAAGTCAATGTTTGATCCAGGTGTTCTATATACACAGCTCACTACTGTATTCTTCACATTGTCCAGACAGATTTCTATTGTAATACATTCAAATAAATCATCCACAGTTACTGACAGATTTTCAACAACCTTGTATTTCAAGCTCTTGTCAACATAAATTGCAACTCCTCCTCCTTTTTTTACTTTTCTATTTATATAATTTAATTCATAGCCATCCATGGTAAAATCCACTCCTTTCTTTTCACTGAGCCACATCTCTGATATTGCCACAATATTGAATGGCTCTTTAAACTGATGTAAATAATCTTTAATGTTATTAAAGATGGCATAGAGACTTCTGCTGTTGAAGTGGATCATAGAAATATTGAAATCACATGTGACCATTGTGTTAAACTGTTCATCCGTGTAGTAACTACAGTTATTATTGATGGAGCTAAATAAATTATCAGGGTCTATGTCATATTCTACGTCCTGTGGGTTGTGATCTGTATATTCAAAAACTTTCAGTTCCTGTTGTTCCTGTTTGTTGATCTTTTGTTTCATGTTGTTAAATGTCTTGTAGCAGATGAGTATAATCCTTCATTGTCCTACAGTTGTCTGTTGTTGCTGTGACTCCAGTTCATAAAATTCATTGATATTTGTCTAGTTCCATAATATTACGGATGTTAATGACCTTGGCTTCTTCAGGTGATCCGTTTAATTTGATGTATATTTTACAGTTTGATGTACAGGTGTTTTGAATCTTTTTCTGCTTTCTCAGGTATCTTGCTTTTCTGGCTATTTCTGCGTTTTCTTTTGTGAGGTGCTCGTTTATGTAAATGTTCGTTCCTTTCAGTTCCCTACCTTGTTTCAACAGCGCGGTCTTGTGTTTTCTGTTGACAAACTTCATGATCACAGCCGGTTTGTTGCCGTTTTTCCTGGTCAGAGGGTGGCAGGTCTCAATGGTATTACAGTCCAGCTGGATTCCTTTGGACTGCAGGAAGGCCGCCACTTGTTGCTCCATGGATTCCTCTTCCAGCTTGTCGAGCCTCCCTCCGCTGTCCGCGGCCACCGCTCGCGCGTACGATCGGGGTTTAATGTGGAGCCCCGTGATGATGACGTCGTTCACCCGGGTGTTCTGCTCCAGTTCCGACACTCTGCTCTCCAGATATGCCAGCCTCTTGTCCTTCTCGGCGTTCTGGATCCGCAGCGCTTTCACCTCCTCGATCAGGTCCAAGATGTTTCTTTGCTGCAGCTTAACAGCAGAAATCTCTTCCGCCAAGAAGTCCAGCACTCTTTTAATGTCGTCCACCTCCTCAGTCTGCTGAGCTTTCTTGGGACCCATGATCTCGGCCGATGTTCGTTGATTGTGATCGTAGGGAAAAAAAAAAAAAAAAAACACGTGGGAGAAATCCCTTTGTTCTCCCGGAGTGAGAGGGACTGATTTCTTCACCAGCCACCACAATATTAAGTTATGAGACTGGCAATTTCTCTTATTTTCCGCACGAGCAGGTTCATTCTCCAGCGGTAGTTACAAAGCAACAGCTCAAAACGCCAGCTCTAAACTGAGTTTTAAAGCAAGAACGAACCGGGAGCCTTTACCTGTGCGTCCTCACCTTACATGCCACAACCGGAAGTGGTATGTAAAATGGGGCTGAAACAAGAAACTAAAGGGTAAATAAACACACTAATGATAACAAAATAAAGGTGCAAACAGTTCAAAAACAACAAAGTGTGGAGCATTTGTTGTAAATTGGGAATGGAGATGAGGAAACTCGTGAGTCCCAGATAGCTCCACAGGCTGGGGTTTGCCTGTATTACCGCCGCCACGTCATCCAGGAATTTCAGGGCCTCCTCAGGAGTGTGGAAGGTGCGGGCATCCGAAATAAAACCCTCGATGAGCCGCGCAGCCTAACACTCCTCCTCGTCCAAGCCGTATAAACTAAAGTTTGTACCCGCAGAGTATTTTGGTGGCATTATTCTGTCAGATACAACCTCCAGCAGAACAGGAAAAATGAATCCTTCAGGCGGGACGGACTTCAATGCAAGATGGTTAAATTAATAAGGTGCAAAATAACTTGCAGCATGGGGCTGTCAAACACAGGATGAGCAGAATAGGCCAGACACATGATGATGAAGGACCAGAGGGAAACTGATAATAATGCCACACAGAACTGAAACACAAACTAACATATAAAGAGTAGTGGTGTTGGCGTTATCGCGTTAATCGCCCGTTAACTTTTTGTCACCCTTCACGACAACAAATTGTGTGATTGCGGTTAATGGCAGTTAACGGCCGAAAGCACAAACAGTACTTTTTGGCCTAGTGGCTCTCTGTGCCAAAGTCGTTCTGGCCGCAGACACTGTGCGTGCCATGCAGACATTGCTAAGTCAAACAAGCTGCAGTACAGCCATGGATATCCCCAAAGTGCTGTCATGTTTACGTTTACAACGTTATCTGTCGGAGCTCTCACCTGGATAATTGTTGCAGCCTCCTCCAAAACTTCCCCTGGATGTTGGGTTGTTCTTCTTCTGTGGAAGCTAACTAGCTGGCTAGTAGTTATATGCTAGGTTATAGCTGACCCCCAGCAGCTGACATGGACAGAAATTCGCCTGTTTTCATCCTCATAGCTTTGGGTTCAACTGTTGGTGAGTACCAGTCTAAAAAAATTCTCAAGCTGTGTTGGTAATGTCCATTCACACCCCCGCTGTTTTTGCAGCACAGTGGGATGTCATCACGGGCGAGATAGTTGTTTGTTTATGTTTGCAATTTTTCTGCTAAAAGGGAAATTGTATCTGTTGTGACACACAAAGTTTTGTGTTGATCTGCTTAAAAGTGACGGATGTTTGCTTTACTTACCTTTTATTTTATTGATTTTATTGACTGGTTTCTACTCGTGCTGAGATTTATATTGTCTTGTTGGTTTTATATTGTTTTTGTGCTAGTGTCCTGCTCCTTGCTTTTATGTTTATATGTGTGTCCTTGTTTGTGTTGCTTTTTAAAGTGCTTTATAAGTAAAGTTGATTGATTGATTTGCTATGGGAGAAAATGCAAGCTCCTTTTGTGGCTGCTGGCTGTTGTTGTTCAGGGATGTTATTGAGCCCTGGCATTCTGTTGTTTGCACGTGCAGTAATACTTTTGGGAATTTTCTGGAGAGTATTCTGGATAGTTTTTGTCGTTTTGGATATGTTGAGAGCAGGCAAGAGCAGGCAAGTGTAGACGGCAAGCATATTTGTCCACTCCTATGTTCATAACAGTATGACAAACTTGAAAAATTACCAACTTAAGGTACACTGTATCTGTATGGAAAAAACGCGATTAACGCATTGTTAATCGCGATTAACTCAACATTCCAAAAGGTTAATCATGATTAAAAATTTTAATTGTCCAACACCACTAATAAGGAGTAACGGATGATTGTCAATAATTAGTTTTCTTCCAACTCAAAGTTCAGTCACGGAGTTCTACAGGGATCTGTTCTAGGCCCTATTCTTTTTAGTTTATATAGGCTTCCCCTAGGCAACATTATTAGAAAGCACTGTATACATTTTCATTGTTATGCAGATGACACACAATTATACTTGTCAGTGAAGCCAGATGATAGTAATCAATTAGCCAAGTTAGAGGCCTGTCTTAAGGAAATCAAAGCTTGGATGACTTGTAATTTCCTGCTATTGAATTCAGATAAGACAGAAGTCATTCTTGTTGGTCCAGAAAACCTTAGAAATACCTTTCCAAATCAAACTCTTAGTTTGGATATGGTTACTCTTTCTCTTAATAGTTCTGTGAGGAACCTTGGAGTTATTTTTTTTTTCCACAATATTTTTTATTGAACCTTTTTTTTACAAACATAACACAAACAATCAAACACTAACACTAAAGTAATAAAAAAAATGTACTAAAAACATCGACAACCACTAACAAGAACAGGTCTTCAACAATGCTCCTCTGTTTAGTCTAGGCAATCCATTACACAAGTATACATATTATACCGTCACCAGTTTGGAATTTACAAGGTCCACACACATCATTCACCTTCTTCTTCAAAAGTTATGTTTAAATTCTTTACATAATCAATGAAAGGTCTCCATATATTCTCAAACACAATTTCCTTTGATTTCAGTATGTATGTTATTCTTTCTAGTGGAAGGTTTGTTAACATCTGTTTTAACCACTGAGTCACATCTGGTCTATGAGTGTTTTTCCACAATAGTGCAATACATTTTTTGGCGTTAAGCAAACTGAGGTCTATGAATGCTCTTTAACTTTTATTAAAGTTATGCTTTTCTGGATGCAGACCCAACAAAAACAATTTAGGATTCAATATGATTTGTTTTGAAATTATTTTTTCAATTGTTACCCTCACCTCTTCCCAAAACATTCTAATTTTTCTACATTCCCATACACAATGAAATAAGGTTCCTTTACTTTCCATACATTTTGTGCACGTATCTGGTATGTTTTTGTTATATCTATTTAATTCCACCGGTGTAACATACATCCGCATTAACCATTTAAAATGTATCAATTTAAGACGTACATTTATTGATTTGGTTTGAGCTTCTGTACAAGCCAATTCCCATTGTTCCTCTGAAATTTCAGTTTGCAGGTCGTCTTTCCAATAATTCAATCTTTTCTGTGAGTTTTCACTTGAGGATAGTGTGTTAATTGGTAAATTCCTCGATAAAATAAGTATTTGGTCAATAACAAAAGTTCATCTCAATACTTTGTTATATACCCTTTGTTGGCAATGACAGAGGTCAATCATTTTCTGTAAGTTTTCACAAGGTTTTCACACACTGTTGCTGGTATTTTGGCCCATTCCTCCATGCAGATCTCCTCTAGAGCAGTGATGTTTTGGGGCTGTCGCTGGGCAACACAGACTTTCAACTCCCTCCAAAGATTTTCTATGGGGTTGAGATCTGGAGACTGGCTAGGCCACTCCAGGACCTTGAAATGCTTCTTACGAAGCCACTCCTTCGTTGCCCGGGTGGTGTGTTTGGGATCATTGTCATGCTGAAAGACTCAGCCATGTTTCATCTTCAATGCCCTTGTTGGTGGAAGGAGGTTTTCACTCAAAATCTCACGATACATGGCCCCATTCATTCTTTCCTTTACACGGATCAGTCGTCCTGGTCCCTTTGCAGAAAAACAGCTCCAAAGTATGATGTTTCCACCCCCATGCTTCACAGTAGGTATGGTGTTCTTTCTCCTCCAAACATGACAAGTTGAGTTTTTACCAAAAAGTTCTATTTTGGTTTCATCTGACCATATGACATTCTCCCAATCCTCTTCTGGATCATCCAAATGCTCTCTAGCAAACTTCAGACGGGCCTGGACATGTACTGGCTTAAGCAGGGGGACACGTCTGGCACTGCAGGATTTGAGTCCCTGGCGGCGTAGTGTGTTTCTGATGTAGCCTTTGTTACTTTGGTCCCAGCCCTCTGCAGGTCATTCACTAGGTCCCCCCATGTGGTTCTGGGATTTTTGCTCACCGTTCTCGTGATCATTTTGACCCCACGGGGTGAGATCTTGCGTGGAGCCCCAGATCGAGGGAGATTATCAGTGGTCTTGTATGTCTTCCATTTTCTAATAATTGCTCCCACAGTTGATTTCTTCACACCAAGCTGCTTACCTATTGCAGATTCAGTCTTCCCAGCCTGGTGCAGGTGTACAGTTTTGTTTCTGGTGTTCTTTGACAGCTCTTTGGTCTTGGCCATAGTGGAGTTTGGAGTCTGACTGTTTGAGGTTGCGGACAGGTGTCTTTTATACTGATAACGAGTTCAAACAGGTGCTATTAATATAGGTAACGAGTGGAGGACAGAGGAGCCTCTTAAAGAAGAAGTTACAGGTCTGTGAGAGCCAGAAATCTTGCTTGTTTGTAGGTGACCAAATACTTATTTTACTGAGGAATTTACCAATTATCCATCCATCCATCCATCTTCTACCGCTTTTCCGGAGGTCCGGGTCGCGGAGGCAGCAGTTCAAGCAGAGAAGCCCAGACTTCCCTCTCCCCAGTCACCTGCTCCAGCTCTTCAGAGGGGATACCAAGGCGTTCCCAGACTAGCTGGGAGACATAGTCTCTCCACCGAGTCCTGGGTCTGCCCCGGGGTCTCCTCCCAGTGGGACGTGCCTGAAACACCTCAAGTGGGAGGCGTCCAGGAGGCATCCTAATCAGATGCCCATACCACCTCAACTGACTCCTTTCAATGTGGAGGAGCAGTGGTTCTACTCTGAGCCTCTCCCGGATGACTGAGCTCCTCACCCCATCTCTGAGGGTGAGTCCAGCAATCCTACGGAGAAAGCTCATTTCAGCCGCTTGTATCCGCGATCTCGTTCTTTCGGTCATTACCCAAAGCTCGTGACCATAGGTGAGAGTAGGAACGTAGATTGACTGGTAAATCGACAGCTTTGCCTTAGAACTAAGCTCCCTCTTCACCACAACAGACCGGTACAACGTCCGCATCACTGCAGATGCTGCTCCAATCCGTCTGTCGATCTCTCGCTCCATTTTCCCCTCACTCGTGAACAAGACCCCAAGATACTTAAACTCCTCCACTTGGGGCAGGAGCCTGTCCCCAACCCGGAGAGGACAATCCACCTTTTTCAGGCTGAGGACCATGGACTCGGACTTGAAGGTGCTGATTCTCATCCCAGCCGCTTCACACTCAGCGGCAAACCGTCCCAGCAAGAGCTGTAGGTCATTGCTGGATGAAGCCAACAGGACAACATCATCTGCAAACAACAGAGATGAGATCCTGTGGTCACCAAGCATGACACCCTCCATTCCCTGGCTGCGCCTAGAAATCCTGTCCATAAAAATTATGAACAGGACCGGTGACAAAGGGCAGCCCTGGCGGAGTCCAACTCTCACTGGGAATGACTCCGACCGAGTGTTGGCAATGCGAACTAAACTCTCACAACGGTCGTACAGAGACCGAATAGCTCGTAACAACAAGCCCGATACCCCATACTCCCGAAGCACCCCCCACAAAAATCCACGAGGGACGCGGTCAAATGCCTTCTCCAAGTCCACAAAACACATGTAAACTGGTTGGGCAAACTCCCACGAACCCTCAAGAATTCTCGAGAGGGTAAAGAGCTGGTCCGATGTGCCACGGCCAGGACGAAAACCACATTGCTCCTCCTGAATCCGAGGTTCGACCAACGGCCGGACTCTCCTCTCCAGTACCTTGGCATAGACCTTCCCAGGGAGGCTGAGGAGTGTGATCCCTCTAAAGTTGGAGCACACCCTCCGGTCCCCTTTTTTGAAGAGAGGAACCACCACCCCGGTTTGCCATGCCAAAGGCACTGCCCCCGACCTCCACGCAATGTTGCAGAGGCGTGTCAACCATGACAACCCAACAACATCCAGGGCCTTGAGGTACTCGGGGCGAATCTCGTCCACCCCCGGGGCCCGGCCACCAAGGAGATTTTTAACCACCTTGGCGACCTCAGCCCCTGTGATAGGCGAGTCATCCCCCTCGTCCCCAAACCCTGCTTCCTCTGTGGAAGGCGTATCAGTGGGATTGAGGAGATCCTCGAAGTATTCCTTCCACCGCCCGACGATATCCCCAGTTGAAGTCAACAGTGTCCCATCCGCACCATACACAGTGTGGACGGGGAGCTGCTTTCCCCTCCTGAGCCGCCGAACAGTTTGCCAGAATCTCTTTGAAGCCGACCGAAAGTCTTGTTCCATGGCCTCACCGAACTCCTCCCATACCCGGGTTTTTGCTTCAGCAACCACCCGAGCTGCACTCCGCTTGGCCTGCCGGTACACCTCAGCTGCTTCGGGAGTCCCACAAGCCAACCAAGCTTGATAGGACTCCTTCTTCAGCTTAATGGCCCCCCTCACCACTGGTGTCCACCACTTGGTTCGGGGGTTGCCACCACGAGATGCACCGACCACCTTGCGGCCGCAGCTCTGGGCTGCCGCTTCAACAACAGAGGTGGAGAACATGGCCCATTCAGACTCCATGTCTCCAGACTCCCTCGGAATGTGGTTGAAGTTCTTCCGGAGGTGGGAGTTGAAGACCTCCCGGACAGGGGCCTCAGCCAGACGCTCCCAGCACACCCTCACTATACGTTTGTGTCTACCAGGTCTGAATGGCTTCCTCCCCTGCCATCGGATCCAACTCACCACCAGGTGGTGATCAGTTGACAGCTCTGCACCTCTCTTTACTCGGGTGTCCAAGACATACGGTCGCAGGTCTGATGATACGATAACAAAATCGATCATCGACCTGCGGCCTAGGGTGTCCTGGTGCCAGGTGCACATATGGACACCCTTATGCTTGAACATGGTGTTCGTTATAGACAGACTGTGGTTAGCACAGAAGTCCAATAACTGAACACCACTCGGGTTCAGATCGGGCAGGCCGTTCCTCCCAATCACCCCCCTCCAGGTTTCACTGTCGTTGCCCACGTGCGCATTGAAGTCCCCCAGTAGGACAATGGAGTCTCCAGGAGGAGCACCCTCCAGCACCCCAGTCACAGACTCCAAAAAGGGTGGGTACTCTGAAACATCATTTGGTGCATAGGCACAAATGATGGTCAGGACCCGTTTCCCAACCCGAAGGCGCAGGGAAGCAACCCTTTCGTCCACCGGGGAAAACTCCAATATAGAGGCAGCAAGGTGGGGCGATACAAGAATACCTACCCCTGCTCGTTGCCTCTCGCCCGGGGCAACTCCAGAAAAGGCCAAGCTCCAGCCCCTCTCCAGGAGACTGGTTCCGGAACCGGAGCTGTGTGTTGAGGTGAGGCCGACTATATCTAGCCGGTATCGCTCAATCTCGTACACCAGCTCAGGCTCCTTCCCCACCAGAGAGGTGACATTCCACGTACCAAAAGCCAGTTTAGAAAGCTTGGGATCAGTCCGCCAAGGTCTCCGCCTTTGACTGCCACCTAATCCACATAGCACCGGACTTCCATGATCCCTCCTGCAGGTGGTGAACCTACTGGAGGGCGGACCCATGTAACTCCTTCGGGCTGAGCCCGGCCGGGTCCCATGGGTGGAAACCCGGCCACCAGACGCTAGCCTTCGAGCCCCTCCCCCAGGCCTGGCTCCAGGGTGGGGCCCCGGTAACCCCATACCGGGCGGGGTACACTGAATCCTTGATATACAATTTATCAAGGATTGTATTTACCAATTAATTCATTAAAAATCCTTCAATGTGATTTTCTGGATTTTTTTTTCTCATTTTATCTCTCATAGTTGAGGTATACCTATGATGAAAATTGGAGACCTCTCTCCTCTTTTAAGTGGGAGAACTTGCACAATTGGTGGCTGACTAAATACTTTTTTGCCCCACTGTAAATCTTGAATCTTTTGAATCCCTTTTAAATTCCATACTTTAAATACAGCATCCGCTCTCCCTGGTTTAAAATATTGATTACCCCATATTGGGCTAAATTGTGACAATAAGTGTGGTTCTTTTAAATATTTTTTGGTTTCACACCATATTTTGATCATATGCTTTACAAATGGATTTTTAACTTGTTTCTGTAATTTTTTTGCCGAGTCTGAGTATATGAATATGGGAAGAGGTAAAGGTAAATTGTATGATTCCATTTCAGTCCAGTGAGGGAGATCATTTGATGAAAAATAATATGTCATAGACCTCAGTTGTGCTGACCAGTAATACAACATAAAGTTTGGACATTTCAGACCTCCACGATCAAATGGTAAATATAGTAAGGACAGACGTAATCTAGCCTTCCTATTGTTCCATATAAATTCCACTAACTTTTTTTTAATTCTTGAGAATAGATCTGAAGGTGGTGGTAAAGGAATGTATTGAAATAAATAAAGTATTTTAGGTAAGATATTACTTTTAAGTATATTGATTCTCCCTATCATCGACATTGGTAGTGACATCCATCTCTGAAGTAACTCATTAATGTCTGTCATTAAGGCTTCATAGTTGGCACTGGAGACTAATTCTAGCTTAGGCAAAATTTGAATTCCTAAATATTTAAACTGATTTACAACATTGAATTGATTTACCTCAGGAGCTGGGTGATTTCTCTGGGTCTCATTTAGCATTAATATTGAAGATTTAGTTTTATTTATTTTATATCCTGATATTTCCCCCAAATTCTTTATTAAATTCAACAAGGTCGGAATTGATTTTTTTAAGATTCGACATAAACAAAATTATGTCATCGGCATACAGGGAGATTTTGTGTTCTGTTGGTCCAACTTTAATTCCATATATTTGTGGATGTAAACGTACTGCCATCGCTAAAGGTTCAGTTGCCATAGTAAACAGTAAAGGTGAAAGTGGACAGCCTTGTCGACTTCCTCTATTGATTTTTATTGATTTTGAGATATTGCTGTTTGTTAGGATTTCTGCTGTAGCATTATTATATATTAGCTGAACCCATTTTATGAAATTATTTCCAAGTCCAAGCCTTTGTAAGACTTCAAAAAGAAAGGGCCATTCGACCCTATCAAAGGCCTTTTCGGCGTCCAATGATAGGAGAGCTGTATCCGGTGCTTCTTTATTAGAATAAATAATATTAAATAGTCTTCTTACATTATGGAAGCCTTGTCTTCCCTTTATAAAGCAGCATTTAATAGGCTTATTGGTCTCATATTTTCACATTTATTAGAGGGTTTACCTGGTTTTGGCAACAGTATAATTAAGGCATTATTCATGTATGGTGGTAAATTACTATTTTGAAATGCTTCTAAAACCATTTCCAAAAAAGGTTTTATTAATTTATTCTTAAATTTTTTATAAAGGTCAACTGGAAGACCATCTGGCCCTGCACTTTTTCCTGATTTCATATTATCAATGGCTAGCCCAACTTCTTCTTGACTAATTTTAGACTCCAGTATCTCCCTGTTTTCATTTGGAATACACGGTATAGATAATCCGTCCAAAAACCCATTTGGTTTTGTTAAGTCAGTTTCATTTTTTGTATCATATAATTTTTCATAGTAATCCCTAAAGGCTCTATTAATTTCTAAAGGATCTACAACTACCTGTCCGTTACTTATAATACTGGTAATTGGTGGTTTAAATTCTAATTGTTTAATCTGCCATGCCAATAATTTTCCTGATTTTTCACCTTGTTCATAAAAAGATTGCTTCAATCTTAGAAGACTCGAGGCAGCTCTATTCACTGATTTTTTGTCATATTCAGCTCTCAGAATCAGTAATTCATTCGCTAACTTTGGGTCACTTCCTGCATACACTTTTTCTTGAAGAATTTTTATTTTATGTTCCAATTGGACTCTCTCCTCTCGAGTCTTCTTAGATTTTGAACCTGTATAACTAATAATATGCCCCCTAATAAAAGCTTTGAAAGCCTCCCACGTTATACATGCTGATGTTTGTGTAGTATTGATATCAAAGAACTCATCTGTTTTTCTATGTACTTAACAAATTCCTCATCCTGAAGCCATTTATGCTGAAATTGCCACCTACCTGGTTCCTTTGTCAATTTCTTATCTACATATATTAGACAACAGGGTGCATGATCAGAGATCACAATATTATCATAAAAACAGTTTTGAATCTTGGACCTTAATTCTGTGGAGATCAAAAAATAGTCAATACGTGAGACTGTCTTGTAGGTATTAGAATAACAAGAGTAGGCTTTAACTTCTGGTTTCATTTCTCTCCATCAGAATCAGAATCAGAATCAGGTTTATTGCCATTGTTCATGTGATACACAAACTAGGAATTTGTCTCGGTGCCATGCTGCAACATTAAAAACATAAAGAGAAAAAGGGATAAACTAAAAAACTAAAGGACTAGAAACGTGCAATAAGTGTAGAAAAATAAGTAATAATAAGTAATAATAATAATAATACTAGTAATAATGAGTAGTACTAGTCAAGGCAGTTTTAAAAAATTAGCATGTAGCAGATAATGTGAAGTACCACATAGTGCAGTCAATAATGCAACAGAAAAACAGTGATGAATGACATGAGTCTGGTTGAGCTGCTGTACATAGTGCACGAGAGTCAAAAGTCACTTAGTGTTCAGCAGTCTGATGGCAGAGGGGAAAAAGCTGTTCATGTGCCGGGAGGTTTTAGTCCGAATGGACCGAAGCCTTCTACCTGAGGGGAGGGGGGCAAACAGCACGTGACCAGGATGTGAAGGATCGGCTATGATCCGGCCAGCACGCCTCCGGGTCCTGGAAATGTACAGGTCCTGGAGAGATGGGAGCTTGCAGCCTATCACCTTCTCAGCAGTGCGCACGACGCGCTGCAGCCTTAGTCTGTCCCTGGCAGTGGCTCCTGCGTACCACACAGTTATGGAGGAGGTGAGGATGGACTCGATGATGGCCGTGTAGAACTGCACTAACATCTTGGTGGGTAGCTTGAGCTTCCTCAGCTGCCGCAGAAAGAACATCCTCTGCTGGGCCTTTTTGATGAGGGAGCTGATGGTTGGCTCCCATTTGAGGTCTCGGGTGATGGTGGTGCCCAAGAAGTGGAAGGAATCTGCAAAGGTGATGGGAGAGCCTGTGATGGTGAGGGGGGGCAGGGGGGATGTGACTTTCCTGAAGTCCACAATCATCTCCGCTGTCTTCAGAGCATTCAGCTGCAGGTTGTTGTGGCTGCACCAGGACACCAGCTGGGCCACCTCTTCCCTGTAGGCGGACTCGTCACCGTTGGAGATGAGCCCGATGAGGGTGGTGTCGTCCGCAAACTTAATCAGCTTAACAGACTGGTGGGAGGAGGTGCAGGAGTTGGTATAAAGGGAGAAGAGTAGGGGGGAAAGTACACAGCCCTGGGGTGATCCAATGCTGATGCTAACAGAGTCTGAGACAGACTTCCCCAGCCGCACATGCTGTCTCCGGTCCGTCAGGAAGTCGGTGATCCACCTGCAGAGGGAGTCAGGCACGTTGAGCAGGGACAGCTTGTCCTGGAGCAGATCGGGGCGGATGGTGTTGAATGCGGAGCTGAAGTCCACAAACAGAATCCTGGCGTAGGTTCCCGGGGAGTCCAGGTGCTGCAGGATGGAGTGGAGGGCCAGGTTGACTGCGTCGTCCACAGACCTGTTAGCACGGTAGGCAAACTGCAGCGGGTCTAGGAGGGGTGTGGTGATGGACTTGAGCATCACAGCATACATCTAGCAATCTCAATTCTTTCATAAAATGCTTAATGATCATCCTGCATCCATTGTGCGTACAGTCCAGTCCTGTTGATCTATCTATACCGGGATTCAATGTACAATTAAAGTCCCCTGCTATTATATGTTGCCCTGTAAGTGATGATAAAATAAGAAATAAATTAGCAAAGAACTTTTGATCATCTATATTGGGACCATATAAGTTCACCAGATTTATATTTTCTAATAACAAAGATCCTTGAATGATTAGATATCTTCCAAATTTGTCTCCAATTACATTTTTCACTTGAAATGGGATTGATTTATGTATGAGAGTCATAACTCCCCTGGCTCGGGATGAAAATGATGAGGTGAGTACACTTCCTTGCCATCTACTCCTAATTCTTTTTACATCGTCCTCTGTTAGATGAGTTTCTTGTAAAAACACAATTTTTGAACCTATGTCTTTTATTTTATTCATAACTTGTTTAAGTTTTTTAAAATTTTGTAGACCTCTGCAATTCCATGAAGTTAATTTAAGATTAACGCTTTGGTCTATGATCAATAGGGAGTTTGGGATTACCTCGCAGTGTAAACATGCTCATACAGAGAAGCAAAAACATGAGTGGTTGAACATTCATCCTACAAACTGCACACAAACAAATTCCCCCTTCCCACATTCGTGGTAATCCCCCCCCCAAAATCAAAAAAAAATTCCGTCTCCCGCTATAGCCATCGACCGCTCCACACCCACGAGGACCAGCCAAAGCCACTCCTTCTTCATCCTCCCAATCACCCTAACTCTACTGCTTTTAATGACGTAACATTAACTCTCTTCTGTAGTTTTCCAACTTAACTCCTAAATTTTATAGCAACTTTGTACATCATAGGTTTTTTTTTTTTATATATAATACAATCTACATTTTGTAAACTTACTATATGCTTCAGATCAGTTAGATGCCTGTGCAAATGCTTAAATATTCTACCTTATATTTTGTTCATGCTTAGCTCCCACCAGTCTCTTCTTGGATCTGCTTGATGAGCTCCTGCGCCTCCTCAGGGGTCTTGAAGATGTGTGTTCTGCCCTTATATGTGACCAGCAGTCTTGCAGGGTGAATCACTCCATGATGAATCCCAAGGTTGCGTAGCTCTTTACGGACGGGGTCAAACTGTTTCCTTAATAGTTGGATTCCTGTGGCCAAATCTGGGTAGAACCGCACCTGTTGATCCTGGTATTTAATTTCTCCTTTGGCTCACGCCGCGTTGGAGATCATCATCCTGTCTCTGTAGCTGAGGAACTTCATCATCAGCGTCCTCGGTGATGCCTTATTATCTCTCGGTGGACCAATTCGGTGGGCGTTTTCTAAAACGACTGATGATTGCAGCTCCGCGTTGTTCAGCGCTTCTGGAATCCACTTTTCCAAAAAGGAACATGGGTCCCAACCCTCGGTTCCCTCCGGTAGACCCACCAGCCTCAGGTTGTTCCGTCACGACCGGGACTCCAAGTCCAGGACATTATCTTCCAGACGTTTATTTTTTAATTCCAAAGTGCGCACCTTTAATTGAAGGCTGGTGACGTCATCCTCAGCACTGGAAATTTGAAGCTCCACCTGCGTTACTCGTTCCATACAGTCACTTAATTCCTTTCTTATTCCTTCTTTCGCTGCTTATAATCCATCAAATTTAGCGGAAAAAAGTCTGCTCTCATCGAATAATGGCAGCGAGCACCGCACCTGTGCCATCGCCAGCAGTCACCGCACCTGTGCAGACCAGCTGTGTGGGATTGTGACGTATATCTTCAACATGAGCTGAAACTGGGGAGGTACCACAGCTATGGAAACATCTTGTGAGGTACCTGTTACCAAAAACTTCCCCACCCCAAAGACCTGAACAGCTACAGACCGGTGGCCTGACGTCCCACTTGATGAAGACCCTGGAGAGACTGCTCCTTGCTCACCTCCGCCCCCTGGTGGAACCAGCGATGGGATCCACTCCAGTTCGCCTTCCAGCATGGCATTGGGGTGGAGGATGCGTGTGATCTTCCTCCTTCACCGTTCTCTGTCCCACCTGGAGAAGCCCGGGAATATGGTGAGGATCATGTTCTTTGACTTCTCCAGTGCTTTCAACACCATCCAACCGATGATCCTGAAGGACAAGCTGCTGCGCGCAGGGGTGGACCAGCACCTGTCATCATGGATCCTGGACTACCTCCCGAACCGGCCTCAGTTTGTGAGAACCCAGGACTGTGTGTCCGACACCATCATCAGTAGCACGGGGGCCCCCCAGGGAACGGTGCTGGCTCCCTTCCTGTTCACTCTTTATACTGCGGACTTCTCACACAACACAACACACTGCCATCTACAGAAGTTCTCTGATGACTCTGCGCATCGTTGGCCTCATCTCCAATGGAGATGAAGCCGAGTACAGAGGACTTATCCAGGACTTTGTGGACTGGTGCCATTGGAACTGCCTCCAGATCAACGCGAGGGAAAACTAAGGAGCTGGTGGTGGACTGCCGCAGGCATGGGCAGCCCCTCACAGCACCAGTAAATATACCAGGGGAACAGACATCGAGATGGTGACATCCTATAAGTACCTGGGTATTCATCTGAACATAAACTAGACTGGTCACACAATACTGATGCACTCTACAAGAAGGGACCAGCGCAGGCTGTTCCTGCTGAGGAGACTCAGGTCTTTTGGTGTACAAGGGGCGCTGCTGAAGTCATTCTATGACACGGTGGTGGCATCAGCCATCACTTTTGGAGTGGTCTGCTGGGGCAGTGGCATTACTGCAGCCGATAGGAAGAGACTGAACAAACTGATTAAGAAAGCTAGCTCTGTCCTGGGGCAGCGCCTTGATCCGATGGAGGAGATAGGAGAGAGAAGGACGGTGGCTAAACTGTCATCTCTGCTGGAGTCCGAGTTCCACCCTATGCAGGACATCCTGAATGCACTGAGGAGCTCATTTAGCAGCAGACTACATCATCCCAGGTGCACAACCGAGAGGTTTCGTAGGTCCTTCCTACCAACGGCTGTCAGACTGTACAACCTAAGCAGGGCTGCTCGCAGAGATAGCAAAAAGACGTAACAAACTAATAGTTTTTTGAATGCAAAAGATGCAATAGACTTACACAATGGTCCCCTCCGGCATACAACTAGGAACTTACCGGTCGCTATGGAGGGTGAGAATATGTATGGGCACATAATCATACCATGTAGGATAACTAAGTAGACGGTTTATGCTGTTTCATTCCATCTAGCAACAATGCTCTGCACTGTGTGTGTTTATATATTTACATATTTATTCCATCTAGCTACAATGCTCAGCACTGGGTGTGTTTATATATTTATATATCTACATATTATTCCATCTAGCTACATTGCTCCGCACTGTGTGTGTTTATATACTTGCATATTTATTCCACCTAGCTGCAATGCTCCGTACTGTGGGTGTTTATATATTTACATATTTATTCCATCTAGCTACAATGCTCTGCACTGTGTGTTCATATATTCATATATTTATTCCATCCAGCTACAATGCTCTGCACTGTGTGTCTGTGTGTGTGTGTATATATATATATTTTATAGTAATACGTACATATGTATATTAGCTGCTCTTGCTTGCTTGTTTTTTTTTTTTTTTTTTTTTTTTTTCTTGCCTTCTGATTGTTGCTCTGAGTGTTGCTATCCCTGTGCTGTTGCAATCCTGGAATTTCCCCGTTGTGGGACTAATAAAGGCTTATCTTATCTTATCTTATCTTACCACCGCTAGCTTCCTCTGCCATATCTGGAGCCCTTTCTGCCTCGTCACGGACGCGAAAGTCCGTTAACTTGGACTGTTTCGGCGGTTCAATTTTTCCTCCACCTGATTTCCCAGCCTTAGGCTTCACCGGCATATCCTCGCCCAAACGCTGGGATAGGTTCTGTTCCAAATGAGAGAGTTATTTGCCGACTTTTTATCTCTAGGAGCAGAGCAGAGTGAGACGTGTCCTCCTACGTAGCCGCCATAACCGGAAGTCCCTTGGAGTTATTTTTTATCAAGATCTGTTTTTTAATTCACGTTAAACTTGTTTCTAAGACTGCCTTCTATCATATGCATAATATTGCCAAGATTAAGAGCATCTTGTCTCAGAGTGATGCTGCAGGGTTTCCTCTGGCAACATTTCTCCGTGGCAGCCCGCCTCACCAGAAATTTTATCGCCACCGCAACGTGATATGAATTTATTAATAAAAATAATGAAGCAATGACTTTCCGCAAGCGCGCACACGAGCAACACGCGTGGCTGTCATCCGCGTGGAGTTTAGAAGCGCACCGCTCACACGAGTTTTCCAGTCAGTCAGCAAACAGTGTCTGTTTCAAATTTATCTAAAAAAAAAACAAACCAGTAATTTTATTTTAAAAAACAGACAAAAATTAGTCATAGAATAATCCACAAATTTATAATAAAGTTTCAAATGGACAAGAAAAGTCAATTTTACAAGAGGAAATTACAAATTTGAGGAACATGGTTTCAACTTTAGATTTACAGAGAAAAGTAGAAAACTATAAGAAAATTGTTATAAATTTTTGAGAAAAACCTCAAACCTTCAAGACTGAAGTCATTGATCAAGTTTTTAAGTGGGTGCTCTTTGTACCCTTAACTCAATTAGAAATTTTTGGTTGTCTACTTTTAATTATTAATTTCAATGCATTGCTTTTACATGAGTAGAATTTATGGTTACTATACCCACCTGATCATATAATTTAAGTATACGTGAGTACATTACTGTTATGAATGTTTCTTTCCCTTCCCTACTCTCTCAATGGAAAAAAAGAAACATGAGAATAAAAATACAAAAAAATACACATATTTTTGTCATTTATGTAAACCATGACAAAAAAATCCTGCAGGACAAAACATGACACTTAACTAACATGACGGAGAGAACCTGAATTAGACAGAGCTCAGAGAGGGCAAGATGAGACAGAAGAGAGGAGCCAAGTAGAGGGAAGTGTTCAGGCAGAGGAAGGAGAGAAGGATAACCCCACTAAAAGGTCTAAACACAGGATGTGTGGGTGGGACCCCAGCTGGCCCAATATTCAAGCCTCGGTTGTACAATACTTCAGATGGTAAGTTCCATATGCAGCGTTACTGTGTAAAATTTTAAAAAGAAATAAATAGTATAAAATTAACATATTTCGGTATGTTCCCCCCTCCCCACCGGGAAAAATATGTTGCCACCGCGCCAAGGTCTTTAAACCAGAGGAAACACTGTGCTGAGAAACTAATTCACACTTTTGTTAGCTCTAGATTAGATTATTGTAACTCTTTATTATCAGGTTGTCCTAAAACATCTTTAAAAAGTCTTCAGCTGATCCAAAATGCTGCAGCAAGAGTTTTAAGTTCTGGCCTCCCTTGATTGGCTTCCCATAGAGTTTAGAATTAAGTTTAAAATCCTTCTTCTCACTTACAAAGCTCTAAGTAATCAGGTCCCTTTTTTTTTTTTTTTTTTTTCCACAATATCTTTATTGAACCTTTTTTTTTTTTTTTTTAACAAACATGATACAAACAATCAAACACTAACACTAATGTACTACAAAAAAAAAAAAAATGCACTAAAAACACCAAAACCACCAACAAAATCAAGTCTTCAACAATGCTCCTCTGTTTAGTCTAGACAATCAATACATAAGTATACATATTATGTTCACCAGTTTGGAATTTACAAGGTCCACACACATCATTCACCTTCTTCTTCAAGAGTTATGTTTAAATTTTTTACATAATCAATAAAAGGTCTCCATATATTCTCAAACACAATTTCCTTTGATTTTAGTATATATGTTATTCTTTCTAATGGAAGGTTTGTTAACATCTGTCTTAACCACTGAGTCACATCTGGTCTATGAGTCTTTTTCCATAATAGTGCAATACATTTTTTGGCATTAAGCCCAAACTGAGGTCTATGAATGTTCTTTCACTTTTATTAAAATTATGCTTTTCTGGGTACAGACCCAACAAAAACAGTTTAGGATTCAATATGATTTGGTTTGAGATTATTTTTTCAATTGTTACCCTCACCTCTTCCCAAAACATTCTTATTAATCTACATTCCCCTAAACAATGAAATAGGGTTCCTTTACTTTCATGCATTTGTGCATGTATCTGGTATATTTTTGTTATATCTATTTAACTCTCCGGTGTAACATACATCCGCATTAACCATTTGAAATGTATCAATTTAAGGCGTGCATTTATTGATTTGGTTTGAGCTTCTGTACAAGCCAATTCCCATTGTTCCTCTGAAATTTCAATTTGCAGATCTTCTTTCCAGTAGTTTAATCTTTTCAGTGAATTTTCACTTGAAGATAGTGTCAGTGAGTTATAAAACTCTGAAATAATACCCTTTCTTTTACTATCTTTCATCATCATTTTTTCCAAGGATGAATAAATAGGTCGAGTGAGAGCTTTATTTTGATTTGATCGAATAAAGTTTCTAAGTTGAAGAATCAGGTCCCTTTTTATTTAAAAGATCTAATACTACCCTCTTATCCTAACAGAGCACTACTCTCCCAAAATGCTGGATTACTTGTAATACCTAGACTTTCTAAAAGTAAATGGGAGGCAGAGCCTTCAGTTATCAAGCTCCTCTCCTGTGGAACCAGCTGCAAATGTGTGTGAATCCAATGTGGATTCGAGAGTCAGACTATTTCTGTTTTTAAGAATAGGGTTAAAACCTTCCTTTTTGATATAGCCTACAATTAGGGTGGGATCAGGTGCCCCTGAACCATCCCTTAGTTATGCTGCTAATAGGTTTAGACAGCCAGGGGACCTCCAACAATGCACTGGGCTTCACTCCTTTCTTCACTCTCAATGAAATATTTTTGCTGGTCATTAGCATCTCTTTGTTCTCGCCCATAGATTGAGTCCCCATCGTGCTGTTTGCTCTCTGGATGTCTGTTCTTTTCTTCTTCTTCTCTATTCCTTCACCCCCCAGCTAGTCGCAGCAGATGACTGCCCCTCCCTGAGCCTGGTTCTGCTGGAGGATTCTTTCTGTTAAAAGGGAGTTTTTCCTCTTCACCGTCACAAAGTGCTTGCTCACAGGGGATCACCAGATTGCTGGGGTCTTTCTGCAATTGTGGGGGTTTTCCCTACAATTGAAAGTGCTATGAGATGACTGTTGTTGTGAAATGGTGCTATATAAATAAAGTTGAATTGAATTGATTAACTGACACAAAACATGTGGGGACAAATCAAGAACTAATTGATTACACGAGACGGGCTGCAGGTGTGGAAGACATGAGGGGCCCAAAGGAAAATAATAAGGGGGACTAGAAAACGGGGCTGAGTGTGATTATTGTGTTCTCACCCGACAAAATGAAGTGCACTAAAGGAGAAAGTGAACTTGAATTCGATTGAAACAAACTAAAGCTTGTAGGTGTGAAGGCACCCTAAGTTAATTAAAACAAAGCTTTAGTAAATGGTATGTATCTGCTAAAACTGCATCTGCATTTGTGTGTTTCTCAGTGGTGGAGGTCAGTGTGTTTTGCATGGCATCCAAGGACATTACTCGAACTGTTGTGGACTACATCTCTACCCAGGCCTGGAGGAATAAAGTGATTCTCCAAAGCTTTCACAGCTCCAGCTGGCTGGAACAGCGATCAACTATTGCACACTACAAAGACCTTGGTATTTCCCAGTGTTCTGCTCTTTATAGTTCTAACCACGGGTCTGCATGAGAAAGTTATAACCACTGACCTAAAACTACATTCTGTCAGAGAAAGAAAATCAACGCAGTTCATTTTTCTTATTTAACTTGCCAGGTTTATTGTACAAGAGATGTACCCTGCTGCTACCAACAAAGGACAGGTTGAAGTTTATCTTTGGCAAGTTTTCACAGGTAAGAAGTGAGTACAGGTTTGTGTATTTGTGATTTGTTTAATTAATGTTTTAGTCTTTTTAATTGCAGTAACAAAGAGGAGGAATGCAAGAATATCTGTAATCTGGATTTCTAATTACAAGAAAAAAAACTTTTTTTGTATTTTGTCAATGTTTGCTCATTATAAAATATGTTGCATCAAATTGAAAAGGAACCTTATTCATGTATCTCTTCATTTAAGACATTTATTGTTTTTTCTGCAGCATACCATATTATCAAAACCAAATAACAACAGTAGTAATACTTGATGTTTTTGAGAGGTGACAAACACTACTAAATTTAGTTACACTTGAGTTAAGTGAACATATTAACACCTAATAGGGTGTTTAGTACTATATTACCCCTAATATAATGGTAGGGGAAACACTGCTACAGGGATTAGCCTATTAACTTCACCTTTTTTGCATAAACTTTTTAATTGCTGCTTATTAATAGGAAATAAAATAAGCTGTTGAATGAGAATTATGATATCATTTCAGGATTGTTGGGTTTGAATTAATAAGTATTAACTATGAATGAACTGATAATGAAGAAGCCCACACTTTAGAGATAAGATAAAGATAAAATAAGATAAATCTTTATTAGTCCCACAATTACGATCAAGTCAGAAATGAAATAGAATTCATCCTCACAGACAATCAAAGAATTGTTCGGAATGTTACAGTCATCAGTAAAGTTAGCGTTGGGCGTGACCACTGAATGCTAAGGAGCATGATGAGGCTAGACACAAAGTTTGAGAGGAAGAAGTTGCATGTGAAGAAACATCACACTGACGTGAGGCTACTTAAAGACATGAAGAATTCCAGATGGAACTTAAATACAGATTTGCCATTCTGGCAGAAGTGGAAGATCTTGGTGATTTGGAAGAAGGAATAAGAGAACAGATACTATCGAATACAGACAAGGTCGCTAAAGCTAAGAAACAGGGGCCTGCATTGAAATTATCAATTTCAACGAAGGAGCTGATGAGAAAAAGACCAGATATGAAGCAAAACAGCAACACATCCAAGATAGAATAGAAATGCGTATGAGATGACATTAGGTGCTTCAATTTTGAAACTGTTAAAAAGGCTTTAGAAGACTCGAAAAACCTGAAGATTGCAAGAGGGAAGCTGTCACCTGATGTGCCTGATTGATAAAATGGTAATGAAGTTAGAAACAAGGAAGATATCTTGAAGAGGTCAAAGGACTCTACACCGAACTCTATGACAGCAGGTCTAAGGCAAAAGAACTTAACATCCCACAAGGTGATGCCAAGCCGAAGATCACTGCCTGGGAGGTTGAAGCAGCCCTCAGAAAAATGAAGAACAGCAAAGCAGCAGGGGAGGACGGAGTCAAAGTGGAAGTACTGAAGGAAGGTGGCACCTTCCTCTTTAAGAAGCTCACTGAGCTCTACACCAAATGCCTGGAAGAAAGAACAAGAAGAAAGAAGTATTCCATCAAGCTGGAAAGAAGCCAAAGCTGTCATTCTTTTCAAAAAAAGGTGACAGAAGAAACATTAAACACTACAGACCAATTTGTCTTCTCTCAAATTCAATTCAGTTCAATTCAACTTTATTTATATAGCGCCATTTCACAACAACAGTCATCTCATAGCACTATCAACTGTAGGGGGGACCCCCACAGTTGCAGAAAGACCCCAGCAATCAAGCGATCCCCTGTGAACAAGCACTTGGCGACGGTGGAGAGGAAAAACTCCCTTTTAACAGGAAGAAACCTCCAGCAGAACCAGGCTCAGGGAGGGGCAGTCATCTGCTGCGACTGGCTGGGGGGTGAGGGGATAGAGAAGAAGAAAAGAACAGACATGTAGAGAGCAAACAGCACGATGGGGACTCAATCTATGGGAGAGAACAAACAAATGTTAATGACCAGCAAAAAAAATATTTCATTGAGAGTGAGAGAAGGAGTGAGGCCCAGTGCATTACTGGAGGTCCCCCGGCTGACTAAACCTATTAGCAGCATAACTAAGGGAGGGTTCAGAAACACATGATCCCTCCGTAATTGTAGGCTATATCAAAAAGGTAGGTTTTAGCCCTATTCTTAAAAACAGAGATCGAGTCTGACTCCCGAATCCAGATTGGCAGCTGATTCCACAGGAGAGGAGCTTGATAACTGAAGGCTCTGCCTCCCATTGTACTTTTGGAGATTCTAGGTATTACAAGTAATCCTGCATTTTGGGAGCGTAATGCTCTGTTAGGATAATACGGTAGTATCAGATCTTTTAAATAAAAAGGAGCCTGATTGTTTAGAGCTTTGTAAGTAAGAAGAAGGATTTTAAACTTAATTCTAAACTCTATGGGAAGCCAATGAAGGGAGGCCAGAACCGGAGAGATATGATCTCTCTTTCTAGTACCTGTTAAAACTCTTGCTGCAGCATTTTGGATCAGCTGAAGACTTTTTAAAGATGTTTTAGGACAGCCTGATAATAAAGAATTACAATAATCTAATCTCGAGCTAACAAAAGCGTGGATCAGTTTCTCAGCATCACTCTGAGACAAGATGCTCCTAATCTTGGCAATATTACACAAATGATAGAAGGCAGTCTTAGAAACAAATTTAATATGTGAATTGAAGGACAAATCCTGATCAAAAATAACTCTAAGGTTCCTCACAGAGCTATTAAGAGAAAGAGTAACCGCATCCAAACTGAAAGTTTGATTTGGAAAGGAATTTCTAAGGTTTTTTGGACCAACAAGAATGACTTCAGTCTTATCTGAATTTAATAGCAGGAAATTACAAGTCATCCAAGCTTTGATTTCCTTAAGACAGGCTTCTAACTTGGCTAATTGATTACTATCATCTGGCTTCATTGACAGGTATAATTGTGTGTCATCAGCATAACAATGAAAATGTATACAGTGCTTTCTAATAATGTTGCCTAACGGAAGCATATATAAACTAAAAAGAGTAGGGCCTAGGACAGATCCCTGTGGAACTCCATGACTAAGCTTTGAGTTGAAAGAAAACTCATTATTTACATGAACAAACTGGAACCTATCAGATAAATAAGATCTAAACCACTGCAACGAAGTTCCATTAAGTCCAACATAGTGTTCTAATCTATCAAGTAGAATATTATGATCGATAGTATCAAAAGCTGCACTAAGGTCTAAAAGGACAAGTACAGAAACTAGTCCATTATCAGATGCAATGAGGTCATTAGTGACCTTCGCTAAGGCTGTTTCAGTACTATGATGGATTCTAAACCCAGACTGAAACTCTTCAAGTAAACCATTTCCCTGCAGGTGGTCAAATAATTGCGTAGCAACAACTCTTTCTAAGATTTTTGAAATGAAAGGGAGATTAGAGATTGGTCTATAGTTAGCTAAAGCTCCTGGATCTAGCGTTGGCTTTTTGAGTAAGGTTTAATTACAGACGTTTTAAAAGCCTGCGGTACATGGCCTAAAGTTAATGAAGAATTGATTATATGAAGAATAAAGCTACCAATAAGTGGGAAGACTTCTTTAAATAACCTGTAGGAATAGGGTCTAAACGACAAGTTGAAGGTTTGGATGAGGAAACTATTTTGTCTAACTCACAAAGGTCGATTGTGAGTAAACTCATCAAGACAGATCATCAATAGAAGGAGTTGTAGTAGTTACAGTATTTAAGTTAACTGTGGGAAGAATCTGATGATTTTACTCTCTGATGGATGAAATTTTATTATTGAAAAAGTTCATAAAGTCCTGACTAGTAAGCTCTAAGGGAATGCTAGGATTGACAGAGTCCTGACTCTTGTCAACCTGGCTACAGTACTGAAAGAAACCTGGGATTATCTTTGTCTCTTCTGTTAATGCAGAGTAATAACTCGTTTTAGCTTTTCTACGAGATTTTTTATAAATTTAAAGATGATTTTCTCCAGCTAAATCGATTTCATCTAAATTAGTGGAGCGCCATTTTCTTTCTATTTGACGAGTCTTCTGTTTTAAGCTACGAGTTTCTGTGTTGAACCAAGGAGTTAGAATCTCTGATTAGAGCTTTTTCTTTTTTAAGGGGGCCACCAAGTATTGAGTCTGATGCAGAGAAGCTGAAACACTATCCACCATGTTATCAATTACAGAAGGAGCAAGCTGTCTATAGCTTACTTTCCGTTGTGTTGACACATGGCATAGAGGAAACAATCTGCATAAATTTGGTAACAGCATCATCTGAGAGGCATCTACTGTAATAATATTTTTCTTTAGGAGCCAAATAGTCAGAAATAGTAAAATCAAAGGTTAACAGGACAATGGTCTGACAGTACAGAGTTATGAGGAGACACTACAAGATTTTTCTATTTCTATGCCATATGTCAAGAACATGGTCCAATGTATGGTGGAGGTTAATGAGGTAGAATTTCCTACTTTCTGAGAAAAACCCAATCGGTCCATATTGAATTAAATGCCACATTAAGGCAGTCACTATCTTACATCACAATGTATATTAAAGTCCCCTACTATAATTATTCTATCGGATTCTCAGCACTAAATCAGCTAAGAAATCAGCAAATTCGGATAAAAACTCTGAGTCGGTTGAATGGGGGACGATAAACTATGGCAAATAAAATTGGGTTTAACCTAAAATTGCTAAAGTGCCCTATACTGAGGACCAGGCCCTCAAAGGAATTATAACATGTTTTTTGCTTTACATATAACTAGTAATTTGGAATGGCAAATTGTTTGGGTAAATTGTTGCTACTCCTCCTCCACGACCAGAATTTCTGGATTTTGCCAGTTTAAAATAACCAGAGGGAGTTGATTCCTTTAAAACCAACATAACCTCTTGCCCTAACCAAGTCTCTGTAAGGAAATTAAATCAATCTGATGATCAATTAAACAGATCATGGACTAACAGAGACTTGGGAGTTAGAGATCTAATATTTAAAAAACCACATTTAATTTTTAATTATGAGGAGGAACAGAGGCCAATTCATTCAATTTAGAGGCTTTATGTTTAATTTGAGTTTTACCTATATTTTGCTTTATCACTTTGGGATGCTTCTGCATTATATTTTATTTACTTTGGTGGAGCAGACCAACGATTCTCTGATGGGGAAGACAGCTGCTAAGCTGAGGGGTGGCGGATGCAGAGGAGCTGCAGAGAGGCGTGTAAGACTGCGACTCTGCTTTCCTTGGTCCCAACTCTGAGTAATCAGGGTTTTGGAAATTTGGATAAAAAAGATGCCAGATTGTTAGATAAATGAGAAGCACCCATCCAAAGTGGGATGAATGCTGGTCTCGTCTCATAAGACCAGGTTTTCCCCAAAAAGAGCTCCAATTGTCAATGTAGCCCACGTCATTTTTATGACGTGGACTACATTCTACAAATTCGACGTATTCTACAAATATGTAGAAGCTCTTCACAAAAATTCTAATGTCGAGATAATTGAGCGGCATACTAGTATGAAAGCTAACCAAGAGTACAGGCATGGTATTCCGCAGAGGGCTACTCAGTATTGATCACATACACGCCTTAAACCAACTGTGAGAGAAATGTAGTCGAATACAGTATGCCATTATGAGTTGCCTTTTATTTGTTAGCTGTAAAAGCTTTTGATTCTATTGAGAATCTCAAAAGATGTCATCTATCAATGGCGCTAATGATAGAGAGTAGAGGAATATAATATACCTTGGACAACAGTTCACTTTGAAGGATCCCACCCAGGATAACTGAACTGGATCGAAGGATTTCAGCCAGATAGGCCAGCCTTTGCCCAAAACAAGGTTTTATTGAAAGGTAAAACTGCTCTCTTTGCTTAAAATGAAAAATATTCGATTCATGCTTTACCAGCTGCAATGTACTTACGCATCAGAAACCTGGACAATGTCCAAAAGGATGGAAGAATAACTGGCTGCCACACAGAGAAGAATGGAGAGAAACATCTTAGGTATTACGCTAAGAGATGAAAAGACTAATATCTGGAGAAGACAGCAAACCAAGGTGAAATATATAGTACAGATTAAGTCAAAGAAGTGGACATGGGCCAAACATGACGCCCGTATGACAATCGCTGGACCAGTAGGCTGACGATGTGGAGACCGAGAGATTGAGTAAGAAACCGGGGACGTCAGCACAAAAGAGGGCAAGACGAAATTACTTCATTTATAGAAAAAGGTAACTGGTACCATCTGGCTAGAAACTGATTGGAATGGAAACGACATGCTGAGGCCTTTGTCCAACATGATGATGATGATGATGATGGGGAAATTACAGGATTGCAGCTGCAAAGGGATAGCAGCACTCAGAGCAATAGTAAATAATAAGATAAGAAATGGATAGCAAAAACAGTAAATATGCATATATACACAGTATATACACACAGTGCAGGAGCAATGCATCCATCCATCCATCCATCCATCCATCTTCTACCGCTTTTCCAGAGGTCCGGGTCGCGGAGGCAGCAGTTCAAGCAGAGAAGCCCAGACTTCCCTCTCCCCAGCCACCTGCTCCAGCTCTTCAGAGAGGATACCAAGGCATTCCCAGACCAGCTGGGAGACATAGTCTCTCCACCGAGTCCTGGGTCTGCCCTGGGGTCTCCTCCCAGTGGGACGTGCCCGAAACTCCTCAAGTGGGAGGCGTCCAGGGGGCATCCTAATCAGATTCCCATACCACCTCATCTGACTCCTTTCAATGTGGAGGAGCAGCGGTTCTACTCTGAGCCTCTCCCAGATGACTGAACTCTTCACCCTATCTCTGAGGGTGAGTCCAGCAGTCCTACGGAGAAAGCTCATTTCAGCCGCTTGTATCCGCAATCTTGTTCTTTTGGTCATTACCCAAAGCTCGTGACCATAGGTGAGAGTAGGAACGTAGATTGACTAGTAAATCGACAGCTTTTGCCTTAGAACTAAGCTCCCTCTTCACCACAACAGACTGGTACAACGTCTGCTTCACTGCAGATGCTGCTCCAATCCGTTCTGTCAATCTCTCGCTCCCATTTTCCCCTCACTCGTGAATAAAACCCCAAGATACTTAAACTCCTCCACTTGGGGCAGGAGCCTGTCCCCAACCAGAGAGGGCAAGCCACCTTTTTCGGCTGAGGACCATGGACTCGGACTTGGAGGTGCTGATTCTCATCCCAGCCGCTTCACACTCAGCAGCAAACCGTCCCAGCAAGAGCTGTAGGTCATTGCTGGATGAAGCCAACAGGACAAACATCATCTGCAAACAACAGAGATGAGATCCTGTGGTCACCAAGCATGACACCCTCCATTCCCTGGCTGCGCCTAGAAATCCTGTCCATAAAAATTATGAACAGGATCAGTGACAAAGGGCAGCCCTGGTGGAGTCCAACTCTCACTGGGAATGGGTCCGACCGAGTGTTGGCAATACAAACCAAACTCTCACAATGGTCGTACAGAGACCGAATAGCTCGTAACAACAAGCCTGAAACCCCATACTCCCGAAGCATCCCCCACAAAAAACCACGAGGGACGCGGTCAAATGCCCTCTCCAAGTCCACAAAACACATGTAAACTGGTTGGGCAAACTCCCACGAACCCTCGAGAATTCTCGAGAGGGTAAAGAGCTGGTCCGATGTGCCGCGGCCAGGACGAAAACCACATTGCTCCTCCTGAATCCGAGGTTCGACCAACGGCCGGACTCTCCTCTCCAGTACCGTGGCATAGACCTTTCCAGGGAGGCTGAGGAGTGTGATCCCTCTAAAGTTGGAGCACACCCTCCGGTCCCCATTTTTGAAGAGAGGAACCACCACCCTGGTTTGCAATGCCAAAGGCACTGCCCCCGACCTCCACGCAATGTTGCAGAGGCATGTCAACCATGACAGCCCAACAACATCCAGGGCCTTGAGGTACTCAGGGCGAATCTCATGCACCCCCAGGGCCCGGCCACCAAGGAGATTTTTAACCACCTTGGCGACCTCAGCCCCTGTGATAGGCGAGTCATCCCCCTCGTCCGCAAAACCTGCTTCCTCTGTGGAAGGCGTATCAGTGGGATTGAGGAGATCCTCGAAGTATTCCTTCCACTGCCCGACGATATCCCCAGTCGAAGTCAACAGCACCCCATCCGCACCATACACAGTGTGGACAGGGAGCTGCTTTTTCCTCCAGAGCCGCCGGACAGTTTGCCAGAATCTCTTCGAGGTCGACCGAAAGTCTTGTTCCATGGCCTCACCGAACTCCTCCCATACCCGGGTTTTTGCTTCTGCAACCCCCCGAGCTGCACTCTGCTTGGCCTGCCGGTACACCTCAGCTGCTTCGGGAGTCCCACAAGCCAACCAACCAATGGAGCAATGCAGTTAGATAATATTAACAGCTTTACAGTTAGTTAAATTACCTGGCCCTAATACGGCCCCTATGAGCAGCACAGGTTAGATGATAAAGTCTGACAGCAACAGGTAGGAAGGACCTGTGAAACCTCTCCCTCGAGCACCTAGGATGACACAGCCTACCGCTAAATGAGCTCCTCAGTGCGTTCAGCATGTCCTGCATGGGGTGGTTCTCGGACTCCAGCAGAGATGACAGCTTAGCCACCATACTCCTGTCTTCCGTCTCCTCCACTGGGTGGAAGTGGTGCCTCAGAAGAGCTGACTTTTTTGATCAGCCTGTTCAGTCTCTTTCTGTCGGCTGCCGTGATGCTGCTGCCCAGCAGACCACTTCATACGTGATGGCTGATGCCACCACAGAGTCGTAGGTCTTCAGGAGTGCCTCCATCACTCCGAAAGACCTGAGTCTCCTCAGGAGGAACAGCCTGTGCTGCCCCTTCTTGTAGAGCGCGTTGGTGTTGTGTGACCAGTCCAGTTTATTGTTCAGGTGAACACCCAGGTACTTGTAAGATGTCCCCATCTCAATGTGTGTTCCCTGGATGTTTACCGGTGCTGTGGGGGGTTGTCCACGCCTGCGGCAGTCCACCATCAGTTCCTTGGTTTTCCACGCATTGATCTGGAGGTAGTTCCGCAGACACCAGTCCACAAAGTCCTGGATAAGTCCTCTTTACTCCACGTCATCCCCATCGGAGATGAGGCTGACGATCACAGAGTCACCAGAGAACTTTTGTAGATGGCAGTGTGGTGTATGGTATGAAAAGTCAGCAGTGTAGAGAGTGAACAGGAAGGGAGCCAGAACTGTTTCCTGGAGGGCCCCCGTACTGCAGGTGATGGTGTCAGACACACAGTCCTGGGTTCTCGCAAACTGTGGTCGGTCTGTGAGGTAGTCAGGATCCACGATGACAGGTAGCTGGTCCACCCCCGCACACAGCAGCTTTTCCCTCAGGATCAGTGGTTGGAATGGTGTTGAAAGCACTGGGGAAATCAAAGAACATGATCCTCATTGTGCTCCCAGGCTTCTCCAGGTGAGATAGGGAACAATGTAGGAGGAAGATCACTGCATCCTCCACCACCGATACCATACTGGTAGGCAAACTGAAGTGGGTCCATCACTGGTCTCTCCAGGAGGTGGAGATTTGCGAGGAGCAGCCTTGTGCGGTGCTGGGAAGCTATAGAGGGGGACATATTTTGAGTAAGAAAGAAAGGATATGCAGAATAAGTTGTCAAGTGTTTATAATGAAAAATAATGATCTAATAGGCTTCTAATAACATCCTAGGTGCCCCAATTACGTGTTCTTTTAAATGAAGTGTTGCCTTGAATGTTTCTAGAAGTGTTATAGCAGTTATCTTGCTGAAACAATTTTGGTGAAACTATATTTTTGTTAAAAAGATGTTCACATATATCTGCTAATATGTTTCAGATTCCCTGCTTCATGTTAGAGCAGTGCGGTGCCCCAGATTGCTTTGGTTTCTCCTGCTATGGAGTCTTCCTACAGGTGAGGTCCTGGTATAAAGGAATGTATCGAAGTAATTAACAGGAATGCAGCCATGACCAAAGAAGCACAATATGATTGATTGATTTTGACTCTACATTTAGGTATGTAAACAAAGCTCAAGTAGGTATTCCTGTAAGGATACACAGTTTCTACTTTGAAGCCTTTTAAAAGACATAGATCAGGGGTGTCAAACTCATTCCATAGAGGGCCAAGACCCTGCATGTTTTACCTTCATCTAGTGTCTTCAGCAAGTAAATTCACTGAATTTCTTCCCACTGATTGCTGATTAGTGAAAACACCTGCTGAAGACGCTGGGTGGAGGTAAAACCTGTAAGGTCTTGACCCTCCATGGAATGAGTTTGACATCCCTGACATAGATCATCAGGTTGGAATGTTATTGTTAATGCTAACTTGCTATGGCTATTTTTTTCTTATTTTTGTACATTTTGGTGTGTCACATTTGTGTTGTAAAAATGAACTAGTTAAATTATGATATGAAAATATTAAGGGATGTGTTGGATTACAGGCACTAATTGCAGGGTGGGATGAGCTGGAGTACCACAGAGTGTTCAACTTCCTGTGTGAGATCACAAACCTGCGGCAAAAAAATTGAAAAGTGACCACTGCAAAGCCAGGTTAGTGTGTCATGGCCAAGGGCAAGTTATTGTGCGACAGGAATCCACAATGCTAGAAGACTTATCATTTCAGTCTCTTGAGTCAGTACAGGCACTGATGAGCTTGACTCACTGAGGTGGTAAAAATCTAAACAGTTAAATCAATAGAAAAGACATTGGGAAGTGATATGGGGAAGGCAGTGATGTGCAGTTAGACTAGGTAGGTAAGCACTAATTGTATGGAAACCCATTTTTTCATAAAATTTCAGAAATTAATTTAGCTCTGAAGTGTGGATATCTGACACTAATTATAACTGTCATGTGCCGAGCCGGTTTGGTTTCCCCCGGTTCGGCCCTGATCTCTTTGTGGGTTTTGGCCTCGCTGTTTGTGTGCTTTTTGTATCCTTAGCCACTGCCTGACCGGCAGCTGTTAGTCAGCATGGTGACCTACTTTTTTCCATGCTGCCGACAGGCTGTCGGTCTAGCCACGCCTCCCACCTTCCCTCTGATTCCACCAGCTGTTCCCAGTTCCGCTAATCATCCTTCCCACGGCCTCGCCCCAGGTGTTCTGCATTCACCATGCCAGCGGGGTCTGTACAAAAGCAGCTCTTTGCAACACAACTGCAGAGAGAAACGCCGGGAAAACTCTCAGTCCAAAGCAGTTTGGGTCCTCCAGGGGAGCGGCGAGCATACTCCGAATAGTCCTTCGTAGACTGACGGTCTACATCTATCCATCTAACAAGATCTATCCTATAGATCTATCTTATAGATCTATCCATCTAACAAGTACAATGGGCCAGCGGCGTCTGTACAGTTGCGCGTGTAGCGTTTCCCTGTGTGGCTACAGCCTAGCATCTTTCCTTTACAGCCTAGCATCTTTGGGACTCTTTCTTTAGCCCGAGCTGCTCCACCATTCTGTATAGCTCCCTCACTGATTGGTAATAAATGTGTGTATGGTGAACTCCTGCGTGTAAATCCTCATTTCTCCTTCTCTCCCCCGTGCACAAATGGAAGAGCGCGCAGAGGGAATATGACAATAACTAGGAATCTTAAATGTTCATGTTTACTATTTATTTTTATTTTATTTTAAATTTTGTATACTTTATTAATCCCAGAAGGAAATTCAGGGCATCCATGTGGATGGATGAGGCAGCCACGGTGCAGCGCCAATCCCTTCACCATTCACACACACATTCACACCTAGGACCACTTTAAGATTCAAATGCTTTTATTATCATGTGCACAGTTACGAAATCCAGTTAACCTAACTTGCATGTTTTTTGGCCTGTGGGAGAAAACCAGAATACCCAGGGTAAACACACGCAGACATGGGGTGAACATGCAAACTCCACAGAGAAGGGTCACTGATGGTCAGGGGGTGGGATCAAACCTACGACCTTCTTACTGTGCTGCCACAGTGCTAACCACTGCGCCACCGAACTGCCCAATGTTTTATGACATCTTAAAATTAGTTGTAGATATCTAAAAAGAGAGCAATTTACCATAGTTCACTTTAGCACTGCCTTAAATTCTGCCCCTTTATTGAGTTACCTGTGGTGTTTTGGACTTGCTGACTCGCTGTAACTGGCTTGATGATGTGGCGAGCTTGCTGTGTGCCAGTGGGTGCCAATCCTCTATACATAAGTGTGTGTTGAATAAAGGAGAATACGGTTGACATTCGCTGTCCGCACCTCATTCTTAAATATAACAAATGGTGACGAGGATAAACCCTGATAACTCTGACATGAAAGCATACTTGGCACCCCCACAGCCGTTCCTCACTCTGCCAGGTAAACCACCGGTCCTCTGGTCATACTGTCATAAGAGGTTCTAAAATTATGTCACCGCTGCTTAGACGATGCTAATGATGAGAATCTAAAGAGGATGCTAATCTACTATCTCCGCGCAGAACAACAGCGTAGGCTTCACTCTCTGGGCCCTAAGGACACATACAAAGACTGTGGCCACGACGAACATGCTTTACACTGACAAAAGCAGTGTAATGGCACAGAGAGCAATTTTCTTCTGGCACCGCTAGCTTGAGGGTGAGTCAGTCCGACATTATGTAGCAGTCCTGTGGGACCTAGCAAGCACCTGTGATTATGGAGGGTTGATGGAAGAGATAATACACAGTAAGCTAGCAGAGAGTACTAAAAGCATGAGGCTGCGGTGTAGGCTGTTTTCAACAGCAGATAAGACTGTGAAATTGATGTCCCAGATGGAGGCAGAGAACGAGCTATTATCGCAGCTGACACCACCTAGTCAACAAGCGCCTTGTCCGACCCCATGAACACAGGTCGCTGCCGCCGCCCAGTACTCCAGCCCCGCACCTCCCCGCTACAACCGAAAGAAGAAGGGTAGGAAACGGGACAACGCAGGTGAGTGTGTCTATGGTCAGGAAACTGTTCCCTCGGAAAACAATCGTAGCTGATGCGGAGGACTTATTTGGTTACAGCCACACCAGAATCGGTATGGTAGGGATGGTCAGTTTTTCTTTGCGATACAGCTGTAAGGCTGTTCCATCTTTCACCTTCCAAGTGATGTGCCAAGGGGCCGATCTGCTGGGCATCAACCTGATCAGCGAGCTGGATTTCTCCATCACCGACCCAATGGGCGCCACCATTCTGGCGGTCACCTCATCCTGGCAGTCACCTCATCCTGGCAACACCATTGGCCAACGCTTTTCACGAGGCTGGGCTGCTTAACCTCTTTCAACCACCGACCGCTCATTGACATGACGGTGCCCCCGAAAATTTAACCTCTGTGCCGGCTACCCCTTGCACTATGGGACAACGTCATGACAGAGCTGCAGAAGCTGTTGGAAGCCGGTGTCATCAAGCGGATCAGCACATCTCCCTGGATCTCAAACTTGGTGGTAGCAAATAAGAAGAAGGGTGGCCTATGACCGTGCATCAACCTCAGAATGGTAAACAAAGCGGTGATCCCTGACAAATACTGTATCCCCTGCCCACAATGGAGGGTCTGATGGCAGTGTTCCATGGTTCAAAGGTTTGTTCCAAACTGGATCTCCGCCAAGGCTGCCTACAGGTTCCCTTTCTCCCAGACAGCCGCAACCTGACAGCCTTCATCACCCACATGGGAGTATTGAGGTACACCCGCATGCCCTTCAGCCTTAGTTCCGCTCCGAGCTGCTTTCAAAAGATCACGGCTACCATCTTCACCGGTCTCCCGGGGGTGGTGGTGTTCTTGGTGGACATCGTGGTACATGGTGCAACATCGGCCTCCCACAACGCCCGCCTTGATAAAGTTATGGAGGTACTAGCAAAACATGGCCTCACACTCAACGGGGAGAAGTGCGTCTTTGGAGCAATGACCGTTGAGTTTGTGGGTTTCCGTCTGTCTGCCGAGGCCCTGAGTCCCCTGCACTCGAACGTCAAGGCGATACTGCAGCTACCTGAACCATCATGTCCTGCACAGCGCTCATCCTTTTTTGGGAATGACAAGTTTTTTATGGGCGTTTCATTCCCCAGTACTTGGAGACAATAGAGCCACTACATGCCCTCCTGAAGCAAGATGCACCCTGGGTGTGGACCCTGGCGTGCTCCACCACCATCAGCAAATTGAAGAAACAGCTCAACTCCCCACCCGTGCTCGCCCACTTTGACCCACAAAGCCCCACGTTTGTGATGTGCAGTGCTTCCAACACATCTATGGGAGCCTTTGTGTCGCAACTGCAAGGAGGAACTGAGTGCCCAGGGGCATTTGCCTCAAGGTCACTCACTTTGGCCAAGCAGAAGTACTCAGGGGGAGAAAGGGAGGTACTGGCGTGCATTTGGGCATGTGAGCGCTGGCACATGTACGTATATGGATGATACTTCATGCTGCGGACAGACCACAGAGCTCTCACGGCACTGCTGGAAACATCAGGGTTGGGGCACAATCCTCTGCGCATCTTCAGGTGGACAGAAAGACTTAAAGCATATGACTTTAACACCCAGTTCACGCCGGGCAGAGAAAACGTAGTGGCGGACCTCTTGTCCTGGACCACACCTAACCCCACTCCGAACAGCGATGGAGACCCCCTGGAGTCAGAACTGATCCACCTGCTGCACGGGCCAATTTAAAACGTTGTCTCCCTGCAAGAGCTCCAGGCAGCGTCTGAACAAGACCCAACTCTGACCCGACTGCGTACTTTGTGAGAGCTGGCCTTCCGATGTGCCAGGGGAACTGACACCCTTCCACCGAGTCAGGGATGATTTGTCATGCTGGAGCGACTTCTGTGTAGCAAGAGGCCACTGCACGGTGATTCCAGAGCTAAGGGGTCGCATGACCATGGTACACGAGGGCCACCTGGGTGTTGTCAGAGTCAAACAACGGTGTAGAGGATTGGTCTGGTGGCCAGGCATCGGCAAGGACGTGGAGAACATGGTGAAGGACTGCCTGGCCAGTGGGAAAACTGGCGGGCCACCACCGCCGCCCCTGCAACCATTACCGTGTCTATCGGCCCCATGAAAACATGTCCAATTGGACATATGCTGCGAGCTACATAGCCCCCCCGCCAAGCACCAATGCTTCCTATTAGTGGCATACAACCTTCACTTGAAATGGCCCGAGGTCTTGCCCACCGGCTGAGTTACCACAGACGTAGTCACCGAGTTCCTCAACTCCGCTTCACCCGCTGGGCTGTGCCAGATTGCATTACAGTGGACAACTTACCGCAGTTCCCCTCGGCGGAGTTTGAGACATTCATGAGAGAAAGGGGCATCAAGCACATTAAAACCGCCTTCTACCACCCACAGGCGAACAGGGTAGTGGAGAGATTCAACCAGACCCTCAAGAACAGTCTCAGGGCACACCTGGCAGATGGGTTCCCGTTCTCAGCCACATTACAGAGCATCTTACTACATTGCAGAGTGACGTCTCACGCCATGACGGGATGGTCCCCGGCCCTACTAATGCTAGGATGTGAAATGTCTCTTCCCCTGAACCGACTACGCCCCCCATTGGAGGCTATCCCAACAGAAAGACCATCACCTAGGGAGAGGGTGGTTGAACAGCAACAGTGAATGAGAGGTTTGCCAGGAAATGCCGGGCGAAGTGAGTCGGACTCACGGTGCTGGATTGGGTTCAGATCCGGCACCCCAACCACGCCCACAAGCTGCAGTCGTTTTGTACAATACCGATGCAGATCACGGAGCAGCTGGGCCCAGCCACCTTTTACCTCGCTGATGGGTCACGGTGGCACGCCAACCACCTCAGGAAAGTGGCGCCGACAGTGGCCCCGGATCAGGAGATGGCTGCGGACACGATGAGATCAAGATGGGACTTCAGCGACATAGGACCTGCAACTCATGAGGAGCATCTGCCGGGGCTGGTAGCAGTAGTGCAGCTCGAGTGCCATTTGGCCCGGGTTTGGCAGAAACCCCGCCACCTGAACGACTTTGTGACAAACTTTTGAGTTTAGCCAGAATGTGACCGACAACAGTGGCAGAATAACCCACACAGTCATGCGGGCATACCAGTAGTCTACCCGGGTGCCCAGGTAGCTTTACAAAGTTCTGTGGGGTTTTCGGGGGCGGGGGAGGGTAAATATGGTGTTTTGGACTTGCTGACTCGCCGTAGCTGGCGTGATGACGTGGCGAGCTCACCATGCACCAATGGGCGCTAGTCCTTTTTACATAATTGTGTGTTGAATAAAGGAGAGTACAGTCGACATTTGCTGTCCACACCTCATTCTTAAACATAAAATTACCATACAGTCATATTAGCTCCTGTCTGTCTGCCTGCCTGCCTACTTACTTACCTACCTACCTACCTACCTACCTACACACCCACCCACTCCGACCACACATCGCTGGTCGAAAGTTGAAGTCTAACTTGGTAGCCTATTTAAATTTTCTGGCCCATAAGGATTTAAGGGCTATTTTTAAATTATTTTTATATTTTTCCAATGCTTTTGTGCAGGAGTGAAGTGGCACCAGGAACTGCAGGTGCGTCTGTTCTGCCGTCAGGTTCTGTTGGACCCATGTCTGAACCAGTCAGAGTGCTTTTTCTGGCTGATGGAACTCCTGAAGCCTTTGCCCATGGTGACACAGGCCCACCTGTTGCTCATCCTGTACGGACTCTGCTGTCTGAAGGTGGTGTTTTAGGATCTTACTTTTATCCTTTGTTAGCATAAGGTTTAGTAAATGTCTTCCTTGCGCTGCAGATTTTACTTACAAAAAGGAGTGATACCATATAGCTGTTGTTGAAAATTTATATTTGACAAAAAATATAAAAACTGCCAAGATACAACTCTAATAAAGGCAAAACACAAAAATAATACATCTGAAGTGTTATTGTTTTCAGCATATCTTCTTTTTCTTCTTTCGACTGTTGCCTTTAGGGGTTGCCACAGCGGATCATCTGCCTCCACCCCACCCTATCCCTTGCATCTTCCTCTGTAACACCAATCCTCTCCATGTCCTCCTTCACTATATCCATGAATCTTCTCCATACATCATAGCAGGTCTCACTACTGTCTTGTAAATCTTCCCTTTCACTCTTGCTGCAACTCTTCTGTCACAAATCACCCCTGACACTCATCTCACCCACTTCACCCTGTCTGCACTCTCTTCTTCACCTCTCTTGTGCGTTTTCCATTGTTTTGGATGGTTGACCCTAGGTATTTAAACTCATCTACTTTCACTACCTCTGCTCCTTCCATCTTCACCGTTACACCTACCTCCTCTCATTCACACTCATGTATTCTGTCTTGCTTCTACTGATTTTCATTCCTCTTCTCTCCAGAGCATACCTCCACTTCTCCAGGTTCTCTTCCATCTGCTCCCAACTCTTACTACAGATCACAATGTCATCTGCAAACATGGACCCATGGAGACTCCTGCCTGACCTCGTCTGTCAGCCTGTCCGTCACCATGGCAAACAAGAAGGGACTCAGAGCCGATCTCAGATGTAATCCCACCCCCACCTTGAACCCATCTGTCACTCCTACAGCACACCTGAAAACCATCTTGCTGTCCTCATACATGTCCTGCATCATCCTCACATACTTCTCTGCCATTCCTGACTTTCTCATACAGTACCACACTTCCTCTCTTGGCACCCTATCATATGCTTTGTCTAGATCCACAAAGACACAGTGCAGCTCCTTCTGACCTTCTCTGTACTTCTCTATCAACACTCAGAGCAAACATTGTATCTGTAATACTCTTTCTTGACATGAAACCATACTGCTGCTCACTGATTGTCACCTCTCCTCTAAACCTGGCTTCAACAACTCTTTCTCATATCTTTGTAGTGTGACTGATCAACTTTATGCCTCTGTAGTTACTACAGCTCTGGGCATCACCTTTGTTCTTGAAAATTGGTACCAATTGGACTGTGTATCCAGACACGAGGGGAACCAGATTATTAAGTTTGCAGATGACACCACGGTGGTGGGACTTATCCAGAGGGATGAGGAATCAATGTACAGGGAAGAAGTGAGAGACCTGGAGGGCTGGTGCAGGGAGAACAATCTGGTGCTCAACGTGGACAAAACGAAGGAGATGATTATCGACTTCCGGCGGTCGCAGCCTGAGCACACCCCCCTCAGCATCGGTGGCCGTTTAGTGGAGAGAGTAGAGAACATCAAGTTCCTCGGAGTGCAGATCTCGCAGGACCTGACCTGGAGCAAGAATTCCTTGGAGATCAGGAAGCGAGCTCAGCAGAGACTGCACTTCTTGAGGAAACTCAAACAGGCCTCTCTCCCCATCTGCATCCTCAGGACCTTCTACAGAGGTGTGGTGGAGAGTGTTCTGACGTACTGCATTGCTACATGGTACTCCAGCTGCAGTATGTCAGACAAAAAAGCCCTGCAGAGGATAGTCAAGGGGGCGGAGAGGGTAATTGGAGTCTCCCTCCCCTATGTCCAAGAACTTTTTCAGAACCGTTGTAGGAGCAGGGCACTAAACATTGTCAAGGACCGTTCTCACCCTCTGCATAAACACTTCGAACTTCTTCCATCTGGTAAACGATTCCGGAGCATCAGAGGCAGAACCACCAGACTGATTAACAGCTTCCTTCCACAAGCTGTCAGGATGCTGAACAGTTGACCTGGAATCTCTCATACACACTACTGCACCTACGGACATTTTGTATATTATAGTTAGTTATTCTTTTTTTTCCCCAAGTATGTCTCAGGGATGTGTGAATGGATGGGGGGGGTGGTGGTGGGGGGGGAGCTATGTGGGAATGTGTCTTAAATCATGCCGCTTCTTATATGGATGCCGAGAGAAACGCAATTTCATCTTGCCTGCACTACAGTTGTATGTACAGCAATATGACAATAAAGTTTGATCTGATTTGAAAACACTTCATCTCCACTCCTCAGGCATCCCCTCACTCTCCAGATTGTGTTTTAAACAGTCTGATTAAAAGTCCACTGCCATCTCTCCTAAACATCTCTATACCTCCAAAGGTATGGTCATCTGGACCAACTGCTTTCCATTCTTCATCCTCTTCAAAGCTGCCCCTCACTTCCACCTTGCTAATCCTCAGGATTTACTTGACTGTCTTTTCTTCATCCATCCTTCTCTCGCTCTCTCATTTTCTTTGTTCGTCAGCTCTTCATAGTACTCTTCCACCTCTCAACACACTCTCGTAATTTGTTAGTATATTACCATCTCTGTCCTTAATCAACCTAACCTGCTGCACATCCTTTCCAGCTTGATCTCTCTGTCTAGCCAATGATACAAGTCCTTTTCTCCATCCTTATGTTAACCTCTCATACAAATCACTATATGCCTTTTCCTTTGCCTTTGCCACCTCTCTCTTTGCCTTGTGCCTAGATTCCAATACTCCTGTCTACTTTCTTCATCTCCCTGACTACCCCACTTTTTCTTTGCTAACCTCTTCTTTTGAACACACCACATACCTTTCTACCCGTTTACCTCAATACTTTTGCTGTACTTTCCCAGTCATCTGGTAATTCTTCCCTACCACCCAGACCCTGTGTCAACTCCTTCCTGAACTGTGTGTGACCTTCTTCCTTCTGTAACTTCCCCAACTTAATCTTTGGCTTCCTTTTCTCTCTCTCCCTCCTAACATGCCTTCCCCCTCTCCTCCGTTTTGATCTTCAACCAGCAGTAGCCCAATTTCCACCAGCACCCTGTCAGTTAACAACACTGGTGGCGGTCATTGTTAACCCGGGCCTCGACTGATCTGGTATACGGATCATCGTCATGAGCCGCATGTTTGATTTGGCAAAGGTTTTATGTTGGATGCCGTTTCTGACACATCCCTCCCCATTTACCTGGGCTTGGGACCGGCACTAGGAGTACATTGGCTTGTGCACCTGCTGTGGCTGGGTTACCCCCTCATATTCTGTGTTGATCACAATTCTCTTTAGGGGCCACTGATATGCAGATGCGTTAGATATCTGAGCTCGCTCAGTAAGGTTCGTAATTTTTGATTGTTTTTGTATTGGCTAAGAAATACTGTATGTATTATTAAAAAAAACTGAATAGAAAAACTTTAAAATGGTTAAGTCCAGGATGTTTTCTGACTTTTGGCACGCTGTAGTCTACTGTTGTCTGTTTCAGAGAAAAATCAGTGCCACACAACTGGGACACACCAGAAAAATATCAGCACTGCTGATATCTTTTTTTTTGTGATCAACTTTTAATTGATTTTTCCATTTTGCTGTATTCAACATGGCTTGTACAGTCAAATGTTTCTTACAGGGGTTTATAAAGTATTAGCTTATTTAAATGACATTATAGTTTTTATAAAAATAAAAAAACAACCCTCCCCCACCAATCATCCCAGTCCAAACCCTTAGTTAAGCACTGGTCCATCACAGAGTTGTTGGAGATGACTATCATAGCTTGCCAAGCCTCAGTTGTATCACTCTTAGCCCTATACACTCTGGATATAGAAAGTTCTAAATAGGCAGTGTCAAAAAACATTAATGTCCAGGCATGAACAGATAGACAGTGTGGTGGCTTCCAACATGTGGCTACCAGTTTGGCCACCTTATAAGTTGGACTTTTGAGAGATCATTTAAAATAAGAATGCCTGGTGAGCAAGGTAGTGTGACTTCCAGTAACACAGAGAGATTATTTGCAACCTGTCTCCAGAAATCCACAACTGGAGGGCATTCCCAAAACATATGTGTAAATGTACCAATTTCCTTTAAAGAACACAGATTACAAATAGGGTCTGTAGTCATTTTCATTTCATGCAGTTTTTTGGGAGTGAGATATACTGTAGCCTATGTATAAAATTGCAGTGAATTGATGATCAGGATTTCTGGATGACATGTTGATACATTCCCATATCTTTCCTCAGCCTAAATGAATGAGTGAATGAATGAATCTTTATTTTCGGATAGATTAAAAGATTAAAAGAAAGGAACAGAACAATATACCGGGGGAAAAAAAAATCCAACGAGGTTGAATTAAACAATAACTCCTCGGATTATACAGTTCAACATAAATTATCCGAAAAGGGTGATGGCTGAAGCCGCAGCTTGTATTGCCCACCCATGTTCCATCTAAGAAGTCAAAAAAATAAAAGTAATTGCAAAACAAAACAAAGCTAAAACAAAACATGACAAAACAAAGCTAAGCAACAACACATGTCATTTTGTATGTATGTTTGGAGTATTTTAGGACCAATGTTAAAATCACCTTTCCATACAGAATCCAATGCCAGGGGTCGATAAGAGCTATTAAGCAAAAGATTATAGAGCCTTGAAACATGACCGCCTAATTTAGATGGTGTTAATAAAAAAAATTTTCACGGGGAGTTGAGACAGTTTACTGTTTAAGGGAGCTCTGAGTTGTTTTAAAACAGAGTGTAGCTGTAAGTAAGAGTAAAAGGTTGTACGAGGTCAACCAGATTTAGTAGATAATTCTGTGAAGGACATCATTCCATCATCCCCAAAAATATTTCCAAGTACGGAGATGCTCTTCTTTTCCTAAGCTGCAAATTGTCGTGGTTGGTCGCCCACTTAAATCTTTTATTACCAAAAAGTAGGATCCCTGGATCCCATGGAAAGAGTCCTCCACACAGCTTCCCTGCATTCCCCCAAACATCAAGTAGTCGTGTTATAATGGGACCGCTCGAGATGAAACTGGATGTAGATGTACAAATTGATAAAGAGAATGTGGACTAACCAAACTTTTTTCCACCTCTCCCCATGACACTTGCGAGTTGGGACGAAACCAGACAATTAGTGGTCTGAGTGTGAATGCATAGTTATAAAGTTTAAAGTCTGGGAGAGAAAGACCACAGTCTTTTCTATCCCTTTGCATTTTATGTAGTTTAATACAAGGTTGTTTACCATTCCATAGATATTTGGTGACAGCTGATTGCAGCTTTATCCAGTATTGTTGTGATGGAGAAAGTGGAATCATTGAACTAATAAAGTTCACCCTAGGCAGTATATTCATTTTAATTCCTGACACATGGCTACGGAGTGAGTTTCGCAATTTATACCACCTCTCCAAATCAGAGATTATCTTAGAGTTTTGTCAAAATTATGTTTTATAATATCGGGAATTGAAGGGTAGATCTCTATGCCCAAATATGTAAAGTGTTGAACCGCAGGGACCAATGGAGGCAGACTAGCATAAATTGAGCACTGATTTAACCGTAGGAGAGCAGATTTTTGCCAATTTATTTTAAAACCTGAGATTTTACCATAATTATCAAATATCGCTAAAATGTTGGCCATGCAGCTATTGGGATTGTTAATATATAAAAGGATATTCATCCGCTGGATATAAAAGGATGTCATCCTCTATTAATGACACTCATGATGGTGAGTGTCATTAATAGAGATGGGGGAGAACAATGGTGAGGATCGAATGGCTTGAGCTAAAGGTTCTAGTGATAAACCAAACAGTAAAGGGTTCAAAGGACAGGCCTGCCTCGATCCTCTCAAAATAGGGAAAGGAGGGGAACATGTTTTACCTGTTACTACAGCAGCAGATGGGTTATTATAGAGGACTTTAATCATACAGATGAATGAAGAGCCAAAACCTATATGTTTAAGTAGAGACCAGAGGAAGGGCCACTCTAAGCAGTCAAAGGCTTTCACTGCATCCAGGGACAACACGGCAGCGGGCATGTTTGTTCCTTTAACTTTATCTATCACGTGTGAAAGTCTTCGAACACTGTCTGACGCTAGCCTTGAAGTTACAAACCCTGTTTGGTCACAGTGTACTAGTTTTGTAATATATCTTTGCATTCGTCTAGCTAATACTTTGGTATAAATTTTTAAAGTCTGCATTTAGCAGCGAAATAGGTCTGTAGCTGGGGCATTCCATACGATCCTTCCCTTTCTTTAGAAGCAATAATATTAGTGCAGAGTTCACAACCCGGTGAAAACCACCTGCCAAAATGGAGGTGGTCTCCTAGAAGAGACCAAAATGCTCGAGAGACCTCCGGTGGTATGCCATCAGGCCCAGGAGATTTGCCCCTGTTCATCTCCTTCAATGCACTCTCGGAATTATGCAATATAATAGCATGTTCCAGCTCAACCGACTCATTATCAGACAGGCAGAACAGTTCTATTGAGCCAAAAAAGCTATCACAGTCCGCTTGAGCAAAAGTATTTTCCGAACTATACAGCGAATGATAAAAGGATGCAAAAGTAGAATTTACAACTTTAGCATCAGAGTGAATAATGCCATTTTCTGGAACAGAAAATGTCTGAAATGTGCTCATCGGACTTAAGTCTTAAGGCTAACAGGTGGCTCGGCCTAGCACATTGAAAATAGTAAGTTTGTCTTGTCTTATGCATTATGAATTCTGATCGACACCTTAAAATCGCATTAATTTCTTTTGTAACAAGCTCTTTCTGAAGTTGCATTTTATCACATTTTCCCTGTAGTGCGGTATCAAGAAAGGCGTATTGCTGCTTCAGTGCAGTTAGCTTTTCTGCATGCTGTTTATTCTTAGAAGATGTATAGAGAATAGTGTTTGATCTTATAAAGCTCTTCACTGCCTCCCACATAATTCTAGGGTCAGACAATGAACCTTCAAACATAGACAAATAGACAAATTCCTAGTTTGTGTACTACATGAACAATGGCAATAAACCTGATTCTGATTCTTCATTAAATTCCATAAATTCCTTAAATTGTAACTCAAACTGTTTTTTGTAATTCTCATCTTGTAGAAGGGATACGTTAAACCTCCACCTAAGTGCTTTGGTGGCAGCAGGGTGCAAGAAGGTGCAAGTTAGCTGAACAGTAGATAGGTTTGTGGTCTGACCAAGCAACCGGCATATAACCCGTTTCATGAATTTTGCAAAATAGTCTTTTAGACAGAAAAAGGAAGTCTATTCTTGAAAATGGCTCATGTCTGCCCGAGAAGGATGAATAAACCTTTAAAGAGCGATGCATATTCCACCAAATATCAACCATACTAGTGTCACTAGCCCACTGCTGTAATGCCCTAGAAGCTAAAAGTTGGTCCCTAGTTTCTGAGCCCCCTGATCTGTCCATGTTGTTATCCCAAACTGCATTAAAATCAGCTCCCAAAATAAATTGGTAATCCACCAGTTCAGGTATAGACTGTGTTAGGGTACTGTAAAAATCTGAATTGTATAAATTTGGAGCATAGGCAGAAATCAGAGCAACACGTAGCCCTTCTAAACATATTTAAGCAATAGCAATTTGCCCCTTTTTATCTGCCCAAGAGTCAATTAAATTGAATTTTAGGTTCTATTTACAAACCACCATAACCTCTTTTGATTCTGTTGGTGCTGAAGAGCTAGCAGTGGTATGATAAAACTTCTTAGCAAAACGACCAACATCTGAAGACAATAAATGTGATTTTTGAATCATGGCAAAATCTGTTTTCCTCTTTTGCAAAAAAATCTAATATTATAGCTCTCTTATATGGGGTGTTGAGACCCCTGGCATTGATAGAAATAAAATTAAGGCCTGTCATTATGTTCCAATGTTAAGGTTAGCATTAGAAATTCTCCAAAGTACAAATCCTGGCTTTGGACCCAAAAACCCAAAATACCCCCCAAAAACCCACCAAAAACAAAAAGAAACACAGTAAAGAAAATTAGTAAAGTGGAGGTAACCAATACTTTCCATCGACCCCATTGGTCCTTATTAGGTAAAACAAAACTTAAATAGAACATTCAACATAACTACACCACCATCACAATAAAGCAGTTGGTGTCAAAATCCAACAACTGTCCAAGTAAAAGATTATGAGGAACAATATTTTTATAATGTATCATAATGTCCTTAGATATCGCTGTTCAGTCCGCATGCTTAATCAAACAAAGCTATAGGGAAAAAGAAAAATACCACCTTAACCCAATGACTGCCTATGTCGCTCCATTGCACCGTTTCCTCCTCTCACCCTGGTGGTCAAGATTTTTTCAAGAAAATATTCAGTTCAGATGTCAGAGATTTCCAAAGCTATAACTTGAAAGTGGTAAGAGATAATGGATTACTGTCAATTAGAAAGATGTAGAATGTGATCCAAAGTTTGAGATAGGAGTAAATTTTACGCATCTAATTTGCATAATGCCATGGCAGCCATATCGAATTACATAACTTTCAGTCAAAAGTGGACTTTGGACATATTTACACAAAAGATGGTTTTGTTTTTTGTCACCATTTGTTGTTTTGGGCATTTTGTTATCTTTTAAGTATATGAACCAGAAAATCAGTTACAATGTAAACAAACAAAGAAATTCGTCACTTACCACTGGCCAGGTGACGTGCTTTGTCCATTTTTGTCCATCCTGGTCTTTATTTTGTTTTCTCTCGGTCATTTTCGTTTTCTCTTCCCCATCCAGAAACTGTTATGATTATTCCACCGCAATTTCGCTTTTATTTCGCTGCAGTTTATCTCATATGACGACCAGGAACCAGCGCAATTGTTCTGTCCAGTCACATGGCGCTGGGGGTCGATGGCAGGTGCAAATCAATCAGCTTCGCCCACCCTCTGTTATTAAAAAAAAATGTAGATATTTACTTTCATAAGCTAAATAATCACTTTTTAGAATCATAGTTGGCAAATTTGGGAGCAAATGCTTCCTCCGTCTTGCGATCAATCACCATTTGTTTATAAACTCTTCTTCTCTGGTATCCAGAAGTTGTGGGGGGGTTATATGGGGGCCATTAGTCCTCCAAGGCAAGAGCAGTAAGTTACACGTGTCTGCCACCTTGTGAGGTGGAATACTTAGTACAGCTTGTGGGGGGGGTTATGACATCACATGACACGTCACATGACAGGCGCAGCACTACATCATAGACAGTGAGAGCACTTTTTATGTCCATAAATAGAAGGATGTCAATGGGTTAAGTATGAGCAGCAACATCCCCACCAATAAGAGTTCAGATGTTTTTGATGCACTCCAAGGCCTTCTTTGGGTCTTCAGAACAATGCCTAGTTCCATCTGGAGATATGAAGAAAAGTACGGCTGGATATCCAATACCAAATGGAATCTTTGCTTGGTGAAGCATGCGTTTACATTCCAGGAAAGCCTGCCGACATGTCTGTGTTGCTCTGGAGAAGTCGTGGTAGAAGCTGATTTTATGTTTTTGCCAGTGCATGTTACCACGCTCCCTGGCCAGCCTTCGTACTAGTTCCTTCTCCTGAAACCTCAAGAAGCGCACTACAGAGGGTCTTTGGGGGGGCTCCTGGTTTCACTGATGCAAGTGCTCTGTGTGCTCGTTCCAACTCCAACCCATCTTCAAATTCATTCTCCAAAATCTCTGGGAGTACTTTCCTTTAGAATGAGATTACATTCCTGTGCTCAGCTTTCTCCGGGAATCCGTAAATACGTAGGTTCAGATGCCTTTGTCTGTCCTCAAATTCGGCCAGTTTTGCATTCAATATTTCAATATCCATGACCGTGGCCGGCGGAGAGTCACAGCGCGGCCTTGCGGCTTCTTCCAACGCATCCAAGTGGGCTTCTGTACTGTTTACCCGCATTAGCATGTCTGCTAGCTTGTCGTTAAACGCTGTGACTGTCTTTCTTGTTTCCACTAACTCCTTACGTAACTCGGCAAAGTTTTTTGTTTGATCCTCCAAAATTTTCGCCTGGTCCGTGGCCATTTGTTAGGTGAAATAAACATCAGAGATGCTTTGCTACAAGCAGAAACTGCAGAAGCAAAATAGATGAAACATCAGTTTCTCCTCTTAATAGTCGTGGTGGCTGGGTGGTCAGAAGTTCGTTAGAGGATCCCTCCTGCATCATCAGCAGGTGTCTCAGTGTCATAGGCGTCTCACCCCTGAACCTGTACGCCTCACCTGAGTGGGGCAGCAAAGATTAATCTTCACTTGCAGAAGGGTTCCAACCACGGTCTCTTGTGAGCCACAACCACCTTGAACTAGCCTTGGCCACTGAGGCTATGTCCCCAGTGGCTTTCCTTAGATGTTTAGGTTCCAGACCTATCTTGTGTAAAAAATGGTACAAAGATGCGGCTGGAAACCCACGATAACCAACCTCGACGGGGAATAAAGTAGTGTGCCTCCCTTTAATACAAGCCTCATCAACTAGGTCCTGATATTTTTCCTTTTTTTCTTCTATAGCTCTTGAGATATAGCCAGTCTCTCCTCCCAAGGCACTGTAAGCTCAACTATTACAATGGATTTTGCACTCCCGAGAGCAAAGAATCATGTCCGGGCGGAGTGTGGTTGTTGCCACTTCTTCTGGGAAGATGAGCTTCTTTTTTAGGTCAGTGTGCATCTCCTAGTCTGATGCTTTATGCAAAACAGAGGAGCACATTCTGGCAATTGTTTTTGCCTTCGGAGACTTATTTTTTGGCTTTTGAAAGCTGATGAGCCGAAATGGTGTTTCCTGATGGTTATTAGCTCTAATCCTCTGGAATTCAACCCACCTTGCCATTTCTGCAAGGACTTTATCGTGTCTCCACCGGTAATGCCCTTCTCCAAGTGCTCTAGAGCACCCGGTGAAAATGTGATTCAAAGTACTAGGGGTCATACCGCACAGCTTACAAGATGAATCTTCATCTTTGTACCATATTTTTAAATTACTTGGTGTTGGTAAAAGATCAGTCACTGCACAGAGAAGAAAAGCCAACTTGCCCTGGTCCGTGCCCCAGATATCATTCCAGGACCATGATTGTTCAAGTGCATGGTTCCACTGCATCCACTGCCCTTGAGAGGTGAGCCCTGCAGCTTTCACATAGCGGTCCTCTTCCACTGCCTCTCTGACCTTCTGTATTACGAGTCTTCTCCTGCTTTTGGTGTCAGCTTTGCTTCACCTTTTACCGTTGTAATTTCCTAGCCCAAGTCGTCCCTGGCAAACTACGCCGACAATTTCGTCATGTCTCCAGTATGCTTCAGCTTCCCTGACAGCTTCCTGGGGTCTCCATTTCCTCCCGCACTTAATGGCTGTGTTGGAATGCCTGACCTTCTTATCATCAGAATAGAGCAAACAGAGTCTCTCCATTGCTTCTACTCTGGTGACAGCAAAATCATATAGCAGGAATGGTCACTGCAACCTGGGTATGATGCCATACTGAAAGCACCATACCTTAAACCTCCCAAGCAAGTGGCTTCTGTCAATTGTCTTAAGCCAGCTACACAAACTAGCCATGGTCTGCTTTAAATTCCCCCTATCATTGAAGGTACAATCGTAGTACTTTCTCAGGCATCGTACTCCCTGTTCTAGACTTGATGGGATTACAGACCCTTCGATGCTGAAGATGCTTTCCATCAGCTTTCCTTTCATAATGCTCAGACTCCTAGAATTTCCTGGATTAAACTGCATTCGTGACCAAGCTGCCATCTTCTCCAGTGAGCCTAGGATCCAACGCATTCCTTGCACTGATGGAGTCATTATGGTTATATCATCCATAAAGACTCTACAAGCTGGATGCCTAGTGCCGTCATCTGCTTTTGGGCCTCTGCATTGTATCCCTCCTACCTTCAATAACAAATTCATCACAGCCACGAATAAAGCCACAGATATTGTGTACCCTACCTTGATGCCTTTTTCGATTCTCTGCCATTCGGTAGTGAAATCTCCAACAGTAAACCTCATCCTCAGGAAATTCATATGGGACGTCACAAGCTTACTCACCTCTGATGGTACTTTGTAGTATTCCAATACTCTACGGATCAGTTGGTGGAGTACACTTGGATAAGCTTTGGCAAGGTCTAGCCAGACAACAGAGAGGGTGGTGTTATTCTTTTTTGACTCTTTAATGACTTGGCTAATCACTGATGTATGCTCCAAGCAACCAGAGTAACCCGGGATGCCTCCTTTTTGGACACTTGTGTCAACAAACTTATTAGTAAGTAAATATGATATTAACCGCTTAGCAATGATGGACCAGAATATCTTCCCTTCAACATCTAGGAGGGAAATCTCTTGAAACTGGTCAAGTCCAGATGAATTTAATTCTTTAGGATCAAAGCAGCCCTCAGCTAGTGTCCAAATCCAGGGCTCTTGTTTCTTCTTCCAAAGAACTCGTAGCAGTTTTGCCAGCCTTCTCAACAAGCGGGGACAGTTTTTATAGATTTTATAAGTGGTACCTGATGGTCCTGGAGCAGATCCTGCCTGGGCTTTCTTCACTACATCCTTTACTTCTTCAAGAGTGAAGTCTGCTGTATTGAAAGGGGAGCGTGGCTTAAGTGGTGGCAGTTGGAAAGGGCAATCTCCCAATGGGACGTCTGATTGGGATCCCCATGTGCCGCTGCTACACTTTCCTCAACTTCTTCTTTTGAACACATCAGCCTTCCACTTTTGGGCTTGCCGAGTAAATTGGCTATAAACCTGAAGGGGTTACTAAAAAAGGCCCTCCTTTGTCGCCGCTTCTCTCTCTGCTCTCTCTGGCTTGTTTCTGCCCTGCAAAGTTGGAGCAGTTTCTTCCGCAACTCTCCATTTAACTCATTTAGGGCCTCTCTTTCATCTTCATTCCCATTCCGCCACCTTTTTTTAATTGATCTTAGATCCCTATGCACTTCTGCAATCTGACGCTGCCTTTTGGAGGGTCCTGCCGGTGGCTTGACACCTTTGTCTTTTTTCACTCCAAAGGTGTCCTGAGATGCCTGATACACAGTATGGACCATGGTCTTGATCTTCCTGACTACATCCCCTTTCAAGATGTTATCAAGTGAGATACCTAGATCCTCATCCAATTGTGCTCATCTGCGGTCATTTACTGGTGGGAGATTCAGCCGGGGTTTTTTCATGATAAAATTAAATAAAATTTTTGCCTGGTCTGCAGCCATTTGTTTAAGAAGCTGCTTCACTTCTTTGTCACCGGAGTGGTCCTCCATCTGCGGTGGAGACGGGGCAGTTTTAGCAGTGGTGCTAGCAGCAGCATTTCCGGTGGTCTTTAGCAGCGTCTGCTGTAGAGTTGATTCCATGGTACTTTTCTTAGAAGTTGGCATCACGTTTAGTTTCAGGACATTAAAAACTCCCTCAGGAATCAATTAACTACAGGGTAATGACCAGAAAAAGCTAAAATTGCCACGATGGTGGCGGAGCTCTGCTCTTAAGCGGCCATCTTACAAACTTCCTTCCCGGAAGTCCCCCAGCACTGCTGATATCCTCTTTACTCATATGTCAGGTCAGGCATTGGTTTGCTTGCTACCGGATAACCATGAAAACCGGTACTACCTGTCTCATGGGTCGGGCCGTTGGCGACTCAGCTGGCAACCCCGCCCTTCCGAGGGCGTGGAGGGTGAAACTGGGCATCCTGGCAGAACTAAAAACAATACCTGTCACAGGTCTGTGGTGGACCACTCCCAGTTACATGGGTGAGACTGGACATCCTGGCTGATAAACACATCTGTCGCAAGGTCTGTGGTGGACTTTTGCCAGTCAGTGCATCGTGACATGCACTACACAAAGAGCAGAGATAAACAAGCCTGTCATCTGGTCAGTCATTGCAACAGATACTGGAGTCAGTTTGTCTTGGCCTGTTCTTGCCACTGATAATACCTCTATCTGCCAAGAATGTGCCGCTAGTCCAGCAAAAGTTAGCGGTACTCAAATACTTTTCAAGCAGTTTCATGAAATGGTCGGTCAGAAAGCAATGCATACTGGCTCGGACGTCGCCCGGGTTAACAAGGTCAGGAGTTCCTGGCAGCGGAAGCAAAGAACAGAGGTGCGTGGAAGAATCTGATCAGACCTAAATGAAACAGTCATTGTTGCCCCTGACAGACTGCTACGATGATGATGATGATGATGATGATAGCCGACATCAGTCAATATGAGTAAATATCTGTCGATACCACTGTTAGGCTGATATATCAGTGCATACCTAGTGGCCATCAAAACCATCAAGCCAGGGCAGGTTCACTGCTTTCAGATTAAATAATCACATTTTAATTGGTGGACAAAAATCAATGGAGGTATGCACTCTCTGAGTGAGTGACTGACAGACTCAAAGTTTCTTTTTTGTCATAAACAGATTTCAGCAAACAATACTATAATTTTCCCTGCACTTACTTAATAAAAGTTACAGTAATGCTAAGTTGACATTTGTGTAAGTTAATTGCTTAAAATAATTTAATACAGGAAAATAAATATATATTGGATATAAAAAGTAAAATTTAAGTCTGTGTGGGGGATTTTATTTTTTCTGGCAACTTTGGATGTAAAAAAAAAAATGTGTTATGGTTCGCAGATGATGTTTTTTTATAATACACTGCAAGTACTCTCCTCCTTGCAGGCATGCTTGGCTGGCATGATCTTGTGCACGGGGGGCTACCTCACAGCGCTCTGGGGGAACTGGCTAAAGCCATTTTCATTCTTTGTGGCAAACAGGAAGTCACAGGCTGGACCACTAACACAGTGCTGGCAGTATGGGAGGAGCTCATTGGTCAGTGCATCCATGCTAATAAATACTTTAATATTGCACACACCACTGTTGCAGTGATACTTGGTATGGGATTCAGAGCCTCAGCTGCTGTGGCTAAGAAAATGGATGTATTGATAGATCATTTATTGAATTAAAGTGAAAGTTCCATGTCTATTAATTAAACTGACAGCAGTTGCATATTTTTCATTTCTTCAATATTGCCAGTCATTCCTCAACCGTGGCATTTGGAGAACACAGCTCGCCTCTTGGTGCTGTGTGGCAGTGAACTTTGCTATGCCGTTCTGGCCAGCAAAGCCCTCAATGGACGACTACTGGATATTTCAAGACTCATTGTCTTCATCATTCTGGTAAGTGCAGTTATATTAACCTACTTCATGGTTTGTGGGGCATGTTAGGAGATTACTTCCTTTAAATTATGTATCTTCTGTTATCAAGAAAAGCTGCAAATAACTTTTTAAAATTTATTTTTTTATTGAGCATCATTGATACAGGGTATGCACTTAAACATAGAAATCAGAAACCTTGAAACAGTGCTCATGTATTATCATCATCCCCTCCCCCAATGATAATTTCACCTTCCCATCCAGAACATACAGGCCACTCATTTAAAAAAAATCCGTAAAGCATATACTGTACATAGCTCACTACTGCTGAAGCCATGCACTGTACGATATGGTTCACATGGAGATAAATGCAAATGCAAGAGGGCTGTTAAATGGGAACACTTGAGTTTACTCAAGTATGTCAACACTGGATCCCAGACAGAAAAGAATTTATCCCGGGACCCCTTGATATAGTGCATTTTATTATTTCTAACTTTATGAACTGCATTAGATTGCTAAACCAAACAGACACATTTGGTGGTTTTTTAGATTTCCAGTGTAATAAAATTATTCTCTGTGCAAGCAGCATTGTAAAAGCAATCAATTATGTTTTGATATCTTCTTTATTGTTGAATGTCCTTTATCTGCTATACTGAATATGGCCATTGCTGCATATGGTTGGAGAGTAATATTAAGTGCCTCTGACAATGTTTTAAAGATCGCAGACCAGTAGGTTATCAGGGCTGGGCATGACCCAAATACTGTATAGGATTTAGATCAGCAGGAGTGTTGCGACACCTGTCACATCTCGCATCTGTATTAGGGTGTATTTTAGCAAGTCTTGCTTTGGAGTAATAAGATAAGATAAGATAAGATAAGCCTTTATTAGTCCCACAACGGGGAAATTCCAGGATTGCAACAGCACAGGGATAGCAACAATCAGAAGGCAAGAAAAAAAAAAGCAAGCAAGCAAGAGCAGCTAATATACATATGTACATATTACTATAAAATATATATATGCACACACACAGACACACAGTGCAGAGCATTGTAGCTGGATGGAATAAATATGTAGATATATAAACACCCACAGTACGGGGCATTGCAGCTAGGTGGAATAAATATGTAAATAAATAAACACACACAGTGCGGAGCAATGTAGCTAGATGGAATAATATGTAGATATATAAACACACAGTGCGGAGCATTGTAGCTAGATGGAATAAATATATAGATATATAAATATAAACACACCCAGTGCGGAGCATTGTAGCTAGATGGAATAAATATGTAAATATATAAACACACACAGTGCAGAGCATTGTTGCTAGATGGGATGAAACAGCACAACCGTCTACTTAGTTATCCTACATGGTATGATTATGTGCCCATACATATTCTCACCCTCCATAGCGACCGGTATTTTCCTAGTTGTATGCCGGAGGGGACCATTGTGTAAGTCTGTTGCATCTTTTGCATTCAAAAAACTATTAGTTTGTTACGTCTTTTTGCTATCTCTGTGAGCAGCTCTGCTTAGGTAGTACAGTCTGACAGCCGTTGGTAGGAAGGACCTGCGAAACTTCTCGGTTGTGCACCTGGGATGATGTAGTCTGCTGCTAAATGAGCTCCCCAGTGCATTCAGTATGTCCTGCATAGGGTGGGACTCAGACTCCAGCAGAGATGACAGATTAGCCACCGTCCTTCTCTCTCCTATCTCCTCCACCGGATCAAGGCGCTGCCCCAGGACAGAGCTAGCTTTCTTGATCAGTTTGTTCAGTCTCTTCCTATCGGCTGCAGTAATGCCACTGCCCCAGCAGACCACTCCAGAAGTGATGGCTGATGCCACCACCGTGTCATAGAATGTCTTCAGCAGCGCCACTTGTACACCAAAAGACCTGAGTCTCCTCAGCAGGAACAGCCTGCGCTGTCCCTTCTTGTAGAGTGTGTCAGTATTGTGTGACCAGTCTAGTTTATTGTTCAGATGAACACCCAGGTACTTAGAGGATGTCAACATCTCGATGTCTGTTCCCTGTATATTTACTGGTGCTGTGAGGGGTTGCCCATGCCTGCGGCAGTCCACCACCAGCTCCTTAGTTTTCCTCGCGTTGATCTGGAGGCAGTTCCGATGGCACCAGTCCACGAAGTCCTGGATAAGCCCTCTGTACTCAGCTTCATCTCCATTGGAGATGAGGCCAACGATCGCAGAGTCATCAGAGAACTTCTGTAGATGGCAGTGTGTTGTGTCGTGTGAGAAGTCCGCAGTATAAAGATGCTAATAGATGCTTACGTTTAAGTTTAATGTTTATTTGAAAGGGGCAATACATACTAATGAACGTTAATACAAATGTAAGTGTGCCAGATTTAGCAATTCTGCTAATTTGCATCTGTAGTCCCCCGGGGGGTCACAAAAACACACAAACAATCATACACGAGAAGAACAACTGCAATGAAACTATACAAAGGGGATATGTTAAAGTGCAAGAGTTAAAGTGTTAAAAAACAAGACATTCAAATGACACACGAGTGAAGTACAGCATATGCGTACACACACATGCACCCCGGCACCTCACAGCAACAAGAGACAGCAACAAACAAGAGGCAGGGCATACTGTATGTGTGTGACGCACGGGCGCATAGGTATATATGCGTATGCTGCAGAGCAGCCACTGGTTATGGGCACAGTTTTGGTTGTTTAAAAGCCAATTTTTACAGTGTGTCTTCAGAGTGTTTAGTGTGGTATGTTCTCTGATTGTGGGCGGTATGTTATTCCAGATCTTGGTGTCCCTCACTGATAGCCGTCGGCCTCCGTCGGTCTATGATGACCATGGAAGAGAATCCTAAACATCTACTCTGCTGGAACAGTACCGCCTGTGGCTGAACAGGCCAATGCGCGAATGGCAGTCCCTGTCACACAGGTCGCACTTGTGGGTGATCTTCGTGCTGCTGGGTCTGTGGTGGTTCTTCCTGCGGGTCCTTTTTTCATCTGCTGCAGCAGTCAGTCTCTCTTCACCCACCTTGAGCTGTCTGGTCAGGGTGCCTCTCCATTTGGAGCGGTCCGTTGCAAGGTCCTCCCAGCGCTCTGTGTTGATCTCCAGTGCCTTCATGTCTCTCTTGCAGACGTCTCTAAAGCGCAGCTGTGGGCGGCCAACGTCTCTCCTGCCAGTTGCCAGTTCTCCGTAGAGGACGTCTTTGGGGATTCTGCCATCCTCCATATGGTGAACGTGGCCTAGCCAGCGGAGCCTGTGCTGCCTGAGTAGAGTGAACATGGAGGAAAGGCCGGCGCGGGACAGAACTTCTGTGTTGGGCACTTTGTCCTGCCAGGATATGTCCAGGATGTGGCGACTGCAGCGCAAGTGGAAGGAGTTCAGTCTCTTTTCCTGCTGGGCATATGTTGTCCACGTCTCACTCCCATAGAGCAGTGTGCTGATGACGCAGGCGTTGTACACTGCCATCTTCGTCTTGACAGGGAGTTTGGGATTCTCCCACACTCGTGTGGTGAGGCGAGCGAGTGTGAAGGCTGATTTTCCAATCCTCTTGTTGATCTCTGTATCAAGGGAGAGGTTGTTGCTAATCGTGGACCCCAGGTACGTGAACTGATTCACGACCTCCAGCTCGTAGTTGTCGATGGTGATGGTTGGTGGTGCTTCCGTGCCTTGCGCCAAGACGTTAGTCTTCTTCAGGCTGATGGTAAGCCTGAAGTCCTTGCATGCCTGGGAGAAGCGGTCCATCAGGGTCTGAAGCTCCTGCTGTGTGTGGGTTGCGACTGCAGCGTCATCTGCGAACAGCATGTCTCTGATTAGAGCCTCGCGTACTTTGGTTCTGGCTTTCAGGCGGGCGAGGTTGAAAAGCCTGCCGTCAGATGAGATGAGATGAGATGAGATCTTGTGTGCAGGTAGATTCCCTCTGTTGCTGTGCTGAAGGCATGCCTCAGGAGCATAGCAAAGAAAATCCCAAAGAGGGTTGGTGCAAGTACACAGCCCTGTTTCACTCTGCTGCATATGTTGAATGGTTCTGAGACGTTGCCATCGTGCTGCACTATCCCCTGCATGTTGGTGTGAAACGATTCGATGAGGCTTTGCAACTTTGGTGGGCATCCTATCTTTGGCAGGATCTTGAAAAGGCCCTCTCTGCTGACCAGATCGAACGCTTTGGTGAGGTCGATGAAGGCGACGTACAGGGGCATGTTCTGTTCTCTGCATTTCTCCTGGAGTTTGCGGATGGAGAATATCATGTCTACCGTCGATCACTCAGCGCGGAAGCCACACTGAGACTCGGGGTAGACACGTTCAGCAAGCTTCTGTAGACAAACGAGAACAACTCGTGCGTAGACTTTGCCAACAACGCTGTGGAGGGAGATGCCCCTGTAGTTGTTGCAGTCGCTTCTCTCCCCTTTGTTTTTGTAGAGGGTGATGATCTTGGCGTCCCTCATGTCCTGTGGTATGGCACCTTCCTTCCAACACTGGCAGAGGACGTCATGCAATGGCAGCAGTAGGGCGGTCTTGCAGTGCTTGATTAGGTCGGGGGGTATGCCGTCGTTTCCGGGTGCCTTGCCAGAGGCCAAGCTATCAGTGGCCTTGCTGAGTTCGTCGATGGTTGGCTTGGCGTCAAGTTCGTCCATGGATGGCAGGCAGTCGATGGCATCAAGGGCTGACGGTGTCATGGTGTTCTTTCTGGAGTAGAGGTCGGAGTAGTGTTCCACCCATCTCTTCATCTGCTTGTTCTTTTCTGTGATCATCTCCCCAGTGGAGGATTTGAGGGGGGCTGTCTTGCTCTGAGCCGGACCAAGTGCTTTCTTGATGCCATCGTACATACCACGGATGTTCCCTGTTATGGCAGCAGTTTGAATGTTTTGGCTTAGCTGAGTCCAGTATTCGTTGGCACAGCGCCGAGCAGTCTGCTGAACTTTGCTTCTCGCAGCCCTGAGAATCTGGAGATTCTTCTCGTTTGGGTACTTCTTGTACTCAACAAGTGCTGAACGCTTGGCTTCAATGACGGGGGTCATCTCGGTCAACTTGGCATCAAACCAGTCCTGTGACTTTGAGGTCTTCCTCCCAAAGGTAGCCAAGGCTGTGCGGTGGATGGTGTTTCGCAGCTCTTCCCACTTCTGCTTTGCAGATTCTCCTTCTTGTGGTACACCAAGTTCCTTCTCAAAGGTGGAGGCAAACTGCTCAACAAGTTCTGGTTGGGCCATCTTGCTGGTGTCAATCCGTGCCTTTCCAGGCTGTCTAGCACGATGGAATTTCTTCAGCTGCAGCTTGACCTTGCAACACACCAATGAATGGTCTGTGTCGCAATCTGCACTCTGGAACGAACGGGTGATTAGCACGTTCTTCAGTGAGGTGCACCTGGTCAGGATCAAGTCCAGCTGGTGCCAGTGCTTTGAGCGCGGATTTGCCAGGAAACCTTGTGTTGGGGCTTGGTCTTGAAGAATGAGTTTGTGATGCACAGATTGTGATATGTGCAGAACTCGAGCAGCCGCTGTCCGTTGTCGTTCATTCTGCCCACGCCAAAAGGTCCAAGACAGGAGGGCCAGGAGTCGTGGTCAGCACCCACTCTGGCATTGAAGTCTCCAAGGAGAATGAGTTGTTCAGAGTTGGGGATGATCCTGACAGTTGTTGCGAGATTCTCGTAGAACTCGTCTTTTGCCTCTGGTGTGGCTGTCAGTGTTGGGGAATACACACTGACGAGGGTGACTGGGCCTTGAGTGGTGTTCAGGCGGAGGGTGAGGAGTCGTGCAGAGCCATTGCTGCCCGGTTCCACCATCTTCAGCAAGGTGTTCTTCACTGCAAAGCCCACTCCGTGTTCCCTGTGTTCGTCACTGCCCTTTCCCTGCCAGTAGAACGTGTAGTCCTTCTCTCTCAGTGTGCCTGCGTCAGCCAACCGTGTTTCCTGGAGAGTGGCGATATCCACTCCCAGTCTCTTCAGCTCATTATTGATGATGGCAGTCTTCCCGGTGTCGTTGATGTCCTTGAGGTTAGCAGCGAGTCCTGTCATCATAGTGCGGACATTCCAAGTTCCCAGTTTTAGAGTTGGTCTCTTTCGTTTTATTGTCTTGCCTGGTGCGAAGGTTCTCAGCCTGTTGTTTGGACTTCTCCTCATCCCCATGCACCCAATGAGGAAAGCAAGCTGTGGCGGGACAACACCTTATTGGCTGGGGGCTGCCCAGCTTGAGGCGGGCGGTAGCTGTCCAGTGAGATCCGATGATCCCTCCCACCGTCGGGAACAACCCCTGGCTCCGCGCTCTACGCCAATTGAGCGGTGGCTTATAACCGGTAACTGTCATTCCCCGTGTTTTGTCTACGCCAAAGGCGAAGCTGGAGTGTCCTCTCCAGTGATCCGGTATTCTACCTTCCAGCGTTGGGTGTTGGTAGGATTCAAGCCTGGGCAGGAAGATATGGAGGACAAGATGTTGCCCATGCAGCATGTCCCCCCTCTCCACGTCACTGATGAATCCAAAGGAACAGCAGGGCTGCTACAGTTTGGCACCAGCGCCATTGCAGGAGCTGCCAGAACGATGTTGAGCACAACCTAGAACTGCCTTAGGGGCTCCAACTCCGGATTTTTCCTCAGGGTTGACTCCCGAAGCCTTTCCCGTGACCGGGTATGCCGCAAGGCAGCGGAGGTTTGAAATCAGGGTTTACCTTCCCCTAGATGGGCTACCTTCCCAGGTTGACGAGCCACCATCTACCCGAAGCATCTGGTTTTAAGGCGCCAGAGATCCGCCCTCGCCCCTTCTCCTATTAGTAAAAGCAGTTCCGCCGGGCTTAGAGACTAAACCACACAGACAGGCTAGGAGTTGGACTTAGTTGTCAGAGGCTTTTCGAGACGCACACCATAAGGAGCATTTTATGAGCACTGGGAGCTTAACCCCAGTGCCGCTCCTGGCTATGACAACCTTGGAACCAACTCCACCATGCTATCACTGATAGCACAGATTGAGCAAATGTGGTGCATTGGGAGACCTCACAGTGTCCTTTAGTGATTGCTGTGGTGGTTGTACCGGTGACAGTTCTTAGTTTAACATATTCTGCCCGGGGGGGGGGGGGGTGCATAGCCATTTAATATTTTATAAATTGAACAGACACATTTGACACTTTTATAATTTTCAAAAGACAAGATATGTTGCAGCAATGATATGTGGGATCTTTCTTGTCAAGGATTTTTCTGGCTTTTTTGTATAAAGATTCAATGGGTTTGGGTATGGTTACACCAGTGAGTGACCAGTTAGTAAAACGGTAATTGATGTGTGAGAAGATCATTGCATGCAGAAACATTTTGGTCACATTAACTGTCAGCGATGATCTAATTTGTTTAAAATTTCTTAGATTGAATTTGATTATGTTTGATATTTTTTGATGTGTTTTGTAAAGGCTAGTGAGGAGTCTAAAATCACACCGAGGTACTTAAATTCTTCCACTAGTTGCAGCTCCTCCCCTTTTAAGAAGATATTGGAGTTTGTAATACTTGATCGTTTGGTGAACATCATGCAAACAGCTTTTTTAGTGTTTAGTACGAGACACGAGTTAAGAATACAGGCGGCTTCTTGTGTGTTTTTTGCAGGTGTGAATATTACTGTTATCTGCCTACATTTGTATATGCAGCGTTTCGTCTGGTAACATTTCCCGGTGGCGGCTCGCCACGCCTGTAAATTTCCCGCTGCTCCTATAAGAAAATATAAATAAAAAAAAAAAAATGAAGTAGTTATGGTCCGCAAACGCCTGCACGAACAACGTACGTGACTGTCATCTGTGCGGAGTTCAGAAGTGCTGCGCCTGCGTAACCACGTCAGTTACCAGGCAGTGTCTCACTAGCGTGACTGTCCAAGAGAAACATGAGCTTATTAAATTATTTTAAACGTGGAAAAAATCAGAAGAGGTACATCAGCACTGGAAGCATTTATCATGGTTTTAACCCGCTGGTAATGGGAGCAATAACGGAAGAGTCGCTGAGCTAACGGGTGTGGTTAAGAGCTCGATTTGGTTCATTTTGTCTTCTTTTTAATCATTAGTTTTTTTTTGTTTTTCTTATTTCAGACAAGAATGAAAAGGAGCTGTTTTTACCTTTACCTTAGTTAATATTCCATCCATCCATCTTCTACCGCTTTTCCGGAGGTCTGGGTCGCGGAGGCAGCAGTTCAAGCAGAGAAGCCCAGACTTCCCTCTCCCCTTTAGTTAATATTAATTAACTAATTTATGTTCGCTATTATGTACCTGGAAAGTTAAGATGACTGAAATTCATGAAGTCACTTTAATCCGTCAGCAGCCTTCAGACAAACTAAACGTGCCAACATTTAGATTTCAAAATAAGGGAGGTTTTTCCTGCTGTCTGGGTGGTGAGGAGATTTCTAAAAAAACTGTAAATCTATTGAAATATTATAACAGAAATAACTATCTTTGGTCATTTAAGTTAATTTACTTTATTAAATACAATTTTGTTCATATTTTTTTCTTTGAAATCAGAGTTAAATTATTGTTCTGTTCTGGCTCTGCAAAATTATGGTCAAAAATATAAATTGTTACAAGGAAAAAGTAAAAAAAAAAATTACCACAGTCAGAATCAGAATCAGATTCAGAATGAGATTTATTGCCATTGTTCATGTAGTAGACAAACTAGGAATTTGTCTCGGTGCAATGCTGCAACATTAAACATGGAGTAGCACTAAAGATAAAAATAAAAAACTATGCATGCAATAAAAGGTAGAATATGAATAAGTGATACTAATCTATGCAATTTTAAAATATATTAACAAGCAGCAGATATTGTGGAATTCCACATAATGCAGTCGGTAGTGCAAAAGAAAACAGTGATAATTGTCATGAGTCCGGTTGAGCTGCTGTACGTAATGCACGAGAGTCTAATAAGTCACTTAGTGTTCAGCAGTCTGATGACAGAGGGGAAGAAGCTGTTCATGTAGCGGGAGGTTTTAGTCTGAATGGACCGAAGTCTTCTGCCTGAGGGGAGGGGGGCAAACAGTGCGTGTCCAGGGTGTGAAGGGTTGGCTATGATCCGACCTGCACGCCTCCGGGTCCTGGAGATGTACAGGTCCTGGAGGGATGGGAGCTTGCAGCCAATCACCTTCTCAGCAGCGCGCACAGCGCGCTGCAGTCTTAGTCTGTCCCTGGCGGTGGCTCCTGCGTACCACACGGTGATGGAGGTGGTGAGGATGGACTCGATGATGGCCGTGTAGAACTGCACCAACATCTTGGTGGGTAGCTTGAGCTTCCTCAGCTGCCGCAGGAAGAACATCCTCTGCTGGGCCTTTTTGATGAGGAAGCTGATGGTCGTCTCCCACTTGAGGTCCCGGGTGATGGTGATGCCCAGGAAGCGGAAGGAATCCGCAGTGGTGATGGGAGAGTCTGTGAGGGTAAGGGGGGGGGGCAGAGGGGCTGTGACTTTTCTGAAGTCCATGATCATCTCCACTGTCTTCAGAGCGTTCAGCTGCAGGTTGTTGTGGCTGCACCAGGACGCCAGCTGGGCCACCTCTCTCCTGTAGACGGACTCGTCGCCGTTGGAGATGAGCCCGATGAGGGTGGTGTCGTCTGCAAACTTGATCAGCTTGACAGACTGGTGGCTGGAGGTGCAGGAGTTGGTGTACAGGGAGAAGAGCAGGGGGGAAAGTGCACAGCCCTGGTGTGATCCGGTGCTGATGCTAACAGAGTCTGAGACAGTCTTTCCCAGCCGCACATGCTGCCTCCGGTCCGTCAGGAAGTCGGTGATCCACCTGCAGAGGGAGTCAGGCACGTTGAGCAGGGACAGCTTGTCCTGGAGCAGAGTGGGGCGGATGGTATTGAATGCAGAGCTGAAGTCCACAAACAGGATCCTGACGTAGGTTCCCGGGGAGTCCAGATGCTGCAGGATGGAGTGGAGGGCCAGGTTGACTGCGTCGTCCACAGACCTGTTGGCTCTGTAGGCAAACTGCAGCGGGTCCAGGAGGGGAGTGGTGATGGTCTTGAGGTGGGGCAGGACCAGGCGCTCAAAGGACTTCATGACTACAGAGGTGAGCGCTACAGGTCTGTAGTCGTTAAGTCCAGTGATCCGTGGCTTCTTGGGGACAGGGACGATGGTAGAGGTTTTGAGGCAGGCTGGCACGTGGCATGACTTCAGGGAGGTGTTAAAAATGTCTGTGAAGACAGGAGTCAGCTCCTCCGCACAGTGTCTCAGGGTGGAGGGAGACACGCCGTCCGGACCGGGGGCCTTGCGCGGGTTCAGTCTGGAGAACTGTCTGTGCACATCCTGCTCACTGATGGCAAGGGCAGGGGGGGAGGAGGGGGGGCACCTTTGATGAAGTGGGGACCATGGAGGCAGTGGCGCTGGGGGGAGGGGGGGAGTTGGACACAGCTGACGAGGTGTCAAAACGGGCATAGTGTTGGGACAGTCTTTGACAAAGGGCTTTGTCATCCTGTCCTTTAGAAGCCTGAGGCTGATAGTTGGTGATTTGCCTTAGTCCTCTCCACACAGAAGCAGAGTCGTTAGCAGTGAACTGTTGCTGGAGTCTCTCAGAATACACAGATTTAGCTCTCCTCAGCTCTCTCCTAAACCGGTATTTAGCCTCCTTGTAGCAGTCCCTGTCTCCACTTTTCAGCGCTGCTTCCTTCTCCTTCCTGATTTGTCTGAGCTTAGCTGTGAACCAGGGCTTGTCGTTGGAGTAACTCACCCTGGTGCGCGATGGAAGAATGCTCTCCTCACAAAAATGGATATATGAGGTCACAGTGTCCGTGTATTCATCCAGATCATGCGTGGCTCCTTTAAACATGTCCCAGTCAGTTATTTCCAAGCACGTGCGCAGCTCCTCCCCAGCTTCACTGGTCCATTTCCTCGTAGTGCTCACAGCAGGTTTTGTGAGCTTCAGTCTCTGTCTGTATGTGGGAATCAGGTGGACCATCACGTGATCAGATAGTCTGAGCGCAGCGCGGGGAACAGCACGATACGCGTCCTTAACTGTAGTGTAACAGTGATCCAGCGTGTTCTCTCCTCTGGTGGGGCATTTAGTAAACTGTTTGTATCGGGGGAGTTTGTGGCTCAGGTTGCTCTGGTTAAAGTTGCCAACCACAATAACCAGAGAGTCCGGGAAAGTCCGCTCCGCTTGCTGAATGGGATCCACGAGCGCGTGCTGAGCCTCGCGCACGTCCGCGTCGGGCGGGACGTAAACAGCGGCCAGGATGAATGAAGCAAACTCACGCGGGGAATAAAATGGCTTGCAGTTGATGAATAAATATTCCAGAGTGGGAGAACAGTGTTGGGAGATCACAGTTACATCGGAGCACCAGCTGCTGTTGATGTAGAAGCAGACTCCTCCGCCTGTGGTCTTGCCGGAGAGCCCCGTGTTTCGATCAGCACGAAACAGCTGAAATCCCTCGAGGAGGAGCGCGCTGTCCGGTGTCTTTTCCTTGAGCCAGGTCTCAGTGAAGCAGAGGGCACACGAGGTGGATAGGTCCTTAACCACTTGCGCTCCGTTGTTCCGCGGGCAGGCAAGTCTCTGCGTCCTAGGGCGCACGAGAGCGCACTCGTGCGCGCTCGGACGCATGACGCATGATATACTGATGATGGTGCAGATGGAGATGGTGCTGGCCTCCAAAAAAAAAGCTGCAGACACTGCCGCAAACAGATTAGTTCATCTGATTGACCTGTCTTTTGACTAATAAGAGCCTTGAATTGGGTTTCTGAAACCATGAAGAGCCAATGAATGAAAATCTAGCCAGAAGGACCCGCCTCCCAACGGCTGCGAGCCAATTGAAGCACAGAAGTTCGCTGAGCTGTTGTCTAAAGCTGGGTGAAGAGAGACTGCTTCACAGCCACAGGCAGTGGTTTATTTATTTATTTTATTTAATTCCAGCAGAGTGTTTAGGATTCTCTTCCCTCATCATAGACCGACGGAGGCCGATGACGAAGGTCGTAAATCATTCACCAAAACCGCAATATTGGAATTATTGTTTTGATCGGGATCCACGAGCGGAGCAGCGTCGCGTTCGTCTGACAATGGGGAAGAGAAGTTCGCCAGGTCAATGCTGCTGTGAAGAGGTAAGGTGTTATAAGTTAAATTATTATTTCTCCCTGAAAACTGTAATCCAAAAATGACTTTTGACCGATCGGTAAATTACAACTGTACGGCGCACGCACTTCGCACTTCGTGCGCCGCGATAAACGGTTCATTTGCCGTGTTCGGACCGTGATCGCCCCCCTCCCCCCCCCCGCTGCAGAAGAGGAGCGGGGGGGGGGCGTTCATGGTCCGAACGCCCCCGGTCCGCGAGGGGAACCGCGCTGACTGCGCAGCGGTCGTCACATAGACATATGATGGCCGTCCTCTGTAGCGAGGGGGGGACAACCCCCCCCCCCACACACACACACACAGTAGCGAGGGGGGGGAAGCCGCTGTGACAGCGTTGCTGTGGAAACATGCAACGAGTGTAATCCGTCATGTAGTGAGGGCCGAACTCCGTCCTTGGTAGCGGGTGGGGGGGACGACCCCCCCCACACACACACACAGACACAGCCCTGAGTGTGACCTTTCATTAGAGCCTAAAATGAAGATTCTACATTGAATTATTCAAAAGTTACAGACATTTTTCCAAACTGTGCCATTTGGCACAATTTGGCACAGTTTCAAAACGCCTGGGAGCAAAGCTGTGTAAAATATTCATTTTTTGTGGTATTGTTACAAAATTTGGACCTCAGCTGGATAACACTTGGTTCTACATTTCTGTTGCATTTTCCAGCCGGATCGGACAGCTGTGTGTTATTTGCAAGCATTTGTATCCAAAAAAACACCGTGGCCAAATTTATTTTCTTCAAGTTCAGTATGTTTAGATGACTGTAACTCAGTGGCCGGAGCACGTAGAGAGATTATGTTTTTTTTTGCCAAAAAATTCAAAGTGTTTTCTTTTAAATGAGACCAGCCCCATGAAGATGCTGCAAAGGGTTGAAGAACAGCTTTCGATTTACTTTGGGCACGTTATTTTTTGGCATTTTTAGGAAAATTGCCCGGAGTGCAAGGGGTTAAATCGCATCAGCAGTCTCAGTTCATCTACCTTGTTATAAAGAGAGTTGACGTTGGACAGAAATAGTCCAGGCAAAGCCGTGCGCGTGCCTCTCCTGCGAAGCCGCACGAGGGCGCCCGCTCGTCTTCCTCTCTTTCGCCGTCTCACTTTTTGGGCTAAAAAGTGAACCAGATCGGTGGCAGGAGCCAACAAAACTGGGAGTAGGTCCGTGGGAGTGAAAGTCCTGATATTTAGTAGCTCTTCACGGGTGTAAGAGCAGGCAGACACACAATTGACGAACAAAAACAAACAAAAAAAAGCGCAGCGAAGCACCATGGCGACCACTGTGGGCGCGATCTTAGATCTATGTCAGGTCTTCAGTCTTCAGTCGCAAATTTATTAAAAAAAACAGTAATTTTATTTTAAAAAATAGACAAAAATGAGCCATAAAATAATCCACAAACTTATAATAAAGTCTCAAATGTACAAAGAAAACCAATTTTACAAGAGGAAATTGCAAATTTGAGGAAAATGGTGTCAAATTTAGATAAATTTACAGAGAAAAGTAGAAGACTGTAAGAAAACTGGCTTGATTGTCATAGAATACTTTGTTGATGCACCTTTGGCAGCAATTACAGCCTCAAGTCTTTTTGAATATGATGCCACAAGCTTGGCACACCTATCTTGGGGCAGTGTTGCCCATTCCTCTTTGCAGCACCTCTTAAGCTCCATCAGCTTGGATGGGAAGTGTGGGTGCACAGCCATTTTCAGATCTCTCCAGAGATGTTCAATTGGATTCATGTCAGGACTCTGGCTGGACCACTCAAGGACATTCACAGAGTTGTCCTGAAGCCACTCCTTTGATGTTTTGGCTGTGTGCTTAGGGTCGTTGTCCTGCTGAAAGATGAACCGTCGTCCCAGTCTGAGGTCAAGAGCGCTGTAGGGCAGGTTTTCATCCAGGATGTTTCTGTACATTGCTGCATTCATCTTTCCCTCTATCCTGACTAGTCTCCCATTTTCTGCCGCTGAAAAACATCCCCACAGCATGATACTGCCACCACCATGCTTCGCTGTAGGGATAGTATTGGCCTGGTGATGAGCGGTGCCTGGTTTCCTCCAAACATGACGCCTGGCATTCACGCCAAAGAGTTCAATCTTTGTCTCATCAGACCAGAGAATTTTCCTTCTCATGGTCTAAGAGTCCTTCAGGTGCCCTTTGGCAAACTCCAGGTGGGCTGCCATGTTCCTTTTACTAAGGAGTGGCTTCTGTCTGGCCACTCTACCATACAGGCCTTATTGGTGGATTGCTACAGAGATAGTTGTCCTTCTGGAAGGTTCTCCTCTCTGATGAGGAACACTGGAGCTCTGATAGAGTGACCATCGGGTTTTTGGTCACCTCCGTGACTAAGGCCCTTCTCCCCCAATCACTCAGTTTAGACGGCCGGCCACTGTGCTCATTGGGACCTTAAAAGCAGTAGAAATTTTTCTGTACCCTTCCCCAGAGTTGTGCCTCGAGACAACCCTGTCTCGAAGGTCTACAGACAATTCCTTTGACTTCATGCTTGGTTTGTGCTCTGATATGCACTGTCAACTGTGGGACCTTATATAGACAGGTGTGTGCCTTTCCAAATCATGTCCAATCAACTGAATTTACCACAGGTGGACTCCAATTAAGCTGTAGAAACATCTCAGTGGAAACAAGATGAATCTAAGTTCAATTTTGAGCTTCATGGCAAAGGCTGGGAATACTTATGTACATGTGATTTAAAAAAAATTTTTTTTCCAAATTTTTAATAAATTTGCAAATATATATATATATATATATATATGAAAACTTTTTTCACATTGTTATTATGGGGTATTGTGTGTAGAATTTTGAGGAAAAAATGAATTTAATCCATTTTAGAGTAAAGCTGCAACATAATGTGGAAAAAGTGAAGTGCTGTGAATACTTTCCAGATGCACTGTACACATGAGGGAATGTCTCTACAGGCACAGTGCATCTGGAAAGTATCCACACCGCAGTTGGGGTCGTCGTCCTGCTGAAAGATGAACCGTTGCCCCAATCTGAGGTCAAGAGCGCTCTGGAGCAGGTTTTCTTCTAGGATGTCTCTGTACATTGCTGCATTCATCTTTCCCTCTAACCTGAATAATCTTCCAGTTCCTGCCACTGAAAAACATCCCCACAGCATGATGCTGCTACCAACATTGGCATGGTTATGAGCGGTGCCTAGTTTCCTCTAAACATGATGCCTGGCATTCACACCAAAGAATTCAATTTTGGTCTCATCAGACCAGAGAATTTTGTTTCTCATGGTCTGAGAGTCCTTCAGGTGCCTTTTGACAAAGTGCAGGCGGGCTGCCATGTTCCTTTTACTAAGGAGTGGCTTCCGTCTGGCCACTCTACCATACAGGCCTGATTGGTGGATTGCTGCAGAGATGGTTGTCCTTCTGGAATGTTCTCCTCTTTCCACAGAGCAGCGCTGGAGCGCTGACAGAGTGATCATCGGGTTCTTGGTCACCTCCCTGAATAAGGCTCTTCTCCCCCGATTGCTCAGTTTAGACAGCCAGCCAGCTCTAGGAAGAGTCTTGATGGTTCCAGACTTCTTCCATTTGTGGACGATGGAGGCCACTGTGCTCATTGGGACCTTCAAAACAGCAGAAATTTTTCTGTACCCTTCCCCAGATTTGTGCCTCGAGGCAACCCTGTCTCCAAGGTCTACAGACAATTCCTTTGATTTCATGCTTGGTTTGTGCTCTGACATGCACTGTCAACTGTGGGACCTTATATAGACAGGTGTGTGCCTTTCCAAATCATGTCCAATCAACTGAATTTACCACAGGTGGACTCTAGTTAAGCTGTAGAAACATCTCAAGTATGATCCGTGGAAACAGGATGAACCTGAGCTCAATTTTGAGCTTCATGGCAAAGGCTGTGAATACTTATGTACATGTGATTTCTTAGTTTTTTTTGTTTTTAATAAATTTGCAAAAATCTCAAAAAAAACTTTTTTCATGTTGTCATTATGGGGTATTGTGTGTAGAATTTTGAGGAAAAAAAGGAATTTAATCCCTTTTGGAATAAGGCTGTAACATAACAAAATGTGGAAAACATGAAGCGCTGTGAATACTTTCCAGTTGCACTGTATGGGATCATGAGGGATGGAGAACAATAGGTAAACAAGTACACACACAACCCTGGACTTAGACAGGGGACGAATGATTGGACACTTAGCAATGATGATAGAAGGACTACAGCTCCTGACCAGATAGAGTGATGATTTAGAGTGAAGTACGTGGCGGTAATGCACCTGTGGGCTTGTTGCCAACTGCCAATCAAGTCTAAAAGAAGAAGAAAAACCAAGACAAGGGAAATGCCTTGACAACAATAATAACAATACATAATAATGACAAATGGGATGATATGACAAACTCAGGACAAAGCAAGGATAAATATGAAACATGAACATGATACTAAAAAAAGACTTAACACAAGAATAATAATCAAACCCAAACATAACAGTGATCAAGATAACAATAATAATCACTAAGAGCTAAACACAGGAGACCATAAATGCCAAAAATGTCAATAATAATAAGAGAAAACACAAAGATATCGAAATAACTTAAAGCGTGAGCATGGCCCCCAGACCATGCTCAGGACACGACAGTACTCCACCTCTAAGGGGTGGATTCCAGATGCCCCTTGAAACACAAAAGATACATCAAAATGGGTGGGAGGAGGGGGACAAAGGAACGGTGGGAAGAAACACAAAAAACTTACAAAATGTCCATTGGGTGGTCTCCCAAGGTCCTTGGGCCACCGGACCGGGGAGCACAGTGAGTTGGGGGGCCAACCAGCATCCAAGGGCCCCCACACCAGAAAATGTGGGAAGTTGGGTGGCCTCCCCAAGTCCCTGCTGCACCAGACCAGGGAGCACGGCGAGTCCCGTGGCCTTCCACAACCCATGGGCCACCAGGATGAAAACCAAGGTGGCTCAGGGGACCTACTAAAGTTTATGGGCCCCCAGACCAGAGGACAAGGGGGGTCTTGGGGTCGGTCAGAGTCCGTGGACCCCCAGACCAAAGAGCAAGGTAAATTGAGCGGGGGGTGGGCAGTAGCTGAGGCGCGCCGGCCCCAGGAACTGCCGACAAAGGCACGCTGGCCTCAGGAGCAGACGATGCAGAGGTGCCAGCCTCGGAAACGGGCAGTTGTAGCGCACCGACCGCATGTGCTGCTGGTTGCAGCGCGCTGACCTCAGGAGTTGACGGTTGGAGTGCGTTGAGCTCAGGAGTTGATGGTTGAAGTGTGCCGAGCTCAGGAGCTGATGGTTGGAGTGCACTGGCCACCAGAACAGGTGACACAGGTGCACCAGCCACAGGCACAGGTGACAGAGGCGCACCGGCCTTAGGGACGCTCACTGGAAGCGCACCGGCCTCTGGAGCTGATGATGGAGGCGCATCGGTCTTGGGAACAGATGGTGGAGGCGCACCGGCCTCGGGAACAGATGGTGAAGACGCACCGGCCTCAGGAACAGGCAAAGGTGGAGCAGACTGCTCGGATGACCCAGGTGGAGCGGACTGCTTGGATGACCCAGATGGAGCGGACTGCTTGGACCAACCAGGTGGCGCGGACTGCTCAGACGAACACGGTGGAGTGAACTGCTCAGATGAACACAATGGAACACTGACCACAGAGAGAGACTGTAACTGGGGAGCTGGGGAGAGGCTGACTGGGGCTGGAGCGGACACTGGAGAGATGCGAGCTGGTGTGGATACCGGAGCATGGTGTGGAAAGGGAGGCACTGGAGTCAGGGGACGCTTCCTCATCGGCGCAGATTCTGGCATTCTGGGTAAGTTCCTCACCTTCTCCCCGTACATATAACGGAGGTTCTGGATGGAGATCAGCAACCCGACCAGCTCGGGGTAGCTCCGTAGGCTGGGGTATGCCTTCACTACCCCAGCCACGATGTCCAGAGCCCCCAGGGCTTCCTCTGGTGTGCAGGAGGTGTGGGCGTTCGAGATAAAGTCCTCAATGGTCTGCGCTGCCCACACCTCGTCCGCGTCCAGACCCAGGCACCAGAAGTCTGTGCCTGCGGAGTCCTGTTTTGGTGGCGTCATTCTGTCACAGGATCTGCTTATGGCAGATGTAGGTGGAAGGAGGACTCCTCTGAGGGCAGGCAGGAGTGAGGTGCAATGATGATTTATTATAAAAACTCAAAGAAACAAACAAAACGTGCAGCACGAGGGCTGGAAAATAACTCTGGAATAACAGATAAAACACTCACAAAGGAAACTTGAGACAAGAGAATAACCACAGAGAACATGACAGCAAGCAAAACAATGATAACACAGGGTTACAAAAATAATTTTTTTGTAAGTTGTCTGTGTTTTTTCAACTGATTTAAGACAGTTTTGCACCACTGAATTTGAAAATGAGATCCGTTTTTCTCCATCAGTGCTAAGTAAAAACCTGTAACTTAGTACTTACTTAGTACAGTGTATGTACTTACCTTTATATAAAGGTAAGTATATAAAGTTTACCTTTATATAAAGGTAAGTACATGTAAGTTGAATGTTACGTGATCATTGTTCAAAATTCAGAGAATTTCAAGACATAAAAAAGAATTTTGCATCATATAACAAATCTAAAATTCACATGGAGAGGCACTAAGAATCACGAGAAGGGCTCTTTTCTCTTTTTTAAATAACACAGGATTAAGTCATAGAATTTACGGGTCGGGCTCAAATGACATAATGTTACACACTCTTGTACGGTAGGTGGCGGTATGCACCTTTCAGTTGTTTGCTATCTGCCAGTAACCGAGAGAAGAATAATAATAATACAGTTCTTCTTCTTCTTTTAGATTTGATTGGCGGTTGGCAACCAGCCTACAGGTGCATTACCGCCACTGACTTGATTATCATCACTCTATATCTTTGTATAAGGAGTTCTGAACAACTCCTTATGTGTGAAAAACATATCCGTCCTTGGACTGTGTCCGAGGTGCAGTCGTCCGGTACTGAGCTACTATGTGTCTTCTTCTTCTTCTTCTTTTAGATTTGATTGGCAGTTGGCAGCCAACTTACAGGTGCATTACCGCCATGCACTTCACTCCATATCATCACTCTGTCTTGTCAGGAGCTGTAGTTCTTACAAATTTGGGCAGTTATACATGTGTAATGACAATAAAGTTGAATCTCATCTCATCTCATCAAATTCGTCACTCTATATCACTCTCATCACTCTATACATCCAGTCCTAGGTGTGAATGTGTGTGAATGGTTAAGGGATAGCGCCGTACCGTGGCTGCTTCATCCATCCAGGTGGATGCCCTGAATTTCCCCTCTGGGGATCAATAAAGTATACAAAATCAAATCAAATCACTCTGTCCTGTCTCTCCTGCCACTGATTTATCATCACTCTGTATCTTTGTATAAGGTGTTTTCCTGTCTGTGTGTCTTCTTCTTCTTCTTCTTCTTTTAGATTTGATTGGTGGTTGGCAGCCAGCTTACAGGTGCATTACCGCCACATACTTCACTTTATATCACTCTTCTTCTTCTCAGGAGTATTACCGCCATGTACTTCACTCTATATTGTCCTCATAGCTTTTCTCTTCTTCTTCTTCTTCTTTTAGATTTGATTGGCAGTTGGCAACCAGCTTTCAGGTGCATTACCGCCACATATCAGGAAATCTGTGTGTCTGTGTGTCTGTCATGACCATAGGACTCGCTAAAAGATCATAGGATCACCTATGATGCCCCTATGATCTCTACATGATGTCTATATGATGTCATATAGACATTGTCTCAAAGGCAGGCATCACTCACCATCATAGGACTGGCTATGACATCATCTAAGATCAAAGGCAGGCATCACTCGCGCTCACTCACGATCATAGAACATCAAAGATCAAACGCAGGCATTACTCATGATCATAGGACTTGCTGTGGCATCATCAAAGATCATAGGACTCGCTATGACATCATCAAAAGTTCAAATGCAGGCATCATAGGACTCGCTATGCCATCAGCCTATAGTGTCTATATGATGACATCACCAAAGATCTTAGGACTCGCTATGACATCTTCAAAGATCAAAGGCAGACATCACTCACGATCATAACACTCGCCGTGACATCACCAAAGATCATAGCACTCGCTATGACATCACCAAAGATCATAGGACTTGCTATGGCATCATCAGAGATCAGCGGCAGGCATTACTGAACAAGTGATGATGTGCTTGCTTACACCTGCTTTCTATGGGTATGCAGAAATACTTGCTTATACTTGGTTTCTACGGGCACGGACAGGTATGCACGGGCATGCACAGGTATGCACTAGTATCTTTAAATATATGAATGCCTTGTGTTTGCCAAGGAGTAAATTCATAGTCTAATCTAGCTGGGGGAAAGAGGTGATTATTGCATATGGGACTTGGATGGAGAAGATTTTTAAACCCAAATTTTTTTAAATTGAAACCATATTTTAAGGGTATTTACAGTATAACAATTGGATTATTGGTATATTGTGAGATGGAAAGGGGGAAACTGGAGGTGACCAGGGCTCTTAGATGTTAAAATACAGGATGCAGCTTCAAGTGGTACCAAAGGTGGATTGTCATCTGCGGGTTGGGGACAAGCTTCTGCCCCAAATGGAGGAGTTGAAGTATCTCGGGGTCTTATTCACGAGTGAAGGGAGAGTGGAGCGAGAGATTGACAGACGGATCAGAGCAGCATATGCAGTGATCCGGACATTGTACCGGTCTGTTGTGGTGAAGCGGGAGCTGAGCTCTATGGCAAAGCTGTCGATTTACCGGTCAATCTGCTTTCCTACCCTCACCTATGGTCATGAGCTTTGGATAATGACCGAAAGAATGAGATTGCGGATACGAGTGACTGAAATGAGCTTTCTCCGTAGGATTGTTGGACTCACCCTTAAAGATAGGGTGAGGAGCTCAGTGAGGTGGTTTGGGCATCTGATCAGGATGCCTCGTAGACGCCTCCCACTTGAGGTGTTTCGGGCACGTCCCACTGGGAGGAGACTCCGGGGCAGACCCAGGACTCTCCAGACTATGGCTCCCAGTTGGTCTGAGAATGCCTTGGTATCCTCTCTGAAGAGCTGGAGCAGGTGGCTGGGGAGAGGGAAGTCTGGGCTTCTCTGCTTGAACTGCTGCCTCCGTGACCCAGACCTCCAGAAAAGCAGTAGAAGATGGATGGATGGATGGACAGTGGAGCATGATTTGTTTGAGCATTGGAGGCCCAATAATAATAACACAAATTTTGAAGAGCGAATCCACCTTGCATTTTTGTCCTTTGTAGCAGTTCTAGCCATGCTCTAGTTTGCTTCCCATCTCATATAAATTAATTAAAATCTTTATCGATAGATTTAAAGAAAGATTTAGGGAGATAAAGTGGGATGCACTGAAACAGATAAAGAAACTTGGGAAGCATATTCATTTGGATACAATTCACTTCCTGCTAAGGATAAGTCAAGTGTTTTCCATTTCTTCAGATCTAATTTGACTTTTGAATAGCAGATTGAAGTTTTCCTGATACAGCCCTTGCATGTCCCTTGTATTATTAATGCCCAGATATTTAAATCCATTTCTAGACATTTGGAATGGCAGAGCATTATCCTGTATTTGAACAGCCAGGTCATTAACAGGATGGGGGGCAATGGATCAGCGTTCTCGTCGCGCCCTCCGCCAGTACCCGGGCTCGCCTGGGGAAGCTAATGATCCTACCAGCAGACTAAATTCGAAGAGACAACGCCTCTGTGCCAAGTCAAAGAAGAATCCTAGTCACAGTCCTAAAGCCGAAAGCAAACAGCCCCAAGAGCACTTTGTGGTAGGATCTGCCCTTTGCATATTACAACTAAACGTTGAAGGCCTATCTGCAGCCAAGCGAAGCCTTATTGAAGTCCTCGCCTTCCAACATTCGATTGATGTAATCTGCCTCCAAGAGACTCATATTGGCACAGAGGAAGCTGGCCGCTTCACCATCAAAGGCTTTAACCTCCTGTGCTATGTTCTACATGCTAAACATGGACGTGCCACCTATGTGCGTTCTGACATAGTTGTAGCAAATCACCTGATAACAACACATTTCTCAGACACCATAATCATTGGTGGCTTCCATATTGTCAATGTGTACAAGCCCCCTAATGCCAACTGGGATCTGCAGGTCTTACCCACCCTACCCCACCCTGCCATCTATGTGGGGGACTTTAACAGCCATCACCCTGACTGGGGGTACCCAGCAGTGGACAGTGATGGGGAGGCACTTTCAGACTGGGCATCCAGAAATGACCTCGCTTTGATATACGACCCCAAACAAAGAGGAACCTTCCACTCTGCTAGGTGGAAGAAGGACTATTCTCCTGACCTGTGTTGGGTCAGCTCTTTGAATGGGGAGCCATATCCTACACAGATCCTCATTCTTGATGATTTTCCACACAGCCAACACCGGCCCCTGCTTGTACACATTGGCCTACAACTTCCAGTCATATACAGCCCAAGGAAGATGCGCTGGAACTTCCGCAAAGCCAACTGGAAGAAATTCAGTGAAACTCTGGACCGGAGCATTGTTACCATCCCACTCCACACCATCACTGTAGATGAAGCATACAACCGCTTCTGCAGCGCAATCTTCAAGGCTGCCCATACTGCAATCCCACGAGGCTACCGACCCCTCTATGTCCCATGTTTGGACGGAGAAAGTGCTGCCCTCCTACAATCCTATCAAACATCAGGGGATCCAGAGATAGCAGACCATCTCATTGAATCGCTAAATACAGCCCGGCGAAAGAAATGGGAGGAGACAGTTGCTGACCGGAGCTTTACCCACTCTAGCAGGAAATGTTGGAGCCTCATCCGTCGCCTAGGAGCTGCACAGAAGCCCCCTAGCCAAAGCCGAGCATCCGTCACACCCAACCAAGTTGCATCCCACCTACTGACTATCGCCAAAGCACCCCAAGACAAAGACACCAGAAGAGCAGTTACAACTGAGCTAAAAAAACACCTAAATGCCTGTAGAGGAAATGAACCCTGAACCCTTCGAGGCTGCTGAACTGGAGAAAGTCCTACAGGGCCTGAAATGTGGAAAGGCAGCAGGATACGATAACATCTTCCCAGAATTCATGAAAAATCTTGGCCCCCGAGCCCTAACCTGGTTGACACAATTCTACACAAGGATCACACAAACAAACTCGATCCCAAAGAAATGGCGGACAGCAAAGGTCATTGCCATCCCAAAACCTGGCAAAGACCACAAACTACCAGCAAGCTACCGCCCAATCTCCCAACTCAGCGTTCCTTACAAAATCATGGAGCGCCTAATACTGCAACGCATTTCCCCAGAAATAGAGGATATTCTAAGTGTGGATCAAGCAGGTTTCCGCAAGGACCGCAGTACAGGAGAACAAGTACTGGCCCTAACCACCTTCATCAAAAATGGCTTCGAGAGCAGACTGAAGACAGGGGCTGTGTTTCTCGATCTTACAGCCGCCTATGGTACGGTCTGGCACAAAGGCCTCCTCCTGAAACTTATAAAGGCGATCCCTGCTTGGGCAACAGCAATTATAAAAACCCTGCTGACCAACCGAAGGTTCAGAGTCCACCTCAGTCAGAACACAAGTGCATGGAGAATGCAGAAAAACGGACTCCCACAAGGCTCAGTTCTAGCTCCAACTCTGTTCAACCTCTACATAAACGACCTGCCTACTACAAAATCCCGCAAATTCATCTATGCAGACGACATCTGTTTGGCATTCCAAGCACCAGACTTTGAACCACTGGAACGGGTGCTCACGGAAGATCTTGCCAAACTGGACCAGTTCTGCAAAATCTGGCGCCTAAAACCAAGCCCAGCAAAAACCGTCTCCAGTGTATTCCATCTCCACAATGCAAAAGCTGCCAGAGAACTAAACATCCACCTCAAGCTTAAGCATGCCCCAAATCCAACTTATCTTGGAGTGACCCTTGATAGGACCTTATCCTTCAAGGAACATCTAAAGGGGACGGCTGCTAAGGTGAAGGTACGAAACAACCTGCTCTGCAAGCTCGCTGGTGCAAAATGGGGGGCGGCAGTCTCCACCCTGCGCACCTCAGCACTGGCCCTTTCATACTCTGTAGCAGAATATTGTGCCCCTGTCTGGTCCAGGTCATCTTACACACACCATGTAGATACCCAGCTCAACTCAACCATGAGAACTATAACTGGAACAATCCGCTCAACACCACTCCCCTGGCTCTCTGTACTGTCAAACATAGCCCCTCCACACATCCGGCGAGCAGCATTAACTCAAAGGATGCTCCAAAAAGTTAAAGATTTTCCTCACTTTCCAATCCATGCAGATATCTACACCCCACCCACTGCCCGACTTTCATCCAGACGGCCGATTTGGAAAAACCCTCCCCCAGCTGACTTTACCATCCAGACAGCTTGGCAAGAGGAATGGGAGACCAAGGAGGTCCCAAACAAACAGCTGGTGATAAACCCCAACCAACAGGTCCCGGGCACCAACCTCCCAAGGAGACAGTGGTCTACACTCAATCGCTTCAGGACTGGACATGGCCCCTGCTTGGCCAGCCTTCACAGATGGGGCAGTAGCCCTAGCCCACTGTGCGCATGTGGAGAGGAACAAACAATGGAACACATCATAGAGGTTTGCCCACTCCAAAGACTGGAAGGAGGATTACACACCCTCCATACAGCAAACCAGGAGGCAACTGCTTGGCTTAAGGACTTTGCATTCGCTAAATAAATAAATTAACAGGATAACATTCACTTTTACTGAGGTTGAGATGAGATGAGATTCAACTTTATTGTCATTATGCATGTATGAATACAAGGTAATGAAACATGACTTGGCATTTGGGCACACTCTGCAGAGTGCATACAAGGTCGGGGCAGCCGCTAGGCGCCAGTCATAATTAGGTTCAGTAATTAGGTTCAGTTTATACCCAGAAAATGTGCCAAATCTCCTCAGTGCATGGATAATATGAGGAGCACTTAAAACAGGATCCGATACATACATTAATAAATCGTCTACATATATTGAATTCTGCTTCTCAATGGCAGCGATTTGAGCATAATTGATAGGGGCTGTATGGCTAAACTGAATAGTAGTGGACTGATGGGGCATCCCTGACCTGGACCCCTTGACAGATGAAAATACTGAGAGTGCCATGGTGTAGATGGGAAGAAAAATGGAGTAGGAGTAATCTTGAAGGAAGAGTATGTGAGTGTTCAGGAGGTAAAGAAGGAGTCAGACAGGATCATGAGTTTGAAGCTAGAAGTCAAAGGTGTGATGTTGAATAATGTCAGAGCGTATGCCCCACAAGTTAGATGTCAGGTAGAAGAGAAAGAGAAATTCTGGAGCAAGATGGATAAAGTGGTAGAGTGTTCCCAGGGGGGAGAGAGTGGTGATTGGAGTGGAGTTTAATGGACATGTAGATGAAGGGAATAGAGGTGATTAGGAAGTCCTGGGTAGGTATGGCCTTAAGGAGAGAAATGCGGAAGGACAGTTGGTTGTGGATTTGCTGAGGATGGAAATGGCTGTGGTGAACACATACTTCAAGAAGAGAGAGGAACATAGGGTGACTTACAAGAGTAGAGGAAGGTGCACACAAGTGGACTACATCTGATGCAGGAAGAGAAATCAGAAAGATAGGAGACTGCAAGATAGTGGCAGGGGAGAATGTAGCGAGACGGCATCAGATGGTAGTCTGTAGGGTGACTTTGGAAAGCAAGAAGAGGAAGAGGGTGAAGGAAGAGCCAAAGATTAAGTGGGGGAAGTTACAGAAGGAAGAAGGTCACACAGAGTTCAGGAAGGAGTTGACACAGGCTCTGGGTGGTATGGAAGAATTTTCAGATAACTGGAAAAGTACAGCAAAAGTAATGAGGGAAACGGGTAGAAAGGTATGTGGTGTATCCTGCACAGAGGAGGGAAGTCAAGGAAACTTGGTGGTGGAAGGAGGAGGTACAGAAAGTATTCAAAGAAAGAGGTTGACAAAGAAAAAGTGGGATAGACAGGGAGAGGAAGAAAGTAGACAGGAGTATTTGGAATATAGGCACATGGCAAAGATAGAGGTGGCAAAGAAAAAGGCATATAGTGAGTTGTATGATAGGCTAGACTCTAACGAAGGAGAAAAGAAGTATCAATTGGCTAGACAGAGAGATCGAGCTGGAAAGGATGTGCAGCAAGTTAGGTTGATTAAGGACAAAAATGATAATGTACTAACAAGTGACAAGAGTGTGTTGAGAAGGTAGAAGGAATACTTGGAGGAGCTGATGAATGAAGAAAATGAAAGAGAGAGGAGGATGGATGAAGGAAAGATGGTTAACAAGGAAGTCCCGAGGATTTGCAAGGTGGAAGTGAGGACAGCTTTGAAGAGGATGAAGAATGTGTCATGAGCTGAGCACAGAAGGTTTACACCTTGCTCCGTGTGGGCGTTGCCGTGTCAGCTGTCAGCTCCAGTTACGCTCCCCTCTCACTGTTGCCAGCTGGTCCTAATTATGAATCGTTGTTACCTTCACCTGTCATTGCTTATGTAAATTATTTTTGACCCTGTTTAAGGGCAGTTATTTTCATTTCCTGTTGCCGCTGTCTTGTATGAATTTCTCTTCATCTATACCAGAGACCTGGTGTGCCTTATCAGTAAGTTTGCTCTCTTGTTTGTATTTTTGTGTTAGAGCTCTGTTTGGACTTACATTTTGTTATTTTCAATAAACATCACAAACTCACAGTTCAGCACGTGGGTCTCACCTCTCTGCCCCGAAGGGCAATTCATGACAGAAGACAGCGGCCAGTAAGAAACCCAGCTGCTGTGAGTTTGTGGATTTTTTGGCCGTTTTTTGTTTTTTCACTCACCTGTTTCTGTGGAGCTCATCATGTTCCCAGCATGCCGACCTCCAACAAACAAAGGGAGATTGGCAGTGTTTTGTGAATGAAGCTCTCGCTTCTCACAGCCTGAAACAGATCTGGAAGCGAGTGGATGCGTCGACCGGCATTGTCGACGTGCACCCAGGGCTATGGAGGCATGCCCAGTTCGCAGTCTTGCTGGCCACACTCTCTGTGCTACAACAATCCTTCCCTGGGCTGACGTTAGTGTGCTCCGCGGAAGATGCCCTGCTTCGCCTGCAGTGTGCCCATTCCTGCTTCTGCTCCACCAGCTCCACGACGTCACCATCCAGCTCCAAATCGCCGGAGGAACACTTCCACCTCCTCGTCAGCAGCCCTTTCTTCGTTGAGGTTGAAAACTCCTGCAGCAGTTCCTTCTTCTGGTTTTTCCTCTTCGGCTATTCCGCCAGCCAACTCCTCCGCTGCTGCTACCGCTCCCTCTTCCTCGGCGATTCCTCCCGCTGCTGAGAGGTCAATCGTTTCCTTCCCAGCTCCGCCCATCACCGTACCTGCAGGGGTGGCTCCTCCACATTCCACTGAGCCCATTCCACATTCCACTGGGCCCATAACCGCTGAGGCCACGGAGAGGGCGGATTCAACACCTACTGCAGCAGAAAACATCGTGCCCCGGGAACACAGGCAAGTGTCTTTTCGTTCTCTATTACCCACATATAAATTATCTTGTCTGATTCCTGGTGGTGGGGCTCAGCCTCCGCAGTCCTGTGAGCTCTCACCACCTGCTGCAGTTAAAGACTTTTCACCTGCTCTCTCCATGTTTCCTCCTCTGCCCCCTGAGTGTCCGCCGGCCCCAGGATTGAGTTGCCGGACGTTGGAGGACCGTGCGGCCCTGGAGGACCTGGTTCCAGCCCCGCAGTCACGCTCTGGTCGGAGGGTGAGTGCTGAGACCAAACCGACGCCGACGAAAGAGTGTCCCCGGGTTTCAGCTGAGCAGGATCCAGCGCCAGCAGGAAGTCGACCTCCTGTCGCCACGCAGGGCGAGCCACCTGTGTGGGTCACCTCGCTGGGGGATCCCAGGACTGTATTGACCACCGTGCCTGCTACAGGGGCCGCTGCAGCAGAGCCGGAGTTGGACCTCCAGAGGGCCAGGCCCGAAGAACCATCACCTGGATTGACGGAGTCCTGGACAGCGGTGGAGCTTGCACTCAGGCAAGTGCTGTCCTTTCTCTTTGTTGTTTCTATTTTGGAGAGATCTTTCCTGGCTCAAGGTGGGGAGAGCCAAGTGCAGCCGTCAGCTGCACCTCAGCTCGCCTCGCCGGGCTCCACTGCCGCCGGTGACCCTGACCCTTTTTCTTTGCCTCTTTTGCCTGAGCTTTCCCCCAGGGTCACCGAGGATCATCCATCTCTGCCAGAAGTCTCCGTGGGTGCCGGCTCGCCACCTTAAATCCCCATGGGTCCAGCTCCCCCCCGCTGAGGTTGTCGCGGGTGCTCCGTCCCAGCCCAGGACCTCCGTGGGTGCTGCTTCCCCTCCAGATGAGGTCGTCGCGGGTGCTCTGTCCCAGCTCGGGACCTCTGAGGGTGCTGCTTCCCCATTGGCTGAGGTCATCACGGGTGCTCCGTTCCAGCCCGGGACCTCCGTGGGCGCAGCTCCTCCTCAGTCCGCATCTCCATGGGTGCTGTGTCGTAGTCGAGGACCGGCATGGGTGCTGCGTCCCAGCCTGAAACCAACTTGGGTGCAGCACTCCAATGTGGGCCTGCCGTGGGCGTTATGCTCAAGCCCGGGGACCACCGTGGGTGCAGCTATGGCCCAGTCGGGGCACACCGTGGGTGCGGCTATGGCCCAGTCCGGGCCCACCGCGGGTGCAGCTCCGCTCTAGTCCGGAGCCACTGTGGGTGCGGCAGTATCCCAGTCCTGGACCACCAAGGGTGTTGCAGGCCAGTCCGAGGGCGTTGTGGTTCCCCCTCCTCTGCCTGATGCCGTCGTGGTTCCCCCTTCTCTGCCGGATGCCGTCGTGGTTTTCCCTTCTCTACCCAACACCGTTGTGGTTCCTTCTCCTCTGCCTGACGCCGTCATGCTTCCCTCTCCTCTGCCCAACACCGTCGTGGTTCCCTCTCCTCTGCCCAACGCCATCGTGGTTCCCTCTCCTCTGCCCGATGCCGTCGTGGTTCCCTCTCCTCTGCCCGAAGTCGTCGTGGTTCCCTGTCCTCCACCTGACATCGTCATGGTTCCCCCGACTCTATTGTGCCCACAATTAGTTCTCCTCGTTGGGCAGCCACCTCCTGGAGCACCCTTTCCATTCAGGTGGCTAAAAAACTGTGGCAGACCACCCGACAGACTGTGCCACAGGGTTGGGTGGCCCACATTCCCTGGTAGGCCACGTGACTCTTTCTATCGTGTGATCTGCCGAACCTGGGACTTTGGCCGCCCACCTGAGCTGTCCAGCTCTTTGGTCCGGGGGGCTTAGATAGTTGGGGTTTTGACTGGTGTGGGTCCTGAGCGGGGTTTTGTTTCGTTCCCTCCTAGCCTGTTCCCCCCACCACCCACCCGGGATGGGTTTTGTTGTACTCCTGTTGGGGGGAGGGGTTTGTCTTTTTCTGTTGATGTTACCCTGGGGTGTCTGGTGTCCACCCCTTGAGAGGGGGGCTCTGCCATGAGCTGAGCACAGGAGGTTTCCACCTTGTTCAGTCTCATGGCTCTTTCTCTGTATTTATATATCTGTTGTATTTTGTGCTTTTTGTGTTTTTGTAATTCTTGTACTGTTTGCTATTTTCCTGTTTATGTTTTAGTTTTGTTACACTTGTATTTTGTATTTATTTGTATTTATATCTTAGTCTGCGTTGGTTGATTTTTAATTCTTTATATCTTCACTGTTGTGTTCTTTCTCCGGGTTAACAGCTGTCAGTGGTGTGGTACTCTGTGTGGGTGTTGCCCTGTCAGCTTTCAGCTTCGGTTACGCTCCCCTCTCACTGCTCCCAGCTGGTCCTAATTATGAATCGTTGTTACCTTCTGCCCACTCATGTGACCCACACCTGTCATTGCTTGTGTAAATTGTTTTTGACCCTATTTAAGGGCAGTTATTTTCATTTCCTGTTGCCACTGTCTTGTATGAGTTTCTCTTCATCTCCACCAGAGACCTGGTGTGCCTTATCAGTAAGTTTGCTCTCTTGTTTGTATTTTTGTGTTAGAGCACTGTTTGGACTTATGTTTTGTTATTTTCAATAAACATCACAAACTCACAGTTCAGCACGTAGGTCTCACCTCTCTGCCCTGAAGGGCAATTCATGACAGAATGGAAAGCCGATTGGTCCAGACGACTACTGATTGGAGGGTCAGGGGTTTGATTCCCACTCTGGCTGCAATCTACATGTCAAGGTGTTCTTGAGCAAGACACTTAACCCCCAGTTGCTCCTGGTGGGTCAGGCCAGCGCCTGTGTATGGCAGCTCTGTCGCCATCAGTGTGTGAATGGGTGGATAGCAGGATCTGTAAAGCGCTTTGGTCATCTAGAGATGAGAAAAAGCGCTGTATAAGTGAATGCCATTTTAAATCACCCTTTATTGTCATTCAACCATACAGCCAATCATGTACAGTAGAACGAAATTGTGCTTTTCCTATCTACAGTGTTAATCACACACACCCCATGTGTAGAATCAGAGGGTCGCTGCCATGCAAGGCGCTGCCACAGATTTCCCTCCTCCATTCCATTATTGCTGAGCACCAAGCTGGACGGCAGGAAGTTCCACTTTTATATGGTCTTCTGCATGACCCGGCCGGGATTTGAACCCCTGCCTCCCAGGTGTGGGGCGGATGCTCTACCAACTGAGCCACCACTCCAGTACCTGTGGAGGTATGGAGGTGTTTAGGAGAGATGGCGGTGGACTTTTTAACCAGATAGTTTAATACAATCTTGGAGAGTGAGAGGATGCCTGAGTATTGGAGAAGTGTTTTGGTACCAATTTTCAAGAACAAAGGTGATGCTCAGGGCTGTAGTACTGTAACTACAGAGGCATAAAGTTGATCAGCCACACTATGAAGATATGGGAAAGAGTTGTTGAAGCCAGATTAAGAGGAGAGGTGACAATCAGTGAGCAGCAGTACGGTTTCATGCCAAGAAAGAGTATTACAGATGCAATGTTTGCTCTAAGAGTGTTGATGGAGAAGTATAGAGACGTTCAGGAGGAGTTGCACAGTGTCTTTGTGGATCTAGAGAAAACAGATGATAGGGTGCCAAGAGAAGAACTGTCGTACTGTATGAGAAAGTCAGGAGTGGCAGAGAAGTATGTGAGTTGGGCAGGACATGTATGAGGACAGCGAGATGGTGGTGAGGTGTGCTGTAGAAGTGACAGATGGATTCAGGGTGGGGGTGGGATTACATCAGGGATCGGCTCTGAGCACCTTTTCCTTTCCCATGGTGATGGACGGGCTGACAGACGAGGTCAGGTAGGAGTCTCTGTGGACCATGATGTTTGCAGACGACATTGTGATCTGTAGTGAGAGTAGGGAGCAGGTGGAAGAGAACCTGGAGAAATGGTGGTATACTCTGGAGAGAAGAGGAATGAAAGTCAGTAGAAGCAAGACAGAATACATGAGTGTGAATGAGAGGGAGGCAGGTGTAACGGTGAAGATTCAAGGCGTAGAGGTAGTGAAGGTAAATGAGTTTAAGTACCTGGGGTCAGCCATCCAAAGCAATGTAAAATGCACAAGAGAGGTGAAGAAGAGAGTGCAGGCAGGGTGGAGTGGGTGGAGGCGATTGTCAGGGGTGATTTGTGACAGAAAGATAACGGCTGGAGTGAAAGGGAAGATGTACCAGATGGTAGTGAGACCTGCTATGATGTATGGTTTGGAGACGAGCGCTGACAAAAAGATAGGAGGTGGAGCTGGAGGTGGCAGAGTTGAAGATGCTTAGGTTCTTATTGGGAGTGCCTACGAGAAACAGGATTAAAAATGAGTATATCAGAGGGACGGCTCAGGTTGAGCAGTTTGGAGACAAAGTAAGAGAGGTGAGGCTGAGATGGTTTGGACTTGTGTCGAGGAGGGATAGTAGAGATTTTGGACAAAAGATGTTGAAGGTGGAGCTGCCAGGCAGGAGGAAAAGAGTAGGACCACAGAGAAGATTCACGAATGTACTAAAGGAGGACAATGGAGAGGATTGGTGTTACCAAGGAAGATGAAGGGATAGGGTGAGATGGAAGCAGATGATCCGCTGTGGAGACCCCTAAAGGGAGTAGCTGAAAGAAGAAGAATGATATAATCTCACCCGTGATTACAGCTTTTAATGTTTCCCAGAGGAGGGAAGGGGAAATGTCATCTTTTTTGTTGAATTCTTTCAAGTCATCAATTTTGGGGGGGATTTCATTTCACAAAAAGCCTCGTCAGCTACATTTTTGTGTAATTTCCAAGAGGGGCATTGCAGTTTATAAAGAGATAATCCAAGATCTAATAGTGTGATCTGACTGCATTATGGTTGAATATCCAGCTTTTGTCACAAAGAGGATCTGGTCAATGAAGAAATAATTTATAAAACTACAGTAGTGTCAAAAAGTGTTTGTCCCCTTCCTGATTTCTCATTTTTTTGTATGTTTGTCACACTTAAATGTTTCAGATCATCAAACAAATTTAATTAGACAGTGACAACACAAGTAAACACATAATGCAGTTTTTAAATGAAGGTATTTATTATTAAGGGGAAAAAAAATCCAAACCTACATGGTCCTGTGTGAAAAAGTGATTGCCCCCTAAACCTAATAACTGGTTGAGCCACCCTTAGCAGCAACAACTGCAATCAAGTGTTTGCAATAACTGGCAATGACTGCATGGTGGTGCAGTGGTTAGCACTGTGGCAGCACAGTTTACCCTCGGCCGGGGGATCGCGGGGATTGTGAGATCGTGGGTTCGATCCCTGCCCCCGACCAACAGTGATCTGTGTGGAGTTTGCATGTTCTCCCCGTGTTGCGTGGGTTTACTCCAGGATTTCTTCGGATTCCTTCCACATACCAAAAAAACATGCAGGTTAGGGATACGGGGCGCTTGCGCACGCAGCGACCGGCAGCTGGTGGCTTGTCACCAGACTGCAAAACAAATCTACCTACGGGTACAAAATAAGTAATAAAAAAAAAAAAATGAGTCTTTTGCAGCGCTGTGGAGGAAATTTGGCCCACTCATCTTTGCAGAATTGTTGTAAATCAGCCACATTGGAGGGTTTTCAAGAATGAACCGCCTTTTTAAGGTCATGCCACAGCATCTCAATTGGATTCAGGTCAGGACTTTGACTAGGACTAGGACTTGCTGGTGTGTTTTGGGTCATTGTCCTGCTGCAGAACCCAAGCTGAGGTCACAAACAGATGGCTGGACATTCTCCTTCAGGATTTTTTGGTAGACGGCAGTATTCATCGTTCCATTTGCCACAGCAAGTCTTCCAGGTCCTGCAGCAGCAAAACAGCCCCAGACCATCACACTACCACCACCATATTTTACTGCTGGTATGATGTTCCTTTTCTGAAATGCTGTGTTACTTTTACGCCAGATGTAATGGGACACACACCTTCCAAAAAGTTCAACTTTTGTCTCATCGGTCCACAGAGTATTTTCCCCAAAAGTCTTGGGGATCATCAAGATGTTTCCTGGCAAAACTGAGACGAGATTTTTATGTTCTTTTTGCTCAGCAGTGGTTTTCATCTTGGAACTCTGCCATGCAGACCATTTTTGCCCAGTCTATTTCTTACGATGGAGTTATGAACATTGACCTTAACTGAGGTAAGTGAGGCGTGCAGTTCTTTGGATGTTGTTGTGGGGTCTTTTGTGACCTCTTGGATGAGTCGTCGCAGTGCTTTTGGGGTAATTTTGGTCAGCCGGCCACTCCTGGGAAGGTTCACTACTGTTCTATGTTTTCGCCATTTGTGGATGATTGCTCTCACTGTGGTTCTCTGGAGTCCCAAAGCTTTAGAAATGGCTTTATAACCTTTTTCAGACTGACAGATCTCAATTACTTTGTTTCTCATTTGTTCCTGAATTTCTTTGGATTGCAGCATGTCTAGCTTTTGAGGAACTTTTGGTCTATTACTTTTTTCACACAGGGCCATGTAGGTTTAGATTTTTTTTTTTACCCTTAATAATAAACACCTTCATTTAAAAACTCCTCCACTGGAGGAGTTTAAGTATCTTGGGGTCTTATTCATGAGTGAGGGGAAAATCAAGTGAGAGATTGACAGACGGATTGGAGCAGCATCTGCAGTGATGCAGACGTTGTACCGGTCTGTTGTGGTGAAGAGGGAGCTTAGTTCTAAGGCAAAGCTGTCGATTTACCAGTCAATCTGCGTTCCTACTCTCACCTATGGTCACGAGCTTTGGGTAATGACCGAAAGAATGAGATTGCGGATACAAGCGGCTGAAATGAGCTTTCTCCGTAGGATCGCTGGACTCACCCTCAGAGATAGGGTGAGGAGCTCAGCCATCCGGGAGAGGCTCAGAGTAGAACCACTGCTCCTCCACATTGAAAGGAGTCAGTTGAGGTGGTATGGGCATCTGATTAGGATGCCTCCTGGACGTCTCCCACTTGAGGTGTTTCGGGCATGTCCCACTGGGAGGAGACCCCGGAGCAGACCCAGGACTCTGTGGAGAAACTATGTCTCCCAGCTGGTCTGGGAACGCCTTGGTATCCTCTCTGAAGAGCTGGGGCAGGTGGCTGGGGAGAGGCAAGTCTGGGCTTTTCTGCTTGAACTGCGGCCTCCGCGACCCGGACCTCCAGAAAAGTGGTAGAAGATGGATGGATGAATGGATGGATGGATTTCAAAACTGCATTTTGTGTTTACTTGTGTTATCTTTGTCTGATATTTAAATTTGTTTGATGATCTGAAACATTTAAGTGTGACAAACAAAAAAGTTAGTAATCAGGAAAGGGGCAAACACTTTTTCACACCACTGTATATGAGTGATGTACAGAGGGAAATAAGAAAATGAATTACTTTGTGGAAATAAAAAGAAACCATTAAGAGTCAACATTTCCTATCTAGTCCATAAAAACTGATAGTAGCTTTGTCTTTTTAGAAATGTTTATAGATTTAGGATTGGTTCAAATTTGGAATTAAGGAAACTATTTTCTCCATAAACTTACCATCATTCCAATTTAACCCCTTGACGCCTGTTGTCGCGAATTCGCATCAAACCGCTTCCACTCCAAATGCAACCAAAATACCGTCTGTATTCCTCCACTTAAGGTTGGAGCACTTCCAATACATACCTAGGAACCTTTTGCAAGCATTAATTTCTCGTAGGAACGGTCAGAGACGGAGCACCATCCATTTCCTGATTGCTAGGGTTAGGGTTAGGGTTATAGTTTGGCAGTCATGAGAGTTGAAAATACTGAAAATAACTTTGTTGCATAAATAAAAGACTCTTCATACTTGAGATGGGAACAGGTGCTTTTTTACCTTTTTTTTTACCATAGATGCCTTTTGTCGCTAATTTGCATCATACCTAAAATTATATCTATTTTATGTGCTATAGTCAAATTATCTTTCTCAACTTAATTTAGCATCTACTTGAAAGCCAAAATACAAGTGAATTTTTTTTTTCATAATTGGAAATAAATTCAGGCGTTAAGGGGTTAATGATATACAATACTGACCCATCTATTTTTTTAAGTCCAACTTGATCTTTGACCAGGTGGTGGGTTTCCTGGAGTATTTTAGGTGATTGAACATTCTGGCTCTTACTGTTTCACAACTTAATTTAAACCTTTTGCTTTCCAACTGTTGAATCGTATTGCAGCCTTCTTTGCATCAGTACCATCTCTAGAAAGCTAGAAAGAATAAAATGAGAGGGAAAAGAATGGTGAAAATAGAAATAAGAGTAGTAATCAGGGGCCTCATGTATAAAGGACTGTGCAACTTTCATACTGAAAGATGGCATTCTCACAAAATCTGAAAAGTACGTGTGTACAGAAATTTTCAGATGTATAAAACTGTTTGCGTGCCAGATTCTCTGCTCCTTTTCTTTATACATCCCACTTCACCGTGAAAACATCACACGTGCACAATCTGTTTACCCCACCTCGGTTCTTCCTACTAATGACTATGTAAATGACTAAAAACGCGCCTTCTGTCACTCTTCTGTCAAACAGTGATCATCAATCCTGTGGGAAAGTGCAGCATAAAAAATAACTTCACGCAGTGTGATGTTGAGGTGTTGATAACAAAGGTGGAGGCCAGAAAAAAATATTTTGTTCTGACCCTCCAAAATCAACAGTAAATTTAAGTTACTGAGTGGACCGTGTTACAGTGGCAGTTACAGTGGCTCAAACTGAAGCAAACTTGTAAATAAAATAACATGGTCTGTCATTAAAGTTAAAGTCAATAAGCGGATAACTGCTCATAGACAGAGTGTTACTGGGGTGACTGGGGGGATGCTTACAGACAAAAAAATGCTGTGAAAGAAAGCCCTTGGCAGTCTGCACATGAGGGACAGACAGACGTGATCTTAGTAAGTTAAATACTGTAAGTAAAGTAAACACCATTGAATACCACTCCAATCATGCGTCTGAATTTATACTAGTTACAAAGCAAACATCTCTTCACTCTGAGACAGCTGCATGTACCCAAATGTCTCCTCTGCAGTTACCAGGGTTCACCTGCAGGGATCTGCCTGTCCTCTGCCTCACAGCACATTTTGAAAACAGTACTGAAGCTTCACAGATACATGATTTAAAACAAACAAAAAAAAATTTTCAATGAATTTTACTGGAAGTGTTTTTGGTGATTGTTGTCATTTCAGGCAAAGTAGGCACAGTAGACTATTTAAGTTAACTCTCGACACAAAGCAGACCCCGGCATCTTATTTTTTGTGTTGGGTAATTAAATATATAATGTAATTAAAGTTATAACAACATTTGTTCAGTTTGCTGTTTTGTATGCCTTCACTTCTAGGTGTGTGAGAAGGACAGCTACCACATGAGCTGGGTAGTGAAGTTGGTACAGCAGATTTGTAAAGTCTTCAGGACACCACCTGAAAAATTCTACTTTATCCAGCACCTGGAGAGCATGTTTTCTGTTGTCGCCAGAGAATATTTTGAGTTTTCTGTGGCAGGTGAGGTGGAACGTTGTTTTTAATGCCAGAAATACACAGGACATTACACTTGGGCTACTGTTACACACTTTTTGGTAAGAATATCGGGCCATCCCTTTTAACTCTTAAAACATTCACCTTACTAAGAGATTTTGGACAATTCTTCATTACTGTATTCCATGCAAAAAAGCTGTGTAGGGTATAATGATTTTGATCCGTCCGTCCATTCGTTTGTTGGTTCTTCTGTTCATTCGTTTGACAACAGGTCGCAATTCTAGCTTCTACATTTCTCATCGGATTCACTTAAAATTTATTCAGAAGCTTTGAATGAAATGAGGGGTTCCATTTTTGGGGAGGGGGACTTATGTTTTTTTCCAGTCCATTTTTTTATGTTGATCACAATTCTGTTTAGAGGCCACTGACATGCAGATGTGTGGGGTACGTGAGCTTGCTCACTAAGGTTCTTTAATATCTTCTAACTTTATGGGACCAGTTTGAGAAAGCCCCTTTCTACTCCAGCATTGCACAAAAGTCCAAAGAGTCATGGTTGGATGAGTTTATTGTTTCACAACTTAACTGGCCCACACAAAGCCCTGACATCAACCCCATCCAGCACCTTTGGGATGAACCAAAATAGAGACCAGACCCTCTGGTCTGACATCAGTGTCTGACCGCATAAGCATTCTTCTGGATGAAGAGGGGGCAACTCCATATTCATGAGAAGGATGTCATAAAAGTAATGTGTAGATGACTTACTTGTAGATGACAATACTTTTGTCCATATAATATACCTGGGTAGCACACCCAAGTATACAGTGCATCCAGAAAGTATTCACAGCACTTCATTTTTTCCACATTTTATGTTACAGCCTTATTCCAAAATGGATTAAATTAATTTTTTCCTCAAAATTCTACACACAATGACCCATAATGACAACATGAAAAAAGTTTTTTTTGAGATTTTTGCAAATTTATTAAAAATAAAAAAGAGAAATTACATGTACATACAGTAAGTATTCACAGCCTTTGCTCAATACTTTGTTGATGCACCTTTAGCAGCAATTACAGCCTCAAGTCTTTGCGAATGTGACGCCACAAGCTTGACACACCTGTCTTTGAGCAATTTCACCCATTCCTCTTTGCAGCACCTCTCAAGCTCCATCAGGTTGGTTGGGAAGCGTCAGTGCACAGCCATTTTCAGATCTCTCTAGAGATGTTCAACTGGCTTCAAGTGTGGGCTCTGGCTGGGCCACTCAAGGACATTCACAGAGTTGTCCTGGAGCCACTCCTTTGATATCTTGGCTGTGTGCTTAGGGTCGTTGTCCTTCTGAAAGATGAACCGTCGCCCCAGTCTGAGGTCAAAAGCGCTCTGGAGCAAGTTTTCATCCAGGATGTCTCTGTACATTGCTGCATTCATCTTTCCCTCTGTCCTGACTAGTTTCCCAGTTCCTGCCGCTGAAAAACATCCCCACAGCATGATGCTGCCACCACCATGCTTCAGTGTAAGGATGGTATTGACCTGGTGATGAGCGGTGCCTGGTTTCTTCCAAACATGACGTCTGGCATTCACGCCAAAGAGTTCAATCTTTGTCTCATCAGACCAGAGAATTTTGTTCCTCATGGTCTGAGAGTCCTTCAGGTGCCTTTTGACAAACTCCAGGCAGGCTGCCATGTTCCTTTTACTAAGGAGTGGCTTCCGCCTGGCCACTCTACCATACAGGCCTTATTGGTGGATTGCTACAGAGATAGTTGTCCTTCTGGAAGGTTCTCCTCTCCCCACTGTCATGAGCCGAGTGCTGGAATTCTCGGCAGACTCGGTCTCATGGCTTTTTCTGCTTATTTACTCATCTGTTGCATCTTATGCCTTTTGGGTTTATGTTTATATTTAAGGGCTTTATTCTCATTTGTTCCTTGTGGTTGTATTGTTTCTCTTCTCATCTCCACCAGAGTCCTGCTTTGCTCTGGTGTGAATTCCTAACTTAAGGTTTTCTCATTTGTTTGTATTTTATATTCTGCACACTTTGTTGAACTTTATTTGTTGTTTTTTTTGTAATAAACTTCACAAGCTCACAGTACAGCATGTGGGTCTCACCTCTTTGCCCTGAGGGGCATTCATGACAGAATACAACCACCAGTTAAGAGACAAAGCTGCTGTGAGTTTGTTGATTTTTTTTCTTTCACTCGTCACTGGCGAAGCTCGTGGGTTTTTTCATTTTTTCCCCGTTTGGTTTCTTTTCTTCTCTATTCTGAAATTACCATGTCTGTAAGCTCGGAGAAGTTCACTGTGGGATTAGACGAGATGGAGTGGTGGGTGGTGAGTGTGCTGGAGGATATCCTACGACAGGCTCAAGCCTCTAGTATCCCCGAGGCAGCCCGAGAGTGTATGGAGGGCACGGCGCAGGTGCTTGGGGCATATCCCAGCCTATGGAACCACCCGGAGCTCACCGACCTACTTCTCTCCATATTCCTTCTTCACCAACAAGCAATGAGCCAGGGGTACCAACTCCGATGCCGGCGCCTGCGCCAACAAAGAGCAAGTGCTCGCTCAAAAAGCCTCTAGCCTCTTGCTGCTCTCTGGCGGCAGCTCCACCTCCTTCTCCCGAGCTCTTGCCCACTTCATCGGCCGAGGAGCTGGAGGAGCGTAGGCAGGTTTTATTGGCAGAGACTGACCTCCTCCTAGAGGTTAAGCCATGGCTCCTCCCGGATTTGGCCAAGGAACTGGAGGAGATCTCATTGAGGGAACCAGAGTCTGAGTCGATGATTGAATGTCCCCTGACTCCGGAGCCTCTCCCTCTCCACTGTGAGCCAACGCCTCTGCCTCCCACTCCTTGCCGCCGTTCTGGGAAAACCCACTGGAGGAAACATTCTCTCCTTTCAACCAGCAAATTCTCCATCGCTGAAGCAGAACACTCCTGCAGCAGTGCAATCTTCACATTTTTCCTCTTCAGCTGTTCCTTCAGCTCGGGTGTTTTCCCGCAACTGCTGCTCCTCGCCTCGCTTTGCCACTTTCTCCTGCTGCTGAGGGGCCGTTCGTTTCCTCTTCGGCCCCGCCCATCACTAATGTGGCAGGGGTGGCTTCACAACATTCCCCTGGGAGGCCCTCTCCAATTGAAGTCACGGAGAGGGTTGGCCCCACATTGTATCCAGCAGAAAACATCGAACTCCGGGATAACAGGCAAGTGTCTTTTCATTCTCCCATAATTTATAATGATGTGCCTTGCCTGACTCCCGGTAGTGAGGCTCAGGGTGTGCAGTCCCCTGAGCCCTCACCACCTACTGCAACTAATAAATCCTCACCTGCCCTCTCCGTGTCTCCTCCTGCTGTCCCTGAGTGTCCGCCAGCCCTGGAACAGAGCCGCCGGACGATGGGGGAGCCTGTGTTGCTGGAAGATCTGAGTGCCGCCCCGCAGCCACACAGTGGACAGAGGGAGAGTGCTTTCTGTGGCCCGAAGCCTGCGCCGACGACTGAGAGTCCCCTGGCTTCGGCTACGCAGAGTCCAGCGCCAACAGTGAGCCGAACCCCAGCAGCCACACTGGATGAGTTTCCTGCGTGGGTCACTTTGGCTGGGGCCATAGAGACTGCATTCACCACCAAGCCTGCTGCAGGGGCCGCTGCAGCAGAGCCGAAGCTGGATCTCCAGAAGGCCGAGCCCGGAGTACCATTGCCTGAATTGATGGAGTCCTGGATGGCGGTGGAGCTTAAGCTCAGACAAGTGCTCTCCTTTGTTTTCCTTGTATCTGTGTTGGAGAAATCTTGTCTGGCTCTTGGTGAGGAGAGCCGGGTGCAGCCATCAGCTGCACCTGAGCTCACCTCGCCGGGCTCCGCCGCTGCTGGTGACCCTGACCCTGTTTCTTTGCCTGTGCTGTGTGAGCTTTCTCCCAGGGTCACCGAGGATAGTCCATCTGTTCCAGATGTCCCTGTGGATCCAGGTTCGCCGCCTGAGATTGCTGTGGGTCCAGCTACCCCCACTGAAGTTGTTGAGAATGCTCTGTTCCAGCCCAGGACTGCTGTGGGTGCAGCCTCGGCCCAGGCCAGGTCCTCCGCGGGTACTGCTCCTCCTGCTGCTGAGGTTGTCACGGGTGCTCCGTCCCAGCCCGGGACCTCTGTGGGTGCTGCCTCCCCTCTGGCTGAGGTCTCCGAGGGTGCTGCTTCTGTTGCTGTGGAGGTCGTCATGGGTGCTTCATTCCAACCCGGGGCCTCTGAGGATGCAGCGTTGCTCCAGCCCATAGCCACCGAGGGTGCGATGTTGCTCCATCTCGGAGCCACTGGGGGTGCAGCGTTGCTCCAGCCCGGAACCATCGAGGGTGCAGTGTTGCTCCAGCCCGGAGAAACTGTGGGTGCAGCGTTGCTGCAGTCCGGAGCCACCGTGGGTGCAGCTTCACTCCAGTCCGAAGCCGTCGTGGGTGTAGCTCCGCTCCAGCCTGGAGCCACCGCGGGTGCAACTTTGTTTCAATCCGAGACCACCAAGGGAGCTGCTGGCCAGATTATGGGTGTCGTAGTCCTCACTCCCCTGCCAGACGCCATTGTGGTTCCCCCTCTTCAGCCAAGCGCCGTCATGGTTCCCCCTCCTCAACTCTCCTTCCCGTCATTGGGTCTCCCTGTGGGGGAGCCGCCTCCTGGACCACCCTTACTGTTCTGGTGGCTAAAGAACTCTGGTCCGCTTCCTGACGGACTGTGCCTTGGGGTTGGGTGGCCTATGCTCTCCAGCAGACCACCCGACTCGTTCCACCTTGCAGTCCACCAGGCCTGGGACTTTGGTTGCCCCCCTGAACTGTCTAGCTTCTTGGTCCTGGTTGGAGTGGCAAGATGGTGCCTGTGACTGGTACAGCCTCTGCTGCCTTTTTGCTGCTGGCGTTTTTATTCCTACTATGTCTATCTGAAGCCATTTCAACATACCCTTCTGAGCTATGTTATGATTGTACAATGCTGATGCAAATTAAGGCATCTATGGAACAACACAGTGCGAAGTGGGGCCGATGCTTCTTTGATCCACCATTTGTTTGTGCTGAGCTGTCACTTGGAAGTCTACTGCTGCTGCCTCCACAGCGTAGAAGGCCACAGAGGCGTGGATCCCGAGCTGGCGTCCAGGTGAGGCTGAGGCGCACCAGCCGCCTAAACCAAGAGGGATACACGAGTTGTTTGTGTCCCATCCACATGCAAACACCTGAGGAGGACTACAGCCCCACATCACTGCTCCGGTATGACCTGTTCTACCGTCACCTTTGCTCCCGGAGAATTTCTACTCCACGATACTGCTGTTTGACAGCTGTCAACATTCAGTCAGCTAGGCGTGACGCTGTGCTGCCGTCACGGATTAAGATGGCTCTGCTGAACACTCGCTCTATCTCAAACAAATCGTTTTTCTTGAACGATTTTATTGGGAAAGAAAACCTGGATTTTCTATTTCTGACTGAAACGTGGCAACGACAGGATGAATTTGGTCACCTGAAGGAGATCTGCCCTACAGACTGCGCCTTCATTGCGACCCCTTGCCTGAGTGGACGCGGAGGTAGCCTGGCCGTCATTTTCCACAACCGCTTCAAATGCCGGTCTGTGAACTCTGAGCGTTTCTCATCAGTTGAACTTCAGATATCGAAGATAAGCGCCTCAACTCCTTTTTATTGTGTTTTAATCTTCCGCCCGCCCGGCCCAGCTGGTATGTTTTTATCGGAATTCTTAGACTTTTTATCTTCCATTATTAAACTAGAAAGAGTTTTAATTTTAGGTGACTTTAATGTACATGTAAATGACACGTCTTCTAATGCTGCTGCAGACTTTTTAACTATTACAGAGGCTCACAATTTCAGACAGCACGTCTCTGGCTCTACACATATAAAGGATCGCTCCTTGGACCATGTCTTTTCACTGGGACTGAGTTTGGACAATGTTAAAGTGGAGGATGTTTGTGTCAGTGATCATTGCTGTGTTTTCTTTGAGCTGTCAGTTAATGTGGAACAGCAGGAATGTAAAACATTAAGACAGAGGCGCATTATTAACTAGCAGGCTGTGGATAGATTTATTTCAGCTTTTGACACTCATCTTGTTGCAGGATATGAGGATGTACTGTAAATTCTATGGTGGATTGCTTTAACCAACAGTGCCAACTGGTGCTTGACAAAGTGGCTCCTATTAAATGTAGCTATACTTCTCCTAAGAAACCATGCCCTTGGTTAAATGAAGAGATCTGTATTCTTAGAAGAAGTTGTCGGAAGGTGGAACGCTTGTGGATGGCCACCAAGCTTGAGGTGCACAGACTCCACCTCAAAGACTTCATAACCTCACTATTTGATATGATGAAGGATTTGAGAACAAACTACTTTGCTCAGCTTATATCCTTAAACAAGGGAAATCCTGTTTTTGTTTGACACCATTAATTCCATTGTCTCACCTGATTTAGCCATGGTTCTTGCTTATTCTAATGCTGAATGTGATAACTTTGCAATTTTTATGGTGAATAAGGTGAATGATATTAGAGCAACACCATCTGCTGAGGACCTTGGTCGGAATCAGGCCCCCTCTAACACGTGGTCCTTATTCACTCCAGTCACACTACTGGGTGTAAATGGTCTTCTGGCCTCTATGAAGCCCTCTTCAAGCCCCTTAGATATCCTTCCAACATCACTACTTTTCAAAATATTTGACTCTATCAGGCCTTTAATTGCTGAAATCATTAATTGGTCACTTTTATCAGGCACTGTTCCCAGTCCTTTTAAACAAGCAGTGGTTGAACCCAGATTAAACAAACAAAACTTACAGTGGGGTAAAAAAGTATTTAGTCAGCCACCAATTGTGCAAGTTCTCCCACTTAAAAGATGAGAGAGGTCTCCAATTTTCATCATAGGTATACCTCAACTATGAGAGGTATCTACACCCCACCCACTGCCCGACTTCCGTCCAGGCGGCCAATTTGGAAAAACCCTCCCCCAGCTGATTTCACCATCCAGACAGCTTGTCAAGAGGAATGGGAGACCAAGGAGGTCCTAAACAAACACCTGGTGACAAACCCCAACCAACAGGTCCTGGGCACCAACCTCCCAAGGAGACAGTGGTCTACACTCAATCGCTTTAGGACTGGACATGGCCCCTGCTTGGCCAGCCTTCACAGATGGGGCAGTAGCCCTAGCCCACTGTGCGCATGTGGAGAGGAGCAAACAATGGAACACATCATAGAGGCTTGCCCGCTCCAAAGACTGGAAGGAGGATTACACACCCTCCATACAGCAAACCAGGAGGCAACTGCTTGGCTTGAGGCCTTTGCATTCGCTAAATAAATAAACTATGAGAGAAAAAATGAGAAAAAAAAATCCAGAAAATCACATTGTCTGATTTTTAAAGAATTTATTTGCAAATTATGGTGGAAAATAAGTATTTGGTCACCTACAAACAAGCAAGATTTCTGGCTCTCACAGACCTATAACTTCTTCTTTAAGAGGCTCCTCTGTCCTCCACTCGTTACCTGTATTAATGGCACCTGTTTGAACTCGTTATCAGTATAAAAGACACCTGTCCACAACCTCAAACAGTCAGACTCCAAACTCCACTGTGGCCAAGACCAAAGAGCTGTCAAAGGACACCAGAAAAAAAAAATTTAGACCTGCACCAGGCTGGGAAGACCGAATCTGCAATAGGTAAGCAGCTTGGTGTGAAGAAATCAACTGTGGGAGCAATTATTAGAAACTGGAAGACATACAAGAGCACTGATAATCTCCCTCGATCTGGGGCTCCACGCAAGATCTCACCCCGTGGGGTCAAAATGATCATGAGAACGGTGAGCAAAAATCCCAGAACCACACAGGGGGACCTAGTGAATGACCTGCTGAGAGCTGGGACCAAAGTAACAAAGGCTACCATCAGTAACACACTATGCCGCCAGGGACTCAAATCCTGCAGTGCCAGAGGTGTCCCCCTGCTTAAGCCAGTACATGTCCAGGCCCGTCTGAAGTTTGCTAGAGAGCATTTGGATGATCCAGAAGAGGACTGGGAGAATGTCATATGGTCAGATGAAACCAAAATAGAACTTTTTGGTAAAAACTCAACTTGTCGTGTTTGGAGGAGAAAGAACACCATACCTACTGTGAAGCATGGGGGTGGAAACATCATACTTTGGGGCTGTTTTTTCTGCCAAGGGACCAGGACGACTGATCTGTGTAAAGGAAAGAATGAATGGGGCCCTGTATCGTGAGATTTTGAGTGAAAACCTCCTTCCATCAGCAAGGGCTTTGAAGATGAAACGTGGCTGGGTCTTTCAGCATGACAATGATCCCAAACACACCGCTCAGGCAACGAAGGAGTGGCTTCGTAAGAAGCATTTCAAGGTCCTGGAGTGGCCTAGCCAGTCTCCAGATCTCAACCCCATAGAAAATCTTTGGAGGGAGTTGAAAGTCCGTGTTGCCCAGCAACAGCCCCAAAACATCACTGCTGTAGAGGAGATCTGCATGGAGGAATGGGCCAAAATACCAGCAACAGTGTGTGAAAACCTTGTGAAGACTTACAGAAAACGTTTGACCTCTGTCATTGCCAACAAAGTGTATATAACAAAGTATTGAGATGAACTTTTGTTATTGACCAAATACTTATTTACGGAGTGGTGGCTCAGTTGGTAGAGCATCCGCCCCACACCCGGGAGGTAGGGGTTTAAATCCCAGCCGGGTCATGTCGAAGACCATATAAAAGTGGAACTTCCTGCCGTCCAGCTTGGTGCTCAGCAATAATGGAATGGAGGAGGGACATCTGTGGCGGTGCCTTGCATGGCAGTGGCCTTCTGATTCTACACTTGGGGTGTGTGTGATTAACACTGTAGATAGGTAAAACACATTTTCGTTCTACTGTACATGATTGGTTGTACAGTTGAATGACAATAAAGGGTAATTTAATTTAATTTATCTAAATTGCTTGAGAAAGTAGTAGCCGAGCAATTAACTACATTCATAGAGAGAAATAAAATCTTTGACACCTTCCAGTCTGGTTTCTGCAAAATGCACTTCACCGAGACAGCGCTAATTAAAGTCTTCAGTGAATTCACGATGAATTCACGATGGCAGCAGATTCTGGTCAGTACTCGGTCCTGGTGTTGTTGGATCTCACCACTGCTTTTGACACGGTGGACCACAATATTTTGATAAATAGGATGAAGGACACGTATGGTATTTCAGGATTAGTTCTGAAATGGTTCTCATCTTATTTAACTGACAGAGGGTTTTGTGTTTTATTTAATGAGAAGATGTCAGAGGTTAAAGGACTTTCCTGTGGGGTACCTCAAGGCTCAATTCTGGGCCCTACTCTGTTTTTATTGTATTTAACCCCACTTGGCCAGATTATTAGTCAGTTTAAGGGTGTTTTATTACCATTTTTACGCAGACGACATTCAGCTTTACTGCTCTTTTAAAGAAAATGAGCTGAACGTTTTATCAAACTTAATCTCTTGCCTGTCTGCCATTAACAAATGGTTAAATAATAACTTCCTACAATTAAATCTTAACAAGACAGAAACACTGATCATTGCTTCAGACTGTAAAATTCCTCTGATAAAGCAACGCTTAGGTCACCTAGGCTCTTTTGTCCAGCTAAGTCTGCGTAACCTGGGTGTTGTTTTTGACAATGCTATGTCACTGGACTACCATGGTTGGCAACTAGTCAGAAATTGCTTTTTTTCATCTGAGGAATATAGCAAAACTTAGACCTATGGTCTCAACACCTGAACTGGAAATGATCATTCATGCTTTTATCTCGTCTCGCTTAGATTATTGTAATGCCCTTTTTATGTGTTTTAATAAAACCGTCGTTGCCCGCCTTCAGACAGTGCAAAATGCAGCAGCTCGGCTTTTAACCCGGACGAAGAAAAGGGAACACATTTCCCCAGTTTTATCGTCCCTTCATTGTTTGCCAGTTGCTTTTAGATTTCATTTTAAGATTTTAATTTTGACTTTTAGAGCTTTTAATGGCCAAGCCCCTTCATACATCTCAGCCCTCTTGACTCCTTATGCCACGACACGATCACTAAGATCCTCAGACCAGAGACTCCTGGTCGTCCCTCGGACCAAGTTCAGAACCCATGGAGATCGATCTTTCCAGGCCGCTGCACCACGGCTTTGGAACGCTCTTACCCTGTCCTTGTGCTGCCTTTAGTCTGTTGACTCTTTTTTTTTTTTTTTTTCCACAATATCTTTATTGAACCTTTTTTTTTTTTTTAACAAACATGATACAAACAATCAAACACTAACACTAAAGTACTACAAAAAAAAAAAAAAATGCACTAAAAACACCAACAACCACCAACAAAATCAAGTCTTCAACAATGCTCCTCTGTTTAGTCTAGACAATCCAATACATAAGTATACATATTATGTTCACCAGTTTGGAATTTACAAGGTCCACACACATCATTCACCTTCTTCTTCAAGAGTTATGTTTAAATTTTTTACATAATCAATAAAAGGACTCCATATATTCTCAAACACAATTTCCTTTGATTTTAGTATATATGTTATTCTTTCTAATGGAAGGTTTGTTAACATCTGTCTTAACCACTGAGTCACATCTGGTCTATGAGTCTTTTTCCATAATAGTGCAATACATTTTTTGGCATTAAGCAAACTGAGGTCTATGAATGTTCTTTCACTTTTATTAAAATTATGCTTTTCTGGGTACAGACCCAACAAAAACAGTTTAGGATTCAATATGATTTGTTTTGAGATTATTTTTTCAATTGTTACCCTCACCTCTTCCCAAAACATTCTTATTAATCTACATTCCCATAAACAATGAAATAGGGTTCCTTTACTTTCCATGCATTTTGTGCATGTATCTGGTATATTTTTGTTATATCTATTTAACTCCTCCGGTGTAACATACATCCGCATTAACCATTTGAAATGTATCAATTTAAGGCGTGCATTTATTGATTTGGTTTGAGCTTCTGTACAAGCCAATTCCCATTGTTCCTCTGAAATTTCAATTTGCAGATCTTCTTTCCAGTAGTTTAATCTTTTCAGTGAATTTTCACTTGAAGATAGTGTCAGTGAGTTATAAAACTCTGAAATAATACCCTTTCTTTTACTATCTTTCATCATCATTTTTTCCAAGGATGAATAAATAGGTCGAGTGAGAGCTTTATTTTGATTTGATCGAATAAAGTTTCTAAGTTGAAGATATTTAAAAAAATGTGTTCTATTGAGATTAAATTTGATCCTCAGCTCTTCAAAAGACATTATGTTGTCTGCACATGGCAAATATAAATCCTGAATCTTTTGTATCCCTTTTAAATTCCATACTTTAAATACAGCGTCCGCTCTCCCTGGTTTAAAATATTGATTACCCCATATTGGACTAAATTGTGACAATAACTGTGGTTCTTTTAAATAGTTTTTAGCTTCACACCATATTTTGATCATATGCTTTACAAATGGATTTTTAACTTGTTTTTGTAATTTTTTTGCCGAATCTGAGTATATGAATATGGGAAGAGGTAAAGGTAAATTGTATGATTCCATTTCAGTCCAGTGAGGGAGATCATTTGATGAAAAATAATATGTCATAGACCTCAGTTGTGCCGACCAATAATACAACATAAAATTTGGACATTTCAGACCTCCACGATCAAATGGTAAATATAATAAAGACAAACGTAATCTAGCCCTCCTGTTGTTCCATATAAATTCCACTAACTTTTTTTTTATTCTTGAGAATAGATCTAAAGGTGGTGATAAAGGAATGTATTGAAATAAATAAAGTATTTTAGGTAAAATATTACTTTTAAGTATATTGATTCTCCCGATCATCGACATTGGTAGTGACATCCATCTCTGAGTTAACTCATTGATATCTGACATTAAGGCTTCATAGTTGACACTGGCGACTGATTCTAGCTTAGGCATAATTTGGATTCCTAAATATTTAAACTGATTTACAACATTGAATTGATTTACCTCAGGGGCTGGGTAATTTCTCTGGGTCTCATTTAGCATTAATATTGAAGATTTAGTTTTATTTATTTTATATCCTGATATTTCCCCAAAATTCTTTATTAAATTCAACAAGGTTGGAATTGATTTTTTTAGATTCGACATAAACAAAATTATGTCATCGGCGTACAGGGAGATTTTATGTTCTGTTGGTCCAACTTTAATTCCATATATTTGTGAATGTAAACGTATCGCTATCGCTAAAGGTTCAATTGCCATAGTAAACAGTAAAGGTGAAAGTGGACAGCCTTGTCGACATCCTCTGTTGATTTTTATTGGTTTTGAAATATTGTTATTTGTTAGGATTTCTGCTGTAGCATTATTGTATATTATTTGAACCCATT